>OX453091.1:17593356-18253332 GCA_949708635.1 Hirtodrosophila cameraria
ATGCATGTATCTGTGTGTGTTGTGTATGTATGTTATATTGATTTTTGTTGTTTAGTTTTTATCACGTGCTGCTTGTGCACCACCCACGCCGCTTTCACTGCGTCGATCTGCTGCTCTACGCGCTCTCGCTCTCTCTCTCTCTCTCTTGCTCTTTTACAAAGATCATTTCTCCCTTCACCCCACTCATCGATACAATTTTGTAGTTCAGTTTGTCGCCAACTTTGCGAGCGTTCACAACGCAATAAACGCGGAAGGGGAACATTATTTAATTTCGTTTTAATTTGTTTTGTTTGCTAATTTGTTATTTAAATTTACGTAACTTATTTGCCGGCCAAGTTGGCATTTGGCAAGGGTGTGTACTCGACTTGTCTCGACATGTGCATACAATTATAATTGTAATTGTTGTTGTTATTGTAATTGTTGCTGTGTGCGTTTTGCATGTCTGTTAAATAACCCGATTGCGACAGTTCGCCGACTATATTGTATTGTTCTGTAGAGTGTAGTAACCTTTGACCTAGACAACGTGTCCGCCTACAGCTGAGCTAGTCTAGGCTGGGCTGAGTTGATAGGCATCTTCGTCGCACTTGTTGTCAACGAAACTTATTCCCATCTAGGCTGTGTTTACACGATGGCTTTTCGCGAATTTGATTTAATTGTTAATAATTGTTTCGAACCAGAGTTTTATCAATTGCGATTTAACCAATTGGTACTTTATTTAAGAAACAATTACAGTTTTTATCCAGAATTTTTACTCGAATTTCTCTAAAAGCTACAATTCCCAAAAAATAAAAACAAAAACGCGCGTGAAATCAACTCATGCAAACGCGTTGCTGAAATAAGTTTTTTCCCAAACCAACTGACTTATCAGCTAATCAGCATATGTTCGTGTCAACAATAATGAGTGCAGTGACAAATATAATTATTTTAGCAATCATCGAATATTGCATAAAGTTGTGTCATATGACATGACAATGTCAACAGACCTCTATAAAAAAAAACCTGGCGACATGCTATATGCCCAGTTGCAACTAAACTTTGCACTGGGAGAAGCTGACAATGCAACTCGAAAAGATACAAAAAGCAAGAAACTTGAGTTTATTGAACCAACTTTATGTACATTTTATAGTATTACAAATATATTTACATATATAGCTATATAATACTCATAATCTGGTATACCTGACGCCATCATATTAAGGTTTTTGTTTACTTTGTTCTGCATTCGATTAGCCCATAATGCAAATGTAATTCCGATTTATTCGTGTTGACATACAGGTTATATGTATATGTGTAACATGGTTGTTTGATTGCATTTTGATATCACTTTTATCGTTTCATGTTTGCCTAGAATGATTGACTATTGTATACTCTATTTCTTAATATTTATTTAGATAGAATTTCTAAGTGTTTGAATTCAATGCTCATGGAAAGATTTGCAATGTACCTTGCTTCTTTTCCAGTCACATTTATTTTAAGAAAACAAAATTGAGTTCTTTTGAAGTTTTTTAAGAAACACGAAACAATATCTAAACCTGATTCATCCAATTAATATGCCTTATGTTTACATTATCAAAAGGTAGGGTATATATTTTTGTATGTTTCAGTTTGAATGGTATATATGGCGCAGTCCGTTGAAATTTATGTAGATTTAGCATTTTTATTATATTAATGAAAGCGAACTAGTTGCATAAAAACGATTTAGTATTTGTTAAGGCAGTTTTGGAAATAAAAAAAAATATTTGTTTAACATTTTTGCTTATAGCAATGAAATTTTTTTCTTATAATATGTATGTTATTTTTAGAGCTCTTGGGTCCCCAAAAAGCTGAATGAACGCACACACACGAGCATACATATATATTTATTTAAATAGAATGTTTTTCAAAGAATTTAAAGAATCATGTGAGAATGCAAGCGCTAGCAAATTATTTATAATTGCACATGTTTCAATTAGTTTATAAATGTTATAAAGGTAAATAATTTATGGGCCATTAAAAAAACTAGCACAGTGACTGCTAAACTTATGTTGACATTGAAAATAAAATAAAACTAGCTAGAAACTTGTGAAATTTTAAGCAGCAGATGCTTATCTCATTTATATCTATATAGTTTATTTGTTAAGTTATAAAAATGTACAGCTAGATATGCAAATAGATTGCTTATCGATATAGTATCGCAATATTTATGGTAAACTCTGTTTAAAAATAGAATTTCATGTTAATCCATTCAGCACATGCAAATGTATTTTATTTTTTAAATGTCAAGGTTATCGAAACGAGACGACAAAACTCACAGCACGCGCAACAGTTTAACCCATATACCTTCCCAATACAGCCCCCGATATAGCCCAAGAATCTGAACCGGCTTGTCTTATCAGCTGTTTCATTAATATTCTCAGTTTCTTTGGTTTTGTACTCGTGTCAATAGTCGATTTTTGTTTGTTTTCAATGCGTTGCGTGTATTGAAAGCTCTTTCCATATTTGCTATGTGTTTATTATATAGACAGATATGTATTTATGTGTGTATTGTGAGCGAGCTGACGCGCCTTCGTTTTTTTTGATAGCCCAACGATTGCTGCAGGCAGCTGTCAACTTGTTTCCCCGACTTTCAGATACTTTTTGGCGCTTGCCTTGGACGGATGTGCGGGTTTAACATATTACAAAAAAAAAAAAACTAACAAAAAACCCGCTCTCTCTTACAATTTTAAATAGTCGCTCTTTTTTTTGAGTATTTATACAAGTGTTAAGCATTGTTATCACGGGGCTATCGTGTGTTATCAATAATAATAATACAACAACAACAATAACTCAATGTACGTAAACTTTAAAGTTAATTCAGTTAAAAGCCGCTGCGTAAAGTTTTATAATAGCTCATGTTGATCGGAAACTCAGTATATATGATTATCGATAATAAAATTCTTGTGAATTTTATTGTATTGAATTATTTCGGTCAAGAGTTCTTTTATAATAATACACATGCTTATCAGTTATTAGCTGTATTTGTATCTATAAAAAACCGAGCAGATTAAACTGAAATAAACTTTGAAAAATTGTCGTGCATAAAAAAAAGTAAACATTTTTCAACTTTGAGTTCGACTTTCGACTCGAGCTCTGACGTTAAACAACAGGAAAACCATTAAATTTAATAGTATTTACTAAGTAACACATATACTATATAAACTTGGAATTAAAAGTGTTTGCTATATAAACTGAAATGTGCTTCTGTAAATAATTGACATCACTCGATCATTTGGCGTCTTATCTTTAAAACACTTGAGACGCTACCAAAAAATTCCAAAAAAAATTTCGTGATAACATATATGTTTGTGTGTGTGCTGTGGAGGGCTCGACTTTTAGACAGACAAAATATTTTGAGGCTTGGCTGCCCTCCTCAAAGAGTACAAAGTCAAAAATAAACAAGAAAGTACAAATATATTTCGTCTGTCGAAGATTAAATACTCTATTATAATGATATTTTTACGATTAGAGTAATCTAATCTTAAATAAAAACTATTGTGCACTAGAAATCGCTGTTAAATGAAAAGTTATATCATATTGTATAGTATTTCTTAGAACACAATATTATATCAAAATTTGCTATAGCAGATATAGTATTTCAATCTTGACCAAGTAAGGTTAAGCTACAAAAATTCTAGCAAAAATTGGTTTAAATGAGTTTAAAATTTAAACTTTAAAGTAATCCTTTATCCTATATTAATTAACACAAACGTTTGAGATCGTATCGTAGAAAGAATAGAAAATAAAACTAAACGTAGCTTGATAATTACCCAAAAGAAATGAAAACTTTTCTTATCGAGACTGATAAGCACAACATTTATTTCAATTTCCGCAATAATGAAACTTTTATGTAATCTTTGCTATAATTAGTTACAACCCAAAAATCATACTCATTTATATATTTACAGCCAGCATGACGGAGGGCAAGAATATACCCAACTCGAGTGCCGATGTGCCATTCCGTAGCAAGGAGCTGCGCAAGCAATCCCTCATCCAGCACACAGGACTGGTCGGCGTTATCGATGAGGGAACGAAAACAATTGGTTTCTCGATATATACGACGCCCGATTTTAAAGAAATTGCCGCACATCGTGTCGAGCTGAGCGTTATAACGCCTCAGGAAGGCTGGTATGAGCAGGATCCACTCGAGATGATGTCCTCGATTAACAAATGCGCCGAGGAAGCCATCAAACAGCTGCCAAATCTGGGTTTCACTGCCGCCGATATTTCCACCATTGGCATTACCAATCAACGTGAAACGACCATCGTCTGGGATGCGGTGACGGGCAAGCCGCTCTACAATGCCATCGTTTGGAAGGATATACGCACCAGCAGTACTGTCGAACAGATTGTGGCCAAAGTTCAAGATCCAAATCATTTCAAACACAGCACGGGTCTGCCCATTTCCAACTACTTTTCGGCATTGAAGATACGCTGGCTCAAGGATAATGTGCCCGAGGTGCGGCTGGCGTGTCGCGAGAAACGCTGCAAGGCCGGCACCGTAGACAGCTGGATCGTTTGGAATCTGACCAACGGTGAGTAGCTCAAAGGACTTACTAAGATTTGAACTTAAGAATTGTGCTTTAAATCCAGGTGCCTTGCATATAACGGACGTGACAAATGCCTCACGTACGCTGCTCATGAATCTGGAGACGCTCAATTGGGATCCGGTGCTGCTGAAAACCTTTTCCATCAAGGAGGATATGCTGCCCACCATACGCAGCTGTTCGGAAGTCTTTGGCAAGATCACCTCCGATCGCAGCGCGTTGCGTGGTATAACGTTAAGCGGCATTTTGGGCAATCAGCAGGCCTCGCTTTTGGGACAGATGTGCGTGAAGCCAGGCCAGACGAAGAACACGTATCGTTCCGGCTGTTTTTTGCTGTGCAATACGGGCGATAAGCCCGTATTCTCGCGTCATGGATTGCTTACAACAATTGCCTATAAGCTGGGCCCACAGGCGCCCACTATTTATGCACTGGAGGGTTCTGTTTCGGTTGCCGGACATGCGCTTTCCTGGCTGCAGCAAAAGGTGCGCCTGCTGCCGGATTCGCGAGATGCGGAGAAATATGCGGAGGCGGTGCCCACATCGGGTGATGTTTACTTTGTGCCGGCCTTTACGGGTCTCTATGCGCCTTATTGGCGACAGAATGCACGTGGCATTATCATTGGCCTGACGCAGTTCACCCGCAAGAATCACATTATTCGCGCTGCCTTGGAGAGCATCTGTTTCCAGACGCGTGATATTTTGGAGTGTATGCATCAGGAGTGCGGCTATGAGATTAATAAGCTCCATGCCGATGGCAAGTTGACCACAAATAATCTTTTGATGCAGCTGCAGGCGGATACCGCTGGCATGCCGCTCTTTCGCTCTCAACTGATGGACTCGACGGCTTTCGGTGCGGCCATGTGTGCCGCCCAAGCAGAGGGCATTAATCTATGCAAATTTGAGCCAGAGAAGCGCTACTATGAGAACGTGCACTACGATACATTTTTGCCCACAACAACGGAACAGGAGCGTGGCGAACGCTATGGCAAATGGAAGCGTGCCGTTGAGCGCAGTCTTGGCTGGGTAATCAAGCAGAAGAAGACGCGAGAGCATACGGAGGAGAACTATCGGATGCTCTCCTCGCTGCCAGCGAGCATCTTTCTCATCAGCAGCTTTGCCATGTTGATACATTCGCTGAAAGCAACGGTCAGTTCTTGAGTTGCATCGGTTTATTTTCTTCGGTTGTGATAAATAATTAACTGTTTAAATAGTGTTGTACCCTTCCAAACATTGTATATAGTTTCAAGACACAGACGTTATACTCTCTGCTCCTTTGTCTAAGTTTTTTTTTATCTTAACATCTAGTTAATTATGTTTATAATTCATGTACTTATCTTATCTTGTCGTGTTGTTTCTGTATTGCATATTTTAGCACTAGGTCTATTAACGATAAATTGAAACTTCAATCGATTTTATCATACAAAACGAAAAAACAAGCACACACACAGACAAATATTTATATCAATTATTGTATATAGTCAAAGTGCAAACCAATTTTTGTACATTCATTAAGTAGCTTATATATATATATTCTATATATGCATATGTTTAGTATGTAGGCTTCCAAATTAATAAATATATATATAGACGTTGATAGTATGATTAAAAAAGACAACAACAACAATATATATTTGCAATTTATGGCGAGTTCTTGACTTAACTATTACTTAAGATCAAAAAGACTGAACGGAAAATTATGGAAACTTTTTTGAATGAAGTCCATATTAACTGAATCGGTGATTGTGAGTTCTAAACCACCAGGAAATTAAAGAAAGATATCGCTTAATCTTAAAGAAAATAATACTTTGCACTATTGCCAAACGAAATACGCATACAACATATTTATATGAACTTTTAATCAGAGGTGCAACGTTATCGGCAACGGAAATGTCAACATCGGTTAAAAATAACTGAAATAATCTACTAATTAATATTATGTGTGGGAGTTTGCTCCACAAACAACAATTTTTAAGGTGCGATGTTAGAAAATATATCGAGATAACATTCAGAAGTTCCAGCACGCAACAGAATCCTGCCCGCATTCTATCCTATCCTAAATAAACTTTATACACTTTGAGTTTACCTATCTTGATCTTTGCTAAAGTACGCCTTAGAGTATCTACAGGTCAACATTTGCTGTATTCGGTATCCTATACTATTCTCACCCATAATTTTCTAACATATATTTTATGATCTTGACTAAATTTGGATTTAATGCAATTCTCTTCTAACCTAAGCATCCTTTATAGCCAGTTATGCCTGTTGCTGTAGCCGGTGCTCATTTAAATTGGTTCTACAGATTGCCTTACAAACTATACACACACAATTTTACACTCTTTACACTCACATTGCTCATATGCATAAGAGCCACACATACTCACAGCAACAAGAACAAGAACAACAAAAACAACAGGTTGCTTGAATCTGCCACAGGTAGCTCAGGTAACAAGACTTTTCCCATCCCATCCCAATCCATTCAACATAACAAAAACAAATGCCCAACAAAGAAATTGATTTTCACTGCTCTGCTCCGGTCTACACCTTAAGAATATTTTTTCTGAATCAGTGCAGCAGCTCTAATTGAGCGTGCCCGCCCAGCAGATATCCTGTAGCTAATTTTTAACAAATTCAAAATTTTAAGAAAATTACTTTACCCCTAACTCTCAGGTTTTTATTACTACCGATGAGTTAATGAACTGAATATCAAGTGAATTCAATCGTAGACCAAAGAGCATGTGAAATCAATCAGCAAAATCTGTTCAATAGTGAAACTTAGAACATTTAGAGCAAATTCACTTCGATAAAGCCTTTTTAAATGGTGGAAACCGGAACATACCAATATTATAGATATTCTCTATAGAATATCGGCTCAAATTTACTTCCATAATTTTATTTAAAAGCGGAAACCGAAACCAAAACCGATATAATAGATACTTCCCGAGTAAATAGAGGCTCTAATTTTGATAAAATATTATAGAAAACGTCGTTGAATAAGACTTTCAAAAAAGACTTAAAGAAGACTTTTGATTTCTCAAAAAATTATAGAGCCATTTAAAAAAGAATTTGAGCTAATGATTATCATTTAATTTATTACGCTTACCGTTAATAAAGATATATATCAGGCATATAGTATACAATTTGTTTGGCTACAGGGTATAACAATAACAACAACAACGCGGTCAAGAACCGGAATTTGTTTGAAGTTTAGGCGCGCACCTTTTGCCGCTTTACACTCCAGAGCTAGATAGCTGTGTGTGTGTGTGCGTCTGTGTGTATCGATGTGTGTGTGTGTGGGAGTCTGAAGTTGCAGCTCGGACTACTCAGCGATCTCTCCCGATCTGCGAGTGCCACTCAAAGCGATCCTCGAGTGCGATCACACAAAGAGACAAGCCACAGTCGACGCTCAACTTCAGTCGCGTTCGCAACGTTCTGTGTTGCTGCTGTGTTTGTTGTTGATGTTTTGTTGTTGTTGTTTTTGTGTCTTTTTGTTTATGTTAATACGTTTGTGGTTAGCTATTTATTTTGGCTTTGGCAAAATATTGCCGAATTGGCAATAAATTTGAACCAATTCAATTTATTGTGCATGGAAATTGGAAGCGTGAGAAGGCAAAGTTCCTGCACAAAACACACGACATGCTTCTTGCTGTTGTTGTTGTTGTTCTTGTTGTCGTTGTCGTTGATTATTGTGTGTGTGCTGGTTCGTGTGTGTTTGAGAGTGTATAGCATTAATAAGCATTTGCAGTTAAAAGGGTCAAACCGGTTTAGTCAGCGCCAGCGCCAGTGGCTGAGCCACTCTTGAGTGTAGTCATGGAATCATCCGCATGCGCAGCCGCAACGGCAATGGAATCCTTGCAACGTGTCGCCTCACAGGCCAGCCTGGTTCAGGCCACACCACCTCATCACTATCATTACATACAATATCCGGCGCATTATTTGCAGCAGCAGCAGCAGCTGCAGTTAAATAGTGGCTCAAACGCAGCAGCAACAGTTGCTGCTGCTGCTGCACCACAGCAATGCCAATGCCCCTGCTCCTGTGGACGCGCCAGCACCACCCAGCAGCAGCAGCAGCAACAAAATGCATCCATGGCTGTGGCTGTCATTGTGCATCAACAGACATCCACGCCAGCACAGCAAACGACGCCAGTCAAGACGCAATCAGCACAATCGCTGCTCAATCATTCCTACCAAGCGCTGCACGACGAGGAACAGCAGCAGCAGCAACAACGAGAGCCGCGGGAACGCCTCAATCTGCCAGTGGACACTTCCGTGGGCTCAGCCAACTGTGACTGTGATCTGGAATGCAGCTGCGCCGCCAATAGCATCTCCCTGGCCCAACAGCACAAGCGCAGTCTGCTCGCAGATGCCATGCTCGGTGCAGATGAGATTACAGTCAGCGAATCCGACAACAACAGCACCATCATCAAGAAGAAAAAACCACGCTCAAGTGGGGCCAACACGGCGGGACAGTTGCCGCCCAAAACACAGCCCACGGATAGCTGTAATGACATCTACCATGATACGGAACTGGATGCTGCTGCGACTGTGGCCGCCTCCTCAGCTGTTGCTGCTGCTGGCGGTGCTAAGTCGCGGGGTATGGATGACAATCGTCCGCCTTTGCCGCCACGCCCACCGCCCAGACCACGAAGTGCTGTGAATGGTTCTATAGGTGAGTGTGACACCTAATAACAAGTGAAAACAATCCGACAAAACGGATATTATAATGCAAAGTGGTTTGTTGAAATTTTGTCAAACAAAAATTTTAACCGTCCATTGAAAGCGATTGAATTTGCAATTACAAAATAAATTTAAATGTAATTTTCAAAAAGTAAAGATAAAGTAAAAGAAAAAGTAAAAATAGATCAAAAAGTACAACAGATTTTCGAAAGCTAATAATAGTCATGTGTAAAATCAATCTAGTTCAAAAAACATGATCAGAATCTGTTTAATAATGACCAAGTTATGAGAGCTTAAAGCTAGTTTATAATGAGAAGTAAGAAGAGTTATTGTTTTTATATATATGTTTTCAAAAACTCTTCTTCAAAACAGCTTATAAAGCATCTTAAAAATTACAGTTTTGAACAGAAATCCTCTATTTCTAGTTTAATCGATACAAATCGATTAGAAAGCTTAAAACAAAGAAAAATGTGTTTCTATATTGACAATAATCTCTTTCATAATTCGAAAATAAGCACTTAAATTAAAATGTTGTTCAAGTTTCACTTCAGTAATTGTAATCCCCTTTCAAATCACATTTACCAATTAAATTAACTTACGTATAATTCATTAGAATAACAGCATCTGATATAATAACAGCATCTGATATATTTGGATAGCATCCTTTTTAGTTTGGCGCCTGCGCTCTCAAATTCTCTCACGCTTTCTCTTTGAATTTCTCTTGGGAGCTTTCTGTGATTGCAGGACGCTGTTTTCAGGGGTGTTTTGTTAACTGTGTTAATGTCAGTCGGGATTTTGAGTTCACACTGTTCCGTAATTGCAACGCACTCCCCAAAACACACAATTGCCCAGCTTCCGTGTCCGCTTCTTCCCAGTACACCCAACTCCAAATCTCTCCCAGTTTACTTCCCCGTACGCGCAGCTGCCAGTCGAGGCATTTCAACGACTTTGTGTATAGATATTTTTCCCTTGTAGTGCAGAAAAAAAAAATTGACTTCGAAAAAATACACACATAAAAATCGAAATCAAAATATCTAAAACGCAGCATCCTTGATTTGTTTGTGTGGTGTTCGCGGCGATCAAACAAGATGCTATATTAAACTTTCGTCCTTCCAAAAATCGAGCTAATGTATAGCTTCTTTTCCCGCGTGCCAAACCAAAAACAACTAGGCTTCCTTTAATAAACACCCTGTGTAATTTGGACAACATCATCATGCACGGCTACCCCGTGATGCAGTTTGTGCAATATAGCATGCCGCCCTGCTCCTGGGTGCCCGCACCACCGCCAACTTCTACGGTGGATGCACATCATCGTGGTTCGCTGGGTTAGCACTTACTTAAGCAAGCCGAATGAAAACCAAAACAGGAATAATCATCATAATAAACCAAGGATTATCTAATTGTTCTTCTTTCTCTGCTTGCAGCACATCGTCATGGAGCTGGCATCAAGAAGTATGTGGTCTGGTGCCTCATTTGTGGTGGCTTTAGCTGCCTGCTCGGTGTGCTCTTCCTGGGCGTCTACTTTCTGCTGCATTCCTATACCATCACCGTGGGCAATTTTGAGACGGTGCCCACTTTTGTGCCTGCCACGCTGGTAAGTTGCTTCTGTGTAAGCTTACACCTGACTTCCAACTAAGTCCGCCTCAATTACAGCTCATCCTTACGGGCGTTTGTATTATGAGTCTTGCACGTCGTCGCAATCGCTATAGTTATCTGGTAAGTACAGTTAAGATTGCAGTGCCATTTGTCAGTTCAACAGCATGTTGCCATACTTACAGATTAAGCTCTCTGGCGCCTGTGGCCTTGTGTCTGCTTTAACCTGCGCCTTGGTCACCGTTACCACCACAGTGCTCCACATGAGCCGGCTGCAGGCTTTGCGGGAATGCGAATATGCACAGAAGACGCGCACTTGCACCTGCTACTCGGATCTCATTGAATCCCAGGTGGATCGTGTGGACAAAGGTAAGTGGCGACTGTTTTTCGATTGTTTAATCTTTTCCTGATCATTAGCCGGTATATTTGACCTTGATCACCATTTTTCACCCGTTTAACGAAGATTTTTCAAAGCTTGAAACACAACCGTAATACTCAGTTCCTTCTTAGTGCTCACTTTGGGCACAGGATACAACTTCTGTGAAAAGATTACAGTTACTTCTTATATATCCGATGTTTTAAGTGAAATCAGCATCCGAGAAAAGCTTTAGAATAGGCTAATTTTCGTTATCTGAAGATTTTTACGTAGCACATTTCTAGTCTTGAATTCCTTTCCAATGTCTCACGATTCCCGCTTACTTTCAGAAGGTGTGCGCCTCGTCTTTGACTCGCTCTCCGACTGCGGCGTCGTGCACGGTTCGCTCTATTCCTGTCTGCGAGCCATCTTTGGCCTGTCCGTGGCCGGCGTGCTCATTGCCGTTTTCAGCTGCATGCTGGTCTATCAACTGCTTAGTCATGAGCGCAAGAAGATGTACTGGGAGCAGCTGGAGCTGCGTTGCCGTTCGCTCTATGCCAGTCAGGCGCCGCCACCACATCATAGTTTGGGTGCACTGGGTGCACCAGGACGCATGCTCAATTGCCGCTGCTGTGAGCAGTGCCACGCCCATCGGCAGCTGACATTGCCGCTG
This sequence comes from Hirtodrosophila cameraria, assembly GCA_949708635.1. NCBI lineage: Eukaryota > Metazoa > Arthropoda > Insecta > Diptera > Drosophilidae > Hirtodrosophila > Hirtodrosophila cameraria. Next base: position 17,605,214 of record OX453091.1, read on the forward strand.
CAGGCAACCGCCTATCCATGGGATGAGGCCAGTGCAGCGGCAGCGGCTGCTGTAGCCGCAAGCGGAGGTGGCGCCGAGCAACGTTTTTGGGCGGCACAGCCGCCGGGCAACTTCTATTCACCCAATCCGGGCGGTGAGGAGGCTATTAACGGTAATGAGCGTGCCGCGCGCAGCAGCAGCAGCGGCTGGAGCTGGCCCAGAATGCCCTGGCAGCGCACAACGCCAGATGCAACGCGACGTTATCGTCAGGCGGCCGCCAGTCCGGACTCCCAATATGGTTTTAGCTCGGCGCAAGCCGTTGCCGTCGCGGATGGCAATCAGATGCTCATGGAGGAGCAGTCAGTGGGTGTTGTGGCTGGCGTCTATAATGCGCTACCGCCGCCCAATGCATTGCCCTATGGCGTCTGGGGTCCACCGCCACCATATAGCGATCCCAACAGTCCAGCACGACGCGGCTACTATCAGTATTTGCAGGCGAGCGCCTGCCTGCCCGGCAATCCTGCTGCAGCTGCACTAATGATGCCACAGCAGGAGCAACTGCAGCTGCAGCTACAACAGCAACAACAACAGCAGCTGCCACAGCAAATGGTGCAGCAGTCGCGTCTCTGTGTGCAGCAGCAGGTGCAGTCCGCTACGCTGGAGCGCATGGATGGAGGCACTGCAGCAGCAGCTGTTGCACGCAAGGCCAAGGCTGTGGGCACGGGCGAGTATGAGAATACGCACTCGGATAGCGATGGCTGCATCGGCTGGGAGCGGGAACGCTGTTCCAATACGCTGCCCACGCGTAAGCTGAAGAAACGCATTGAGGCGGGCGCAAAGAGCATTGGGCCGCAGAATAACTGCAGTCAGCAGCGTCCCAGTCTGCAGCAGCTCTTTCCCAGTGAGGTAGCCGCCAAGCAGCAACCAGCAGAGCACGATGATCAGCTGCAGCAGCAGGAGGAGCAACAGTTGGAGCAACAGCTGGTAGCAACCACGGGAGTAGAGAATTCTGGCTATCAGGATTCAAATGGCGCCATTGCCAAAGGACAACAGCAAGCAACGGAGGCAGCTGAATCCGAGGTTTACTTTGCGGATGTGAGCAGCTGCTGCAATATGTCCGTCAAGAATGACAATTACTATGACAATGCGCAGCATCATCTGGTGCAACATCATCATCAGCATCATCATCAGCAGCAGCACAGCAATTGCAGCAGCAATCAGAGCAACAACAATAATGAGGATTATCTGGCACAGCGTTTTGGACGCAGAGAGCATTCCATACGCAGCCGTTTGCCCATACCACAGACACGCCTCGAGGATGACTACGAGAGCTCCAATCTGAATATGCCGACGTTGAAGAGCGCCGCTTTGGAGCAGCAGCAACAGCAGTTGCAAAAGGACATCTCACGTCAGAGTATGTGCTCGGTGGAATCGGAGGCCAAGACTGAGTTCACAGATCTATCGCCATCGACGCCCTGTGGAGGTCTGCCACCGCCGCCAGCCAACTTTGCCAGCGATCCGCCAGCCAGCAATTTTGTTGCCTCATTTCCCTACTCCTCGGAATCACAGTGCCTGGAGGCGCATCGACGCTCCACCAAGAACATACACGAGCTGCTGCTGCAGGCCGGCACCAACGGTGATTCCACACAGTCACAATCGCAATCTCAGTCCCATTATGAGATCATCAACGATCGTGAACGCTATCAGCTGCAGCAGCGTTCCGCACACAAATCCAAATCCAAGACACGCTCCCGAGAGCAACTGGACATCTATGGCGGCACCGCAACGCCAACGGAACGCTCCGATTGGTCCGATGGCAGCGGCTGTGGCGGATTGCGTGGCAGCACCAAACGTTTGTGAGACGAAATCGAAGTCTTCGTCTAGGTTTCATTAACAACAATTCACCCAATACACACCACACACACACACACACACCCATACACACCATACACACACAAACTCTCTCTTACAGTCAGTCTACTGTTACTGCGTTTATGCCATGTGTATTTCGCAAAACATTTCAATACTGCGGAAGTTAAAGAATAGCATTATTTTAGGCTACCATATGTTCATACTCTGTTCCTTAGGAGCAAAAGAGTATATTTGGTTTATACAATGTCCGTCTGTTTATCCGTCAAACGCAATTTTTCGACATTGATTAAGTATTATTAATTGATTAACTATATCTCCTACATTTTTAAAGCAAGATTCTCCATATTTGATAATATGTATATAAAATATTATCCAAATTGAGAATTTTTTATACATTTTAGCCATTACTAGTTCCAATAATCATCCATTAGTTTCAGTGTGAACAACTAAAAACTTTCAGTGGTATTTAGGACGCTTGAAAATATCCAAATAAATAGGAAAATGTACCATTTGATCCGACGACTAAATAATATTCCAGTTTAGGCACAAAAGTTCGCAATCATAGCCTTTAAAGATAGATTCAAAATCAAGTCAAATCAATATTATATCTCTTGACACAGGGAGTGGAAACAGAGTTTAAAAAAGTCAGGAGCATTTGACCAGAACTTTTTTATTTTCTAAACCAATTTTTCAAATGTTGAAATCGTGCGTTGTCATGGCATAAGCGCAGTATGTCTTCCTTATGATTTGTGAAACGATCGTCGCATAAATGTAATGTTTGCCATCCAAAATCAACTCTTTCAGATGAACACAAAGAATTAGTTAATCTTTCTTAACTTTATTATCCCTAAACACACGCCAAGGTCCTTGCAGGCCAAAAAAACTTTGCTTTAACTATTTTACGCCATCCTTTTTATGAAGTATATATACACAATTACGAAGATATATATATATATAAAACATATTGTAGTATTGAATTGAATGTTGAAGTTGTAGCAACAATGATAATCTATGAATATTAATTATTATACAAATTATGTTACACTTACCTGCGTATTTACATAGTTGCATACATTTTATATATACACACATTACCACACACATATATACATCTATATATATAATATATATATAGTTAGTTAAATGTTAGATTGAAGTTAAATTTATTAAACAATTAAACAAAATAATCATTTTAACGAAATGCAGCGCGTTTTGCATAAAAAACACCGTTAAAGTCTGAAAAACAGCTGATTAACACTGAAAGCAGTTTTGATTACCAGGGCTGGCAGCACACTCAAAATATATCGCCACGTTCTTATCGATGCTGCTGGCCGAGACACTTATCGATGCTACTGGCCAAGCCACTTATCGATGCTGCTGGGCGACTTTGTTATCGATTATGCTGGTCGTCGCCTGCGCGCTAGTATCGAGTACATATTTGAAAAAACCAGTTATACTTTAATTTTAAATTAAATTTGGACTTTTATTACGCACAACTTAAGCTGACTGCTTGGCTGCAGCTGGAACAAACATACATATTATAAAAACTATGACACTTTAAATGACCTTTCAATGTGCCAAACTGTGCAATAGCATAAAAACAAAACTGACCGTTAAACTTAAACTTACAAGGCTCGTCGCAGCATTCTTACGATCCGCAATACTGCCATGCGGTATTTCATTCTCGGAATCATCCGGTACGATCACCTCATCGGCAGCCAGCTCTTCTAGTGCTAGGGATGTTGCCTCATTAATGGTGCGTAGCAGCTGATAGTTTTGATTGAGTCGTCTTGGCGCATGTGTAACTAATCTAAAATCAGCATAGGTATCCTCATCCATTTCACAATTACCCAGAAAATCATCGGTGTCCACAGACCAGACCATTACACCAGCTAGTCGTTTTTTCATGGCAAATTTCACCTTATTGGCAATGGAACGTGAGCTGTCAAAGGTGACAACGCTTATATCTTGGGTAAAGACATTGCGTTCCGAGCGTGCCAGCATTTGGCTGGTCTGCGCATCCCACTCCGTTGTCCAGCCAGAGGTTTTGTTGCTCAATATATTGCAGATCTCGTTATAGCCCAGAAAGCCATCCTCGCGCGTATATGGGCCACGAAAGCCGACGCCATCGCTGGCATCATCCACGCTGCCCTGGGCGACAGTCTTGAAGGTGCGTCCATAGAAGGGTAGACCCACCACCAGCTTGGATGGTGGAGCACCTAGCTTCAGCAGATAGTCAATGCTGTATTGCTATAAGTAAAAATTGGTTGATAGCAATTGTAATTGATCGCAAAATTGATCAAAGTTTAAACAAGACTGTTTCAATTGTGAAATAGCCTCGATAATAAAAGAAATCTAATTCTTAGCTTACCACACTCAAAGGATCCACTGCCGGCGCCGTCAGAGGCGCATTGTAGCCAATTTTCTGATCCCAGCTGCCGTGATAATCGTAGCACATAATATGCAAAAAGTCCAAATAACGTGAAATCTGTCGCACATCGTAGGCCTCATCGATAACTTTCTTAGCGGCGCCTATGGCGGATGTGAGCAGCAGTCCATGGTTATCAAACTCCTCCCTCAATTCCTTGGTCAGTGCCACAAAATTCTCACGATCCTGTGGACTGCCATTGCGTTGCGTGGGATATTCCCAGTCTAGATCCAGGCCATCAAAGTTATATTTGCGCACAAAACCGGAGACCTGCTTGACAAAGTGTCCACGCTGCTGAGGATTGGCTACCAGCGTGGAATAGTTCTTAGAGCCCTCGTTCCAGCCACCGATGGCCAGGCTAACCTTTAGATGCGGATGGGTGCGCTTCAAGCCCGTCAAGCGCTCGTAACCACCCTTGCCGTACTCCTCCTTCAGGTCCTGCCATGGGTCTACAGGGGTTAACCATATGTTATGTTCATATTTGCATTTTTATAGACTGGCTTTGTCGAATTGTTTGTCGAATCTTACCCAACGATTTGATGGCTGACTGAGTAATGTCCAGGCCAGCAAAGGCATAGACAACATGTGTGCAGAGGCTCGGATCGAAGTTCTCAATGGAATAAGCACCCTGTCCAGGTCGATATACCGCCCAGGTGGATATATAGCAAACAACCACTTTGTCGTGTGCGGGTCCTGGATATTAGGGCAAGAGGGAAATGTTAGACTGCAACCCTCTTTTATTGCGGTTAGCCACAATTGCTTACCCGTCCTGCCGGAAACTGAAGCCCAAAATGTGCCCGATACTGTTGCCAGGAGCAGCAGCACCAGCGTCTTCCCCCTACCCATTGCTCCTCCCAGTGTCATGCGGATTTGCAACGCCTGCAACAAAAGGAAGTGAAATTAAGTAACCGAAGCACAGTGGGACCATTGAACTAAAAATTGTGATCCCATTTAAATAATAATAATAAATCTGTTGATTGCTTGTGAGAAAAGTAGTCTTCCCATATTTGATGAGGTCGCTCTTTTGATAAGTCCATAAAATTAAGTTTTCGGTTTACCCATAAAATAGATATTCCTCAAGTTTAAGAACAGTTTCGATGCAGAGTTAAAACTATTTTAACACATGTACCAGATATAAAAATTATTTTTCAAAAAATCTATTCTTGAAGGGGTCAATTACCCTACTGTACAACGCTTAAGTGAACTGCGATGTTGCCGCAAATACATAAAAAACTGGACAGTTAGAATACTTTGTATCTGAAAGATACTTTCAATTAAGTTCAATTATTGGCTTTAATTGAGCTGCGTCTGTGTGGGGGGACGCAGAAAAGTGAAAGGCGCTAGAATAAGAATCAAGATTCTTGTATGAATAGATATGCAGTGAATTATCGTATAAATCTCATGATTTCATCATGTTATACAGTATGCAATGTTATAAACAAAGACTTGTCTTTGTTAATAGTTTTTAATCAGAATTCAGTCTCATTCACCTTTGGCTTGCAGTTTTTTAATTTTATAATGCACTTGTATGGGTATACCAATCTGACCAATACCCGGTACCCATAAAAGTTTTCAATACGTGGGTTGTTAAACCTGATACTCAACTTTCGCTTCAGGTTGATTCTTATAACAGCCGGCATAATTGCAAACGTAAAATGTAACCAAGTTGAGAATACCTATATGATTCAGTTCATATGAATCATATGATTCTACGGGTCACATTCACACATCTAAAACAAGACGTTGTCTATCAGTTATCAGTCCGATTGTTGGACAAACAATTACAATAGATTGTTGATAAGCAGAAAGCACAAATAGGCACTTTAAACAGAGACTGCAAAAAAAGCAATAAGTTAAATGAAAAACTGTGGAAACTAATTTCACTTTCCGGTTTTGTAAGTCTTGCTTCTTTGTTTTCGTTGCGTTTTAATAATTTTTTTTTTTTGTATATCTTATTATTTTATTAAGCAAACCGGAATTGGCTACACATCACAAGTCACAGACAAAGGCAGCTGCGAAACATGCGAAAACAAAAACGCGACTTACAAAATAAAAACGAGAGGAAAAAACCAGATCGCGAGTTCAAGAACACACAGGTGAAGATGTACTGTATACATATGTATAAAGAAACCAACCCAACCGATCAAATTTTAGTTAAAGCCACGCCTGCGCAATGAATATGAGTACCCATGCATTGTGCTATGTGTATGGAAAGCCAATTAGCGTCCATGTTCACAGCGGAAAGTCAACTTTAAGTTTTATAATATTAACATTCACTTGACTACGCACTTGAAATTCGTAAAAGGGGGAAACCTTATTTAATTGCATTGTACATAGTGTTATAGTGATTTTTTGTTTGTTTGTACCTACAATATTTTATTGCCTCAAGACGTGTTTTTTTTTTATGTTTGCTGAAGTTATACGCTCGCAAAATGTACGGAGAATTGATACCGTTGCCGACGCGTTGTATCCAATAACTAAACTTCATGGCGCTGCTACCACGGCCACATTATGATTTGATACAGACCAGTCAAGCCGAACCTCATACCCCCGGGACACTCTGAGAGCGGGGGGCTCTCAACTCAGCTCAAGAGTCGAAGACTCTGCATAAAGCAGACAGCGAAGAGCGCAACTGAGCTCAAGACAGGTCGGAGAGTTTATTGCAGAGAGAGCATATGAATAAAGAGCATGTATTGGTGGACTTATCACTAAGCGAAATTTGGAAGGTGTTCGTAAACGGAGTTGAATAATAACGTAGCTAGAACTGAAACTAAACTTGAAATGAAATATGCAAGTAAAATAAATTATTTCTTAATAAATAAATAATGAAACATTCATAAAATTAAGAAAAATGTTGTCCTTTTGGCATGTTTTTTTACCAAAGAAGTTTTGAAATAAGGTTTTAGTCCCATTTTAAATTTAGTTTTGACCAAAAAGATATTCAGCATCAGTGCTGCCATAAATCGAAAACAAAAACAGCATAGACGGACCCAAAAAAGGACAAAAACAGGCCAAAAATTTAAAATACGGACAAAAAAGGATCTTTAGATTTAAACTTCGTTCAAAAGTACAGGCGTAGGTTAAAACGTTGATTTTAAATATAGTAACTCAGGGTAAAATACTTCATTTTAGAAACTGGTGTCAAGACCTATACAAAATCAATTCAAATTTAGAATATTATTATAGTAGTAACAAGTACAACAGGATAAAAATAAAATAAATAATTTTAAATCAAATTTGCGCGCGAATGACTTATCGAAGTCGATAGATTGGCTAAGTTATCCGAAAAGACTACACTAAATAATTGTTATCGCTGTCGCAATCAATTTGTTATCGTTGCTTTGAACATAAACAATCGTCAAAATTTTTGCTGCGTACACAGGAAAAATCGAGGAGCCACAACTAAAGGTGGCGAAAAACAATACAAATATTGCCTGCTCAATAGCGAGCAGTATTTCCTTACATAATGGACATTAATGAGGAGTGTGTGGCGGACACAGGATCTGCTTGTAAGCGACAGCGACGCAACAATTCCGACAACGAAGATGGCAGCGAAGCAGCAGCAACAACGATTGCAGCAGCAGCTTCAATTTCGCCAGCTGCAGCTGCGTCCAAAGTGGGCCCAAAGCAGGCTGGGTAAGTAAGGGGGATGTGGTATAAGCGCATGTTTTATTTGCACAAATGATCGATTTTTTTGGTCGGATTGCAGTCGGGCGGAGAACAGAAAGGAGGCAAACAAGACTGTAAATAGCCACAACAACAACAATAATAGCAATAACAGCAGCAAATTAGATTGCCAGAAGAAGCAACAAACGGATGAGCCAATGGGCATGGAAACTGTGGATGCAACCACAAATGTTATTGTTGCAAGTTTTGTTGAAGAAGCAGCGGCAACAACAAGCACTGCTGACAAAGCTGACCGTCCCGACACTCATGCATTTGGTTCTCTAAAAATGCGCCCAGCTTCATTTAATCATATTCCGCGTCGAGACAATCTTCGGTCAAGCGTCATCAGCGATGACGATTCTGTCGAACCGCCGGACATTCAACCAGTTTCCCCAACCAGCACTGGTTCAATACACAGTGTATACAGTGTATTCAGCAGCAGCAGTAGCAGCAGCAGTGGCAGTGACCTCGACATCGAAACCCATTCGGATGCTAATACCAGTGATACGCATGTCGATGGCAACGACGACGGCGATGAGGAAGAAGCAACGGAGGCAGCCGACACAGATAACTCCGATAATGAATCTCCAGAATCGCCAGACGTTTTAGAATTGCCGGATGACAGCAGCTCCGACAATAGCGTTGCATTTTGGAATCGCTATTACACATCCAGCAACGAGGACGCCGATTCCGTAAGTCTGCATCTGCATGCATAGATTTTGTTAAAACTTGGTTATATACCTAATGGGATCGGAGACGTTTCCTTCAACGCGTTACACAAATCTTGACAAAATCATAATACTTTCTATAATTGTTTAATGATTTTTGGAAATTTTCACCTGTTTGAAACTATTTGTAAATAATCTGATGGAGCTAAAACTTATTTTTAGAAATCTGTGCAAAAATTCATTTGATACATATTTCACAGATTTCGTACAATCTGTCCGAAACGACGGTTGCATCGGTAAAAAGGTAGTTTTAGTCCGATCGGACTTATACTTGGTTTCAAAGCTCTTGATAGAAAATCATTATCTTTTTATAGGTTTCAAACTAAATATATTTCATCTTGTTACCAATTATTCGATAAGAATTCTCTTGTTGAAAGGGGAAATTCTCAGCTCGTTTTAAAAACGGTCTTCCCTTGATACATACTCATTGTAAATGGAAACAATTTGATTCAAGTGTCAAACTGTAGATCGCATAAGTATATCTAGCGGAGAATATATTCAGTTAGTGATATAGAATTGTAAGAGTAACACAGTCAAAAAAGGAAAATATCCAATATGTTTTTTTCCGTAAGCCTTCAACTTTTCTATGTACAGTACTTATAATATTTACAATATACACACAGGACGACGACTATAACGAGGTGGAGGAGAATCCTGCGGACAAGCAACAAATTGAGAATGCTGTTAATAAGGTCCTGTGCAAAACGCGACCATCCTACAATTGGAACTTTACACAGGAGCTGATGCACCGCGAAAGCAATTTAATCAATCGGATTGAATGGCGTGGTGGTCACACCTCTGAGCATAGCTTCAATCAAGGCTTTTACGGTTCGATGCAGGTGGTGGAGCGTATGAAGTTACTAAGTTACATGCCTAGTCATCGTGGCTGCGTTAATTGCTTGAATTTCAATCGTTCAGGTGACCTTATATGCTCTGGTTCCGATGATCTCAGCATCATTGTATGGGACTGGGCGTCGGGAACGCCGCGGCACACTTTTAAATCTGGCCATAGCCTTAACATATTCCAAACGAAATTTATTGACAGCACCGGCTGCCTGGACATTGTCTCCTCCAGTCGCGATGGTCAGGTGCGGCGTGCCGTCATACCGCCGTCTGGCAGCAGCAGCATCAAACCCATGCGTCTCTACGCCCACAGCGATGCAGTCCACAAGCTTGTGGTGGTGCCACAGAATCGTCATGAGATAATGAGCGCTGGCGAGGATGCATCCGTTAAGCACTTTGATCTGCGCTCCAATACATCCACCACAATGCTGCGCTGTGTTTCCAGCGAGGATATGCGACGCGTTCGACTCTTCAGCATTGCCCACCATCCCTTTGCGCCCGAATTTTGCGTCAGTGGCTCCGATGACAAGCTGCGCGTCTACGATAAACGCAATTTGACCAAGGAAGTGCACAGCATAACACCCCATGATCTAGCGGAAGTAAGCATTAATATATTATAATATATTAATATAGTGAAATTGATTCACAAATTTAAATGATTTTCCCCCCTTTCCTTATGTAGACAAAGGTAACGCAGATCACCTGTGCCGTCTACAATCACAGCGGCAGCGAGATTTTGGCGTCATTTAGCGATGCGGGCATTTACCTTTTTGACACCCGCAACTACCAGAAAGGCGCATTCCTTCACTCTTATGAAGGTCACATGTAAATATTTATTTTTAACAGATGTCAAAATCAAAGTTAGAGAAACCATGTGTTAACCATTTGTTTATTTACAGCAATAGCCGCACCATCAAAGGTGTCAACTTCTTTGGACCCCACTCGGAGTATATAGTTAGCGGCAGCGACTGTGGAAACATATTCTTTTGGGATAAGAACACTGAGGCTGTAATTAATTTTATGAAAGGCGATAATTCAGGCGTTGTCAATTGCTTGGAGCCACATCCATGGATGCCAGTGCTGGCCACTTCTGGACTAGAATATAACGTCAAGCTTTGGACACCCAGCGGTCCGATCGAACATGTAAGCTTGTTAAATGAATCACTTTTTGCATTGGCTTGTGCTCAACAATTTTTTTGATTTTAGAACATACCTTGTTCGATTGGACTTAAGGATGCGTTGCAACGCAACTTCAGACGCAGCATTCTAGATGTGGGTGATTTTGATATTAGCCAAATTCACTATTTCATAAGACAGCTGATAGAACCGCGACGTAATGCTAGAAGAGCAGCTGGCCAGGACATTCCCGAGCTATACAGCAGCAGCAGTAGCACCAGTAGCACCGCCAGCCTCCCCAGTAGTACCAACAGCAGCCCAGGTCGTGCGAATGCTGATGCAGCCGCCTCACCTCAAGGACAACAGGGCAGCAGCTCCGATGAGGGCAATAACGATCCGCTGGGCTGCCGCCAGCAATAGGAATACTGCAACAATAACATCAGCATTGTCATTTTACCATAACACACATTGATCCAAAGTCTATATTGTATATTTTCGATTATTGGCCTGGGACTTGAGAAGTCCACAAGTAGCCGATATATGTGCTTTTTGTTTTTTATACATACATATTACATATTTAATTTAAGGTTGCGAATATCTCTCGCATCTTAAAGTTGCGAGCTTCTACAACTTTAATTTCAAAGCGTTTCAAAAAGCTGTGAATATACAAATAAGCGCGCTCATATTCTAATTTTGAAAAATGTCTAACAAATACACATAATCACGCATAAGGAACAGCACTATAATTTGGAATTTAATGTGAAAAAACTTTGTTAAAATTATAAGAAATTAGAATTTTGTAAACCATTAGCAAAAGTAAACGAAAGCATGTTATGTTGAAATTTTCAAATAAATATTTAATCGACTCCATTTTTTTTATCGACTTATCCAGAAAACTGCTGCGCAAATCGATCCTGATTTGGCTTTATAAAAACTGTGACCGCATGAACTTAATTCACTGTGACTGCACGTGCAGCTTTCAATTTTGTACTCAAAACATTCTTTGTACCAAATCAAATAACTTTTTAAAAATTAAGTTGAATTCAGAAACAATATTTAATTAGCTTGATATTAATATTATAATTAGCTATTTAAAATGTGATATTAATCAGACAAGTTCTGAAATAGCTTATCAATCTAATAATAAATATAAATAAATTACAAAAATGTTACATATGTACATACCTTAATGCACATATAAAAATAAATTCAATGGAAACTTAGGCAATATCAGAAATACCCTCATTATCAAAGCTTTTGATGCTTTTTGGTACTCCTGATTGCAAGTAAGGGTACTCAAATACTGCGCATGTCTCTATCAATTTGCAATACAGAAAATTGCAGCAGGATAGTTGTGTGAAAAATGCATACATAAAACCGCAGCAAGGAGTCGCTTAACATTGAATCAAATTAAAATTTTTTTTTAAAGTATATATATAGTGCTGTGCAACAAATATCTTATTATACGTTTAACAGGTAAGACACAATTCATGAAATACTCAAACTCATGTGTTCAACAAGTATACATATACAAATAATTTAAGAAAAACAAAATGCAATACACATTTGCCGCGCTACGCATTTTTTTTTTCTCGAAATATCCATTGTCAGCATTTCAATGCATCCCAGTTGATATAGTTATTAAGATAGTCGACGTCAATGCACAAGTTTTCCCAAAAGATATGCGTATCTTGCAGCTCAAATGGTGAAGTCGCGTATAGATTCAGGCGCAGAACTACCAGTTGCTCAGCGAGCAGTTCTAGAAACTTCATATACTTGGAAACTAGTTGAACTAGTTGCCCTTCCAGTGACAGCTTAAAAGTGACAAGATTGGTTATCAAAATCGAGGATGATGCCAATGTGGATACGCTGGCAAGAGTCTTGAGCAACGAAGTGTCGCAAAACAGCTCTCCAAGGAACGACTGTCTTAAATCCAGCATAGAGATGGGAACCATCGAGGAACGCGAATTGTAAGGTTGACGATACAAACAACGGAAACAGATGCAGTGAATCCATATATTTGAATGCAAAATGTATTCACAATAAGAATGAAATGTAATCACAATAAAGACTATAAAAAACCTTTTTTGATCGTTTTAAATTTATTCAAAAATTTGATTATTCATTCATTAATTATTTGCAAAATTTTATCAAAATCCATATTAGGTTAACCTGGCCTTTTTCGATAAATATCGAATCGATTTTTTAACGAAACGCTGGTCTTGGAGAAGTGAATCAACAGGAACTGTAGCTGCAACTTAAATAAGTAAAATGGATCCAATGCGCGTTGGGTAAGTTAAATTCGAGGGCATGTTTTTTAAAACCTTTTTTTTTTAAATTGAACAAATTGTCTTTCCGTTCAAATTTATAACGAGAACCAATTAAAAAGTCCGTTGTACACTTAATATAACCAGAATACTAATACTTTCTACAGAAGGTGTACCAATGGCCCTGAACACAAGTACCAAATTATAGATGACTTTTGCGACAAGATGGTATATTGGAAGCGCTTTTATCCGCTGAGAAATATCGTGACGGACAAAAGGACATATACCTTCACGCGTTTTGATTTGAAGGACACTGAGGCTACAGAGACGGTTAACAGGTTCCTGCGCAAAACTAAACCTGCTTACAATTGGAACATACAACAGGAGCTGATGCGACGTGAAAACAATGTTTTTAATCGGATTGACTGGCGTGGCGGGCAGACCAGCGACCAGAGCTTTGAGCATGGGTATTATGCTTCTCGGGAGGTGATGGAGAGCTTTGAGTTGGCGGCCGGCATGAGCAGCAATTGTAACTGGGTGAACTGCTTAAGCTTCAATCATCTGGGTAATCTTGTTTGCGTCGGATCCGATGCTTTATCAATTGTTGTGTGGGACTGGGCCAAATGCAAGCCAAGGCATAGCTATTTATCGGGACACAGCCTGAAGACTTTACAGGCCAAATTTGTTGACAGCGGCGGCGTTGTGGACATTGTATCCTCCAGTAGCGATGGTCAGGTGCGTCGTGCGATTATACCACCTTCTGGTGGTATGAACATTGAGACCAAGTGTCTATTCAAGCACTCGAATAGGGTGCACAAGATTGTCGTGGTGCCCAGGAGCCGTAACGAGGTGCTCAGCGTTTGTGTGGATGGCAAGTTCAATCACATTGATCTGCGCAGCGATACGTGCACCACAGTCACTGTAGGCGGCGAAAAAGCTGTTCCACTGTACAGCATTGATCATCATCCCTTTGCACCGGAATTTTGCGTCAGTGGTGATAAGGGTCTGCTGCGGACCTATGATATGCGCATGTTGAACAAGGCTACAAATATTATGGAGTACAAGGATTCAAAGGATGTGAGCTATAATAAAGCACATGATTAATTTATATAACATTTATACTCTTCTTAGAAACGAAATATAAACTCAATCTATTCCGTCTGCTATAATCACAATGGAACCGAGATCCTTGCTGCGCATTGCTTTGGAGGCATTTACCTTTACAACAGTCGCAATTACAATGATGAATACAAACACCTTTATCAAGGACACGTGTAAGTATGACTTCCAAAATCACTCTCATGCTAAGTAATGCTAATGAGAAACACATTTCTTTATAATTCATGAAAATAATATTACAAAATTAAAAACAATTTCATTATAATTTAAAAATGTAAAGATAATTAAAAATAATTGTATAATTGAAAAAAGAAATGGTAAATAATTTTACTCTAATTGAAAAAATGTAATGATAATGAAAATTACATTTCATTATCATTGAAAGTATAGCTATTGAAAAGTACATTTCATTATTGTTTTAAGTTTTCAATTCGGTTCTGAAATTGAAATATTATTTATGAATTATACATTAAATTGTCCTGAAAATGCTACCTCAAATTTATCTTATCTTTTATAGCAACGACTTTACTATCAGACCAGTATACTTCTTTGGAACACAGTCCGAGTACATTGTCAGCGGCAGCGACTGTGGACGTATTGTCATTTGGCACAAGGAGACCGAGTCGGTGATTAACTTTATGAAAGGTGATTCACTTTATATACACTGCTTGGAGCCGCATCCTTCGAAGCCTATACTAGCTACTGCTGGTCGAGATTACAACATTAAGATTTGGATGCCCGGCGGCGCACCTGTAAGTAGACGCAAATGCAAAGAATATTTTCTAATTTTGATTCCTAGTATTCTCCAAACTTAACTTTTAGACGGTACCGGGTCTTGACGTACTAACTCATATGTTGCACAGAAATATCATATAATATTATAATATAACACACAAAAATAATATATAATATAATATTTTCTGAAATGACAGCGCAACTGTCAAAATATTACGATCCATTCAATCGATTGTGGAATCATTTTATTATATGGCCGACAAACATACTGGTCATAAGTATTACTATTTTATGAAGAAAAACTGATTTTAAAGAATCAATTGAAAAAGGAAAGTAGTTTAAGAAACAGAAGTTAATAGAGAAGTAAGAAGACAGTTAAAAAAAAAAAAACGAAAAAGTAATTATAAAACTACAGGGAAAAACTAAAAAAATACAGAATGAATAATGAAAAGACAAAAAGAAAGTAGGTTTGACAAAAGAAAGATTCGAAAGACGAATAAAGAGAATTGCAAACAACAATTGAAAATTAAACAAATAATTAAACTAAAACGAAAAATAAAGGAAAGGAAATCATTGAAAAATAAAAAGAATAAAATGACAAAACGAAAGTAGGTAAAAGAAAGAGCGATTATAGAAGTAAATAGAGAGAAGGTAAAATAAACTACATAATCACTGTGGACGGTAGTCCACCCTAGTGACGAAGCCTCACGAAATGTGCAGAGGCCACTAGCATTATATACAGCATAATTATACATATACTGTGTACCTACTTAAAAAAAAATGTTTAAACAAAAGTAAAAAGTTAAAAATTACTAAAAAAAAGGAGGAAAAGAAAGAAAAGCGAAAAATTAAGTTAAAACAAATAAATTAAAATGAAATTATTTTGAAATGAAGAATGACGAATGAAAAGTAAAGGACATCAAATGCCAAAATGAGATTTAAAAACAAAAAGTGAGAAGAAAAGTAATTGTTTTTAACTCACTAAAATTTAAAAATGCGAAAGGAAAATAAGATGAATGAAGGCTGATGTAAAAAAGAGAAAGTGAATTAAAATTAATAATAATATACTATATGTAAAACATTTTTTTTTGAGATATTAAGAATACTCTTATCGGTGTCTACTACTAACCAAATCAAATTTGTGTAAGCTGCATTGAAAACTTAACCATTTTCGTATTTCGATGTGGCTGAAGTAAAAAAGAGGAAGTGAATTAAAATTAATAATAATATACCATATGTAAAACATTTTTTTTTTGAGATCTTAAGAGTAAACTCTTATCGGTGTCTATTACTAACCAAAACAAATGCATTGAAAACATAACCATTCGGTGTGGCTGAAGTAAAAAAGAAGAAAGATAGAAAGAAGAAAAGAAAAAAGGAAGTGAATTAAAATTAATAATAATATACCATATGTAATACATTTTTTTTTTTGAGATCTTAAGAATAAACTCTTATTGGTGTCTATTACTAACCAAAACAAATTTGTGTATGCTGTATTGAAAACTTAACCATTTTCTTATTTTGGTCTGGCGAGCTTTACATATTTAATTTATTTCAAAGCATTTCAACATCTGTGAACATATACAAATATGCGCGCTCTTATTATAATTTTAAGGAAAGTATAAGGAAACAAACACGCATTGAGAAACACATTTAGATACTGAATATTAAGTCAATTCTTTCTCTCTCTCTTACTATTAATTTCATCACTCATTGGTCTGACAAATGAGAGCTACGCTGCGCTTGACCCAGTGCGAGGCTTTGGCCTGTGTGTTGAGGAGCAGCGGCACCACATAATTGGTGGAGTGTCCTGTTGTGGAGAGTGTACCCTTACGCTCACCAGTCTTGTAAAGGGGACATTTATAGCGTGTACCTTCGTTTAGCTCTATGATTGTTATGGGTCGGAAATAAATGACTGGCATTGCATACATAAGGATCTTGGGTAACTGCTCGACTAGCATATTTTGTTCCCAGTGCCAGCGTGCGCCCTCTAGGAACAGGCCATTGCAATAGACGCCATCATCGGGTGCCACGTGTTTCGTTTCCACCTTGAGGACATCATAGTCAAAGGTAAGCGTATCAATGGGTATTTTATATTTTCTAGCAAAATTCTGCATGGCACCGGTGAGGAAAGCCTGTGTAAAGAAAAAGCCAGATAGCCAAAAGGTTGGCGGCTTGCCAACACGATACCACGTTTGCAGCCAAATCAAACGCTTGTACAAATCTTGGACATAGGAGCCTAGTGGCTTCAAGCAAGGATACGATTTGCTCATCCACTTAAGCGGTATGCGATTGAATTTCATAGAAGTCATAACGTTTTCCAAATCTGGTGTCATGACAATGATACCTTTAATACCCATGCCCAGATCTCTGCAAGAGCCGCGTATTTCCTTTTGCAGTTTGAGAAAGCGTTCCATTTCCTGCACAACAACCGTATTCATTGATTCATTATAATCCACTGGATATTTCTCGGCAGCTGCCTCAATATCCATATCCGGTGGCATTTCCGTCTCAATCTGCTTTATTGTGTCCAGTATCATTTGCTCGGGACTCACACCGCCACTCGTTGTGCCCGCTGACTCGCTGCCCAGCAGCAATATCATTGAATCGAGCAGTGTCTTAGATGTCTGCAAGTCCCTAGTTATGCCTGAATTTGCATGTAAGCCATACACCTCCGGTGGTGCTAACGATGGCATGCTCTCATCCAGATAGCGTAGAATCTCACGATGTTCTGTTTTACGTGGCAATATATAGCGATCATCGGTGGCAAAGCGATAGCGATTATCGTTAACCACTTGAGCATTGCAAAAGTCAGCTAGGATCGTTACAATACATCGCCTGTCCCAGTTATCCGTAACACGTCCTCCATAGTTGCATTCACTGGTCAAATACGAGATGGCATCATATGGCACATGCTCATACTGATTGAGCAGCATCTACAGTAAAGAAGAGAGTGTTGAAATACCATTTTCGACTTGGCAGTATCACAAATCTTACATTTAGCTGTAGCACAGAGATTTGCAAATCAGATTCATTGAACCCATAGGAAATGTTCCAACCCAATGGACCATATTTGCGTCTTTCCTGCACAACGGCATGAAAGAAACATATGCCAAAGAGTAAGCGCGTAAAGGCACGATCCTGCTTGGCACAGCCCATATAGAACTCAGGCTCATTGATGGGATCCGAATTGTAGGAGCGCAATAGATTCTCTCGCAGACCCGTTGGCGGTTCATTGGTCATTTTGACGCCATTCTGCAGGATTGTCACTGGAAACTGTGGCGTCGGATATGCCGTCAGCCATATGCGGAAATTCGCTGTAAATAAAATACAAAAGTTTGTGAAACGAAAGCAGGTTGGTATGTATTATGCTAAAATTGACACTCACCTTGCGTATTGAACGTGTCCATGTTCTCCCATATAAACTCCAGCGTGGACATCCAGGATGCGGCAAGATGACAGTTTTGCAGGCAGACCCAATAGCCCATTTCCTGTGCATTCTTGATTAGAGCAGTCGCAATCGGACCTTGTCCTTGGCCTAGCGATATGCTCTGGAAGGTCTCCTCCTGGCCCATCTTTTCGGCAAAGACCAGCAGTGAGCCAAGTGGATCAGCACCTGGTGACAATATGAACACCAGTGGTGTTAGGGCCGTGGAGTCTGCATATGATTTGGAAATATCAAACTCTGGCGGTGAGACATACTGATCCCCAATGGTTATTGCTATAAAGTTGCGCACGCCCAAAAACACAGAATCTGGACGCAGAGCCTTAAGTACTATAATCTTCTCAAAAGCTGTGGTTTTGTCGTGCCAGGGTGCTGGAAGCGGCTGCAGCTCCGGCGAGGCATGATCATAGATGGCCTGCCAGGCGGGTAAATCATTGCGGAAGGAGTTGACAATGCCTTGAAGCTCCTTAAGTTCCTCCAAACGCAGCACATTTAGCCAGACAATATCCGTAATCCAGCTGGGATCGGGATTCTTTGGTATGTTGGTGGACTCCTTGGCATTGGTAAGCAAAAGCGATAAATGCCGCATCTCAACCTGACCCGTACCCAGCAGTATGCGTGCGGTAAGTATAAATGAGAAGAGCAGCTTGTCCTTCTCAAAAATGGAACGGCAGACATTATTATAAAGATTCTTTGTAAAGCCATCGACCAGAAACTTGATGCGTCGCGGCAAATCCTTGGACTTATTAGCCGTCTCAATGGAGTACATATAGAGATTGATATACCAATTGAGCGAAAACTGATACATGGGATCAATATTGGGCAGATCGGTGATGGAGTAATACAATATAGAAGAATGAACTGCAACTGGCTTGTAATTCAAACGGAAGGCTTCGATTTTGGCGCCCGTTTCCTTGCCGGCCTCCTGCTTCTCCTGAATGTCCTTGGAGAGCGTCTTGGAATCGGCCAAGATCAAGATGGCGCCCTCGTTCTCCAAAATATCACCCTCGCTAGAGGTCAGCGTCTTGAGTATCATATCTTCGGCATCGCGGAGTGCACCCTTATTGGCTGCCGCTTCGGTGGTCAGCATAATGCGCAGCTCCTGCAGATCAGGTCGCTCCTTGGCCACCACAATGCTCAACAGCTGATCCATCAATGCATTCTGGGTGAGCGCAAAGTTGATGACCGTTACCTTATTGAACGTCTCGGGCAGAAAATGAGGATTACGCAGATTACAGGTCAAATATA
Source organism: Hirtodrosophila cameraria (assembly GCA_949708635.1). Classification (NCBI taxonomy): domain Eukaryota; kingdom Metazoa; phylum Arthropoda; class Insecta; order Diptera; family Drosophilidae; genus Hirtodrosophila; species Hirtodrosophila cameraria. Next base: position 17,624,660 of record OX453091.1, read on the forward strand.
GTCGAAAGTTCGGGTTCACGGGCACCACATTCTCACCCAGACTAATATGCTTAATGCCGCCCTGTATGAAGGTCTGCTTCATAAGAATCGGATCCAGCGGCACCTCCAGCTCCTCCTGCACGTTCTCAATAATAACCGGATTACCGTACTCCAATGCCTCGGCAATGATTTTCATATAGTTACTTTGGTTAAACTTGACGCAGTTGAGCCGATTCTTGCGCTCCATATTCTTCAACCAATTGTTGGCCTGCCCTTGTGGATCAATGAACAGGCTGTAGCGACTGGAGTTGGCCGAGATGATGGCATTTTCGCTGGAGAACTCATCATTGGGTAGTCCATCCAGCTGCCAGTTCTGTATGGTGACCTCCAGTCCAAGCACTACTGTTATGGAGTACTTCTTCGAGCAGGGTATCTGCAGGGCGACACATTTCTTGAACCAATCCGCTACACAATTTGCTCGATACTGCAGATTTACAGCGGATAAATATGCAATGATGCCGCAAGAGATCAACACATCGCCGGGCAGATGATCATACAGATCTTGCAGATCATCAGCTGCCTGATTCCAACGATCCTTCTCTCCACCCAGGCCACCAATGAGCGCCTCCGCGCGTAGCAGCTTATTGCGACAGTTCTCGGCATGCTGCTCGGTACGCTTCATCTCCTCATTGGCCTTGTCCAGTTCGATGTTCAGCAGGGCAACCTTCAGCTCTAAGGCCGCGGCCATGGCACGCTTCTCGGCCAGAAAGGCCATGGTATCGGCATATTCCTTTTCAGCCGCAGCTAGCTTGGCCTTCTTGGGTGCCACAACCTTGGCGACATCATCATACATATCCATGGCTATGATCCACTGGCACAGACCCTTGGCAGCGCTAGAAGCCTTTGCTACCACCTTGGGATCAAAGTCTTTGTTGGGTATAAACTCCTTGCGTATGCGTTTCATTGTTTCTACTGGTATGTTATCCTTGTCAAACTCTTTCAGTGCGGGCAGAAAATTCATGTCACCTAGGACACGCTTGCTCGGACCCCAATAATCGTTGACCATCTTGCCCGTGGAGGGATCAGGTATACGCTCCGGTGGCAAACCCTTCATTACACACACAGCTGCCATGACGAGCTTGATGACCGGCGGTGGATTCTTCATGGACTTGACCAGCGTAATATCCGCCGGCTTGAGTGTGTTTAAAGCGGCCAATGCATCCTCTAGCACGGGTATGGCCTTGGCTAAATCTTTCTCGCATTCACCCTTGAGCACTTGTGCCGCCTCCGCCTGTATCGAGGCAACCTCCTCATCCCGTTTCACTTGCTCCGCAGCGGCGCTGGCCGCAAGCGTCTCTTTGTTAATCTCCAACATCATTTTGCGTGAGTTTTCCGCCAAGGCCACCAGTTTTGGCTGCAGTGCGTTCAAATCCCGCTGCATAATGGATATAGCAGCCGCTGCCGTGGCCAATGTATCTAAGCCACCAATATAACGCATCTTGGCCTGCATTGTGTCCGTCTGCTTGCGCGCAATTAGCGTCTGAAAGGATCGTATAAGCTCGATAAAGGATGCATTTGTCTGGTAGATATGGCGACCTGACATCTGACAAAAGGAGCGTGTGACTCGTGCTGAAGTCGTATGGAAATACTGGCAGGTATCCATAATGGCCATTTTGATATCCTCCGAAGGCACATTCACATCCATCAGCGACATCTTAGCAATCATTTGGAGTGCCTCCTCCGGCCAGCTGTCATACCAATCAATGGTGCAGCAGTTCACCAATGAAGGATACAACCTCACCCGCGTACGCAGCGCATCTCCAATGGGTGAGAAACTTAGCACGATGTGCAGTTTCTGCTTGCAGCGGTTCACAAAGAAGGAGAAGACTTGCAAGGGAGAGACATCTATGTTGCGGTTGCCACCCTGTGCGGCCAGACGCACCATTTCGAGCACCTCTTGCTTCTCATCAATGGGAAATATGTTGGGCACTTCACCCTGATTGAGCAGGCAGTCAATGTCCTGAAGGAAGAGCTCCATTTTGATTTGATTCTCAGTGATTAAGAATGTCGTATGCTTATTCATGCCACCAGCTTCCTTTAAAATAGCCTTGATATCATCGTGCCATTCATTCGGACCATAGTTCTTGGTTATCTCCGGCTGAAAGAATGAAGTCTGCACCATATTAGTGGCCAGTTTGGTCAATGACTGACGCCCGGATCCGCCCAATCCTATGAGCAATGCACTGGCACCCTGTATAGATATAATCCTGCAAATGCGATTCAAGTGCTGCATGGCGAATGTGAACAGTGTTATGTCCATTTTGTTGCGACGAGTCGAATTGTAATCATCAAGACTGGCCGTGGCCAATGTATGAAAGATCTCCATATTGGGCACCTCCTCGTAGCGTCGCTCATCCGGCTCGCTATCCTCATCAAAGTACATGCCAAAGAAGATGCCATTGGCTACCTCCATTGTGAAGGCCGGATCCTCACCCTAAGTTAAAAGAAAACGCAGTTATATCAATATATATATATATATATATCTATACAGTTACAGATCGACTATTCAGACGGTCATACTCACAACGCAGTACTTATCAAAGACAGTCTCCACTTTGTCCTTGAAATTGGCCTTTAAGCACTCGTTGAGCTTCTCAAACATCCATTTGCGATCGGTGTCATCCACCAGGCGATCATAGAACACACGCATGGCCTCATGATACCAGACACGGACAAGCATTTTCTTATCATTAACCGACTCCTTGCGGACCAAAGTGCAGCCTGTGACGACGCGTGCAATATCACGTAGATTGAAAATATAATGAGATTTGGCGGGCGTGGCACGTATCTCGGATTGGACACTCTTGTAAATGCTCTGGGTGGCGCTAACAATCTGATTAGTCACCACAAACACATCCTGGCCATGTCCCGAGCGCCGGAAGCCGTTCAGAGCGACATTTAAAAATATGCGAAACATTGTGTCATCGCTAAACGTATTTATAGAGTAGACATGAAAGTGATTAAGGAAACGGGCATAGACATCCTGACGACTGCCGCCGGGCAGACCGCAGGCGGTCATAAAGAGCACATTGTGTATGAAGATTTTGGAGCTATCCTTCAGATCATAGACATGGCCATAATCAAAGTATTGACGCAACAATTCCAATGGTGGCTGTGCACCATACACTTCCTTAACGGGCATACTCATGTCATCCACAAAGAGAACACTCTCCATGCCCTTGGGCGGTCCATAGATGCCACGCTTCCACTTTTGCAGCTTGGCTATAATCTGCTCCTGTGTATTATTGGCCGATATCATAACCGTAAACGTTATAAAGCCCGTCTCGTACACATCCGGATTAAGCTTGTTCATCAAGTAGTTTTGTATATAGACACTCTTGCCGGTACCGGTGGGACCTACTAGCAACATACGCTTCTTGTGCTGCACATGCATCTTCAGCAGATAAATATAGCGTGCCGTATCCACAGTTGGTACAATTACACCCGTTTTCGTTTCCTCCACATCCATGCGCTTGGCCAGCTCGGGCCAGTAGCGCCAGGTGCCTCGCTGCTTGAACACATACACATAATCCACAATGAGACCCTCAATTGGTGGCGTCACCTCCATTTTACCCAGTGATGGCGGCTGTTTTGCCTCATTCTCGTATATCTATAGAGAAATAAACTTCAAATAAATGTTAGTTTAATGGATAGAATTAAATATAATTACACTTCTCAGATACGCATCGAACTTCTCGCGAGATTCTGTGTTAAGAACGCCGCCCACGCCCCAAACCAAGGCAAAGAGCATAGCAGCCTGTATATAACCCACCAGATATTTATCATAATCATCTGGATTATCTTCAATGGCCTCATCCAGCAGCATATCAATCAGATCAAAGGTAGTTAACATGCAATTATACTCGCCCGGCTTGACAAACTGGGTGCAGTAACGCCTGGCGAAAGTCTGGCACTGTTTAAAAGAAAGGATAAGGAGGGTTAAGTAACACTATATTCGGGAATTGGGACCAGTAACGCACCGGTACCATCAGCCACTGCAACATGGTGAGCACATATTTCGTATTGTCCTCATCAGCCCAGCGAGGATCGGCCTTCTTAAGCCATGTGTTGGCAAATGAGCGCCAACCTAGCGTTGTGGGCTCCATGTAGATCATGCCACAACGTGAGACGGTGGCCGGGGAGGCCTGTGCCAGGTCCATGACCTCAAACACCATGGACATTTCATTTGACATGGTTATGACCTCACCACTAGTCAAACAAAGTTTCTTGTTGTCATCCAGCACAGTGTTCATGTTCTCAATCCAGACAGCGTCCACGGGACCATCAAAGATGACCTAAGAAGAGATACAGTTTAGACAAACTAGATAGCTATGCCACAGGTAACTCAATTGTCTTACCCATTTTCTGTCTGGCGTTGGTGTCATGGCAAAGTCACGAAAGATCTTGGCCACCAGTCCATCTGTCCACTCGTAGGATATGGGATCAAAGGATCCATATAGCTGATTCATAGTTATAGACTTTGGATTCATGATGCCCATTAGGACATGCTGGAAATAGTTGCTCTGGGCAGGTGCCTTTATCTTGAGTGCGGATAATACCTTGGCCAGCACCTGAAGCGTTTTGGATTTGCCCGCCAATGGCTCACCCACAAGCATGAAGCCATGCCGGACTATGATCATCTCGAAGGTTTGAATGACTTTGAGTAGAAAACTTGGCGCTGGCTCCAGTATCTCCTCCTTGCAGACGCGAACGAATTCCCTTTCCATAAGTGAGTAATCAATGTGGGGCAGCTTGATGCCTGGAAAGATATCCGAAATGATGCCCTCAAAGAGCGGCACATCAAAGGACAAAAACTTGGGCAGATTTACATCGATCAAGCTGCGCAGCAACAGAATATCCTCAACCTCATCTGGAAACTGTTTCTTAATGTTGCCACAGGCGGAGAGCACCGTCTTCACTGCACGCATGCCATAATCATAATGATTCTGGCTGGATAACTGCTCGGAGCAAAGGCGATAGGTAGTCACAATTTTGACAGCCAGCTTGCGGGCATCCACAAATCCGTAGGAATACAGCGAAATCTCGCCAATCATGGCATAATCCGGTACCATCATGGCCACCGAACGGAATAGCACCTTTAAATTATCGGGCAGCTCGGAGCGGCCGGCATAGCCAGGATTCATGGTAATACAAACATAACAGGCAGGATTCAATACCAGTTCAGTGCCCTCAAACATGAACTTGGTCACATTAGCCCGCACCGCCTGAATGATAAGCAATATCTGTTGGGCCACAACCGATAGCACCTCCAGCTCAATACGATTGAACTCATCGAAGCAGGCCCAGGCGCCGCAGGAGGCCAGGCCCTTGAAGAACTTGCCCATGGCCTTGTAATCCAAACCATCGGAACAATTGAAGACCTTACATTGCACGGCCAGCGCTTTGGCCAAATCCTTGGTCGTCTCCGTTTTGCCCGTACCCGCTGGTCCCTCGGGCGCACCATTCAAATGCAACTGATAGGCGCCCACTAGGGTGCGATAACAACGATCTGTGAGCGGCGTTATCACCAGACGATCCGAATTACCCAAATACTCATTGGCAAACGGCACTGTTGCATTGATAATCCTCACCAGCATTGTGGCATCCTCCCAGTAGTAGCGCATCTGTGCCAGCCACTGAAAATCATATTCGCTGCTAATCTTCAAACGTATTAGCTCCTCGGTGACATCCTTGGCATGCACATCGATGACAATCAAGGATTTGATAGTAATCCTGTTTAAATTGCTTATTACAGGTGAACGTACCAAGGTCACAATATCATTGAGCTCCTTGGTCAGCTCCTGGAAAAAGTGATTCATGACCGTCTGATTGCCACCATAGCTGCGACGCAGGCAGCTGTGCATGCGAGAGGCCCAATACACCTGCGACACGGCCAGCACAGTCATCTGTGGCCACTCGATAACCCATTCGTTGCGTTTGACCGTGGGATAGTGATTGTAGGAGAGCTCATTCTCATTGCGCACTGCCTTTAACATTTCATCCTCGACGCCAATAAGCCATTTCTCGACGCTGCCACCAGCAGCAGCTGTGGACACCTGCTCAATGAATGTAATGCGCTCCTTGTCGCTGCTAATCATGGCCAGCACATTCTTGGCCGAGTCAAATTCCAATATATTAATGCCCTCAAAGCATTTACTAAGATGTGGCTGGACACGCAGCGGATCCTTGGTTTCGGACAGAATTTCCAGCATTTCATCATTGGCCAGAAAGAAGAAACGTGGAAAATATAAACGTTTCTTCTCCAGATAGTTGGTCACACCTGTGGATATATCCTCCAGCAGCTCATTGGCCTTCTGCAGCGATTCGAGCAAGCCAGCGGCCGGAGCCGTTTCCATAACCAGTGGATTACGTAAAACTAAACCCATGTTACGTGTATAGGTCTGCTCCACGATTGTAAAGAGCCGACCCTCCTCGGGCATCTGGGCGACAATGTCCTTCGAGGAGAATATGGGCAACAGGTATAGATAATTCACCTGCACCTTGCCCCACTGATCTAACGTCTCGTTCACACGCATGATGCGCTCATACCAGGCGCGTACCTCCTCCTCGCAAGGCTTCATAAATGCCGATCCACGCATGGTCAGCGTCTTGAGTATATGATCGTCCAGCAGCGCCTGTATGTCGTCCAAGCTGGATAGTATCGTTACGCCCGTCTCCTTGTATGGACCTGTCGGAAACACTTTGTTCTCCCACTCTTTGATCATCAGCTGCAGATTGTTCCACAGCTGCAGTTCCTTATTGGCGCTTATGCTGATTATTTCAAACTGATCTAGTATGGGATCCAAACCAGAGTTCAAAATCTTTCGTAGCGTTGTTCCAGCGTCCGGCGTTATATCGAATCCGGCTATTTCAGACATTTCCTTCCAGTGACGCTTTCGCAGCGCCGGATTGCACAGCGTGTTCACAATGAACACGCCAATGGTAAAGTCCTTGATGGACTTTATCATTGACGCGCATAACCGTAGCGGCACCGGATGCTTCTCGGGATCGGGATCTTCTGTTTGTCCCTATAAAAACATCATAAAGTTTTAGTATTTTTTGAAAGAAATACAATTTTGAAAATTCCTAACTCATTATTTTAAAATATACAAATATCCAAAAACAGTTTTACCTTAAACTTGCAAACGGGATCCTCAACCATATCCTGTTTTATTTTAATGCGATAATATTTCTGATTCTTTTGAAATTCCTTCAGATAATCATCCGTTGTAGTTTCCACAAACTTTGGCTCCAAATACTCAAACGGTCCATCTGTCCAGACACTCAAATAGCGCTGCCATTCAATGCATAATCTATAAAAAAAAATATAAATTTTAAAACAAAATATCAAACTATATTAATAATATCCCACTTACTTCATTAGCTCTGCAAAGGGATAGACAAATCCCTTGATAATCTGCAGTGTAGGATACTCGGTTTGATTAACTTTGAAGAGTTTCTCCTCCTTGTTTATCCACTTGACATAGTCATCAAATGTTTTCAGCTGATCTATAAAATTCTGTAGTATGATATAGCAATCACGAAACTTTTCGGGTCTACTCATATCATCGATAATGCCCAATTTGGGCAACATTTCTTGTATATCCGTATTTAGTTTCTTGACAACCTCCTGCAAATGCTCCTCAAATAGGAACTTATAGTTCTCCTGCTGTGATGCATTATAATCACAGATCTCGTTAATGTCCTTGATCCAACTGATTGTTTTGATAGTTAGATCAAAATGATACTTGGACATTTGGGTGAGCTCAACAATATTGGTGCCCACCTGTAGGCAGTATTGAATGCGATCCGTAAGCTCCGCCAGTTTCTTCATTTTGACATAGAGCATATATTCCGCACTTTCAAGTAGTTCCTCTGTGGATTTTGGTATCAAAAGTGCGCGATCTTTAATCTTTTCAAACTCGGCACAAATCTCTTCCTCTGCTCGGATATGCTCACTAATTATAATCGCCGTTATATCGGATATCAGACTCTCGGCCAGATTACGCAATCCTTGTATAGCCGGCTCATTGTCAATGACGGCCATTTCAAAAAAATCTGTGGCCGGTTCACTGCGCAGCATATTGATGAACTCATAGTATTTATCAATGCGAGCAAAGTATTCTTCGAATTGATGTGGTTCCTCCAGAAATTTGGATAGCTCATGACGTTCCTCCGGCGAATAGAGGGCAAAATATTTCTGGCGATAGCCATTAATATAGTCTGTTAGTTGGGTATATGTGCGCACAATAATATCCTGCACTTTCCGTATAACATCATGGACATAGTTCTCATTCATTTCGATCTTCAGATAATCGTTGATCTGCGTATATGTGGTCAGTGTGTCCACTTGCGGCTGCAGCGACTCCATGCGATACCCCACCATTGAGATTTCGGTAACAATCTCACCAAAACTGGACTGTATATTATAGATATTTGGACGTATATCAAGACCCTCAGCATCCATATCGTTCCAGCCCAAGGACAGTCGAAACATAGGCATCGTGCGCGGATTACTACACACACGATACATTTCCTCAAATGTGCGCATCTTCATGTTGTTCACCTCACGATTCATCAGACCCTCCAAGCCGCTCCAAGCACGCTTCCATACATTCATGGGCATCACACGCTTGCGCAGCATGCGACGCAGTACTATGACCAGCCGGGTATACCATGTCCAGCGTAGAAACGTGTTGACTTTATCCAGCTGATTCTGTATATATTTGCGATAGAACTTGTAGGATAGCGCCTCCCGCCCGCAAAGACCCAGCTGCTGCTGCTGGGCGCCCATGCTGCTCACATAATGGAAATTACACGCCAAATCGGGTAGCTCCAAAACGGATATGCTGAGTACAACACGCAGCGGTGGCTGGAGGATTAACAGCTTTTGTGCAATTTTGCGACGATTGTCCAGATAATTTTTATAATTAGACGAATGCCCGGGCAACTTGAAATGGAAACTGGCGCGCGGTAAATCAAATTTTGTGGGATCCTCGTCCGAAAATTCCGGATGCTGTAGTATGTTTTTCATGCTATAGATTTTCATCAAACGATCGTATTCCTCGTGCACATCCTTCATATACGCATCAACCAACTCCGGATACTTGTTCTTCAGTCGTTCCGAGGCAAAGCTTAAGATTTTCGCCTCCGTTTTACGCAGCATGGGCGGCACAACAATTTTACGCACTTCCCGCCGCAAATTATCCACATAGTGCGCCTGTGGCAGTGCACGTATTTCCGGATCCGGTGCCCATTTCTTCCTGGAAATCTTTACCTTTATGTCAGCCGCCCGCTGCTTAAGGAACGTATAGTGTCGCCGCTCGTGCACTTCCGATATGCGAAATGTTAACAACGGATTCTTCATATACGGCTCATCATCGTATTTGGTTATGTCCGAGGGTGGGCGGTGCATCCGCTCCAGCTTACGGCTAAACATATTGCCGGCTATTTGTGTTTCTGCTGTTCATGTGCTAAATTTATTTATAGCAGCGCTAATTATTAAAAGACTTTAAAAATTGGATTTGAAAATCGTGTTAGTTGTTGCTAAGGCAACTTGAATTTGTTTGTTGTTTTTTTTTGCTGTTTTCATTACTTTTTCTAAAAAAAAACATCATAGCTGTTACCAAGCAAACGTTAGGCGACATTTTAATAAACTGCTTTACAGATGATAAGCTATCGATCGCCGATACTCGATAGTTTTGGGTTTAAGGAAGAGATCAAATCAACGGCTTTTTGAAATGCTTGCTACTCTTCAGTCAATTTCTCATACTGCATAACACAGGGCCGAACCCGAATGAATCTCGATTACATACAAAAGTTTTGGTAGGTGAATGTATTTTTATTAATTTTTTACCAATAACGATAACGATAGCGATATCAATAGCGGTAACAATTCGATTGAAAATGACATTACAGATCTCAGATTAACAATTCTTTTTTCAAGCAACAATAATTACAATAATAATTATAGTATAAATAACACTTGTTGTTAAATTGCCTTCAAATATACAATATTCTTAAAAAATAAAAATAAAGAGAACCCCGAATTGTTCATCAAAAACAGCCTTAAGTTTATGTAGATGTTGATAAATGTGTGTGTGTGTTTTGGTGTTTTGGTACATAAGTTATAGGCATATAAAGTATAGCTTACGGGCGATAATGGTGGGCCATAAAAGTTATACAATTTGTTAATAGATTCCACAATACACAATTTGTTAATGAGCGTATTTTTGTTGTTTACAATAGATTCGTATAAAAGAAATTGCACATGTTTGATTTTGTTGACGATGCTTTTTAGGTACATTTAAGCGTTTTTCCATATATCTCATTATAATTATTTAATGCAGGTATATATATATTAGTAAATATGTATGTAGTATATCAAATATTACATAGCTTAAGGGGGGACAACATAACAATTGCAATTGTGATTGATTCTAGTTGTAGTTGTTTCTTGTTTAATTATTTTTTGGTCGTTAAAAAGTTAACATTGACGACGCCAGTATCTCGTTAATCTCTTTTCACACTTGTTATCTTTCAAACTGTAGAACATAATCCTTCAGCGGACCCGGCAGATTCAAACGATTTATATTCTGTGCCAGCTTACGATTCATGGCCTCATAAATGGCCATGCGAGCTAATTGTTTAAGACTCCGTGGTCGGCGATATAGCGTAGAGATCAGTGCAATCAATTGTTCAGTTTTCTTGCTTGGGACTTGGGCCACATAGAAATTGTGTAGAGATTTGAGGCAATTAAAGAGCGGCTCATGCTCCATGGTCAGATAAAAGAGATGTATGATGCGTGTGAATGTCAGTTGCGGATCGTTGAGTATAAATTCCTTTTTCGTTATCAGTATAATATAGTAAAAAAGCAGATAGCGTGAGTTTGTGCGAAACGAATTGCGAAACGTATTATCGCCCAAGGCAGCAGCGGCACCTCCTCCTCCACCACCTGCACCACCACCACCGCCACCATTGCCAGCTCCACTTCCAAGCGCCTCTCCATAGCTGGCAATTTCACTCGAGAATATTGCAATGCCAGGCGTTGTTTTGCTACTCAGCACAATATTTGGATCGGCTCCATACTGTATGAGTGTTAAAGTAAGCTCATATATGCATACCATATCGTGGCAAGTGCGCACATTCTGGACCATATCCATAACGGCCTGCAGTATATGCTGATATGTTTTATTGCAGTCCAGGCCATGCTGCAGCAGCAGCAGCAGTATATTTTTAATAAAGTCAAAATTTGTGCGTTTCTGTGCATCACAGTTAAGCGTAAAGTTCTCGCTGACCGTAAAGACCAGCACGTGCAACGGTTTCAAGTTCGCCCTGTACGAACAGTTGGGATTTGCGCCGCTTTGCAGCAGTATGCGTATGCAGTTCATATAGCAGACCTATAGATAAAACAATCTGGATTAGTAATTAATATTAAGGTATAATAGATTGACAAGTTAACCTTCATTGAGTGCGTAAAATGATGCAGATGATCCTTGTTAATCAGCGGCACCAGTAGCACCATTATGGGCACTGATCCATCGCGGCCCACAATGTTGGGATCACCTATAAATGTAAAAAAAAAAACACAAAAAGCATACGTTTTAGTTAGGTGAAATGATCTTGCCTGTTCTCGTTTTTGAATACTTTTAATCCAAATAATCTGATTAAATTTGTTTTGAATTAAAGATAGAAACAGTACTGGATAGAAATACACACCATCCTCCCGTATAAGCATATTGAGTAGCTCATAGCAGACTTCCCAGTCGCGTAGATGACGAAACACGCAGGCAATGGCACTGTTGCCAGCCTGATTAATGGATGGCTTGGCTCCGTTTTGCAGCAGAAAACGCACCAAGTGCAGCACATCCCATTTGCTCCACTTGTCGTAACCATAACGTGCCTCCTCTAAAGCATAGCGTACAATTAGGGCATGCAGCGGCGTATTGCCAAGGGAATCCGGTGCATTTATGAGCTCCTTGCAGCCGCGATCTAGCAGAATACGCAATGTGGCCTGCGTATCTTCAGCTGACTTGCGTGCCGCAAAAATTACTAAAAAAAATGCACAGTATAATGTTAGATGTGATATAAACTAACGCAACTAATTTTAGATACTCACCAACATGCAGCAGTGTCATTTGCTGTGTGCATGTGCGCACTGTGGTTATGGCACCGTGTTGGATGAGCAGCTCCAGAAAGCGACCATCGTGCAGCACAGCATGATGCATGGGATAATATTCGTCCATAATGAGATTTATCTCCTCCGAACGCGTCACGACCAGCTGCTGTACACAATTCCAGGCACCACGCTCACATGCCAAATGCAGCAGCGGCTTCTTGGCCCGAAACGGTATCCAGGGCTCTTCCATCTTTTGCGTCATCATGCTCAGCACATTGTATTGATCGCCTAGATAGAAAAAAAAATATTTAATCAGATTAGAGATATCTTGGTTATAAAGTGATTGTATGTGTGTTCTTCTAATCTATGCAAAGCATCATATGGATAATGATTCTGAATAGCTTAATATTAAAAAACGACAGAAGCATATGGAAAAAAAAATGAATCTGGGAGTATAGAAGACAGGAGACAGTAAATTGACAATTAACAATACCATCGATGGCATAGCACAGAGCATTCTGCAGCTTGGTGTTCAGTCGTTCGCTGACATCGTCTACATTGCTATGCCATTTGCCGCTCTCCTCGCAGTTGTGCGAATGTGCGCCGGGGAAGCACATGCGTGTGTCAGCATCAATGCGTGCGCCATGTCGCAGCAGAAGCTCCACGCACTCCTCATAGCCACGGAGCGTTGCAATGTGCAGGGGCAGGGAGCAGGGTGCTCGATTGACATCGGGTCGATGACGATGGAGCAGCCATTTGGTGAGATCGATGTGGTTGAGTCCAACGCTACGCTGCAGTATATTGTAGCCACAATCATCGTGTATGACCAAGATGTTTTCGTTTTTGGGTATCTGTATTAGCAGACTTTCAAGTGTTTGCAATGGGACTTTCGGATTGGCACGCAATATTTCAAACACCGTTTGTATTTTCTCCTCCGTCGCCTTGGACACCTTGTGGCCATCCCGATGTGATAGCAGCGCCGAACCCGAACGAAACACTTGGCTCACAGAGCCTCCCATATCGCTGTTCCTTGCCAAGAGTATTCCCTCTATTCTCAGCAGCCTTTGAAATGCGGATGAATGGGATCAAATGTTGATTGGGTTCCCCAGCTAATAACAGAAGCAGCGCATGTTTACGTCGCAGTTTCTTGTCGTTTTACGCTGCGTTTTACCTGCACAAAAAAATAACAATAAACAAATGCGTAGAGAACAGAGCGCGCAGAGGCCAATGTAAAAAATCAATACGGATACGAAGTTTCACACATTTGTTTCACACAAATCAGCACTTGACACTAAACGCACGCTGCATTTGTTTGTTCCATTTATCGTTGAACATCATTTGTGCGTTTTTTATATATTAATTTCATTGCTTAAATGCATTTAAAAGCCTTTTATTTGCAACACCCAAAAAACTTTTTTTGCGCTGTATAAATTTGTAAACGGGTTAATCAGCTGCTTCTCAATCGATTATCGATAGCTGTTAATTCGATAAGCAGTAGCTCAGCCCAGCCCTGAAACATCGAGCACCGATAGCTTCTAACTTGCACAATGCCAATAAGAGTACTCCTGCGCAGATATTAATGATTGTTTATCAATGATGATGTTGATTATTTCGAAATTAGCCGTTCATAACAATCTTTTCTTTAATATATTATTATTTAATTCATTTTGCAGCACATATAGCATAAAATAAACTATTGTTACAAAATTGTGAAGCTTTAGCGCAATGTAACGGTATTTTTAATAGAGATGGGAACGGAAAAGCAAATTCGATAAAAATCTGAATTTTTTTGATTTGATCGAAAAATAAGTTTCTGGACCTACAAGTAATTTCAAGATTCGTGGGAATATTGTTTTTTTTTTACAAAGCAAATGGAATTTCTTTGGAAGCTGACGATATCATAAATTGTGTTCAAGTTGGGGAGTCATGCTTTTGTATTGCCATGACAACGGTACCTCAGATTAAATCAGCCCCCAATGCAATGATTTTCAATGATTTTGAACAAACAAACAATAAACAAACGACAAAAAAACGTAACCACAGCAGCAGCCAGTCAATTTTCAGTTACAAATCGAGAGAGAGTTAAACAGGCGCCCGGCTTTTCCTACTCAACAAAAAAAAAATCAAAAAACACACACATGTAATTATCAGTATTTTAAATATATATTATACACATTTCAAATAGGCAGCTACAAATATAAACTGAAAACAATTCGTTGTGCGTAATAAATAAAAATAATAAAGCGCCTGCGTGTGGTATACCCTATTAAATGGTATCGCCGCGCAAAACCGCTTCCACCGTCAGTACAGCATCTCGGTGGGATAATATGTCGTAAGTAGCTAATACTTATACAATTGCTTATACTTCCCTCTATTTCGTTGCTTCATCCAAACAGGCTGCCGGCAAAGAGCTGCGAGAGCCTCTTCTCGGGCAGCTCCCGCGAGTCCGCCAGCCAGATCTATCAGCGCAAGCCGACCCAGCGCAGTGGCAACAATAATGGTGGCATACGCCAGCCCTCCATGGTGACCAGCAACACCAATAGCGATATACATCAGCGCGTCATGTCCGCACGCAATTTGCGCGCGAAAACTTTCCAAAATCAGCTAGCAGATGCTCAGGCAGAGATTTCCAACTTGGCGCACGAGAATCGTATGCTGCGCACCATGCACAAGCGTCAGTCGATGGCGCTTAATAAGTATGAATCAACGGGTGCGGAGCTGCCACAGTTGTTGCACTCACATGCCGAGGAGTTGCGCGTGTGGCAGACCAAGCATCGTAATGTCCAGTCGATCAATAAGGAGCTGGAGCACAAGCTCAAGCAGAAGGAGGCACAGATTTTGTCACTCAGCGATCAGAATAAGCACTTTAGCCAGCTCATCAAGGATAAGTATGTATTATTGTTAAGGCGGAGTTAGTTTTTTATTAACCTGAATATTTATTATAGAAATCTGGATGAGCGGCAGAAGCTGCAGGATAAGCTGCGCTTATTGGAGCAGCGCTTGCAGGAGAAGGATAACGATATGAAGCTTATGGCACGCAAGGTGCAATTGGAATCCAAGAATTTCCGTCAGCAACTGCTCAACGAGCAAAAGAAGTGCAAGGAGGTGATGCTCAAGCTGGAGAAGGCCAGGCTGGAGATGAGTGGTTATCGCAAGCTCGAGGAGTTTACAGTAAGTATTAAGAAACCAATAACTAATGCTAAAAATAATATATATGATTCAAATTAGGTTGACAAGGCAAATCCTTTGGCCTCGGGTCGCCGTGCCAAGTTGACTGCCGTGGAGGAGACGGACAAGATTGATAAGCTTGAAAAGTCACTGGATATGCTGGACAAGGCCATTGAGAAGAACAATCAAAGTGAATTCAATGCATTAACCGATGTACTGGAAACACAGTCTAATTTTGACTTTGATAAGGATGATATCGATGAGGAGAAAAGCGGAGGCTCCTTGTCAGATGAACAGGATAACAACGATATTAAGCCGCCAGCACGCGCCAAGCTGACACTGCCGCCGGCTAACACTCAACCCAAGCCGATAGCCAACAATCTTGTAAACCCATCGCGTCTCTCGCTCAGCCAGATGTTGCACCAGACCAAGCCCAGCGTTGGCATCAAGACCAATTCACGACTGCGCAGCGGTGGCGTTGTTGGCGGCTCTGTTGCCAATATTGCCAGTAATCTTAACAAGCAGCAAAATAAACGTCGGGATGGGGATGTGCTGGCCAAGCATGTAATAGTTCAGGCACAGATCAACAAACAGCAGACCATGTCAAAGTCTTTGAACTTTGAGTATGATGATGACTCGGAGCATTTGGAGGAGGACGATGATGATGGCGATTCGTTGGGCAAAATGTGCCACGAAAATGATGATAACGAGGAGGACGTAAATCCGAATGATGTTAGCCCGATTAATTATGCCGCCTATTTGGATACCAAATGTGAGCTGGCTGATATGCTGGATATGGAGGGGGAGGAGGAGGAGTCGTTTGAAGAGGATGATGTGGTATCACCAAAGCGCGTAACCAACGAGGCCACCGTAAGTGCTAACAGCAAACATTGCAATCTATCCTTTTGTAATTATTCTTTTACTTAAACACACAGCAAAAGATAAATTCACGTGCGCCCATTATGAAGGAGAACATGTCGGGCATACGTAAGCTAATCTCTGATGATTACAAGGAACGCGAGAGCTTCCTGGACAACCACTGTCGCCCCACCTCGGGCAGCAACAACGTTCGCGATGATCCCATTAAGAAGAAACGCAACAATATCACAACTGACAAACGCCACAATATCCCAAATGCCGCCCCTACTGGTGGCAACCATCTAGTTGGCAGCCGCAAGCATGCGCTTCTGGCCGCTCTTAAGGTCATTGATGACAACAAGGATGAGGATTAGTCAGTGGCGTAATCCTACATCTTTACACTAACAGTTTAGTTTAGACTTTAAGCAGCGTTAAGTTATATTTTATAATTGATTTCAAGTAAAGTGCCTCGTGTGTGCGTGTCGAAGGTGAAGCATGTGCAGCAGGCTACTGGACCCACTGCTGGTTATTATGGATGACTTACCCATGCCAGCATTGGTTCAGTGCTTGTTGCACCTGCTACGCCAGCGTCGCTGATTCAAAAATGCAATAAAACTGTGTTTATCAAGATGAGCTCAGGGTTGTTTTCGTAAGCATTATCATTATTTCCTCATCTTTAAAAATGATTAATGGATTACAAAAGTAATTAATTGTTTCCAACGCTAGTTTATGATTTAAAATTTAAAAAAGCAGTATTTATTTATATATTCTAGAATCTTATGTACATCATTGAATCAATTGTTATTCTTGCCGCGCACCTTGCTTATGGCCCGGGAGACCTTCTTGCGCAGCTCCTTTTGTCGCTTCATTTTGGATGCCTCATCGGCACGTTTCTGTGCGCGGAACTTTTGCATACGCTGCTTTGTATCCTTGCGATCCCTATTGCGCTTGTCCTTGTAGTTCGTTTCGATCATTTTCATCATCTTGGATACCTTCTGTTCGTAGGGTGAATTAACGATGGCAACGCGTTCCAAGGCTTCTCTTGGATTCTCTGGACCCAGCTTGGGTTTGTCCTTATAGGGCAAGGCGCGTTGCAGCGCCTTGGGTATGACCAGCGGACGGAAGATCTTTGGTTTGCGCACAATCTCCGTGTACATGCTGTCCGGCTGCGCCTCGTTCTGGAGCGCACGCTCCCGCTTGAGCTGACCGAGCGTTTTCATGCCCTGCCATTGGCTCTTCTGCTCCAGCGGCAGCAGCAGCGAGGTGACGGGCGCATAGAAACGCGGCACCTCCACACGGAACCAGGTGCGCAGGAAGACAATGTCACTTAACAAGATCTTATCCTCGAATGTGGCACGATAGGAGCCCTCGGGTGTATGGTGTGACTTCTTGATTTGACCGCGTATGCCCGAAACCGTTTTAATTTTTGCGCCCTCAAATTTGGCCACCTCCAGCGAGGAGTTGAACATGTCCTTAACAAATGCCGTGTTCTTGTAGATCTTAAATGGATGTCCCACCAGCTTCAGCTTTTTCATGATCTGCGATGATTTGTCCAGTTCGGTAACACAGCCCGTAGCGGCAATGCGAAAGCCCAGACGTTTCATTTCCTCCTGATCCTGACGCACCGTTTGCAGCGCAAGAAAGCCTGTATTCTGTGGCGTTATGGGTCCCCAGAAGGTCATGCTGCAGGTGACATGATTGGGCGTATACTTAAGATAACGATGCCTTAAGTTATCCTCAACCTTAGCATAAATGGCAACCGTTTGGAAGCGACGCCAGCCCATCGAAATGATCAACGGATCACCTGTTTTGAGTATTTTCTTATACCAACGATGCTTTTTCACTTTGCAGTTGACATAGCCCACATTCTCCTCGGTCATGTTGAGTGCACCCACCAGCACTGGATAGTTGGCATCAAAATTATCCACAAATTCTGCGGGCAACGTTTTAAAGCCCAAGCGCACATACAATCCAGCGCGATAGCCTTCGATTTGGATGCGCAGTTCGTTGTCCAGTTGGGCAAATTCACTTTTATTTAGAGCTCCTTGCTTTTGTGCCTCCGCCTTGAGGTCCTCGTAGAAGGAATGATCGCCAGTGATGCGTCCGCTCTCCTCTTCACCTTTCTCGCCACTGTTGTCGTACTCGGCATCGAATTTGGCCTTCAGTTTTAGCTTCTTGGCCATTAGATCGCCCTTGGTTAGATTCTCCTCCTCCACGCGTGTCATTCTACGTTTGGCAGCTGGCGCTTCTTCCTCAGCCTCTTGCTCGACTTGTGCGTCTGCTTTGGGCTTGCCGCTGTGCTGCTCGCCCGTTTCCAGATCCTCAAAGTCACCATATACTTCGCTGTCCGCATCGCTCATATCGTCCAGTTTGAGCAAATTTTCAGCATCCTCGGATGCTTTCCATTTGCCAGTTACGAAGCAATTCTTGATCAGTTCCTTGTTCGACTCGGAAAGCCAATCCCGCGTGGCATCTAAAGAGTTAAGAGTTTTGATTATATTCAATACTTTAATTTCTATACTATGCCTTCACTTACCGCTCTGATACTCAAAAAAGCAGCGCTCGTCCTTGTCGCGTATATCTTTGTCTTTTTGTATTTCAGTTTGCTTCTTGGTCGCCACACGAAACAGTCCACCCAACTCTTCATCAGAGTCGGCGGCATGCTCCTGCTCCTGTTTGCTATGCTCCGACTGATTGTAGACGCCATAAACCAGACGCATTAGATTACGCGACTCCGAATGCCGCTGCAGGAAGGCATCGCGCGCCTTTTGCGCTAGATTCGTTTTCCAGCTCATGTTGCTGGCAAGGATGCGTGCCTCCTCCTCGTTCTCATCGTCGGAGGAATCGCTGTCAACTGTGTTCGATGCAGTTTTGTTGACATCGGCCAAACTTTGATACTCCTCATCGCCAGAGGATGCATCCTCACTGTCTTGATCCGCCTCTAGGTCATCATTCTCGCTCTGCTCGCCGCGCCAATCATCGGCAGCAAATTCATCAGCTTGCTCTTCATCGCTGGAGGCGGCATCCATCCCAGAATCGTCATCTTCTTCATTCTCATCTTCAGAGGCCTCATTGTCGCTTTTAAAATCCTTGGATTTAATAGGCGCACCATCCGAAAAAAGGCGAAATTCCTGCTGTTCCATTTGCTCATCGATCGTTGCCTTCTTGTCAATCAATTTACTGACCAGCGCCTCCTGCTCCGTGGCCTCGGCGGTTTTCTCCTTGTGCGAATGTGAGCCCTGCAGTTCAATATAGACGGCATCCTTGTCATAGACAATGCCGCCGACACCTGACATGGGCGCATAGAGCAGACGCTCCTTTTCCAGCAGACTGCGCTTCTTCTCAGTGCCCGGCAGCGGGCAAGGATCGGGTATGACGCTTAACTCATCGATACGTGCATCGCCTAATCCAGCAATGTGCACCATATGCTCCTGTTTCAGCGGCACACCGCGTACATAGCCATAAAGCACCACCTCGCGATCGCATTTGGGATTGCGACGCACCGTATCTGTATTGGTGACATCTTCCAGGCGATCCACCAGTAGATAGCTATGTGCACCTCGCCACTGCAACGGCCGGAACTTCATAACAGATATAAAGCGACCCAGATTCTTCACCTCATTGCGCAAGTATTCGCCGTGGATCAAACCCGACAGATAGAAAAGCTTGGCGCCATCGTAGACTTCCGTCCAGAAGCGATGCTTCAGCTCCTTCTTGCGCTTGCGCAGCTGCTTGGGATTCTTGATCATATCCAAATGCGTCAGCACACCCATTATCTTGGGCATGCCGTGCACCTGGCAAATATTTAAAAACTCAAATATTTCCATCTCAAAGCCATAGCTGGCATCGCAGAGCAGCAGTACCAGATCCGCACATTTGGCCACATCGATCATGGAGTTGACATCATTATTACACTCCAACAGCGTTATGCGACGCTTCTTGGACGTGACTATGGTAATCGGACCGCGTATATCGGTGACATTGGTGCGCGTAAAACTCTTGATAAGATTCTTAATCAGCGTCGTTTTGCCCACCTTGGGCGGACCGACAATGGCAATCAGCACTGGCGGCGGCTCATCGGGCGTCTGGTCGACCACAGGTATGTGCTGTTTCTTGGCTGTTAAATCCTCTTTTCGTCGAAAATTGCGCTCGGCACGTTGCGCTGAATTGATGGCAAACGCTTTGGGATTGCGTTGGCGCGCAGTCAGCTCCGGTTCCTTTTGATTGCCGTCTTTTTTGGAACGCTCTTTCTTTTTGTCGGCACTTACGCCGGACTGGCGGGCACGGTGCTGCTTACGCTTGTCCTGGCCAGCATCATCGGCCATTATTCAAGACAAAATTATATGTTTCTACAAGTGTTTACGAATTTAATGCACGTGCTAGCGCCACAAGAAAGTACAAAGTAGTATTTAAATACTATGTAAGTGTGTTTGGTATTTTATGGTTTTGGTCACAGTTTGGCCACACTACAGGTTGTTGCTTGAACAAAATTATACTTTATTATTAATTTTCAAATCAAAATTTACCTTTCTTCATTAAAAATTACTGGCTTAAAAAATAAATATATTATAACAAGCTCACGAAGGTTCCTTCCAACCATCATAAAATAATTTCAAAATCAAAACAATTTTAATGGAAAGATACAATTTGTAAAATTGATTTATTTGAATATTTTTAATTTTCTGGTCAAAAATACAGATAGGTATAAATAATTTAAGTAATCAAACGTTACATAGGTGGTTAATTACAATACATAAAATATGAGTCAGGTTCAGTGCGACAACTGAAATGTACCCGTTTTGGTACATTCGTACCAAAATATTTGACAAACGTGGTCACACTATAGCTGCATTTTGGTTTTGCACACTCAACGGTCACACATTGCCGCTGCAAAGCAATTTTTTTCGCATTATTCATTTTTAGTTAAACTGAGCAAAATGCTGCTGCGTTTTGATAAAGTGAAAACCTATTAAATTAGGCTTGAGATATAGCCAAACGTGTAAAAATACTTTGTTCAGTAGACAAAGTAGTTAACAAACGACAGACGCTGTCCAAAAAACAAAAAGCTCAATACTCGCCCTGGCACTGGCAAGAAGAAGCAGCAGCAGCAAAGGCGGCGCGTAGTAAAAAGAAAAAAAAATTTCTTATAGGGAAACCGAATCGAACCGAAACGACGACGGCTAGAGTTCAGGTAAAAATGCTAATAAAAATGTAAAAGCCATGCAAATTTCTTATGCGTGTGTAATTGCAATAGTCGCATTTTTAATGACGACTCCCCAAGCCAACATTCAAAACTGAAACGCCTTTGTCGGCAAACCCTCGAGGGGAGTTTGGGGCGAGGGGGCTTGGCGTATGTGTGAAAAGACTGTTGTTTGCTTGGGGGTGGTGGGTGGTCGCTGGCCGTGTGAATTTCTGGAGCCGCTTGCAGCGCGAGATGTTTGTCCAATTCAATGCCACTGCTCTTCTCGCTGACCTTGTGCTGTTATCGATTTCTTGAATTGCATAAAAATCATCAAAAAAAGGCGAGAACAAAAAAAAAACACCATCCATGCCATACCAAAAAGGCAAAAGTCAAGTGAACTGCATACGAGTGAAGGTTAAGCAATTTTCTATGGCACAACGGACGCTGTTCTTTGTTTGCAGCGCCTCGCGACAACAACAGCCACAACAACAACAACAAAAGCACAACAACAAAAAAGCAAAAACACCAACAGCAACACCAACAACAACAAGGGCGTTCAGAGTCCCAGAAGCGCATACATTATTCTTTGTGTTTTTTGTGCTGCTTTTATTTTTATTTTTTTTATTGAAAGCAAAAACACAAAAAGAGTGAAATTTAAATAAACTGCCAACTTTTGTTTTTTATCTGGTCTTTTTGTTTTTTGTTATTTTTTTTAGATATGGAGAGTCCTTGTGAGTCGGAAAGTTCCCTGGATGGTGGCACAATGCTGCCACCGAGTCCAGTATCCCGGGAGCAGCTGCAGAAGCGCATCGAGTCCCTCACCCAGCAGAACAAGTGAGTGCAACAACAAAGAACTCAACGAAGCACAGTGGTGTTTTGTTGAAAACGAATATGAAACCAGGCACATAATTGCTTCCTTAAGTTTGGCATATTGCCCTTTAAAGATTAAGCTTCTTTAAACTTCTACTAAAAACAAAAAGTTAGTCCACATTTAGATGATGAAGTTACTGCATCCAAGACTTAATATAGAGGAACAAGTTCCGTCATGAAGTTTTAACGTTAAGTTCTCGATTGTGGGAAAGATGTAAAGCTCTACACTTCTTCCTAACAAGCAAGTATTTAACGAAGAAAAATCATGAATAAAACTTCATCTTCAGAATGCAAATTAGGATTTTATCGTATTTCTTGCTTTTAAGAAAGGGGTAAAGCCTAGCAGCCAACACCTTTACATCCCTTTTCAAGAAAATTCATGGAGTAAATTTCTTTATCTAAGTGCGGACTTCGTTACATAGAAGATACTTCGTGAAGTAAATTTTAAAGCGAAAAATTAAAAATTTCATGTAAAACTAATTTAAAGACAAAAAAAAAACTAAACTTAATTTTGATTTTTTTTGCTACACAGAGTTCTAAAGGCTGAGCTGGATACATCGAAAACAAAGTGCAAGGTGGTGCAGGAGGAGAATCGCTTTCTAAAACAGGCATCGGTCATAATCGTGAGTAGTTATTGCTGTAGTTGCGAATTAAGTCACAAAGTATAATAACCAATAAACCTATTAACAGCAAGCCAAGGCAGAGCAGGAGGAGGAGTATATTTCCAACACATTGTTGAAGAAAATCCAGGCGCTAAAGAAGGAGAAGGAGACGCTGGCACATCACTATGAGCGGGAGGAGGAGTGCCTGACCAATGACTTGTCGCGCAAGCTGGACCAATTGCGTCAGGAGAAATGCAAGCTAGAGCAGACGCTCGAGCAGGAGCAGGAGTGTCTGGTGAATAAGCTGATGCGCAAGATTGAGAAACTGCAAGCGGAAACGGACAACAAGCAAACAAATTTGGAGCAGTTGCGCCGCGAAATGGTTGAGCTGGAGAACACACTCGAACAGGAACAGGAGGCACTGGTCAATAAGCTATGGAAGCGCATGGATAAACTAGAGACCGAGAAGCGTTCGCTTCAAATCAAACTTGATCAGCCGGTGTCTGATCCGACAACGCCACGTGATATCACCAATAATGCCAATGGCGACACTGCCACTAATCTAAGCGCACACATTCAAACGCTGCGCTCAGAGGTGCTGCGTCTGCGCGCCTATCTCGTTACCGCCCAAAAGGAGGAGAAGTCCATTAGGGAGGAGAATACACGACTGCAGCGTAAACTCAAACAGGAGGTCGAACGACGCGAGGCACTCTGTCGCCATTTATCCGAATCGGAATCCTCGCTCGAAATGGACGAGGAGCGTTTCTACAATGAGAATCTTATGGCTGGTGGACCCAATTCAGCCGCAGCTCAACGACAGCGTACCATCAGCAGTCCCGTCTCGCACAGTCCCTCGAACAGTCGCCCTCTCAGTCCTGGCACAGCGGGTCAAAATCGGTGCTATGCCTGCGGACAACTTGTGGTAAGTACCAGGTTCTTACTGTTTGTATAATTGAACTTTTCCAATTCCAAATGTATTCACAAACACTTCAAATAACGTTCAGTTTAAAGACCAAAACGCAATCGATCAAATTATATACAAACAAAATTAGACAGAGAATGATCGAGAATTGTAGACAACCCAAAAAGTATTGATTTGATTGTTTTTACAATCCTAGTTTTAATATTTCAAGTTTCTCCAAGTCAATCTTCATTCCAAAAGTCGAATATGGTTAAAAAAAAAATGAAATATGCAAGCTGTTTTGAATAAGTTTAGTTTAAATAATGCTCAAAGCAAGAAATTTCTCTAGTTTATGGCAGGCATTACACTAATTTAATTGCTTTTTTAAATTTCTATTAACTCCATTATTAATTACAAACAACAACTGTGAAATATTAGATCTTAAATTAAGCGTAACCGAAGCTGATGTGAAATTTTAGTTGCAAGATTGCAACAAGTTTCCATTTATAGATCTAACGTAACACATTTCAAGGAATTAGATAATTTGTATAGTAAATTTCAAACGAAAAAAGTAATACAGCTGTTTTTTCTATTCGCTTGAAAACGTTTAAGCAATTGAAATCTGTTATTTGTTGAAAACTATACCTCGGTTTCAGCTTCCACATTTGGCTAGTTTTTGTGTAATGCAATTCTCCTTAAGTTAAGAAAAAAGTTGAACTTGATATTGAGTAAAATCCCAAATTGATAACGATTCTAATGTCTATAAAAAGAACAAAGTTGGAATTGAGAAAATTGTAAAGAAATTGAATTCTAATTGATTTCTATAATAATATTTATATACTAATGATCGTTCTTCTTTGCAGAATCGACGTGCCAGTGAGCGTTTTATAAAGCCAGCACTGCCTACGCCCATGCTGGGGCTAAATACTTCTGCACCGAATGTGCTAACCACGACAAATCCATTGCTGGCCAGTGGTGCTGCTGCCATCTATGGTGGTGGTAATGGTGCTGGTACCGGGATAGCTGGTGCCATTGGTGTTGGTAACTTTCTATCGAATCTAAGCAGCGAACGACTGAGCTTGGGTGCTGCTGGTCTGCCACAGCATCAGCAGCATCAGCAACATCATCAGCAGCAGCAACAAGGTGGGCATAGTGCGGGCACTTTTCTAGCCGGTGGGATACTATCATTGAATAACCAGCTAACAGGGACATCCAGCAGCGCAACGTCCTCATCGTCCAACTTGATGAACAATTCGTCCAGCGGCGGCAACTTGATCAACAGCAGCAGCAACTCATCTTTATCGGCTTTTACGCCCACCAATCAGCCAACTGGTGCGGCAACGGCGTTTATACAGCCGGCCAGTCCCATGGATACATCCACATGCAAGGAATAGGTAGCATTGCTGCCCAGCAACATATTTACTCTCCCACGCTACACACACTCACACACAAAACTACACACACATACATACAAAACTACACACACATACATACAAAACTACACACACACACACGCCTATACGCATACGCACGCAAGCAAAACCAACCAGTTTAAACGAGAGTATAAAAACATTAAAAACCCCTAACTATATGTAAGCTTCTCTCTCTATCGGAGCGGCTCCAAGTCGCACTTATTTAATTCTATTTGATATCAAAATCTCTTGTAGTTATTGCGACATACACGTAAACTAAACAACAAACCAAGAAAAAAAACAAAACTTTCAATTATAACTTATACTTATCGGAATTCCTAGACCGCGTATAAAAACAAGAAGGGAGCTACGAATATTTAGCGCTAATAATCTTTAAGAATAACATCATTTGTTTTTCAGTACTTCTATTTTTGGTTTCAACTTGAAAATGAAGCAACAAATTCAGCATATGTAAAATCAATGTTCTCCCACTTTTTCCTCGCATGCATTGTGGGTCTTAAAAATTTTTTGAAGTATGTATATGTAAGTCAACAAATAAAGTTCAACAATTACAAATAATCAATACGATTTCAATACATTTTTTGTCGCAGCTAATTTAAAAGGGCGCTTAATTATTTAGTTACAAAAAAAAAAAATGCATTTGAAAAGTAACAGCCAAAAATTTGTTGAAAATTTAATCATGTTTGGAGCCTGATTTAATCTGTGTCCGTTGTCCTTGGAGTATAATAAAGGCACGTTTTCCACCTGATCCCAAATTTATTTGTAACGCAAAGTAAAAAACTTAAGTTAACAATAAAAAATAATTACATTCTTCCAAAAGACTATGTTTGCTCTATTTATTAATGTGTTGCCGAAACGAATTTGACGAATAAATCAAAATAAAATAAATGCTTTTAATTTTCACAAACGCCAAGTGCAGCTTGGGGAAAAACAGAAGAAGAGACGATAAATTCTTTACTTGAGGTCCTCCAGGCAAAAAACTATACAAAAATGAAAAATTTCAAAACTCGAAATCCAGTGGCGGAAAAGCAAAATCCGAAGTAACCGAATTACACGCGTCGACAAACAGCGCAATTGCAGTGTAAAGAGAGACGATTTTGAGTTATTGAACAAAATTCAAAATTAGATGGTGAAATTTCCTATCCATACATTATTCCTTTCAAATCAAAAATCACCCCCATACCCCCAAATGCCGCAAAATCCATTAAAAATCTTGCAGCTGGGGTAAAATAGAAAAATTCACAAAATTCAAAAACTGCGGGCTCCTAACATAAAAGTGTAAAGCTGCTGTTAAAAACAAAATCAAGTTCATGCCGGAAAATTCCAGAAAAAATATTAATTTTGAAGAATGCATATTTAGCAAAAACCCAAATTTAATAGCTTCCTATTTTTAACAATTTGGCATATATAGGTTTTTGAAATTGTCAACTTTCATTACTAAAATATTCAAAACAAAATAGGCATTAATAAATAGTATAAAATTCGTTGCTGCTAACTTGACGCACATTGTAATTGTCTGTTAAATTTAACATGTTCTCTTCTTCTTTTCTCCGAATCAGCTGCTTTTGTCGTTTTTTCACACTACTTATTTTTAATCCAAATAAATTGGCCAACGGGAAGCAACAACAACAATAAACAACAAAACAACAAAGTTACGTGAAAAATCTAAATGGAAAAGAGAAAAAAAAGTAAATGACATGGCCAGCCGTGTGATTCCAAAAGCAGAGAACACGTTGTAATCGCGCCACTCAGCCTCAATTAAACTCATTTAAGTGGAATTTAGAGCTGGCTATGCATTGTGATTTTGGCATGTGACATTTGCTAGTAATATTGCTGTTAAATCACGTCGAAGATGCTAATTATAACTTAAATAAAAAACATCAGTTTAAAATATGTTCAAACAATAAATAATAAAAGAACGTATACATACATATTATATTTATACATGCCCGGCAAAGTTCAGCAAAGTAGTGTAGACTAAATTTAACGCGTACCAACACATACATACACCCACACACACACACACACACCCATGCATATATGAAAAGTGCAATAAATCAATGCTAAGCAGCGAGAAGGCGGAAGTGACCAAAACAGAAGCAACAACAAAGAGCACAAGACTGAGCAGCTAAAACGGGACAACAACAAAAAGAATTCGCCAGCATTACATTTTCCTTTGTTTTATTACTTTAAACAATTCAAAATGGATGAAGTTTTCTCATTGCACATGGAAAAACTCGATGTCTATGACGGTTAGTAGAGGAAAAGTAATACTTAAAAATATGTAAATAATATAAGGTATATTAAGAGTAATTGCTCGTTAGTCATTTTGAATGTTTGGGGATATCCTCGTCGTCGTCGTCGTCGTTGTCATCCGAATTATTCAAAATCTCGTTTATAAGTTGATCCTGATCTTCAGTCTTCTTGCCCTGTATAATTAGGTCACGCAGCATGCCAATGTGTAGCTTTTCCGATTTAATTCTTTCCGAAAGCTTAATATTTTCATCTCTCAATGCTTTGATGCGCTTCTTGCGCTCCTCCGCAGCAGTCTTTGTCTTTTCACGCGTGCGCTGCACTGCCTATAAAAAATCACACACGAATCGTAAATATACATTGAATATTGAACATTGAGTCAAATAATATCCGTGATGCTATTTAGGGGGTCGCATATCGCATCTAGGTTAGCAACATTCCAACCCGAAAATAGCTGTTTTTACTATATTTACCTCATTATTCTTCTTTCTTTTCAACTTGTATGCTGGATCCTCTGCCTGTGGACTCGCCTCTGCGTTGCCGCTGCTTGTTGACGGCGCTGCAGTTCTTCTTCTGGCTGGCATTCTCTCGGTGATAATTTTAATTTGTATTTAGTTTAATGCTGTTTCGTTTTTACTAGCTTTAAAATGTAGTTAACAAATTTGAAGTCGTTGTTGTGAAATTACAGCGCGAATGATGTTACCAAAGCGTAATTGTAAAACATATGTGCCCTCTTTGAGCAAGTGTTGGAAAACGAGCAGCAGACATTGCTCATTTAAACAGAGATGCGGTATTCTTGAAATAATTTATCGAGTTGAATGAACTATAGAAAACATTTCAACTGTTGAAAAGATTTTTGTAAAATAGTTAATTAAATTATTGATTAACGCGCTCCAAACTTTTATGGTTTTGCTCAGAACTTGGTATTATTTTTGCCGATTTGTTAAAAAACAAAAACTATAAGTTAATACACTTTGTTTGTAAAGACTGATTTCTTCTATGTAGTTGAGTAAGATCCAAGAATTGAGCGCAATACATGTTAGAACAAACGCAAAAACCATGTGAATTAAGTTAAATGTAATACGTATTATTTAATAAATGTTTTCAATAAATACAACTTTCTCGTGCTTGTTGCCGATAAATGAATTCGCTGATCGATAGTACACTCGATAGCCTTCTGCGTTTTGCAACACTTGTATGCAATTTCTTGCAAGCGGCTTGTAAAATGTCTTCGCCTGCACCGCCAAAGTCGCCTGAATTGTCAGATAAAAGCAAAAAATATGATAGACAAATCAGGTAAATATATCAAGGCGACATCACAATGCATTTTGATTCATCGTTCGTCCCACAGACTCTGGGGCGAGCACGGACAGACACTCCTGGAGACGGCCACAATTTGCATAGTCAATGTGACGGCTGTGGGTTGTGAGGCAGCTAAGGGACTTGTGTTGCCGGGCATTGGTGGCTTCACAGTGGCCGATGGCAGCACCGTTAAGGAGGAGGATTTGGGCAACAAGTAGGTCAACAAAAACATTGTTGTAGCTCAATTGTAATAATAAATAGCTTGGCCATAGCTTCTTTTTAGACAGTAGCTATTTGGGCAAACCAAAGGCACTGGCCTGCAAGCAGCTGCTGCAGGAGCTCAATCCTGATGTCAACGGTGACTATGTGGACGAGAGCGTTGACTATATCTTGGCAAATCGGCCGAATTTCTTTGATAGTTTCGACCTTGTTATTGCCTCGAATCTTAGCGAGCAATCGCTGCTGCAGCTGGCCAATCGCTTGTGGGAGTCCAGTGTGCCGTTCGTCTATTGCCGTTCACTGGGCATGCTGGGCAGCCTACGGCTGCAGCTGAAGGAACACTGCATTGTAGAGGCTCATCCCGACAATCGACAGTACGATTTGCGTCTGGAGCAACCTTTTGAGGCTTTGCGAGAGCATTTAGAAACCACAGAGGTGGCCACCAAGGTGCCCTGGCTGCTGGTGCTGTACAAATACCTAAAGGTTTGGCAGCAGCAGGACGAAAGTGGACGTCAGGCGCCCAGCAATTATAAGGAAAAGACAAAGCTGCGGGAGGTAATCAGATCAGAGATGAAAGCGGATGAGGAAAACTACGAGGAGGCCATCAAGGCGGTAAATACAGCATTTGGCGCTGGCATGGTGCCAGTCACGCTCAAGGCCGTATTCGAGGACAATGCCTGTGAGCAGTTGCAAAAAAAGGTAAGACACATTGTTTCATTTGGCTTAACACTTATACAATCATTTCAAATTTACAACAGAGCGACATCTTCTGGATCATGGCCAAGGCATTGAAGCATTTTGTGGTGCAAGAGAACAAGGGTTATCTGCCGCTGCCGGGCGTGCTGCCCGATATGACGGCCAACACGGACACGTACATTGCCCTGCAACATATTTATAGGCAGCAGGCGTTGCATGATGCCGATCAGGTATATCACAAATGTCAGGAATACCTCAAGCAGCTATCAATGCCGGCGGACAGCATAGACGAGCGCAGCGTACGTTTGTTTTGTCGGGAAGCTGCGGGTCTGGCGGTTATACGTGGCACACGCATTGCCGATGAGTACGAAAAGAGCTGTCGGCTGTTACCATTGGGTAAGTGCTTTAAAAAGCTTAAGACGTACGTTATAATTATTGTTGTGTTCTTTTGCAGTGGAGGACAATGAACTACAGGGCACGTTAACCGCCTACAATTTTGCATTACGCGCTTATGAGCGTTTCCTCAGCGAATGCGGTAGCATACCCGGCGAGTGCGCTGTCGAACAGGACATTGGACGTCTTAAAAGCATCGCCAGCAAAATGCTTAACGACTTGGGCTTGCATGTGACCATCAGTGATGATGTCTTACACGAGATTTGTCGCTATGGCGGAGCTGAGCTGCATGCTGTGTCTGCTTTCATTGGTAAATACTTACAGATAACGCACCATATTCAAATAGACTTAACTTTCTTTTGTTTGCAGGAGGCTGTGCTGCGCAGGAAGTTATAAAGATCATTACCAAACAATACAAGCCAATCGATAATACATTTATCTATAATGCTATAACCACTGAAAGTGTAACTTTAAAGTTGTAAATCAATTTTTTATAAAACAATTGTTTGAAGTGATTGTAATCCTTAATTTTGTTGATGTTTAGTTTCATAAGATTGTGTAACGCTTCAAATAGAGGCCAACTCATAAAATACCTACATAAAATCTATTGAATCAAACCCAATCTAAACCAGAGTTACACAGTTTATACACTTTTCAAAATTGAATTAAACCTAAAAGTCAAACCAAAAGTCGATGAGCAACAACATATACATAACTCTGCAAATCCCAACAACATCTGCATTCAGTTACACAAACACACAACTGCATTATACAAGCAGTACATTTCTTGACCTGCAAGCAGTTCAGCGGTAGCTAGCAGAGCACTTTACGTAGCTGCAAAACTGCTGCATCTGCTTGTGACGGTGAAAAAAAGTTGTTCAATAACTTAAGTTGATCAACATTGATATAAAATCAAGGCTGTATAATTAAGGTTGTGGCAGTAGCTCTTGTTTGTAGTCTCTGCGATCTCAGCGTCTATATGTATAAGCGGACGGACTGATTGGTGAACGCGTCTTGTAAAGAAGCCAAGTAAGTAGAATTTGAACTGCTTGCCCAGACTACATGTGCGAGAATCGTGAGCATTTACTGTTATGTACACATGTATGCACAGAAAAAGTACGGGATAAAATGTATACATACATAAAATGTACATACGCTGCAAAGGTGTGTGTATAAACATAAGTATACATATTTATATAGATGTGTAGGTATATAAAACTTAGGTAGGTGTGGGAGGGAGCGCGAAACGCGATCATTATACTCTTTTTTTTAAATGTTTTTGAAAAGAAAAAAGAGTATATTGGGTTTTTGAAATGTCCGTCCGTCCGTCTGTCCGTCCGTCTGTCCGTATGAATGCAGTTTTTTTTCCACAGTTTTGAAGCTAGAGCAACCAAACTTGGTATACATAGTCAGACAAAGTGTGAAGATATATTAATAACATTTAAATGTAAAATCAATTATAGAAATCAATTAATATTGAGTAATTAATGTGAATTGAAAAAATATATAAAAATATAGTAAACAATTACACAAATGGAAACTCATTATTTTTATCATTGTGTAGTTTTATTTATTAATCATATCTCGACTTAAGTACTAGATATTGTAAGCATTAAATTACACTTGTTTACGCTGCGTTATTCTTGAATTAGTACTGTGTGTGTGTATGTGTGTATGTCACTGTTTCGGCTTACAATATATGATTTTTTTTATTTTTTTTTATAAAAGCCAGACCAATTTCGCTCATATGTTATCTTACATTCCTGTATTATTTTTTCGGGTTTCTTTTCTTTTTTTTTTTAAGTTGTTTTATGGAAATTCGTTGGCATCTTTTGCGCCAGACGCAAATGTATTTGACTTATTTTAACATTAACTTTATTGTGTGCTTTTACATGTACAAATTGTTGCTAACGAATAATATCAAACGAATAGAATACAATATGTATATCATTTCAATAGGCATTTTTGTTTTACTTACAGTACTTTTTGCTTATAACAACAATTTCAGTTTACTTTGAACTTATTTCATTTCGATTTAAACTTAGTTTTTAGTTATTTCTAATAACTTCTTTGCTATGTGTTCTATCCAAAAATCTTTACAATTAATTAACAAAAATGTACATAAGAAGACTACTACCAGAAGAACAATTTATGCCTAAATATATCATATATTTAATCAAGTACTTAAACATATATAAAAATTAGGCGTCTTGTGTTTAATTTGTTAACTTTACCTATTTGAAAATACTGTATTACTGGCGATCAATCGAAACAACATCAGCATTATATATAGTCCAATTATATGCTGCCACGTTCCTTGAATCATTCCTGCAGCACCATGATGCAGTTCTGCAAAACTTTCGCCTTTAAAAAGAAGAGATTTAAGCAGTTATTGCAGTTGAAATTGAGTCTTAATGGAAATGAAAGCTTACCATTTAGTATATGCACCACAATTGTAAAATTTTGATACTCGCTTATGGCGCATGTATAGTTTCCAGAATCAGCTTTATGAATTTTTGCAATAGACAATGTTGAATTCGCGCCATCATCCATCAGTTCTGTTTTAACACTAGTTTAAAAGAAAAAATGTTTTTATTTTTAAAACCAGTTCCACTATCTTTAAAATTACTTGGAAAGTGTTATATAATGAGCTTACCTAACACCACCACGTGTTACATCATAGTTGAGCACATTTTCGCTATGTTTCCAATAGACAACCGAGCTGCTCATGGCCACATTACGCACCACACAGGACAATTGAAGTGTTGAATCAATTTCATAGTATTTCTCCTGCAATGGATCACCATACTCATCCACAATCATCACTTTTGGCGCTGTTCAAAATTAGTTGTGTTATTTTAACTTTAACTATTTAGATATATTTCTGTTTTTTCATACCATTTACATGCAAATTAATTTGTATAACGCGGGGCGGATGCGTTGAGATTTGGCATTCATATGTCGCCTCATCATCCTTTTTAACATTTATGATTTTCAGTCGCCAATTGTTGGGATATTGAAATTCCATTTTATAGCGCTTATCACCAGTGTAGGCATGCAGGCCTACAGTTAGTAAATCCAGGCCATTTTCCTCATTTTGCGCACTACGACGCACCCAAGAGACCTGTAGCAAAACAACAATTATAAGAAAATGTCAAACAAAGTTTGTTCAGGTTAAGGTATTATACACTTGCGGAGAGTATGATTATTTTATCACCAAATTTGTAACGCGACTTTATAAAATATATAAATATTCTTAATCAGCGTCAACAGCTGAGTTGATCTACATTTTAGATTCTAAAAGTGTATTTCTGTATGTTTGCCATTGTTATCATAGAAACAATAGCTCAAAGATTGAGTTGTTGTTTAACAACAAATCTCTTTATTTTTCTAGAATTTTTAGCTAAGCTACCCAATTTGCATTTTTACTTTGGTTTTATCAAGTTTATGTCAATTTTTTCAAAAACTGAGCACTTTATTTTTAGGATTTCAAGGAAAAATCTATTGAAAAATAAGTTGTTTGAACAACTTTATTGTAGATAGCTCAACCAAAGTCAGCAAGCTTTATTTTATGTACTTAATGAAGCTTAATCAAATGTAATCAATATCTGATAGCTATATCATATAGCTGTCATATCAAGTCAGTCAAAAATTGAGTTTTTCTAGAATAATTTTGTTGCAATTTGATTAGAATACATCTCTGCAAGAGTATCAAATATTCGGTTTTTGTTTCTTTATGCAGATTTAATCTCAAGTGTGCTTAACACACACACACACACGCACACACACACACTAATTTTCGTATACTTATACTATAACACAACAGTAGATTAAAAATTGTATATTGCTTTCCTTATGCAATTAACATACAACATGCAGTTCAAAGCTCAAACTTTCTTTTTTCTGATATTTTGCAACTAGTATGTAATTTTAACTACTTAGCTAGGCACAAACGATGATAAGTATGGGAATGCTTACAGTCTTATCTTGCAGCAATGAAATTCTGCAATTTAAATGAATGCTGCTGCCCGCCTGTACAGTTATATTTGTTGGTTGTCCAACACGTTGCACGTCCTCAAAATGTGGCCCATATCTGTAAGAAAAAAAAAAGGTAGTGAAAAAGAGCAACTATAAGTAAAGGAATACGAAATACACACATACTATGTGTACAGTGTACACTGTACATATAGTATGCAATTTTATTGGTCAGCAGCAGGTGTATGCAGGTAAAGCCTAGGTATGTACATATGTCGGACATTGCTTTCCTTTATGCTTAATGTTTATGGCTGGCAACAAAAGTCTTAAAACTTAAGTTGTGTAAGGCTGTTATATTCTGTACGACCTTGTGTAAAATGTTTTTATAGCTGAACACAAGCACAATTGAAGTGGGAGTTTCAAAGGCAATTATGTGGTTACAGTTCTCTATTTGTTATGAAAATTATAGATATAATAGCTAATTATAGACTAAATATAACTAAGATGAAAGGGTTAGGGTTAATAATAACGTATATGTTACTATAGTAATTGGTTTTTTATTGATTGGCGGTCAAGTGCGTAGGATATGTTATTATTAGAAAAATTATTAGAATAATAAGCTTAACGAAGTATGTATATTTAGCTTAGATTGTATAGATAGAGTGTTAGGCAAACAAAGTGCTAACAAAAAGTGATTCACTGAATAGCTTATATCAGGCATAGATTGAAAGGAAGATACTAAAGCAATTTGTTATAAATAACATAGGATACTTTTATAACAATAATTGAATATGTCGATACTGTTCTTCCCTATTTTTGAAAAATAATGTAGATATACAGGCCTGTTTCGGTTTCCACTTTCGGTAATATATTGCTAAAGAGTGTTCCAATTTTAAATTTTGGTAAGATTTTGTGGAATAAAATAACTTTCATTTGATCAAGAATTGAAATAACTTGCCATTAATATAGGATTCAATTCACTAGATTAACAGTAATAACGAAACTTTGAATTTTAATTTCGCAAAATGTTTCCGAAAATAGAAACCCGAAAGGATCTGATTATGTTTATATGGAATGAAAGATTTATAAAGCAGCAAACCAAGTTAAGGTCTATATAAATATAATGCTAGTCGCCTTTTGCACACTTCGTGATGCTTCGTCACTAGCGTGGACTGCCGTCCATAGTGATAGGCTAAGGAAAACATTTCTCTGCCCTTTTAACTGCCTTAAGCACAACATATTAGCTTGATTTCCTTTTTGTGGGAAAGCATATAAAGAGGAGCAGTAAAAAAAGTAATTGTTTTTAAAAGTGTTGCGTTTAAGGCAAGATAACTTCATCGGACAAACACAAACCAGCTTATCTCCCTCGCTCAGTTGGCTAAAAATGAAGAACCTATGTATAGATATGATACTGACAAACCATTACATCCACAGTAAACCTACCTTTGATCGTGATGATGATGTTTATTAGCAGATGAGTGCGTATCAAATATATAATTTAACATTGGTGCATCGGTTTTCTGCTGCTTGGGCAAAACATATCTGCTTTCCACTTTTTTGGCAGAAGTGCGTACATGTAATTTTTCCGTTCCGGCTGATGTGGATAAAGTTGGCATTACCAAAGTGCCGTTAACCAGAACCTGTTGACTATTATTGCTCAATGCCATTGTAGACTCTTCAAAATTGCCATTGATACGTTGTGAACCAATTTGTTGAAATGTGCCACCGTTGCTGCTGATGGAATTCTTTGAACTTGATGCGCTTTTGTTGTGTGTCACATTTGCTGCTGCTGCTGGTGTTCTCACTGTTGATGTTTGTTGTTGCTGTTGTTGTTGTTGTTGTTGTTGGTATGAGCTAAGCTGCGATAAGGATAATAAATCTTGTGTCTTTGCATTCATTAGTTGTCTTCCATTTGTTGCTGTTGCTGTGGTTCTTGCTATTGCTGGCGTTGCTGCTGCCGTTTCAGCTTTTGTTGCTGCTCTGACATTTTTCTCGTTTGTTGTGTTGTGTCCGTGCTCGTGTCCTTGCTCCTGCCCCTGTTCCATGGCAATGACGTAATCATTGGCCGCTCCTTCAACGTCATCAGCATCATCGGCATCGACATCAGCATCAGCATCGAACGCAATATCAGTCTCGACGCCAGCTGCTGCTGCTCCCGCGGCGGCATAGGAATTATCGATTTCATTGGAATCTATGTCGCATAATGAAAGACAAGTTAGATTGAGTTTGAGGACATTGTCGTAGGACATATATACATATATAGAC
The DNA here is from genome assembly GCA_949708635.1 of Hirtodrosophila cameraria. Lineage (NCBI taxonomy): Eukaryota > Metazoa > Arthropoda > Insecta > Diptera > Drosophilidae > Hirtodrosophila > Hirtodrosophila cameraria. Next base: position 17,660,934 of record OX453091.1, read on the forward strand.
AATAGATAGTACGTATGTCAGTCTGCACGTTTTGATACCCTTGGTAAGGATATATTGATGGAAACATCTGTTCTGCTATATAGTAAACGTTTACATACATAGATCCTATCCTGGTTCAATTAAGCTTTTGAAATCGTTATTTTCTAGTCTAAAAATGCTGATAAAACTTGACACAGCTATAGGATATTGATACATGTTGCAGTCTAACAGCTTGAACTATTATAATATAGTAGCTACAATCAATCAAAACACAATCTTGCTTTTAAAGACTGATTAGTTTTCGTCTGAAAAAACGCTTTCTGTTTGATCCAATTCGATTTTAGTTTATAAAGCTGCACTTAACTCATTTTATTTTTATAAGATTTATTTGATATTTATATACTATAAAGCTAGAGTATTTAGTTTTCGTCACTCTAATACATTTGCTTCATTCTTGTTTCTAACAGCTCTGTGATTAATATGCTGTAATAAAATTTCAGCATTGACGGCAACGTTTTTCTTCCTTTTTTATTCTGTTTTGGGGTCAACTGTGCTCGTGTTAGGTTAAAGCTGGCTACGATTTTCTTTTCGAGAAAAAATATATAAGTATCGTGAACTTTTCCCCAAAAATTACTTTAGATTAATGAGTCTATAAATAACATGGCACACGTCAATGATCTCACTTTCTATATTTATTACTTGTGTTTTACACATAATAGTAAATAAAGCTGGCAGAGTTGGGTTCGCAACATAATATATGTTGTTACATTTTTATTTTTAAGATACAGTCGCATTTGATGCTGCGTCTAAAAGCTTATAATAAATATTGTATAAAATACAAATTATTCAGTTGAAAAGCCTCTTTGTTAGCTCAAAAGATTGTTTTGTTCTGATTAGCAAAAGGATTTTAAAGCAATTGTTAGCTTTCTTGAAAGAAAGGTGTTTAGTATTTGAATTGTTTATTGTTTGGTTTATAAAAGATAAAGAAATGATTCTTACTGTTGCTTTCAAGTAGCTATATATTCGATGCAAATCGTATGTTTTCGATTGCATAACAAAAGCCGTTTGAATTCTGTATTGTTTACGGATTAGAAGACGTGCAGCAAAAATCTATTCTATTTTAGAAATTTTGTAAGACTACAACTGGAAAGCTAAGCTTTAAGTTGACATGCTATAGACTTAGTTCAAGGACATCACATACACATATATGGGCGTGGCATTTCACCCAATTACAGACATACTTCTATTTTCGGTATAAGCCACACAATTGAGGTAGTACTACGTTCAGCCACTTACCGTAACTAACACGTAACGTAGTCGTCGCTGTATTTGTATTTGTATTTGTATTTGAGTGTGAAGAAGGACTTGCTGCGTCCTGAGTTGTAAATTGAAATGCTGGTGATGTTGCGGCTGTTACTGTTGCTGGTATTTTGGCAGTTGCCACAGCGACAGCAGCAGCGGCTGCCTCAGCAGCGCTAACTGCAGCTGCGGCCAACATTGAGGATGAGAAATCTGTTGGCAACCCAACATCATCAAACGGCTGACCACTAAACACATCCATGCTGCTGCTGCTTCTGCCGCTCCTCCTGCTGCTGCTTCTACTCTCCATGCTGGGCAGATGACTGGGCTTGGCCTGTGCTAGCAGCAGACCGCTGCCAATAGCACTAGCAGTGCAAATAATTGTTGTTGTTAGTATAAATAATTGTATTAAATTGCATATAAAACATTCAATTTGGCGTGTTGCAGCGTTGCGCGTTGATGTTGCTGTTGCTCTTGTTAATGTTGCTGCTGCAGTTGTTGATGTTGCTCTTGTTGCTGATGTTGCTGTTGTTGCTGCCCGAAGCGTTTGTTTAGTTTTTGTTTTCGTTTTAAGGCGTGTTGTTGGTTTTGTCGTTGTTGCATTTAAACACATTTTGTAATTGTGAATTCCTGCGTGGAATTTGCCTTAACTAGAACACATTTCACTAACTGCATTGAGCTTGTTTATTATAACACCCTCTGCTTGCTGCTCCTCTCTTCTTGCTCCTTCACTCACTTCTTGTTTCACTTATAATTGTTTTTGTTTCTCGTTTTCGTTTTGTTTCATTTGGCTAAACACACACGCTTTATTCCGCTTTGCTAAAACTTTATTCAACAAGAATTTCGATTATTGTTAATTCCCGATAATTGGATATTGGTTTTGTTATTTGTTTGGTTTCTCTATTAAGCTTATTGCATTAACATATATATTAAATACATTGATACTAAATGAATTAGATAATGTATGCAATTTTTGATTTTATATTTCATAAGCAGATTAAGCATGCAATTTTAATACAATGTGCATTATTGTCTTTCATTTAATGAAATCCTTTAATGTTGCAGCCTGAAAGTAGGCAATGTTAATTTTAATGCATTTAGCATTAAATTATTTGAAATAATTAGCACTGTTCTGAAAGCCCCTTTCAAATTAAGTCCATAGAATGTAAGATAAGCTTTGTTTTAATAAAACTAAAACTATTTATAAACTGTGAATTTGAATTCAAAAGTGCATTTCAAAACAGGCTCAAAATAAATACAAAAAAATACATACATCTTTCTTTTAAATCTGGCTTTAGCTAGCTTTAGCTTTAGAACTCTTTGTTTGTATCTAAACAAAACAGCTCCTTTATATTTATTTTTTCAATGCCCTAAATAAGTAAGTGTGTTCCGGTTCTTTATGACAGCTAAAACCTCTTTTATAGAAAACTACTTTTTTTTTTTTTGGCAGCTGCTTTTATGCTAAACATATATGCTTAGCATGTATTTATTTACATACATACATAGCTCACAATACTAGGGCAACATACATATAACATAAAACCTGACAGATTGACAAGCAAGACATTGCATGTTGTGTTTTTTTTTAATGTAGGTATTTTGTTTTTGTTTGCTGCACTCATAATAAAAATGTATGCAATATATTTCATGTGCAGTTTTTCTGGTTTATAAAAGTCAAAATATAAAGGCAGCTGTCCATTCAATCACAAAACCAAAAACCTATTACAATAACCAGCAACTGAATGGCTATGGAATGTTCTAATAAAAATAAAAATAAAAATGTAAATTAGCGCCAAATGGGCTTTCATAAAAAAATATGCTTATATATGTATTTTCATTTTAAGTGCGTTTTTTGGTTTATTATCCCATTCCGGATCAACATTGAATTGTTTTCATTTTGTACGCGTTTTTTTTATGTAGTTATATAGTTATCTCAAATATACAATTTCACTAAGGGTAGAATTGGTACAGGCGGAGGCTTAGCCACAGCTCACCAAAAAAAAAAATGTGTGTAAGGCATAAAAACCGCGACAGACAACACAAACCCCGTTTATGAGCTCCGCCCAGTTTTTTCTGTTCCTTTTTTTTTTCGATTCTTTATGAGATTTTCTTAAAGCGCCTTAAATATATTCAAAGTGGTTTTGTTTTTTAACTGAACGCTATTGGTCCTTACTTTTGTAATATATGTAATAAGTTAGTTTGCTTATTTATTAAGCATAAGTTGAACACACACAATCGTTTCACATGACAACTTCGAATATTATTACAGATTTTTTATGCATTATTCAATTTCATAGCATGCACGAAAAATTAGCATTTCTTTTTTTGCATCGAAGAACGAGAACACACACTTTAACATTTGTTGTTAGAATATCAAATTTGAATAGTTATGATTTCACGTATTTACACGCAAGTTTGAATTTCCTACATTCGCCTCAACTTTGAGTATTTCGAGATTCGGTTACTTGATAGTTGAATACGTTCGAATATTTATTCAGCCGGTGCACTTTCGAGGAAACGTCAACACGCCGTTACACTTCGTTTATGACTGTCGTCCTTCTGCTGACGGCAGCCAAATCAGTTGAATTGTTGAATTTCAAATTGTTGTTGACTTGCCGAGTTCGTCAGAGGAGCCGAAATCTCTGCTTCGTTGTAAGCGCTCGGCTTTTGCAGGAGAATGTGGCGGGGTAACGAAAGTTTCTTTCGTTGAGTTTGTGTTGAACTTGGGATGTTGTGTTGAGTTTTACTATTCCGAATTTCCGAATTTGTTAGGGGTTGATTGACGCGCAGTTTAGGTCTAAAGTCGGTAAAGCAGTGCATTTGCTGGGGTCTTACGTTGAGCTGGAAACATTTAAAAAATAACGTTTTTATTCATTCAAACTTTTTTATTAACTTCTATTCTGATTATAATTTTATTATTGTTACTATGAAAATCGATATTCTTGCAATTCTACTAATTATCCCAAGCAGTTAATTAAATAGTTTTAAAATACATAATCTAGTCTGAATGTGAGCAAGAAATGTTTGATGTTTATAGATTTTTCAATATTGCTGTTCCAAAAGAAAGTTAGCTTTGACAAGATGTTTTAATAAGAATGTATTAAAGTCTGAAATGATAATACAAGGTTTATCTAAAAGAATACTAAGCGAACTGCGAATTAAATTGATAACTTGCCATATAAACTTTAATATAATGCTAGTCTTATATTATATTTTCACTCACTGTTATAATTATAAGTTAGTAAGAAACTCGCATACGTCTTAAAGTTCGTATACAGCATAAAATTCACCATAGAGGGCGCCACTTGTAGCGTTCATTAAGTTTATGCCAAAAAACGCATGATTCCCGTGCACGACTCTCCCACTCTCTTTCTCTATCTGCCTGTCTGTCTGTCTGTCGCTCTTTCTACTACCTTCCTTCATATGCAGCTGTTGTGACTGGTGTGTTATCAGAAACGTTTGGATGCTGGTCGGTTGCAGACGTCCTTCGACTTTGATGACAAGAGTTTTCCATTTGAATAAATCAGTTTGCTGCAAATGTAGTTTAAAGTGCGAAAACGTCTCGGCTGAATGAAAAATTGAAGTTTCTTGCTCTTAATATACATACACAAACTAATGGAAACGTGAAAAGAATAAAGCAATTATGTTAATGTCTTGTTTTTGTTATAATAAGGACAATGCTATAACGATAGCAAAGAGCAAGTGAAGTGTTTTATTGAATACCTAAGGTATATGTACATATATATGTATGTGTATATGTGAACGTGAACGTGAACGTGAAAAGAAAAGTTGTTTTAGGTCAAACAAAAGCCAAAAACGAGAACAAAATCTCAGCATACTACAAAAATAAGTGAAAAGGACGCAAACAAAGGACTGTCAAAATGAAATTCAATTAGCAAAAATGGTTTTAATATTCAGCTTAAATTATTAAATATCAATTAAGAATTCACGTAAGCAATTAATTATGCAAATTATGCCTGTTCTGTGTGTCTGTGTGTGTGTGTGTGTGTGTGTACGTTGCTTGATTGTTTTCAAAATGTTAGTTACATAAAAAACAATACGACCACAAATGTATCCTGTTGAGCTGCACCATATCCCATACTCCCTCACGTGTATGTTTGTGTGTCTTTCAATATTCAGGTGTCTCTCTGCACACCTGTTTCTGTGTATCGCTTGAAAATGTCAACCAGTCTGCTTGTTATCAGATCCTTCAGTTGGCACTAGCTAAGCTCTGCACTTCAGCCTCTTGTTTCTACCTTCTCCCTTGCCTCCAGTTTAGTTTCGTGCTAATTGTGCGGATGCTTTCTCATCTGTGGTTCCTTACAAGTGGCTCCTCCTGCTCGTCTGCTATTCTTGGCAGCTGACATTGTTGTTGACTTGTTGTGCGAACAATTAGTTCGGTGTGTGTGTATCTTACACACACAGATATACACAAAATACTTGAACTGGCTTCTGTCAAAATAGCCCCCAGCCACGCATAAGATGACCTTACTACAATAGGCACAAACAACAGGTGGATGTGGCAGCCAAGTCCTTAACTATTGTTAGATATTGCAATTTTTGTATCTATTATACAGGCCTGTCCTGGATTCTACAGAAAAAAGTGTAGCATACTTTTCAGAGCAAAATTGAAATAGAGTCCTTAGTTTTGTTGAGTGTTCATTTAGTTTTTAGACGATTTGACAGCTATACCATTATATCATTAAATATAGAACTGTTTACTTTCTACACTAAGGAGAAATTTTGAAAAATACAAAAGTTTAGTACATAATCTTTATTAGAGTTAGAAACTGATTAGGTAAGTTGTAAGCAAGTAAATAGTTTGAAACATATGTTTGTCAAAAGCATTAAATAGTTTCAAATTTTAATATGCCAAGTCTGTTCTCCACTCCAACATACATACTATAAGTATTATTATCATGGGTCATATTATATTGGCTTATTATTATAGAGACTCTAATACAGATTACAGGGTAACACATCATCAACTTAACAATTCCTACAAAATTTTTGCAAGCGCACAATGAATATACATAAAGTACGAGTATATTCAACATTCAACTGATTACCTTATTCAGAAGAGAAACAGTTGGCTTTGAAATCAAATGGTTCCTTTTGTTTGTCCTGCAGCGCATCCGTTGATGAGGCAGCTCACTGGCTATTTTTAAACCACAGAGCGTGTGAGGTCGATGTGGTTGTAATATGCCTTCACGTCGCAGTGGTGGTGTGGGCACCACACGGCGCAAGCATTCGCTTGGCAATCTGCGACGAGCGCATCCGGCCTCCGGTGCCACATGGAATGTGCAGGTGGTACGTGGCAAGATGTCCTCGAAATGCTTGTGGCATGCCTGCAGGGCCTTGATACTGGGCCTAACATTAATGCTGCTGGGCGCTGGCATGGCTACCTTAGGCTACTATGCGGATCACTTGTCGATGGGCTCCGAATTGCGTGGCAATGTAACAGTGCGTGTGAAGAACGATCTTAAGGGCTTCCATTTAAATAACTTCTCATATGTGGGACCCATTGTGATGGGCTTTGGCGGTTTTATTGTGGTGGCATCCTGTGTAATGACCTTTGAAGCACGCGATTCGGCAGCCAAGGTTGTTCCAGCAAGACTACGTGCTGGCGGCAACAGCTGCAACAAAGCCGCCACACGCAGCAACCAAGGAAGTTCTGCCTCACAGCGACGCGGCATGGGTAAGTCTGATTGGTAATGAAAAGTAAGACCCTTTTTGATACGCTGGCATTTAAACAGGCGCTCAGTATCAGTCGACACGCTGGGATCAGCATTTTGGTGTCTTTCGCTCTTCACCCAACGATGCACATCAGCAACTACAGGCGGCAGCCGGTGCCGCAGGCTCGTCTCAGTATCAGCAACAAGCTCAGCCCTTTGATCGAGAGGCACTCACTGCCGAACTTGTCAAGTTCTCCAAGTCACTCAGGTACTTATCATTAATTGCAGGGTATACGATGGTGCTGCAAAATTATCATTAGACCATTGATAGTTTATCGATACTATCGATGGTGTTGAAACATTTCATTAATATTTATTTTTGGCAGCAGACTTTATCTAGTTTCCACTTACGGAATAATATTGCTAAGAGAACTTCCCTTACTTGTTCGCATTTTCACTTTTGACAAGATTTTGCGTATTGATATCACTCGTTTTTAATCATGTATTGAATTTACGAGATATGATTCAATTCACTTAACAATAATATCCATAACTCTACAACGCAACTTTAATTCCGCAGTATTTTGACGAAAGTCGAAACTGGAAAGTCAGACAACGCAGTCATATATATTTCAGTTTAAGTATTTTATTTATTTTTTTCATTACAATGACATTTTTAAATCTTAATTGAAAGGAAACTTACATCTAGCAAAATTTGTTTATAAAAATAAAACCATAACTCAACTAATAACTTTTTTAAATAACATAATGAATCAATAGATTTGCAGCATTATTTATTATTTGTGCATTTGATCCCACATAAGCATTGCATACTGTAAATTTGAATGCATGCACGCAATTGGCTGCTTCATTATGCCACTTTCTGCTCTTTCTCTCTATTTCACACATGCTCACTCTCTCTCTCTCTCTCATACTGTATCTGTATATCTGCTTTGCATCTACCATTAGCGCATCCACACGCTACTCGCCACAGCTGCGCCGCCTCACCTTCACTGGTTCCGTGCCCAATCTGTCCATCATCCATGCAAATGCCCATACACCCGACTGCATCAACACTAATCACTCCAATCTGTTCTCGCCGCATCACAAAATGCCGCTGGAACAACAATTACAACAATATCAACAACAACAACAACAAATGTGCTGCAAACGTCATCATCATCATCGTCATCATCAACACAAACAACGCAAACAACAACCGCAATCCAGCAGCAGCAGCAGCGTCCGCCGCACGCGTCAATCCAGATCCGGCGGGGATGGCGGTGGTGGTGGTCGTGCTCATGGCTCTAGTACTCGCATCATCAGCAACTCCTCCAGCCTGATACAACGTGCAACTAGAGAGTATACCACATGCACCTTGTTGCAGCCACCTTCAGCCAGTCGCGTTTACTGGCAGGCCTCATCCTTTGATGCGGGCATGGGCTCAGCTGCAGCAGTAACAGCAATTCACGGCGGCTCGGGCAGCGAGAGACGACATGAGCGCAATAAACGCTCGGATACAGCCAAGCGTCATGTGCTCTCCCGGCAGCGACCCATCGAGCATGAGGAGGCAGCAGCGGCACGAGATCGTGAGCGTTGCAGTCCACTGGGACACAGGCGGTAAGTACTGCTAATAACATGTGATAATTACAAAGATTTTTTCAAAAATTATAATGAGAAATGTAACTCTGAAGATTAAATAATAAAATATGATACAAATTCGATAACAAAAAAGAAAATTTCTTTCAAAATCCATCAATAAACAATCGAGTTATAGATGCGAGAAAATTTTGTTCACATCTAACAATAAATTGTTTGAAAAGTGTTGCATACTTTCAGGGGTTTGAAAAATTTCAGGCTGGAAACAAGTCTAAATCACAAAATCTATCGTATCTCTGAAACTGAAAGGACGATTGGGATGTCCTTTGGTCAGTTGATAGTCCTTGATGAGACGCATCTTTTGACACAGAACTCTTAAGGATCAGCAAGGATACGGCCGAGATATAGCCAGTTTTCTGTATACAAAAAAGTCCTTGTAACTCGGCTATTTAAAGGACAATCGTCCTTTGGAATACATTTTCTGAAGCGGATGAACAAGGACTATCTTTTTGCCAAAGGACATCCAAATCGTCCTTAAAATGGCCAAGTTGCAGGCGATTTTGTGATTTTAGGTCGTTTTTTCCTAGCAACCCCCTTGTAACAATTTGAGTCAACATTTTTGAAATCATCCTGGAAATCCTTGAATGCCAATCGAAAGCCCTGCTGTCTGTGATTACAAAATGGTATATCCTTTCAAAATCCTTAAGGATACGGCCGAGTTCTAGCTACGAGAAGAGATCATTCAATGCACAATTTTTGAAATATTGTTGCATACTTTCAGGAGCTACTGTTTCCGTTCTGCAGCAAATTTTGCTGAAAAATTTCTCGTGGTTTGGGCAAAGTACCAGGCGAACAGAAATGACAAAAGATCGCTGAACAGTATAACAGTTGCTGAGTTAGTATAACAGTCACCGAAGCTTGTAGGCCACTTTGGGCAGCGAAACCCACGTTCCCAGGAAAAGTCAATAGTGTATTTGTTTTTCTAAAATGTTAATTTTATTTAATATCAACTACGCGTGGGTTTTAACATTTTTGTTTATTTTTTTTTTAATTACATCTATATCATTATTTCAAAGATCATTTTGACTTTAAAAATGTTACACTTTACATTTGTTGTTCCCTTGAGGGTGCGGTGCATGACACTATCTATGCCTTGGTCTAAACGACCGGCGCAGATTCCACTTTTGACGCAGCATCAGGGATCGTGTCTTCCTTCTTGCAATTGGGACCCAGTGGCTGCTTGACCAGTTCCTAAATTAAAACAAAATAACATATTATTGAATTGCAGTCGAAATCTCAACTGGACAATATAATAATATAATGCTTACTTACAAATCCTTTACAGCAATTCGACCATGTCAGACTCATCGTATAGCGGCCGCTGGACGGCACGTTGTGCATCGGTAGCGAGTCGCACCTCCAGCATTGATTCGCGCCGTGTGCAGGTGGATCTGCACAGTCCGGAAGTGATGCCCAAGTCGATACTGCGTTCGCCCAAGCGTTACAGTTCTGGTCCCTCGGCGACGCCATCAGTTGATAAGGATTTCCGGTAAATGCTGTGATAATGTCACCAGCAAAACATTTTCTACAACTAACTGGTAAATTTGATCTTGCAGCAGTCAAATGTCGGTTTGCTCAGAGCCGCCACCAACTATGCGTCAATTGTCAGGACAGTCGAGCATGGAGCCTTCCGTGCCAGAAGAAAGCATTGACCTGATTGATGAACGCAAGGCAAACGATGTATCCTCCTACAATGAGATAACTGAAATGGGTCAGCATCATAGCAACAGCCTGCCACCGAAGAAACCACGTCCTGACTTTCTGCCACTGGGCGGCAGCGCAGATCAGCCACAGCAACAACAGAAACAACAGCACCAGCATCAGGAGCAGCAGCAACAGCAGAAGGTAAATCCTGCTACGCTTTATAGAAGCAACAGTTCCAGGCAGTTCTATCGACCCAAGCCCGGCATAGCCAACGAACGGGATGATTCTGTATTCTATATACGCTCCTTGGAACGTGGCTCCAGCACAACCAGTGGCGATGATCACATGTACGACTCCTTGAGGGTGATCAATGAACGCCGCTCCACCTTGCTTAAGGCAGATTCACAGAGTTCGTTGGGTTCTGCGGAGCGTAAGTTGAGCAGTTTTTCGCTTAAAATGCCGGATATAACGGAGCGTGAGAATTCTATAGATATTGAGGATCCACCTGCCATAACAAAGCCAAAGGCAGCTTTGGATGAAGAAAATCCAACAACAGAGCTTGACAAAAAACCAAATGAAACCTAAAAAAAAAATGTAGATAAATTATATATGTGTATGTTAAAAAAAATAAGGTGTATTGCATATATTTTGGTAACCAACGACAGTTACTTTAACACAGTTCGATCTTTTATAAAAATTGGTACACCGAATATGAATTTAAGTTTACAAAAGCATAGCATAGAAGCCGTCTAATCACAATCTCAAACACGATCCCTAACAGTAATAGCTATTGAACTTCAAAAATGAAATGAACTTCCAAAATCTATTTTAAAATTATTAGCTGTGTTATATAGCGATGATGATATCTGTGTTGCCTTAGGCATTAATCAATGTATTGCAAAATAACTATTTTATATATGTATTTATGTGTTTAAAAAAGTAGTCTTCCTACCGCTGTATTGTTGATAAAACTAACAAATAGAATCAAAGATTTCAGTGTTATAATTTCAAACAATTTCTACGAATACAAACAAGTTTTTAAGATTTTCCATTTCGCCTTTTTCCTAGTTCCTGAATATAATCTATATACCTTAAAATTTCTTAAATGAAACAGAAATGAAAAACACAATTCAAAATTGTATATATTATAAAAAAAATGCAATCAGCTTACAAGCGAAGACTGATGTTCATAAAATTTTGTTCAATTAATGGATTGTGCGTTATAAAATATTGAAAAGCGCAGTTCGTAAAAATACATGTCAATTTTTGTTCAAGTACAATGAAAAGCAATACAAAACTGAAATTAATATAAAAGCACTGAGTGCGGAGAGGGGCAACGAAATGGTAAAAAAAAACTAAATAAAAAAGCATATGCTCATACCTTAAAGATCTCAAACTACTCTTAACTATTGCTTATCTTTGTTGAAAAACCGGCAAACAAGATTTCCACACAACTTCTACCGACGTAATTAATGATAATCATACTAAAAATAAAACAAACAAATTATGTAAATTATACTTTACATAATACTTATACACATATTTATGTATTTTATATCTGAGTGTTTGTTAATTTATAAAACGATAGAACGTAAAACAAATGTTTCTTAATCCATGTTTCATAAAATGTGTGTGTTGAAAATCTATTTAAAAAACAAATCAAGTGCAATCAGGCATTGTCACTAAAACAAAAAATTTGAAGGAATTTGTACTTATGAAAAAAAATCAGATAAACGCAAAAAATGTTATATGTAGTCATTATTGATTGATGTGCAAAGAGTTTTATATTACTGTTTATTGCATGAGAAATCCATATCCATTAGAAATGCAAACAAATATTTATATTAATAAAAGGAATTATATGTGTGTTAAAATTTAAATCTGGTAATTGAATATTTTTGAAATTTAAAAACTTTAAGATTTGACCAAAAATGCAACTGCCACTCCACAAAGAGGCAAAAAAAAAAGAGTATATCGAAATTGGGAGTATCCGACTCCAACGTTCTTACTTGTTCTTAATACTTGTTTTTAATGTTTTATTTATAATTTCATTAAGGTCGTTGTTTGTGCTTCATCTTATATTGACACCTTTATACACGTGTTGGTTATTTAGGTGGGCTTTATGTCATTATTACAATCTATTTCCTTGTTTTTTTAGAATTTAAATAAGCGTTACAGTTGCAGTTTGATACCCTGTTCTAAGCACATTTAAACAAACTTATCGCTCTAGTATAAAAATACAAGTACAAATCAGATTTTGAAACGCAGTTAAGTCAAGTATCAGTTGCAAGAAGGTCACAAACTTAGCTACGTAAAACTTTAGAAAAGTGTGCAAGTGCTGTTGATAATCAATTTAATTTTAATTTTTCATATATATTTAAAAAAATATAAATTGTATTTAATGTCTCCTTCTGTCTGTTACACACATTTGCAGTACTTTATAACTCCCTTTTTCCCATTTTTAAATAAATTGTATTTAATTTTCGTTTTTGGCTGCGTGCCATAAAACAGCTGTTTGTATTTTGGCTATTTTCGTAGCTAGTTATGACTATTTAAAAAAAAGCCAGATCTGCAAATTTACCAGAAATTTTATTATTTTTCAAAAATTGCGGGCTTTTAACAGAGAAATGTTAAGCCTCTGTTAGAAAAATGTTAAAAAGAACAACAAAATCGCGGCAGAAAATTCCAGGAAAAAATGCCGTTGTTCGTTTTCAATTTTGCGATTTTTTCGAACATTTGTTTTTTTTGATGCAGTTCGAAATAGCATAAAATGGCATGTGAGTAAAAAAAGTTGTTCTAGAGGGCCGCTAGTTTAGTGGCAAATAAGCAAAAACCGAAGTTACCGAAGGACATGCGTTCACAAACAGCAAAATTTAAGCGTAAAAGAGGGTGATTTTAAGTCTTTGGACAAATATCAAAATTAGATCATGAAATTTCCAATTCATACATTATTCATTTTATTTCAAGATCCACAAATCCCCAAAACCATAAAAAACCGCAAAGGAGATCAAAACGGGCAAAATGGTCAAAAACTAGGATCAGCTGATTAAAAAACTAGCTAGTTTTTCGTTAAGTGTGGAGCAATTTTGTTGCGCAGCTCGAGCAGTTTCGATCAGTGTGGAGTAATTCGGTTATTTAACATTTCACTGTTAAGAATGGTAGAGGTGACAAATATCGACGTCGGCACAATCGATATCCAACGATAGTTTGTTTTTGAAAATCATCGATATTGTTATTTGTTGTTGCCTTCCGCAAATACACACATTACTTTTAGCGGATTTTTAGTTAATAGCGACTAAAGTCCTACGACCAGACTAGCCAAAGTTTGGAATACTATCTGCCGAACACGCTTCCCCTTCCGTAGTTTATAAACAAACGAAACAATATGGTTATTGGGTAAGTAACAATCAAATTTGCATGCAAAAATTACGTAACCTAAACTTATTATGGCTTTTTTTTTGAAGACTCTTGGTGCGAGGCAGTCTGGTCGCTGGTGCTGTCTTCTATACCCGCCAGATTGGCGTTTGGGGCACAACGGAGGAATCGGATAAGCTATATAACAATGTCAAGGCGACGCTATGTCCATATGTGCAGCAGGCACAAAAGCAGCTGCCTTTCGACGTGCCCCAGCTGCCCAAAGTGGGTGAGATGCGCTTCCTAGCCAAACACTATTACAATGAAGGCGTGAAGAGCTCATTCCGGTTTGTGCACATGTTGCCCTGCTATGCGGGCCGAGGCCTCAAGAAGGTGAAAGACACATTCGAAGATTTTGCCAAATCGCCAGCGATTACCGGAGGCGAAAAGGAGACGACTAAGTAGTCAAAACGAGATGTTCTTGTAATAGTGAAGGCTGTTTTCATGTTAGTTCATAGTTAGTTCTATTGAATACTATTGTTTATGTACTATTCGCCCCTAAAAAAAGAAACAAACAAACTGTATAGCAGCTCTGCGGGGAGTCGATGATGATAATGTCAAGAGCAGTAGTTGCTTTAAAATACTTATATTACCTCTCTCTTTGTGGAATACTTTGATCATTTTTATTCTAGCAATAAACTAAATTATGTCTTAAGCGTGAAAGCCGCCTTGAAAACTTATTAACTTATTATTAATTTAACTTACAATTATTCACGCGGACAAGTTTTATTAATAATTTGCTCTTTCACACTTATAAAACAACTTGTATATCATTTGTTTACGTGAGTTTGTGTTGTTTAAACTGTCGTGTCAACATTTCACATCTTTCTAAAGCAACAGACAAAAACATGTCACAGCTTTTGCAGCAAAATTAAGTTCTTATCTTAGATTTGGCTAAGTAGACTTAATGCTAGCGAGGATGACAAAGTATAAAAGTAATGAATGATGAATATCTATGCAGCACGTGAATGTAAAAAGTGATGTGCAGAAACGGGTAACCCCAAACGGTCTTACACGGAAAACATTGACTCACATAACAAGCAACATTAGTTATAATAAAGATATCTAAGAAACCTGTCAAATTATTCATTCTACAAATAAATAGGTTTGAAAGAAGGTTAAAACAAACTGATGAAACTTCGAAATGCTAGGCATAAAACATTGATTTAAACTGCATCCAATTGATAAGTTAAGAAATGGGCAATGTTGCCACACTTCATTTGAAGTTTGGCAACACAGGAACGTTGCCTAGCTTCAAGTGAAGTGTGGCAACGCAAGATGTTCAGATACTTAACTTTTGCAAAATATGCATGTTTAAGATTGCCGATCACAATCGCTATAAAATGGCAGATTGTTGTTAAACAATCTCAAAAGAGACACTGATAAAAATATTGCGGTAGACTGCTCTTGTTAAACGCTGAAAGCGTCATATTCATCTGAACGCACATCGTCATCATAATTAACCGACTGACTCATTAAGAAGTTGACATTTAATAATTACAACAGCAACTATTACTTTCCATCTAATTTGGACTACTTGAGAAATAATAAACTATATATAACGCATACGGCACACGTCTATTTATCATACATTAAACATGGCTCAACAAATAAAACAAAGCTAATAAAAATAAACATTAGAACAGACGTCATCAGACAGAGAAGCAAACGTGTGCCAAAAAAACTGATAAGACTTAGTTAGAAAGAACTCTAGACCGAGTCGTATCCCTAATTAACGCTTAAGTGGCATCCAAAAATAAAATGCGATAAAAATCCGTTAGGACAATTGCAGCAGGTTGGTTGTAACTGTCATTGGTTTAATTTTAGCCATGGTAGTAGCCGTCGCAACCACTTGAACTGGGTTCTTTCTGATTACCGCCTGAATGGGGAATATACTTGGTATGAATTTTCATTTCTTGATCTCAAGTACCTATTATTTATGTCATGTCTATTTATGATATTTTTTTTCTATTGTCATTGTTGGGCTTACTATTTTATTTATTTAGCATACAAGCATTTTTAATTAATTCAACGCCGCCTTTTTATTTAACACCAAACACAAGTAACTTGTCGTCAGCCTGAGAAACTGTCAGCTTGTCTTATTTTGAGTGCAGATAAAAATTTACTACCTAAGATACTCTTTTTTTTTTCCCAGCTATGAGTCACACTATGGCAAAGATAATGTCAAGATCTTGGGTACAGTAGCGCTTTGGCGGTAAAAGTACAAAGTTTCCAATTTTCGAATCAAATTACTATATCACGTGTTGAAGCGAGCCTATAAAAAAACAACCAAAAAAAATTTCATTAACTTGCAAATAATGAGCATTTTGTTTGTTTAACTGCGGATAGTCAATATTTGCCAGCGTACAAAACAAATATGAAATCACATTTTCGGCGACCCATAAAAAAATATGCAAATAAATAAATGCTTAACCTCTAAATGAGCGAGAAAAAGCACGTATACGACATGTTGTGTGCCGCCCCCTCAAACAGACACAACAAGCAACACCTCACAGAAGACCTACAGCAAACTCGAGGTTGCAAGGAGTGCAAATGTTGTATGATAATATACATATATATAGATATATATATAAACACAGACTCACGCAGCTAATAAGCAAATTTGTTTTGTACATTGCGCATACGCCCCGCGTGACGACAAAAGAAAGCGTATAAAAATACAAAAAATGTAACAATAATTAAAAATGCTTTCTTGTTTAATTAACGCTGCATACAATATTTAATTAAAGTTCTGATAAGAACTGTATGTTTACTATTGTTCAGTTAACTTGCTCGATATTCAAATTGACGCAGGCTACAAAGTTCAATATATATAATTTTTACAAAACTAAAAAATTTAAATGATAAACAAAGTTGAAAATCAAAGTCAGCTCAAAATATGTTTAGAAAATACTTGATATATTGTGTTTGTTATCATTTAGGATAATAATGTGAAATCAGCTTTATAAACTTTATTTTTATTTAATCAAACTCGCAAACTTAAAATGCTGATAACTACGTTTATGATTCTTAAAGAGCATCTTTTTCTAAATAACAACTTAAATAAAGAAAATATAACATTTTTGCTACTATTTGAGATCTGTTATCTAATTGACGCACATTTGATTGTTAGTTTATAAAACTGACTCCAAGGAAAAGAGTTATAAACTGAAAATATATTTGTCCAATATAATATAACTGTCTAAGAAGACATATCTTTTACACCTTTGTATTTATTGTTAAAACATTGTTGAAACTGTTGCCAGTTGGAAAATGCTTGCATTTAATTAAAATTCAATTTATAATTCGATGTTGATATATCCATTTAGGCATTCAATGTCTAAAGCAAACAACATATAATCAATTAAATATACAACACACAATATTAAGACACGATCAAGATCATTGATTTAAGCTACTGTCGTAATTATTATTAACTCAATTTTTTTTTTGTTATAAATTTATTGGCAATTTGTGATATTCAATTATTGTCACACATACGGGCATTTCTGTGTCACGTCGCGGCTTATTGTTGTTATTATTATTGTTATTAAGTTTGTTGCCAAACAATAGCATGAAGAGGGCGAGGGCGAGGGCGACCTTTAAGCATAATCCGTGCTGCAGCAGCATCGTATTCAAAGTTTGTTCAACTAATGATTGTTCTTCACAATTGTAAGCTGATAAGAATTAAACAGTTTTTAAAGTATGCAAGTTTGTTGAACTGCACAACAGCAAGAACTTATATAATTATTATTATTTATATGCTATACTCAATAATTAATTTGCACAAATCATGTGCGTGTGCATTTGTTTCATTTGTTTAAACAACAGCCAAAGCGTGTGCCTTGGGCAAATATGTATGCCAAGCTGTAGCTTCCAATCGCTTAATTACAAGTCGAACATATTGGCAAACACCTGATTACACACACACACTCTAAATCCATCAGCCACCCCCTTTTCAACCTCTCTGTATTACTTTTTGATATGCAAATGGAATGGAATAAGTGAAATATTCATAATTGCTGTGCATTTTTCTACTACTCGTATTTATTTTGCGTTGAATAGAACGCATTTCCAAGTCTTGGATACCGGTTTGTTTTTTTTTTATTTTATTTTACAACACGTATGTAATGCTTCCGATTTATATGTATTGCATATAGCTTGCTGCGATATTATATATATGCCATTTGAAATTATTCGTCATATACATGTAATGTGTATAATGGGTATTATATTAGTAAGGTTATGTTTGCAACAGGGGGCAGGACCCCAACACTATACAATTTTCATATATTTTCATATCTTTGCAACTATTATCGTTATCATATTAAGTGTATAGCTTTTCTCTCTACAAATAACAAAATTGGATTATTAACAAATGTTTCTCACAAAGAAAATAGCCCTTATCTTAGAGAGATATGCAAAGTTTTCAACAGCTTGGTAATTAGATATACTATTTATCTCAAAGACAAATATAACTAGTGCTATTAAAATAAATATGTAGCTTCTCATATACTAATGTACCCCAGAAATGTTATCAAGACATGAATTCAAAGTCAATATATCAAAATATTTAGACAAGAATACTAAAGCATATTATAAAGTTTGCTTTAACCAAAAACTCTTACGAAAGCATATCATAAAACCTGCATTAATAATCTGATAACTATTTTATAGGGTATTTGATAGTCGGGCATGCTAAAACTACTACTGATGCTGTGGCCAGTTTAAAAGTATAAAGTGAGGCGATCTCCAGCGACCCTGCGCTGTCGCCTTTGCTGCGTTGAACCGCTAACACCGAAGCACAATTGAAACACCTTCACAAAACGAAGGGGCCGAGTCGTTCGTTGTTGTTATTATTATTGTTGTTATTATCATTGTTATTGTTGTTGTTGTTGTTGTTGGCTGGCTTATCAGCAAACCGAACACACATCGTACATTTTGGCAACAGAGAGACTGCGACTGCGGCAACAACTACTTACAAAAAAAAAGTGCGTTAGCTTCCTCCTCAATTGATACCGTGTTCAGTGCTCTTTAAAGTGTCGGCGTCGGCGTCAGCAGCAGCAGCAGCAGCCGCAGCAGCAGCAGCGCTCAGTTAGCTGTCGAGTATTTCTGGAAGGCGCAAACGCGAAGCAAACTCAAAACGCCAGCGACAAGCAACAGGTCCACGTCCTCGGCATTAGAACATTCCATTCAAAAACAAGCACAATCAAAATATTTGCGTGCAATTTGTATTTATTTTGAATCGGTTTTCTCTACAAAACATTTGTAATTTGATTTTGATTTGAATTTGAATTTGAATGCAAACCCGATCGCTGAATGTGAATGTTAATTGAATCGAGCATAAAAAGATCGTGTGTAAAACGTATAAGTGACATATCAAGTGTTTCAGTGTTCAAGTATTTAACACAAAATGAACATTAAACAAAACAAATTAATTAAAAACTAAAACATACAAACTCAATTTTGTATAAACTGTAAATAAAGTGCTTAAATTCAAGTGGTAAAAAAACTGCTTCAAAATGAATAGCATATATTTTATGCACTTTACCAAAGTATTGTTAATAACAGTTATATGCAGCATACTACAAACGACCGTTAAGTAAGTTTATATCAATACATTTCAATTTAAAACTACATTTCAAAAGAATGAAAGCTCTTAAGTTAATTCTATATACACTTTCATTCTGTTTCTGATAGTGATTTATATTTCATTCTGAATTTTTAAAATTGAACCAAAAGTGCAAAGTACATTTGCGACTGATAAAACAAAAGAACATTGATATGTTTTTAGTTATCAGATACAACCAAATTATTCCAAAAAGTTGGCCAAAAATAACTGACAATTTTATCATCTTTGTAAATTCGTGCATTTCTCTTTGTTGGCAACATTTTCTTCAATCGTTGTTCTTTCTTGAAACTCTTTGTTTTGTTTTAGGAATGTTTTTTGGGAACACATTATACATTTTATATATTTCACATATTTTGTAATATTTTAACCGACTGTTACACAGCTGATAAAACTGATAAGAAAATTGTGGCAACATGATGTAAAGAAAACATTTCCTTATGCTGTAATATAAGATAAAGCATGCTGGAAATTTGAGCAGCTTATTATCAAAAAATATGTTTCATCAGTTGATAAGTTGAGCAAGGCAGTATTCTTTATAAAATGTACCAAAATATACTAGAAAGATTGCAAAACTTGAACTTATGCATAGCCAGAAGCGGTTTGACAAACATTACGTATACGCCTTGGCCCCATAAATTTGCAGTTATTTTTTGTTTTTTATATATGCCGCCGACGCTATAAAACAAATATTTCCATAGTTTGAAGGTAGAGCAAAATAAAATAATAAAAATAAAAAGATCTTTGCAAAAATAATGTAATTAATTCAAGCCGACTTTCGGCTAAGGCTAAGAGAGCTCATGGAAAATTATTATCTGAAATTTTAAATGTAATGTCAATAGGTAAATATTAAAAGCAAACCAGAAATAAACGATCCATTGGAGTTTATTTATGAATTTGTGGTTAGGGATCAAGCCAAGTTCACTAATTGAATTGGTTTATTTGTTTGTTGTCGCTGTTATTGTTGTTGTTGTTGTTACTGCTGCTGCCGTTGCATAAACAATATAGAAAACACAATAATAGTTATAATAGAACAGTATGGGTAAATATAAGTTGTTCTCAGCTACTTAGCTCCAAATGAGCTTGCACAGCTGCACAATCGATTCATTTGAAATATTTTGAACAATAGCCCACTCTAAATGGGCCGTAAACTAATAACACTTGCCAATAATAATTAAGTGTACTTAATAGTTGACATAATAAACTAAAGTTGAGCTTACATTTTATAATCATTTTGAACGTGCTGCAGCTTTTTGTCAATTGCATTTAAATATGAATTAACTGCATGAGCGCTACTTGATAATATTGGAGTTAGTCTCTTTGAGATAGAAACCAGAGATGGGATTGGGGTAAAAAAATGTGTTTTCTCATCGAAAAAATGTTACTATCTTGATACTACCTGACTTAATGAAATTGTTATGCTAAAAAGAACCAATTTTATGAAAAGAGATCTTTTTATTTTTATATTTGACCATATGGTAAAACAGTCTTTCATAAAAACATTTTCGGTTTTCATTAGCAATATCGAAAACCAAGAGAAACTTTGCGACCAATGGGTTTAAATCGATTTCTAGTCTCAGTCAAATCTCAAATAAACTGTTATATCAGCTATTTTCAGAAATATTTCAGTATTATTTTGCTTTTCATTTACACAAAATGCAAGTATATATCTATTTTAGTCATGCAAAATCAATGTTCTGTATAGAATATGCATAAAAGTCAGTCTAAAAACTACTCTGCTTTATATTACGCATACGCAACGTTACTTATAATATTCCACAACTGCTTACTTAACAATCTTGCAGCGCTGCCAATGACAGCAATGTGGATGCAGATTGTCCATCGTTGGCTGATGCAGATAGTCTGCAATATACCGAGCTGATACAAAGGATGACGCATGTGTGTCGCTACGATCGGCTGGAACGACCCATAGGCAAGTTGCATGGCAAACATGACTAGCAACAATCCTAACTAATCCTTTATAATAACAACAGAATACAACATAACCACATCGGAACGCATGCCCATTGTGGTAAAGACACGCATCTATGTATATTTGCTGCAGAATCTGAACTCGGATCTGTTGCAGTTCAAAATGCATGCGCTGCTTCAGCTAAGCTTTCAGGATAAACGCCTGGCCTACAAGGCGTATGCGCCAAAACGACGTGAACCCATATTGGGTCAGAAACATTTAAGTGAACGTCTCTGGTTGCCGCATATATTCTTTGCCAATGAGCGTGAGTCTAGTATTTTGGGCACAGATGAGAAGGATGTGCTGACTTCCATATCGCGAGATGGCAATGTGATTGTCTCTACACGTTTGGAGGCAACACTCTATTGCTGGATGGACTTTAAGAAGTTTCCTTTTGATCAACAATCTTGCACAACTGTGCTGGAGAGCTGTAAGTGTTGTCATTATACAATTTAAATTGATTTAATAAAGTATGTTTCTTTTGCTGCTAGGGATGTATAACACTTCGGATTTAGTGCTGGAATGGGAGAATCATTCGCCAATTGCCTTTGATCCCGATATGCGTCTTACGGAATACAATTTGGCCAATTATTCGCATAATACAGGCTTTGTGCACTCGGATGACGTCAATATGCGACACGGCGCGTTTAGTAAGTGTGCGGAAAAGTGTTTAATTTATAGAAAATTAGCTAAGTTAATCTTTTTTTTATAGAGGGTGACTACAGTTTGCTGAGCTTTACTGTGGAATTGCAGCGTGAGTTTGGTTTTTATCTGTTGGATTATTATTTGCCTTCCATGATGATTGTGGCCATATCCTGGGTATCCTTCTGGCTGCAAGCGGATGCTTCACCGCCGCGCATTATGTTAGGTAAGTTAATATAGTCGAATATAAAAATACAATACTACATATAAATATTATTTATATGCAGGTACCAGCACCATGTTGTCGTTCATAACGCTATCTTCATCGCAAAGCAAAACGCTGCCCAAGGTCAGCTATATTAAGGTATCGGAGGTGTGGTTTATTGGCTGCACATTCTTCATCTTTGGCAGCCTGGTCGAGTTTGCCTTTGTCAATACGATATGGCGACGCAAGGAGAATATTGAGCTCAAGAAAGTTAATAGCAAATATATTATAAAGTCAACATTAACGCCACGTCCATCACGTCGTCAAATTGGTGGCAGTTTAAGCAATGATTCGAGAGCACGTTCCTGCTCCAGCCTGGATAACATTGTGTCCAGCACGGAGAGTGTGCGCAATGGCACGGTCAATCCTGGCTTTAACAATTATCTCACAGTTCATGTAAGCTTAACTCTAATTTTAAAAGTTGCTTAGTTGCTCATAATGTTTTTGTTGTTTAATTACAGCCCAACCTGCCCATCATTCGTACTGAGTGTGCCGACAATGTTTCCGTTTGTTCAACTAACGATCATATTGTGGACATTGACAAGGATAAAAAGTGTGAGAAGGATCCACCAACATTTACAACCATGACGCCACAGGAGATTGCCATGTGGATTGATAGACGAGCGCGTCTTGTTTTTCCCGCCATGTTCTTGGCTTTTAATGTGATTTACTGGACATTTGTCAAATGTTTTTAAGCTTAAGCACCAAACGCTATACACAATTATATATATACTTTATATAATATGTAAATTATCAGACACGCACATTATTGTTGCCATAATAAGTGTATGTGAATATCACTTGTGTTTGCTTTCTCCAAATATTTATGTAAATTGCTATTAATTAGTTTTAAGTTGCATTATCTCATAGTCATTAGTTGTACAAATGTCGCGCATGTCTTATAAAATACAATCAGTAAATATTAGTAAGAAATTAATTGAGCAGTTTTGAATTTGGCGCGTCTGCGTAAACTATGAGCACTGTGCGTTCTAGGAAAAAATTCATGTGCCCACAAACAGCGAAATTGAAGCGTAAAGAGAGACGATTTTGGGTTTTTATGCAAAAATCAAAATTAGATCATGAAATTTTCTTATTCATAAATTATTCCTTTTATTTCAAAAACCACCCCCAAACCCCAAATCGGGCAAAATTCACCAAAAATTGCAAAATCGTCGAAAATTGTTAACAGGGCATCCGCTGTTTCTGTTAGCGCATTTGCGTGAAATGTTAGCTAACATTGTAGAACTGAGCTGTGAGTTAACATAGTTTTAAGCCATGGCGCTAGATGGCAGTCTTGAACTGCTTGTGTTGTGGATAGCAAGTTCACTGCTTATTTAGTACTTCAAGCAATCGCCAGGTGGCGTCTGGTACGTATGTTACACATTTTGACCTTTTTTTTGAGTCCAAAACGCTTTCAAAATACATTTGTTATATTAAATCGCGGGAAAGGACATGAATTTTTTTATTTTATATTCTGCAGGACATTGTTTTTGCTTTTAACTGTTTAACATTCTTCTTTTAAATTGCCCACACTTTTTGAAATTGAGAGTTTTTCACTTCACGAGCATTAAGTTGAAAATGGAAAGGGAGGGTCCCTAAATGTTTAATTGAGTTTGTTTGCTTGGTTTGGAAACTATACAAATTAACTGAAAATGGAAAACTGGCAGACTAAATTTCACTCATTGTGAAAAACGAAACGAAGGGCTCATATTACTTCAAAGCTACGACGTAAAACGATAATTACTATTATTTGCTAATTAGCAATAATTGTATAGACATTTTTGCTTACACTTTCAATGTTGTGGTCTAATTTGTGGCACATGCCAAAAAAAAAGTTTAGCAGCTCATTTGAATTCATTATTCAACAATTAGCAAAAGGATGAAATTTCCTCAATCATGGACAATCGCATCCGCTGCACTCAAATTTCCTGCTTGGCCATGCTTCACTGCATCTCTCTTTCCTCCCTTCCAAACGCAAGTTCTATGCATGTTGGATGTATCCATTTCCCTCTAACTATAATCAAAATATGCAAATGCAATTAGGCAAAATATAATATTTGGGAAAGCGTGTTAATGCTCATCTTGAAAAGCAAAGCGCATTTAAAGACTTTTGTTTACATTGTGAAAAGTGAAAATCTCTGCCGTGCAATGACATTTTGCAAATAGAAAGTTTTGGTAAAATTAAAGAAAATATTTGTATAGCACAGTGTTAAGAGGCTTAAATTGCAATATATAAATGAAATATTTTCTTTTTTTTTGTGCTGAAATTTGCTCCATATTCTTATCTGCTTTTCATTTGCATTTTCACTCCATTATCTAGTCTTTTCACTCGCAAATTGAAACATAATTTATTGAATTTGCGCTCTTCATCGAGCGATTGAGAAAGTCTAAAGCAAAAATGCAGCATGCAACAGTTGGGCGTTGATTTGTATCTGAGAATATTGCATCAGTTTTATCAGTTTAACATTACAATCCAATTACGTATATATACGAGTACGAGTGTGCAATCTAAATGCGTATTCAATTTTCATTGAATTTGCAGAGTTAAATTGCCATGAAAATCGAGAATTGATGCCAAAAAGTGATTTGCTATTTTCTGTATTTACAACATATTTTTAAAGTTTGCCTCTTTTTTGCAGGAATAACAAAATGACTTTTTTGAGCTGATGAATTTTTAAAAGTTAATATGTTTAAAGAATATGTTTAAAGAAATTTAAAAACATTTTCAAGTTTTTGAATTAAGATAAATACCTACAGGTTTTTGTAGCTTTCGCTTTATATTGACCCTACTTCGATCAAATTTATGACCACATATCTTTTTTTCGATGCATTTTTCTGGTTTATCCTTTTATGCGTCAGTTGGCTTAGACCATTTAGTATGTGAGTGGGGAAACCAACAAATTGATGAGCCACAGAACTAACCAAACCATGAAATAAAGCAAGTTTCAGCTGTTACTCAGGCTAATGCTATAAATCAAATATATGCTTAAATAACAGCACATATAATATATTTGATTAGAAGACAAGCAGCTTTGAATTAAGCAACTAAGTATTACAAAGAAAGGGGAAGAAGTTGTAATAGAATGCCCTTATCTATGAAGTTGAGGCGCCACATGCGGACAATGGAAACTGATGCAGCTTGACAGACAGGCATTGTTTTGTGGCTGCCACGGGCCTTGTTGCCTTTGGGTCCGCCCAGTTGCATTGTTCACACTTGGGAAATCAAAAGACATGGGCGTCAATCAATTGAGCTTCCTCCCAAATGACATTCAACTGTTGAGCTGCGGGCTCGACAGACAGCATAATAGCAGCATTTAGTAACTGGAAATGGGAAAACCAGAAAGCGGCCTATATATGGTATACGTAGCACAAAACACTTGCAACAATGGAACTGGATTCTGTTTGATTTTGCAATGGGCAACCAATTTTACCTGGGTCTCTTCTTGCCTTCATTTCTGCTTCGATTTGTTGGCCATCATCAAGTGCGAAATTTCCAATTTCCGAAATGTGCCACAGCAACAACAACAACAACAACAACAGCAACCATCAGAGCCCAGATATTGTCATAGATACGTGTACACTCGGCAAAAATTTGTTGTGCCTGTGCCTTAGTGAGTATATGTGTTGGTGGGTATATGGCACAGTGGGCAAAATTAACAGTTTGATGTGACTAAGGTTTTATTTTGAACTTTTCAATTCCTAATTTTCAACAACTATTGAGTAATGGATTTTCAATCAATTCAGTTGAACTTCTAGCAAAAAATATATAAAACAAAATTATTATAAATTCCCCAAAAAGTTCACTTTTAAATCTAGTACTAGATATTCATCGCAATCTTGGAGTTAGTCAATTAAAGCGTAGCTCAACAACAGAGGAGTTCCTTGCGTCAATTTGCCCCACTGTACATTAGGCTGCTGGCCTCGCAAACGTTTATTTACATTTGTAGAGCTATTTTATTATTTGCCATTTTGCTGACCATTCCGAGGCATGAGCTTAGTTTGCCTCTGATTTTGTTGCACAGCTGCACAATATTTGGCAGTAGAAGTGGCAGCAGCAGCAACAACAGCAGCAACAACAACAACAATAGCAGCAGGACAACCTGCAGGCAGCTAGATAGCTCTCTCTAAATGCTGTTTGATTAAGCTAGCCATTTGTATGTAGTATCTATGTATCTTTCTATCTGTATCTGTATATGTAGCTGTATCTGTGCTGCTGTCACTTGAAATAGTTGCGCTGTCGTTGTGTAAATTTGTTAGCTTTGTTTATGTGCTGCAACTATTTGCTTATATGTTATATATACGTATGCTTGTTTACTCTTGTCTCCGTATTCTATCTTCATCGATATCGTATCAATTTTCAATGTTGTTGAACTTTTAGCTTGTTCTCTAATGTCTGTTGGCAAAATTGCGCATCGGATTTCAATGCTTAATTTGAGTTAATTATGCTTTAAACAATTGCATAAATGCTGGCAGCATTTAAACAAGAAATTGAGTTAACATTTTGTCAATCTACTCTGTGTTGCTTCATATCTCATTTCGCATTCTGTTTTCGTTCTTTTGCCTTGGCAGATTCGATTGCAATTTGTGTTATTAAAAGTTGAAGCATGGCTGCAACATTCACCATTCTGCTTTTAATGCGTTAATTTATCACTTCCTTTGCCATTTTACCATTTGGCCATTTGACTTTGCCATTTGACTTTGCCATTTCAATATAAACATTTGCAAAAAAAATGCCTCGTAGCATTGTCTATATGTTAGTCACGTCTACAAAAGGAGCCTCAGCACATGTTAGGTCTCAAGATTTATTGGCCCACTTAAGATTAGACTTGATGTTTCTAATTTTATACAATATGTGCTTCTCATGCCTATTGCATATACGATATACCTGAAAAGGGTGTATTATATAAGTCAGAAATAGATCATAGCCCAACTCTAATGCGCTTTTAATGAGCATGTGACAAAAATCTTAAAGTAATTTGTCATAAGAAACTACTAGACTTTAAGTAATTCTTTTGGAATACCTAAAGCTATATGAACTATATTGACAAAGTTAAGCATAAGCAACAGTTATATAATTATTAAATTATGTCTACTTGATTAATTTTAACAAATTAGCCACAAAATCATTTCAACCTCTGCCAAATGCACAAAGGGTTATATAAATAAACAGCTCAGAGTCAAAACAATACATTCATTGCAGACTTTAAGTCAATTCAAAACATAACAAAAGCTAATTGTTTGTATCTAATCACATTATACTATTGTGCATAAGGATGAATGTTTTCGACAGGTAGAAAAACAATACAAACGCTTCTATAAAGCTAAAACAGAGCTCTTAAGTTGCATATAAGACAAACAAAAATGAATTGAACAATTTGTAAAGGATTTTATGAATCTACAATTTTGTATATATTGAGGATTGAATACTTTGATGGCCTATTCTCATATTCAAACAAATTTGAACAACTATATTCGGCATGATAAAAATAAATGTTATACCCTTGCTAACAGTTTTTGAATATAAAAACGATTTTCGGCTTGCTGTTTCTATGTAAGCTTTAAGATAAATTGATTCGATTTTAATAAACTTTTTAAAATCATAATAAAAGTGAGCATTAGGAACTTTGGTTGGAATACAACAACTATCAGTTGTGCAGGAGTATCTGCTTGTATGCTTTGCAGAATTCGAGATTAAAATAAAGCAGGGTATAAACATTGTTGTGCATAGAACAGTTGGTTGCAGTTTTGTGGATTAACACCTCAGGGTTGATATGATAAGCGCCTGCCAAAAAACATTTCTATTCTACTTTCTTTCTTTTTTTTTTTTTTTTTTCGAATTTTTACAATTGAATTGAATTGTTGCAAAGTGTCTAACAAAATATGTTGCATAGCATTTCTGGCCTCAAGCAATATTTTGAATTGTCAAAAATATAACGAGGTTTTATCTCTGCCTGTCTCTCCCCGCTACCCTCATCGCTCAACTCTCCTTGGCTCTATCTCGGCCCGTTTGGCCATTGGCTCGTTTCGCTGACATAAACTGCATTGAAATGTCATAAAAATTGAAACACGTTTCTCGTCCACCTCTCTCGGCTCGTTGCACGCTGTTCTCTGCTCGCTGTTCGCTGCTCGCTGCTGGTTGCCATCTGCAGCCAGGATTCGGCTCGTCGTTCATCGTCCTGGCTGCTCCTGGCTGACTTTGAATGGCAGTTGGCTTGTGTTGCTGCAGTGTCGCATGATGTTGTTGTTATTCTTGTTGTTGTTGCTGCTGCTGCTGTTGTTGTTGGTCGGTTTTGGGCTGCTGCTTTGCATACAAATAACGGTAATCTTTAGCTCGCCCCAAACAGTTGGCCTCCAGTCTGGCCCATGGTATGGCTTTTCCTGCTTCGCTTGTTCTGCATTGGCCCATTTCGCTGATGTTGCGCGTTTGCACTTTACACATGCCCAGTGGGCAGTGGGTGGTGGGTGGTGGGTGGTGGCTGGTAGTCATCGTGTGACATGTGTGGGCGTTGTGCTGATTATGAAAATTTATTGTTTTACGTGCGAATAATTTTGGACGATTTTGGTTTAGTTTCTGAGAAACTGCGTAGTTAGCGGACAAGAGCGAAAGCAATGTCATTGGAATAAAACTCTTTGATCTATCTGCCCATAAATAGATATTACGCTATTTATTAGAACTTGCGGCATCAAATTTCAATTTTGATAATGTTCGGGAGCTGCCAACCACGGAATCTGTCTATTCACTATGCTATACCAATCAGGTCAGGTCATTAAATGCAGGTAGCTCGAATTCAGTGGCACATTCAAGGCAGTTGATTATGTGCGCTGGCACACATAGATACACACACACACATACGCACACTACCACTTAAATATAAGGCCTTGTTGTTCTTGTACACTCGAATTACAAGCACAATCGATTTGCATTTAATTGCATCTGCGACTGCACAAATTTGAGGCTCGCAAATTCTCGTAATCGAAATTATTGTTCACATTGTCGTAATGTTTACACATTTGTTTTGTTTGTTGGTTTAATTTGCTCAAACTTTGTTGTACAGATTGTGTTTTGTTCAGTTCAAGTGTGTGTGCGTGTATGCTTGTGTGTGTGTGTGTGTGTGAGCGTGTGTGCTTGTGTGTTGAGAACTCGAACTGTGTTTTATGTGCATAATCGCATGAGGGTGTTAAGTGTTTTGTACATTTAAAGGCCACACCTTTTGTTTATTATGTAATTACCAGCTAGGCGTATGCTTAATGAGCTAAATATTTGCATTAGAAAATATAGCATCATTTGTATGATGTTTATTGCAAACACTTTCTATATAAAGCATATTTTATTACCATAGCCAATGCAATTTACTCATTTGCAATAAATACTTGCTGCAACTGAAGCTCATTACTGTTTGAAACACATTTTACCGATATTTAAATTAGTTTTTAGCTTACCTTGATCTGGTTTTGTACTAATGAGAAATATGATGATAGACTTTTAGCCTGTGTGTTAAATTTCATGATCCCACTTTTAATAGTTTCGATAAATACATCGTCATATCATCCTCAAATCGCTTGAAGTCTAACTTAAAGTGCTGTAGCAGCTGTCAATCTGCAAGAAGGAAAATACGTTAAAAATGATATATTATATTAAGCTACAAACTATTCTTAGCTCAGTGTAAGTTTATCCCAGCATAATCAGGCATATCTAACCAAAAATATCGAAAAAAAAGTATAATTTCATGTGGTATAATGTAACTTTTATACATATTCCAATCACATTACCTTGACTTATTGGCTTAAGTTGCGTTTTTGCTTGACAAAAGGCATAATCAATGTTTCTTTAATATGGTTGCAACTCACGACAGCTGAAATTAGCTTTGTGTGGTTATTAATATCATACATATATGTATATGTAGATAGCTTAAATGTATCTGCTTGTAATCTGGCAGCTCGTTAGTTCTCTCTTTTTTTATATTTTGAGTGGCACAAAGGACACTTTGGAAGGCAGAGAGTGATAGGAGTGGAGAGGGGATGCTATGGGATGCACAATAAGCCTTAGAACCTACACTTGTAAAGTGCCATTCGCCTTCGGCTGTGTATCAATTTCCATTTTATTTCAAATGACAACAACAAGGAGGAGGACAACACAGCAAGGATATCAGCAGCAACAACAAGTTGCTTGTTATGCATTCGTTTGTCGGCACTTTTTTTTTATATTTTCAATGCGACTTTCTCCTGCTGACAACGTCGTTATCTATTCAAGTTTGTCAATTAAAAACATAATCCCCAATCAGAAGCCAATAATACTCCGACCCCGACTACCAACTCCCATTTTTGTGCTGCCCACCAGGCACTTTGTGTGTTACACCCATTTCGCCGCCCTCTCCGCTATACTTGATAATCTGGAACAGCTCGCACACCATCAAAGTTCCAGCGAGTGGTAGGGGGCTTCGTTGGGTTGGGGGAGGGCGTTCAACAGGAGAGACATTGTCATGGTAAAAGTAAATATTATTTTTTTTTTCAATTCCCTTTTTTTCGGAATTTTGTTCGATGATTTTTGTTACATTTTTGCTGGCGTAGAGCAAAATCGGGAACAGCGTACTGCCAATTGAGTGAGTGTGTGTGTGTGTATGTGTTTGTGATTGTGTGTGTGTTGTGTCTGTGTGTGAAATTTCTCTGGCTTCTGGTTGTGGGCGCGTTGGCAGATAATTGCTGCGATTTCCATGACTTTTCCTGTGCTTTTGTCATCTTTGATTTTTTGGTGTGCAATTGTAGAATGCGGGGCAGGCTGTGCTGAGGGCCAGGAAAATGACAGAATTTTGATTGAATTTTAGCTGGATTACAATAACGCCGTTTTTTTTTGTCCTGTAAAAGCTGAATTAGTGCGCTTTTGCGTATTTGAATCGCATTTAAGCAATTTGCCAACAATCAGCTCTGCAAGTGTTCAATGATGTGAAACAGTTAAGCGGGATTTGTTTAAGCTTTAGATATGTAAGTCTGTGCTTAGGCATGTTGAGAATTGTAAGCGTTAAATATATCTTTTTATTTGGTATTGTGTCATACTTAATAAGTTGAATATATTTAAAAATAATGCTCAGGCGCATGCAAACATCATTTTATTGTCTATACACTAGCTTTTAACTGAGAAAAAAAGACATTAAAAACAAAAAACAATTTCAATCTTTGTTCAAGTTTATAATTTAGATATTTCACAATGATTATGCTTATGCTCTTTTATATATTCTCTATGTATTGGCTTGTTCATAATGTATTTTAAGAGTTAACAGCTGCTATTATCAACTATTGATGAAGATAGCATATGTAATAATCAAAAAAAGATTGTTTAGGCGCCTAACATTTTAGTAGCTTGAATAAAAAAGTATATCAGGCCTGTTTTCATTTCCGATTCCGATCAAAACCTTCGGAAACGGAATTATTACTTGTTCTGTATTCCGAATAGCAAATGAAAATTTGGTACTTTTGAGACTGTGGAATGAGCAGGATTCAAACTTATCCTTAAATAGAAATAACGTTTAATATTTTTTCTGATAACAGGATCACAATCTCGAAAACGATTCGGAATGCAAAGATCTCCGGAATCGAAACAGGCCTGTATATCTTTACATGTTTTTATACAGGCCTGTATATCTTTACATGTTTTTATACAGTTAAAAGTTTTAGCTTGAACTTAACTTAACTTAACTTAACTTAACTTAACTTTCAAAAGCTTACTATATTACCATGTGATATATCCTTTCTCTAAACTGAACTTTCTCTAAATACTTTTAACTACAAATCGCAAGCGTATTTAAAGTTTCGTTATGCTTTGCTTTTTCCTTTCCTGTTGTATTTTTTATATAATTTTGCTTTGCATCTATGCAGAGCAGCGTTTACAATTTGCATACCATCAAAGCAATTTAATAGTAAACACGTTTCAATTACACTTTGGTCAAATGCAAAACAGGATACAAGCAGCATAAAAAAACACAAATTTCAATGGATATATATAGTTGTATGTATTTGCTGGGATTGAATTGGAGAACATAAATGTTTGAACTTGTTGTTTGTTTTTAATTTACGCTCAAGCAAAATTGATTTAGTTGCATACGCACGGATTGTCCATCAACTAGGATGAATATATAAAGGATATGCATGCGCATATAGAGTGCAATTGCAATGAGAAAGGAGATTATATAGCTAAAGCCTTAAGGCTTTCTAAAATATCACTCACTCACTTCATTAGTAACAAATATATAAATATAAGTTTAGCTTATGAAGAACCTGTATAATATATTTAACTTTTAACTAACTCTACATTCTATTAATGAGAACTATATATGTATATATACCTTTCACACTATAAGTTTACCCTGAAGGTAACAAGTTAAGAATAGCCTAAAATAAATGTTGCAGCCACACACAAGGCCTAAACTGATACTACCCTCCCACTCCTTCTACAACTCCCTCTCACTCACTCCATTAAAGTCAACCGCACATTTATAATGTTTTCCATTTGGCTTACCATCGTTGTTGGAGAAAGCACAAAGCTTTTACTATTGTATACACGCTGCGCCTCAACCAAACCGCATAGAGTACAAAATGTGGTTGGGTTAACTGGCCACAGTTTATGGACCAAGGACTCATTACTCAAGCGTGTGTCCTTTGCAGTTGGCTCAAAAATACAACTTTGTCGGATTTGCAAGTTTTTGGTTTGTTTATTTTTGTGTGTTGGTCTTGAAGCTGCTGCACATTAATAATTTGTGAGTTGCAATGAGAGTAGAGTATTCCAGTTAACTTTGGAGACATTTCCTACTAATTGCGTTTATCATTCTGGTGTACACCTTTTGCACTATGCTACAAACTCACAGTTCACTTGTCGAGTTAAGTAAAGCAGCAACAGCAACAGCAGCAGCAGCAGCTGACAAAATAATTATAATTTGTACGCAAAACTCGAAAATGCAAAACAAAGCACAAAATAATCAGATTTGGCATACTGAAAAGTGAAAAGCTTTTAACTGTTGCATTTGCGTAAATTAGATTCCATTAAAATTATTTTCATAGCGCTTTTCCCAACACACTGAAAAACTATAAACTTGAGCAAATGGGCGGCTGTTCCAAATGGGGGGAAAGAGAAGTGTAGCGTTAAGTGTTTAGCTACATCAACATTTATGGGGGGGTAAATAGCAGAAAATCATAACAATAACTTGTCATGACATTTAAATTAAAATGACAAAAATAGCTGACATTAGCAACAATATCAAAAACTGGCAAATGTGCTGTTAGACAATTATAACGAGATTAGAACACTCAAGCGAGCATTATAATGTTAGACATTTTAATTTCAAAATTTAAAGCTATTGATTGCAACAATATTCTGAATTTATGAATATTTTTGCTTACACTCAGAAAAAAGTGGTCTGAAATATAAAGAACACCCAAAAATTAAGAAAAATTTTCTACTTTTAATCAAATATTTTCTTATATTTAGAAAATTATCTTAAATTTTAGAACATTTTTTAAAAATTTTTTGATTTAAGAAAATAAATTTCTAAAATTCAAAAGAATTTACTTTTTTAATTTTAATTTAATTTTTAAAAAAATATTAACATAATTTTAAGAAACTACTTTTTTGTGTTTAAGGAAAACGGCACTAGTTGCAGGAAAGAAGAACCCTACAATTATGAAAAAATACCATTACAATAAGGACTATTATTTCTAAATTTCTTTGCATAATTTAGGGCGTTCCACCCTTGATTTTTAGAAAATAAAACCCTAGATTCTAGAAAGAAACCCTCTTAAAACTAAGGCGATGTGCACTTGGCATCTTTTTTATGGCCATTTTCTTATTTTAAGGGTGATTTTCAATGTTTTTGTTATGGGTGGACGACATAGATAAACTTTTCTACAAGTTTAGTTGACAAAAAAAAAGGCAAAATAATGTTGATCAGTAAAATGAACAAAGGAAATTGCATTTGAGCACAATTTCAAATAAAGCAGTAAGAAAATTTCTCTATTATTTAAGTATACTTTCTTTTCCAAAGCTGTCTTAGCTTACTGCGGACAGTTTTCCTTCATTTGTCATTGGAAAACCATGCTTGGAGCCATAGCAGCTGTCAAGAGCAGCTTCACACTATCTTCTACTTGCCGATCTGATTTCATTTATCTAAATTTAATGCTGCATTACTATGCAGCGTCTTTTTATATATATCTCGTTCAATTTGGCTTTTAAAGGCGACACATGCTTGCCACAGTTCATTCCTCAGTGTCAAATTAAACTCTCAAGCACTTTGTAAACAATATTTTAATAGAAGCTCAACAATAACAAGAAAAACAGTTGGCGAAAAAAATAAAAAATATATGAAGATTTGTTGGATCCAATAAATTTGTCTGCATGTCTAATTTGCGCATGTTGCACACACGCACAAACACACACACACATACATAAACACACATTTTAAGGGGCATCACCATAAATTATTCTTATCTACTACGTCATCGAGAGTGCAGTTTACCTTGTGGTCGGTCAGCTGTGGTCAGCCATGTAACCGCAAAGTTTTCGCATAGAATGCAACCTATATATACATAGTTATATGTGTAACTACGAGTTGGATATAGGGTTGAGTTGGGTTCGTTCTGGATCTGTTCGGCCAATGTACCCATTGTCGAAGTACAGACACATTTATCTGAAATGGCGGACAGCCTGCTCTTGCTGCCGCTGGACCCAACGCAAAGCGACCATAAATTAAATCAACACACACATTGAATAAGGGCAGACCCCCCCACACACTAAACTCACCCCTCCCCCCCCACACACTTGTGTTAGTAAGGAGCGTATTGCTGTAAAATGACGCAATTGCAGCTGCTGCATCAATAGACTGTCTGCCAGAGCAAGGACAATGAAGTTGTAGTTACTCACACATACACCCCCCCCCTTCTTTAACAACCTACAAATGTCAGAGTCAGATAAAATTTGTAAAGAAAATCCTCTTTTGATTTTGAGAGCTGCTTTTGCATTGTCTTTGGCATACAATTCAGGTTCAATTAAAGGATGGCATACAAATATCTCAAAATCTATTGCGTTTAATACGCTACTCTTAACAGGTAAATCTAGGCATTGTTGTTATCCTTCAATGTGAAGAGAACCAAATTGTTGTCAATTGCAGCAATGCCTGCTAAATATTGTTAAGAAACTAGCTCAAAACTGTAAATAGAGAAAGGCTTATGTATATCAAGCAATAAAACTCTAAAATTTAATAAGCTATAAAGCATCATGTACATTATTAATATGCGTTTCAGCAACCATTTGAAATCTGTTCCCCTTCTACGTTTTTTTTTTGGTATAAAAACTTTGGCACTTTGCATGACCAACTCAAACGATTTGCTCGGTTAGCCGTAAAACCAACAACAAACCCCTAAAAGATACACAAATGCTTAGAGAGACATTAAACGACCTACCAAAACTAAAAAAGAAAAGAAAAAAACAAATATATATATATATATATATATATATATATATATAAAGAGGAAATGACAAAGACTTTATAAAAACATAGAGCAAACATGCACAACAAGGCCTAGAAGGTTTTGTGTTTGTAAGCACACAAATCCCAACTTAATCCATGTGCAAACTTTAAGGACACTTTGCAAGGGTTTCCTACTCCCATTGAGATGGCCTATTTGAATATTTAATTTAAAAAAAAGAGAAACAGCAACATATTTCAACAGCTGTTGGGCAATAAAGTAAAGCATAAGATAAGTTTTTCTATTCAATTTGTTAGGAATGTTTTTAGCGAGTCAATTGATAAACATGGAAATAAACCTAAAGTAAATATTTATTGAAAGCTCAATTTTAAGAAATATAAGTAGTAAAAGAAACAATAACAACTAGATAGTCTTTAAAACAGCTGTTATAACATCTTTTAACTATAGATAATATTTTTTAATGCTATCTAGTCTTATACATTTCTATATTTTTGCAATATTATTATGCCATATTTAAGATTGTGCTGTTTTTTTAAAAACAAGCAAGTCAAGCTGTAATAATATTACATAATTCATTTTGACAGGATGTTTTGAACGCACAACACGGCAAATAAACATCCTGTTTTTGCATAAAACTTGTTGATGAATTGCCATGTTGATGGCAAAGTGAAAAATATTTTGAAATATGACAAATTTTGCAACGTATTTGTCTGTGTAGAGCTTTTCTATTTAATAATTGTATAAATAGTCAATGTAGCAACATTTTAAATGAACTAAGCAATTTTCATTTGAGCACTTAAAATAAATACCAAAAATTTATGAAGGTCTTAAAATTTTGTTGCAAAAAAAAAAAAAATAGACAAAGGCTAAACAATTGTGTGCAATGAAATTTTTATTTGGATTTCTCACATTGTTGCTGACAAAGCAAAAGGATATATGGGCATTATATACACACACATGCACACACACACACACATACAGGCACATTTATATGTATAAGCTAGCAGCAACTGCAATTTGAGGACAATGGCAATAACATTTCTGATGCCTTTTGTTAGAAATCTCTCTCGCTTTCTGGTAGAGAATTGCTGCCCAACAATAAAAAAAACAACATACAAATTCATAAGAATTTCAGATTTAATTCATATTAAATGGCAGGAAATGCAAGAGCAATCCTTAAATAATTGCAGCTTGTATGACGATTTCAAATTGCATTGCAGCTTCAATTACATGCTCCGTACAGGACAGCTGCTCCTTGTTCCTGCCAATCGCACACACACACACACACACACACACACACACACACACACACACACTTAAAGCTTAAAGTATACGCCCGTTGCTCTTTTAAAGCACAGATAGAGAGTGTATGTGTGTGTGTGTGTTTGTGCGAAGATGATAGATAGATCACGATGATAAATTGTCACTTGAAGCGACTGTGAATTGAAAGCGCAAATATTAACATTCAAGACAAGCACACACACTTGTGGCATCCCCTACTCCACATCCTCACCCCAACAACCTCCCCAATTTCCTGACACCATCATGTCCACGCACACTCCATCACACCAGCAGCAGCAAGGCGGCTTGTCTGACAGCACATTAGAGCCGAGTCCTGCCCAGAGTCGAGTTGGGTCAGTTGAGCAAACAATGACAGAGTATCCTTGGTATCCTTGACATATGCATGCTAGAGCTTTGACTAACTGAAGTATTGTGAACTGCAAACAGTCAAAAACTTTAATTAAATTTAGTCTATGCATAAACACAATGCGGCAAATTTCAGGTGTTATGCTCAGCTTGTCATTTAGTTATTCACAAAATATATTGTATATATATTTACTGTTTTGTCACTTTTGGGTTTTCAGTGCAATAATGCATAAATTTATTAAAGTAATTTGCATCTAGAAGAACTTAAATAAACACTAAGTTTTTTGGAAAGTTGTGTTTAGACACACTGACAGCAAGTCGTATAATTTTTGGAGTGTTATGTTTACAGTTGCATATTGTGTCTTTTGACTTTTTTTCAGTTATTAATATTGGAATTAATGCTTGACAGGCTTCCAGAATTTAAGGAACTGAAGCTGACTAGCTCAAAGAATCTCCGGCAAAAATATCAACAACTCTGACTGGCATTAAAAAGCAAAGATGTCAAACTATTGAATTAATGCTTGACAGGCTGCCATATAAGTTTCCAGGGTACAACCCCATAACTAAGTATATAATATTTTTGATAAATGCCTCAAAGTTAAGTTTTATAAATAAAATTAAAAAGTTTTCTGCGGCAGCGTGCTGTCAGACCTGTTCACACTATCTCAAAGAAGCTCTGGCAAGAATAGAAACAACATCTGGCAGCACTTTACCTCGCACTGACAATGAAAGTATGTCAAACTGTTGAAATACAAGAAAAAACTAATTGCTGCAAACAGATAGGCCGTCTATAGTAATATTAAATCTTAAATTGATTAATTTCTCCAAAAAAAAAACAACACAATGCTTTAACTTTCTTCAAAAAGTATGAATATTATCAAAGAAATCAAACCAACTATACTTTAGTTTCGACATTTACTACCAAATAGTGTCGAATATACGACTTGCTAACCATTCTGTGTGAAAGCCTAAAGTTTTAGCGACAAAGTCTTAAATATTAATAATGTCAAATACACACAGTACACCCTCACTCACACACATACACACACACATGCAGAGCAACCTTTCAACCTCAGGCAACATATACACGCACACAAAACATAATTGTTTTGAAAGCCTCATTAAATGCCAGAACATAAGCCCAAGTGTGCCAACAAATTCTAGGAATTGTCTGCAACAGCAGCAGCAGCAGCTTCTTCGAACATTGAGCACAGCATGGGATTATGATGATTATTAACTTGGAATGGAAACGATTGCCAAAACTTGCAATGATGTTCTTTAAAGCCAAATGAAATAATGGCAAATTTAGCTTCTGTTTGGAATTATCTGGCAGGTTATATAATTGGCTCTGTGCTCAGTTACCTTCGTCTCTGCCCGCATTGTCAAGGCCAATCATTTGGGCGTTTCGTTGTCATTATGTCAATCTGTGCGATCCAAAAATCTATGCGTGTGAAACGTGTGCCCCAATGTGTGGCATGTGTGGCATATACTTCAATTTAGCTGGCATGGTCTCCTTCGTCCTTGCTGCCTGTGGGTGTGTGTGTGTGTGTGTGTGTGTGTGCATGGAATGATAATGAGTGTGTCGTTATCTTTTCTATGTTGTCTCTGTCTGTTTTTGGTAGTTCATTTAGCTGTCGTTAAACACACGTTCAAACTTAATTAGTATAGAAAGGCGAGGGGGCGTGGCTCTGAACTAAACTCAACTGAGATTTGTAGTTCAGCTTAGTCCCAGAAAATTGCTTATAAAATTATTGACAATTTTTTTTGGTGGTTGTTGCTGTTCAATTGAAATAATTTAATTCAATTAACTCGTATTTATTTTTGTACTTGCTTCAAGTTACTTTTATTTGAATAGCTTAAACGGTTTTAATTAAATTAATTTGAGAGCAAAGCACACTGTGCACCATGCAATTTCATCATTTGCACAAATTAAATGATTATATTTTCAATGCACATTATTCATTTTAATTGTATACATTTTTTTTAAACAAAATGTGAAACTCATTTAAATATATTGCCATTGTAGTTTTATATGATTTACATGCATTTAATGACAAAAAGGTTTCAAACTGTA
Organism: Hirtodrosophila cameraria; assembly: GCA_949708635.1. Lineage (NCBI taxonomy): Eukaryota > Metazoa > Arthropoda > Insecta > Diptera > Drosophilidae > Hirtodrosophila > Hirtodrosophila cameraria. Next base: position 17,700,303 of record OX453091.1, read on the forward strand.
AATAAAATGTATTAAAATGCGGCCAAAAACCACTCAATTAATAATTATGCATGTGCAACATTTTAAAGTCCAAAAATGTTGCACAATCAATTCCTGTCTGCAGCTTGCCACACATAAATCAATATAATACTTAGCAGCGTTATAAATAAAAGAAAAAAGCTTGAAGAGTATCAACAACAACATCAATAAAGCCAGAGCAAAAAAAAAAAAAAGAAACGTAAAAGATACAAAAACACACATGCATGTATCTGGTAGATACTTTAGGTTTAGCTGCCTTGCAACTTGCCAGTGGCATAAAAACGTTGATGCAGCAGCAGCAGTTAGCTATTGATTTAGCCAGGCCACACATTATATATCTATTCTATATCAAGAGTAGAGCATTATGAACTACTTCTATATATGTAGTTGTTGCCATTGTTTACTATGTGTTGGCCAGTTATGAGCTTGAAAACGTTATTTATTGCTTACTTTTTGGCTTACTAATGAGCGATGATGTGTAAGAAATGTGCCAGCAGAGAGCAGAAAAAGTCAGCTTTAAGACTGCTTTAAGTTTAGAATGTGTATATAGCATATAGGTATATAAGATACATGCCCGTTATAATAACTCTGGCCGACAAATGTAGTGTAAGCCGCACAAATCGCGTGCATTAAATATTTACAGTTTAATCCACTCAATGGCAAGGAGCAAAGCCGCCAGACGACGCGAAGCCTTAGCCCAAAAATGGTGTGGCAATAAAAAATAGCAAAATATCTTACAAATCAGATGCAGCGACATTCAGACAGACAAACGAACAGTCAGACAGTCAGTCAGACAGTCAGATAGACAGTCAGATAGACAGTCAGACAGACAGACAGATAAAACCAAAAGATACGCTCTGGCATTTTGCAGCAGACAAAGGCAGATTTCAAAAAGTACTCGTCGTGAATGTTAAAAACGTGCTGGCTCTTAACGTATTTTTGTGAAGAGTTGGTATTAGGAGCTATAGATCTGTGTGTTGGGTTATGCCAAAGGCTTAGCGTGGCATCATTGAGAGATACTTTGCTACACAATATCAGCACTTCATTCAAGCAGCGAGCACTGGCAGCAAATAATTACAAGAGAGGGGGGGCCAAACGCAATTTGGCCTTAATGCTGGGGGCGTATTCTGTCAGCCCCAAAATCAACAAGCGATGAAGGCAGCCACCAAACAGTATAAACATATATATATATATATATGTTTGTGCACAATATTAAAAGCTAAACAGCACGAAAATAGCGCTGAAAATAAAATATGAAGCATTAATATTCACACCCACATGAGTGAAGGTAAGCAGCGAAGCGAAGGAGGGGCGGGTAACGCAGGCAGAGCACTAAAATGGGCACGAAGCATGCCACATCAGACAGGCACTGACCTTTTGGCCCGGCCGCACTTCCGGACGCCTCAAATTATGCCATAAAATGTTGCCCAAGGGATGAATTCATTTACAGGCACACACACACACACAGAAACACAACAACATATACAAGGAACCCTCACACACACACATACACATAGCCATTAAATCACCAAAAACAATGAGCTGGGCTTCTGCTACTGCTGCTTCCTTCTGCTCCGGCACGTCACGAAGTTTACCTGGTGAAATTAATTTCATTTGAATTAAGCACCAGGCAATAATGCCAAAATTATTCACAGACACCACCGATACAATCCAAGCGTTGCCCCAACCCCTAATCATGCTCCAATTTACCAACAGCCCTTATCCTTACACCCACACCAACATTGGTTACCAGCTTCTGTTGCTTTGTTAACTTGGCTTAGGCTTTGGGTTTCTCGCTTTATTTTCGGGTTTCTGACAGCTAATTGAAAACATTAAATTCAGTTTCTACTCAACTTTCGGTTTTTGGTCTTTGTGTCATTTTGATTGCTGTGATTTTGGATGCCAAATGGCAACCACAAATACTCTTTGCATTACTATTCAAATATATATATATATAATATTCATATTTGATTTGACCACAAAAGCCTTAACTCAAAATAAATTCATTTTCATTTCATTTTGTGCTGGCCACGCATTTTAGCCAGCTGTCCAAGCATTTGAACATCCGCCTGTTCACTTGGTCAAAACGGACACAACTACAAAATGGACAAACGGACAAACTGTCAGTTGGTCAGTCGTTTGTATAAAGCGCTGTTCTTGCATTTTAAATGCCACAAACACACAAACAGACAGAAGGCGACTGCCCAGGGGATAAATAATATGAAATATTTACATGCCTCGTCCCTGCCCCCGTCCTCATTTTTTGTGAGCAGTCAAAAGTTATAATAATAATAATAATATTGCATTATTGTTACTTGAATTTTCAGAATTGCCTGTTTCAACAGTTTTTAGAGTTTTTATGAATAATTTATGACACTTACTGTACTGTAAGTAATAACTAGTTAAAACAAATTACTTTTTAAAAGCTGATGTGACAAACTCTCTAGCTATAGACCTACATCCCAATTAGCAACAATGAACGACATCATTAAAGCTATAAATAGTTAAGTTCTTAACTTAATTTTTACTCTCGAAAGTTTTGAAAAGCATTTCTGTTCAAAATTGTAAAAAAGTTTTCAAACCTTTTAAGAAATGCAGATAAATAAACATCTTCACTAAAAACGTTTTCGAATTGGTTTTTCTGTTTTCGAATAAAAATGCTATTGTTTTATCTTTTTTAAGTTATTTTTCAGCAATTTCAAGTTTACTTGCTTTCAGATACAACTTTTTAAGCCAAACATCAAATCATTTTTGGTAATAAAAAAAGCACTATCGATAGTTACAAAGACAAACGAGAGCAATCGATGTTATCAATATCGACAGCTTTTCAGTATAACTCTGAACAAAAGACAAACTAAAGAGATTATATTAACTATGCTATTACTAAACTATACAAAGAGAATATAGTAACTAATACTACTATTATAGTAACTTATATATTATTACTAAATGCTCTTTTAACAAACATCTACTAAAACGTTTTGAATAATTTGTAACCAAAAACAAAAATATGAAAGCACTTTGTTCTAATAAAAGTGTAGCCTTTATAGGTGTACTTTGATCCATTTAGGAGAGTTGAAGAAAGCTTTTGCTTGAGCGCATCTTTGTTATCTGCTTGGCTATAAAACGTTTCCACTTGAATATTTTCATATTATTAAAATCGCTGCCGTTGCACTGCAGCAGCACCTTTTCACTGTTGTGCTGTGCTGTGGCATGCCCCACAGGTGTGGATGTGTGTGAATGTGTGTGAATGTGAGTGTGTGTTGTTCCGCTTACCTTAGCAATCTTACTGATGCTACTACTACTACTCGCTCAGGGCCGTTTACATGTGAAAGTTGTTGCTGTATTTGTTGTTGTTACTTCTTTCGCCTCAAGTTGATTGCATTCTTCAGACGCCTCAACTCTACATATAAGAAAACAATCCGTTCGCAGGCAGGCACAGCTTTTGCATGCATCGCACGTTCGCTTTTGGTTGATTTCTTGCATTTCTCATAACCCCCATATACGAGCACACACACACAGGTATCGAGAGTTGAAAGTCGGGGAGGGAGAGAGGCTTGCTGAATCTGAATCCAGGAGTCCTGAGTCCTGAGTCGTGAGTTCTGAGTCCAGGAGTCAGTCACATGCATCAAGTGCACACATGCATTTATAAACCCCGACATCGCGGGTCAATTTCATGCAACGGCAACTGCAACTGCTGGCAACCGACCTGGTCCGACCCGTGGATACCTGGACAACGGCACGTATACGCGTTATTCTTCTCTCTCACTCTCTCTCTCTTTCTGTTTTTGACTCTGCCACTTTTGCAGTTTGTCGCTGTGGCGTGCAAAAGCGCAGTTGCCTCCCCCCTCAAGGAAGTGTTTGTGTGGAGTGGGCGTGGCTGCCTGCACGTAATTGATTGTTCAATCTGTTCCAGATCAAACGTTTGACACCGCACCGAGCAACGTACTAAGAAATTGCTATGCGTAGCGGTATCTAAAAACTGGCCATGCCCCCCCTCCCTACCACTGCCGCACATTTTGCGCAGTTTAAATGAACTGTGAGCTGTTTTTGGGGCACTCAGCTGATTGAACTTGCAACAAAAATTCGACGCACGATGGCGCTTTAAGATGTGCAAATGAATACCTTAAAGTGTCTAAATAAGCTACAGTTTGAAGTTAATCAAAATTCTAGCTGGGCTAATTTGTATGCAGCAGCAGTTGACATTACTTTTGAAGGCCAAATACAAATACAAAAACAACAACAAGAATATATATTGATAAATGCTGATTGCCAAGTTACGATATTTAAAAGTCATTCGGTCAATGCAGCTGTCACACTGATTGCTCTCTCTTCAAAATGGGCAGTAAATCAGTCGTTTTATGTACAACATTTTGTGCTTTCCAAATTGAACTTTGAGCTCTTGCCAAATGTGCAGCGCATAAAAGTCACTTCAAATGTTGTGTTTGTCTCTTGGCCAAATCACTTGCAGCATGTTGTCTAACAAAACTGGCAAAGGGCCAGTGACAGGGCCAGCTGAAATTTGTTTTGCATGTGATTTGCAAAATCAAATGACAATCGTTGCCGTTTTTCGGTGATTACCTTATAAATCACTTCAAATGGCTTAAGTGGCGTATACATAATGTTGATACTTAAATGCAAGTTAGCTACAAAAGTTTTCACATTTGCAGCAGACCAATTGTTAAATCGTAATAATTATTTGAAATCTACTTAAATTCATTTATAGAAGTAATATTGAGATGTCAAGTGAATGCAATTCAAAAAGAAAGCTGGATTATTTAGCTGTTATTTATGACTATCAGCATAAAAAAACTGTCTTTGCTTCATTAAAAAAAACTACATAACTCCGAACTCAGCTGCACTGCACACTGCCATCATCAGCTACTTATCAACATGACTTTAAGTGCAGAGTCTGATATGCATATTTATTAAAGAGCTTTGTTTGCCAGATGCTCACACATAACTCACGAGTAGCTAATCCTAAATCGATATGTTATAAGCTGCTGATGCGTCGTATGCTTTGCTGAGCCTTGTCTACACTTTGGTCTATCGTTGATGACAGTGGCTGGGGACTTTAGGACTGAGTTCTTTAGATAGTATTTAAGTTGAAGTTCAACAAGTTTTAAGCCTTACTGAACAGACGGACATATGGTATTCAATTTGATTCAATTACAACTCATAATTCATGAGTGCCTGGGTTTTCATTCCCAATGAATATGCATATCCATACTCTCTCTCTCTCTGTATTTCAATCTTTCTCTGTCTGTTTTTCCACATGTGTGTTGTACTTTTTGTATGTTATTTGTGATTGTCCATTGGGCATTCATTTGAATACTTTTCTTTGCTTTTATTTTTGTTGATTTTCTTTTTTCTTGTGCGCCCATGTCAAAAATTTGAACAGTTTGTCACTTTAATCGAATTTCCATGCCAAGGCTACAAAAAGTGCACAATAAAAACCGAGTGCAATTTATGTGCCACAAATATAAAAACAAATACAAAAAAAATAAACAAAAAAGTAGCAAACAGTTTGCATAAATTTGCGTACAACTGCTTAAATCTGCCATATGTATGACCATATGGCAGTTGGAGAAATGCAAAACATGCCCCACATACAACATATACATACAACATTTGCCACCAGCTGCTGCTGCCTGACACATTGCCACAAACTGTGGCAGCAGCGAATATCCCATACAACAACCAGCGGCAAATTCACGCTTCTTAGACATTGTGGTGTTGTCTATATGTGTGTGTGTGTGTGTGTGTGTGTGTGTGTGTATATATTTGTTGTGTTGACGATTTCCGGCACAGAAATGTTTTCCACATACCTTGCAGCTCACCTCAACGACACATCTCTCTGAACAGAGAACGGGAACAGCGAACAGCGAACAGAGCAGTTAGCAGCAGCAGCAGCAGCAGCCTTGTGTCGCCTCAAAAGCCACTGATGCGCAATTCGCGTTCTAAAATGCCGTTGTAAGGCGTTTGCTGCAAGCTACTCAAACCTTCTTCTACCACCCGCCGTGCTATATACTACAGCTCCCCTCCACTCGACAGGCAAAAGAGCGTGAGCTGTTTATGTGCGTGTTATGTATGTGGCATGTTTTGTGAGCTATGCGAAATATCTAACGCCCGTCTAAGTGGCTCCTGGCATGACAACCTCTATATATATATGGTATAGTAGCACGATTTTGATTGGAAATATGTTAGTATTCCTACCTCAGGCTAAATACTAAATACTCGCTTGCAATGCATCTAATTAATCAGCCAACTGTTTGCTCGCATTGCTTAAGTCCTTGGCATTTAATTAAATCACTTGCAGCTGCATTTTTTTTCAGCTGTGTCTGCTTCATTAGTATCAAAGCTATTCTGTTAATTAAAAATTAAAGTTTGTTTGTGAGTTTTATGCTGTAATTTGAGCTACTTGTAGAACTGTCTACTTATTGTTCAAGCAGATCTATAGCGTCACTTTAATCAAAGACTTTTTATGAATCAGAATTTACTACATTTGTGAGCAGAACAGTAAGAGAATAGTTTTCTCCTTTACTAAATAAGCAGTTTTTTCTGGTTTTCATTGTTGAAAAGACAGTAAAAATGCATTCTCTTATAATATTGTTCGGAGTGTAGAGGAAAGTTGCACTGTAGAATATCTTTAAGTCTACTAACATTAGCTAAAGCTTACTTTCCTTAACTCTAAAACTTAATTCTTAGCTGAATTCAAAGCTAGTACTCATCTATTCACAACATTTCCAAAAACGGAACAAAGTTCCCAACCTTAGCAAAGATTTTACAAACATTTGACAATAACAACAAACATAAATGTTGATGATTGTGTGCCGGGCAAGTTTTATTGACAAGGAAGTGCTTTTAAGCAGGAAATCAAAATCGGATATTGACAATTGTTTGCCGCTTCAATGAATGCGCCCAAATAATATCCGAGCTGTTTGCAAAGTGGTAACCAAAAAAAAAAGATAACATTTGAGTTTGTTTTACTCAACTCAAATGATGCAATTCATAAGATTTAATCGCTTTATGAATAGCAGCATATAAGTTCTCTTAGGTTTAGCACATAATTCCCACTTTATACGTTAGAAAAATGTGTCGGCTTAGTTGTGGAAATAAAATTGTTAAGGTCTTTAGTTGGGGGGAAAACTCATTACCTTTGCACCGCGTGCAAGTTAAGCGCCTTGATGTGCCACAAATTGTCGCTTAACACCCTGTAAAATATGGCACCGGATGTGGTCAGCCAAGCACAAACTGTCTGCCAGCTCATAAAAGTTATCTGCAAACTGGGCACCAAGACACAAAAACGGAGAGACAAACAGTCATAAACACTTTATGATATAGCCCCGAAACGGGTTCAAGTCTGCTGTTCCCGCTTGGGAAATCAAATGGACAAGGGCCATCAATTGGATGGACAGCATAGCGCAACAATGTGACAATGAAATCAAACTGAGAACGCGCTCAATGTAATACGCAGCAAACTGCGAATTGAACAAAGTTACGTTTAAGCTGGACTAAAAGGGCTAAAGCCACACACACACCCAGATTGACCCACACAATACCCAAAACAGTTGTTTGATTTTGGCCAGAATCTAACACTCTCACGCACGATTGCCGCTGGGGAAACGGGCGAACGGACGACGCCTTGTCTTCATTGTGCGCCAATTTGTGTGGGACCATCATCAAGTGCGAAATTTCCAATTTCCGAAATGTTCAATGGGCCAGGCCAAGGCAAACCGCCCGCAGCAGCAGCAGCAACAACTGACATGGATGCCAAATTACTCAGAAACTGTTCCGAAAACAACATTCGAAATAAATTTACGGAGTTTTTACAGGACATAGGTTTTGAATTTTCATGACTATATTTGAAAATATATTTAGTTGAATTCAAACAAATTTGAATCACTAAGTACGTCAAAATAATGTTAAGAAAATTACTAATTTTTTTAAAAATAGGTAACATCTTTTCCCTGCGATACTTTGCCTTCAGGCCTGTTCACATTTTCGAGAACTTTTCATTCCAAATCGTTCTCGATTTTGTGTCCCAGTTTTTCAATGAAAAGGTTGCCTTTTGAGGATACAATCGAATTTCCTTTGAATAAAACAGAAACCTTTCGAGAACTTTTCATTCCAAACCTATTTAGATTTTGTGTCCCAGTTTTTGAAAAATGAATAGTTCTTTCTTTTTCAGGATACTTTCGAATTCCTGTGACTAAAAACGAAACCTTTCTCTTTAAAGATGCGTTTGAAAACTTTTCATTCGACTGTCTCCAAAGTAAAACTTTCTTAGCCAAATTTTCCAAATTTTCAGAGTCATTAATAATGCCGATTCCGCATGTTTAGATCGGAATCGGAAAAAGGAACTGGCCTGATTTACCTTCAGTTCAGACTAAAATCATGTGCATACGGAAATGCAATCATGATTGTCTAAGTTTAGTGTATTTTTCAGATCATCTTTTAAGTATACTCTTATGCTGCTTATATCTATGAAACGTATTCGAAAGTGGAATTCGGAACAGTCGCAACTATTTGTGGTCTACTCAAACTACAGATACAGCTACAAAACTACGGATACAACTTAACCAATGTCATGTTTTTCAGCTACTTTTGCTTGTTGAACCTATCTTCAGTTGGGTTTCTCTATTTTTGTTATTTACATTTAGCGAGAGGCATTTTATTATTTGCCATTGCAGCAATTTGTTTTCCCCCCAATTGCGTTTCGGACAGGTTGCCAAGATTCGGTGCACAATGTTTGTCAATAGCCACAGGATGTTAACCTGTAGATACAACTTTACGAGTATACAAGTAACTGTTTTGGTAGTAGTATCTGTGTCTACGCTTTGTAACTGTAGTTTCATTGTTTGCTGACTTCTTTTTTGTAGAAGTACTTTTAATTGTTTAGCCCTTTGGCTTGCACAACTCGCTTGCAATGGAAGTCAATGTCCTCGGGACCAATTGATTTTATTTGAGTGCAACTTTTTGGACTCTTTGGGCGATTGAGCTCAACTTCATGTTTAACTTTTGACCTTTGCGTAAATAATGCAAATTGTTAAGGTAAATGCCACAAGTTGATGTCGTTTCGTAAAGTTGCATAAATTTGAATATTTTTCGTAAAGCAACAGGCCTTATAAAGACACGCGCTGTAATTATATTTTGCGGGGAATTTGGAAAATGCTTTTCAGTCTGCCGCTAATTTGATTTTAATGATGTGAATTATCTTAAAAATTCAGCAATTTCATTTCAATCACTGATTAAAAAAAAAAGCTGTTGAGAGATCTACTTCCTTTGACATTAAGCATTCTTTGTATTTTGATCCTGCTTGTGTCTGACATTTATTCCCAGTAGTTTTTCGTCATCCTGAATTTGTCCAGCCAAGCCAAATAAATCAGCTCTCAGTTTGTTGGGGTGGCATACACCTGGCGTGGTAGGTGTTTTTTTTTCTACCCAGTTTCCCCCCTGTCCTGCTGCAATAAACTTTTACGCATTCATTATGGCCACCCGGAAAATGGCATTTTCTTTGTGCATGCCGCGCTTTTCCGTTTCTCCTTTGGGGCAGGCAATGGCTTGGCATTAAATGGCCGCCGCGGTCTCGTCACGTAAATCGCTTGCCTTGGTTGAATATTTTTTACTTTTTTTTTCTCCTGGTTAGCGATTTTTTTCAGACGCGCTGCGATGTTTTTTTTATTTTATTTTTCTTTTGGGGTTGGGGCTGGCGTATAACAAATGTCAATAAAAATAAATGCGAGTTGATGCAAGCGCGTTTATTTTTTAACACAGAATCCTTGACTTTGTTGTTGTTGTTGTTGTTGTGTAGAGATTCCCTTTGACACTGAGTGTACATTTAAGGGTGTGTGTGTGTGTGTGTATGTGTGTGGTCATCAAGTGTGCTACAGTTGATGATAATTGACATTAAGTAGAAAGCGAGCGTTGATGAAATTGTCATTTAAGAGCGCACTGTAGCAAATTTTATTTATCTCACAGTTAATTAAAGGAAATGAACAGGAAAAACTGTGAAAATGTACGCTCAAAGATATCAGCTAGGAGTTAGAATTGAGCACAATGTTGCTGCCATAAAGCATAACCCAACAATAACCATTCAAAAAAGGAGCACTCCAGCTTATTCCCCCATATACAGAATTCGATTCCTTATACCAATTTCATTCCCTGCTGGTTTACTTTTTTATTGTTGTTTGATTTTAGCATAAAGGGCGGATTTAGCAAACAAACGGCATCCATTTCGTTTTTCGGGTATTAGTGGGATTTGGTCTTTTCTTGTGACCCCTCCGCCCCCCTGTTTGTTGTTGTTGCTGTCGTGTCCTACAGGCGTTTATCGTTTTCTCGCCTTTTTTTTACTATTCTTCTTTTTTTTTTTGGCTGTATTCGATTTGCATGTATTTTGTTGTGCGAAAAAAGGCAAAAATTCTTGCACTTTATGGGTTCGTTGAGAGCACAAAGGGTGTTGCAAGATTACGCATACGCAATGTGTGCCTGAATCTCATATACACAGAGCAGGCAGCACTTTGTATTATGTTTGTTTTCGAGACAAATTATGCAAATGTGATGCAAGCAGATGTTTTGTTTTGGGATTTGCCAGCTGCCTTACAACAATTGCTGTCCATTTTGTACGGATTCATTAAATGTTGCCCATATACGCTATATCCTACGTTGTTTCATGACTTCATTTGCTTTGCGTGTCCTTGTTGTGTCCATAAACAGCTTCACACAATAAAAGTTGTTGACATTTAGGTTTTGGCGTGGGCAGGTTTCTCGGTTTGGGTAGTCAAACGAAACACTTCATTAGTACACTCTCGTATTTGTTTATAACTTAATCTAGCCCTAATGTCAGCATGAAGCGCGCGCGCGCGCCTATGAAATTTTTCTATGAGCACAGGACACGCACAGTGGGCAATCGTGCTCTGCGTGTCCTTCTAGCTGACGCCTAAAAGCAGGCAACACAAATTTGTATAAGTTTTGTTAAGTTGCGGCTAAATATAGCGTAATGATTTCTAAGCATACGACGCTTTCTACTTTCCTTGCTTTAAAATTAGTAGTTTATGCTACTCTTCACTCTCCCTCTTTTTCTCTCTCCCCTCCCTTCCTGTTGTATGTACGCTTGGCTGGCGTCTAAGTTTATTGCAGGTACGTGTCGTGAATTATTGTCATCGCCAGGCTACGTTGCCAAGATTAACAAATGTTCGCGCCTGACGTTTGACTGCCAGTCAGGACTGTCTTAAGCTCACCCGCATCCTGCCTTCTCGCCTGTCTCTTGCTGCTGCTGCTGCCTTGCCAGCCAAATTGATGAGCGTGTAAACATGTGTCTGTACGCTTTTATTTATGGATTTCCATAACAATTCTGCGTTACATATGTGTCGGAGCATTTGATTGAAGAGCGTCTAGCAGCAGCACAGCCAGCTACATAGTAGCTATAATAGAAGTAGAGCACACGAATGTTTGATTAAAGCTTTTATTAAGGCTCTTCTCTTTGTTTAGCAGCAGCAGCATGCAAATTAGGCAAAGAGAAAGTGAAAGTTAAAAATATTCCAAGGTTTCTTTTTCAAGTGGTTGCAAAATGTTTAAGGCCCAGCTTTAAAAATCAAGAAAAATATGAGTAGGTCTGGTATAAATAAAAATTTCAGCATGCTCAACATATGCTCGTAAGACATGCAGACACATTAGCAGCAGTAAAACTAAAATAATAAAGTGTTAGCTTAGCAGCTATTAAATATGAAACTGTTCATTATATAAAGCTATGGCTTAATATGTTGGAAAAAGTAGAAAGTGCAACCCCTTTTCAAAAGATTAAAGCAAGCTTGCATGTTTGCTTTGCTTACTTTCACTTAAAAGTATATGAAAAAGTTTTGATTAAAAATAAAGATTCATAATCACAATGGTGGGGTTGTGCCCAAACTAACTTGCAATAATTAAAAATTATGTATGAGTTGAAATTTTGAAAATAGCTTTGTCCTCATTACGTATACGCCATGGTGCGCCTCACAAAGTGCACACTATTTGTGTTGTATCCTGTACACATCAAATATTTAACAAAAGGGTGTTATTTTGTTGTAGAAATGTGGATACGGAATGGAAAATATTATTTAGTGCAATGTTTTTATGAGCTGGATAAACAAAACTTGTTAACAAAATCCAATGTAATTATGTATTACAGCATCTAACCTCTAAATTCTGAATATTTCATAATAAGAAGAGGATTCAATCTAGTCTAGTAGAAGCTAAGGGAGGATACTTGAAAGCTGGCTACAGGATATCTGCTAGTCGGGCACACTCGACTACCCAATTCTAAGTTTTTTTTTCAGTTTTTTGGTGATTGTTTTTGGCAACCTTTGTTACTCTTTAGCTGTGGCTGCTGTTGGCAAACTGGTGTTGCTGTTGTTGCTGCTGTTGTTGCTGTTGTTGCTGCTGCCGTTGTTGCTGCCGTTTTTGCTGTTGCTGCTGCTGTGGAAGCCGGATTAACATGCCGGGTTGTTGTCAACACGGCAAATGGTTCAGGTGTTAAAACTGTGGGGTGAAAGTTTGTGGCTGCTTTTACGGACACGCTTATTTTTGTGTGCGTTTCATGTGCAGGATATTCATGTTATTCTTTAGCTATTGTTACTTCAAGCTATTGTTGCTGTTGTTCTTGTTGTTGCTTGAGTGCAGCAGGCAGCACCGTCTCGAGCGAAAGTTTTTGCACATTTTTGCCACAGCGTTGAAATGTGCTGCAAAGTTGCAAGGGCGTCACGACAGCTTGCCTTAATAATGGCAGGCAGGTGGTCAGGTGGGGTGTCTAAGAGACGGACGCGGGGCAAAACTATTGCATAACACGCATTATACAATGGAGCAAGAGTTGGGTGGCTGTGAGGCTCTAACGCCCAAGAGAAATGCATAAAAAGCGCATTTTATTATTTCACTCGAAAGTTGTTTACGACGCCTTTTCTGGTGTGCCTTTTCGTTCGCTATATAGTTTTTTATTATATTTTTTTTATTTTTTATATCTGGCGGGGCCTTTTACACTTTACCAGCAATACCCCGTCGCGCGCATTCATTATATTGTAATATGTTTTTAACATTATTTTTATTATAAATCAACAAAATGCACTCAGCGCGCGACTTTCAGTTGACGTGGCAACTTTTACACTGAGCAGCCAAGCCAAGTTGCAAGGGCATCTCTCTGTGCGCCTGGCTGGAAAATGTGGAATAAAAAGATTGCACTGCGATTCATTTTATGGCATTTAAGTTATGACTTAAGCTGTTAATGTTGTAATGTCTTGAAAGGGAGCAGGTTTAGAAAAAACTGTAGATTTGCTCAAGTCGTGAAATCAATTAAGCTAAATTAAAAACGAAATTCGAGAGGCCTTGGAATTTAAAAGAATTATAAAAATTGCATTTTCTTTTTAAAATGTTAAGAAAGAACAACAAATTGCTAAGTATTTAATAGTATGTATACATTTTTAAGTATTTTAAGCCTAGTTTTGTTATAAAAACATAATTCTTGTTTATTTTCTTTTCCTACCTTACGAAATGAAAACTGTTTTGCAGCAAAAACACACGCACACTAAAAAAAACAACTTTTCTTTTTGCGGTTTCATTTGACGATGTTCCGAAACAAATGTCACAACTGTCAGTCAGCTGCGTTTTTACTTTCGCCGAGAATATCCTGAAAGATGCAAATTTGTTTCAAGGATAAACGTGAAGCGCAGTTTGCTTCTTGTTTTGCCAGGAGACTATGTGGCTGAGCGACAGACAAGCAGAAGAAAATGTCAGTGAAATTTGTCAACTTGCGGCATCTGCATAATGATGAAAAATGGCACATGACAGTCGGAGTTTATTAATGCAAATAAAACGGCAAAGTAAAAAACTTTTTTTTTTGGCCAGAAAGTGAAAATGCGAAGCCAAAATGCCTTTTCATTAAAAAGTTAGTTTAACCCGTTCTCTTTTATATCAATATGACAGATAGACAGACAGACAGATCGTTGCGAGATTCAAAATAAGTCTCAAAGCGCTTTTCTCTTGACTCGAATTGAATAAGTTGTGCATTTCAAAAAGACAGAGAAACTGAGTTAAGCTCTAGCTATACATTTGTTACTTTCACTTTCATGATTAAGATATACAGTTTTCAAGACCAGGCTCAACTTGAGTTACCCTGCGCTGATTGATGTGAGCACATGCCAGCAGAAGTTCTGCTTTCAGTGAACAGGTAAAATGTGCCATTTGACCCATATCCACAAAAATAATACATACGTGCAACATAATATTACCACACATGAATTTCACAGCCTCTGGGCTTGAGCTGGGTTCGGGCTATGTCAGAGCAGCTCAGCTGGAAAAATTACCATTGGCCGTGTTAGCTTTGCGTTTCTTTGCTTCTTTTCTTTTCCTTTTTTTTGTAGCCAAATTTAAGCAAAACATATATTGAAATCATCATCAGGCAGAGCACTTTGGCTCTTTGAGCTCTGTGTGTGCTCTGTGTGTTCTGATTAATGCAGCTTGTCATAATATAGCACGGTTTGCTGATGAATGCCAAAAGTCGCTTACTGTATAATGTGGCCAGCCCATTATGGCTTACTTTCATTGCAATTTCCTGGCCATATTGAGTGTGCAAGCGTGTGTGTGAGTTCTTTTAGTCTTGGCCAGTTGCAGTTTGCTTGTTGGCCGCTAGCCATTTGCATGCTGATCTCATTAGCACGGAGCAAGTTCATCTGCTGGTTGGCCCTCTCTCTCTTTTTCGTTTCGGTGCTTGGCCAATACCTTCACGTCCGGGCAATTGCAGTACCTATTGGGAGTTCAGTTCAGTTGCTACTAGCCACATGCCGCTTGCTGCCTCTGTTGACTGCCTGCCTGCATCATTTGCATGCAAATGTCGTTTGGCACTTTTAGCCACCAACAAGTTACCCGTTGTCCCTTCTTTAACTTCATGCCACAGCACAGTGGTCGAGTTAAGCAATCTGGCGAGTATTAAGTACAATTTTTAATATTTTGAATTTATTTTATAGGAAATGCGGCATCAATGTTTACATTTAGACACTTTATTGCAAAGTTTTTTTGATTGTTCTTCATTTTATTCATATAATTGAAATTGTTATATTTTAAATTTGTTGTTTTAGTTGAAATGTATTAATTTGATTTAAAAAACGCAGCCAGTTTTTCAGTTTTTGTGCCACTATGCGCTGCTTTCTTCTATTGCTGTTCATTTTGCGCTTTTGCACGCCTTTGTTGTGGTTTAGTCCTGTACTTGGCTTGACTTTTAGCCACAGTAACAGTAACGGGACTCATAAAGCAAGCCCAAAAGCGGCGACAGTTGCAACTGCCGTTGACACTTCACAGGCCAATATGCCAAGCACGCAAAACAGACAAAGACAGCAACAAGAGAGTGGGATAGAGAAAGAGCGATAAAAGAAAACTAGCTGCCTTTTATGAAAAGTTTCCTTTTTCTGGACAAGTTTTTTTTTGTTGCTGTTGAAATTGTTGCTGCTTGTTGTCGCTTTTTTTTTATTGGTTGACTGCTCGTTGCACTTGCAAATGTGCACTTTACCACTCATTAGTGACAGTTTAGTTACAGTTTTGTTTGCTCTAAGTGCCTGCCTCTTAAAGTCTAGCACAGCTCTATGCATTTTCCAAGACTTTAAAACATATGCAAAGAGATTTTAGTTATGCAAGTATTTTTTTAATTGCATAAGCAGATTTGCCCAACTTTTTTGGAACGTATATAGACAAAACTTTCTTGCTCTCTAGCTCAAATCCGCTTACAAGTCGTAAAATTACGCATACGCAGTGTGAGCACATGCAAACTCTTGGGCAAATAAACAACAGCAAAAAGGTATTGAAGCATTGTGCGGAGCCATTAAAGCTTTGCGCTTCGACGCGCTTTAGTAAACGCAAAATCTTCTCTACGCTCCGTTTGCTGCCAACGAACAATTAAGGATTTTCAACGAAACGCCAAAAGCCATTCCAAATACTACAACATACATTTCAGGGATGTATGAAATAAAATTTAAAAAATAAAAATAAAATAAAGCAGCAACAAGAACGTCGCCCCAAGGCCAAGAAGTCAAGTTGGGTGTATACAAAAAATATATCTAAATAAAACAACGCGAAAAAACCTCCAGCAAAATAAACAAAAATGTAATTTGCGCCACTTAGCAGTAAATGGACAGTGCCATTAATAATTCCATTTTGGTTTTTGTGTCTTCTCCACCTTCGCCCACACAGATAATAAGGAAATATGACTTTGTGGCCCAAGACAGCGCACAATGATGCTTAGTTTTGCTTTGCTTTAAGCTCACAAATTGGGCCAAAAACATAACTTGACCACAAAAAACTGGAATTAAATAAGGACAACAGGAAAACGAGGCAGGAAACATGGAATTTTGGAGAAATAATTATAATGTTTAATATGTTTTAAGTTGGCTAATTAGCTGACCTGTACGTGCTTAACGTTTGCTTATATTTTTGAAAATAGGGATTTGGTTTTTTATATGCTTTTTTAATTTCAAAAAAGTATAAATTTTAAGAAAATATATTAAATTAATTTATTTAAAAATTTTGTTGATCACAAACGAGTTTCTTTTCAATATTGCCAGCTTCTCTTTTAGTGATTTTTTGATCAGAAACGAGTTTCTTTTCAATATTGATAGCTTTTCTTTTACTGAACAGTAGCTTAACTCAATACCCAAAGTCAAAAGAGTATTTAGCTTAATATTGTGGAAATTAAAAATGGAAATTGACTTGATGATTAGAAGTCATTTGATTGGAAATTATTTAAAAAACAGTTTACTTGTCACATTTTATCTTTTCATTTCTAAATTTCTTCATTTTCGGAAGTTTTCTTTTATATTTTTATTTTTATATTATATAAATTTATTTAAAAATTTCACTTTCATAATTTTTCTAGTTGCTTAAATAAATTTGAACAAATTGTAGCTGCCATTTCTTTAAACAAAAGCTATTGTTCATTTATTCAAAGGAAGGCTGCGTCCTCGAAAAGTTCGCTCAGACCATTGCATAGAAATTCAATTAAAGTGACAAACTGTCAAAATTTGTGACATGGGTGAACTGCAAACCAAATGAATACCCAAAGGACAAGCACTCACACAAAACGAATATAAATCGCAAGGGGACAAAGAGCACAGACATTCACATTCACATGCATATTTATGGTTAGAAAGCAAATGCAAATCGAGATTTAACATACATATATGTGGGGTATGACTTATGAATTATGAAAGCTAATTGAATGAAATTGAATGAAATTGAATAATGAGTGTGTCAGTTGACAATATGAAAAGTGAAATTCCAATAAGCGATTTATGGCTTCAAAAATTTTGACAGCGATGCCACGAAAATGTCAAAGGACATTCTTTTAAATAATGCAACAGTTGGGGGCATACAAATTTCTATAAAAGTGTTCACAACTGCAATCAAAGCAACATTTGCAATCATGAAAGCCTGGCCAACTGTATTACTTTTAGTCAACCTGCTGCTGGCAAAAGTTGTCCTGGCAGCGGAACTAAAGGAATCGAGTCGTCGTATGGCGCTGCTGCAGAGTCGCCTGCTGTTGGAGTTTGTGCAGCGACACAAACAAATACCAAGGCTAACATACTTCACCTGCCACAATCCCACCAACAATGACACGGGCAATATGCGTGCCAGTCGCGCCCAGCTGAGGCAACTCCGCGTGGCATTCGATGCCAAGAATTCGCAGCTGATTGAGAGCCTGTACAAGCAGAAAGAGGAGCATGTACCCTTTGTGCGGATTGTGCACTTGGATGTGCTGCGACAGACGAACACCAAGCCAAGCAGCAAGCCGGGCAAGGGTGTGCCACGTGGCGTTGGCAGCAGGCCGGCGGGTAGCGGCTGGCGGAGCACGGGGGGTTCCATCTCGAAGCTGAACAGCGACGAGTGGTTGGACAATGTGCTGAAGGTGGAAGACCTGCGGCAAATTGTGGCCGTCGATTTAGCATGCGGCATGCTAAGTCGTCGTTTCCTGGCAATGGTAAGTGTGCAGAGAGATAGAGAGGGGGGCATGTCCTTTTTGCATATTGAGTGCTCAGCTGCAACAACTATTTGAAAGGCTTCAGCCAAGATGCTCTACAACGATAAATATCACTGGCTATTGATTGAGGATTATACGCTGCATGTTAGCGCAGGCGTCGAGTACGCAGAGGCGAAACAGCAGCAGCAGCAGCAGCAGCAGCAGCTGCATTTGACGGATACGGATATGGACACGGGCACAAGCACGGATACGGATGAACTAGTGCCCATTGAGAGCTTAATGGAGACCCTGAACTTCTACATGAACACCGAACTGACGTTGGCAAAGACAGGGCCAAAAGATGCCAGTTACTCACTGTACGATGTCTGGTAAGTAAATGGCGAATGTCCTTTACTCCTTTGCTTCTTTGGCGGGCAGAACTTGTAATGGTATTTGCGTATTGACTTGTTGCTAGTGACAGTGAGTGGTAATAGTTGTGGTACCAGCCAGTTGCAGAGTGTATTAGTTGAACAAATATGCTCAAGATATTTTAATAGCTTACGATCTTAATGGATTCTTAATAATATCTGAGTTATGAGTTATATGTGCAGAATATTGTTAATTACTTAAGAACTGCGGAACTTACCTAGGAAAAGTTCAATTATTTGAGAATATATCAATTACTTCAACAGATGTTCCTGAAAAATTAATCTACTTTAGTTATTTTGTTAGAAATTGTTAAATACTTAAGTAATTCTTTCTGACTTGTACAACTGACCGAATAACTGTGCCCACAAAGTTCAACTGCCTAGAAAAAGTCAAATTACTTAAACTGACCACAGTTAGTATCAAAATATAATATTAAAAATGTGAAATTACTTAACTAATTGTCTCAAAAATGAGCAAATACTTGAGTAATTGTATCAAAAATGAGCAAAGACTTGAGTAATTGTATCGAAAATGAGCAATTAGTTTAGTAATTAAAAAAAGGGAGGAAATACTTGAGTAATTGTGTCAAAAATAAGCAACTACTTGAGTAATTGAATCAAAAATGAGCAATTACTTGAGTAATTGTATCAAAAATGAGCAATTCCTTGAGTTATTGTATCAAAAATGAGCAATTCTTCAAGTAATTGTAGCAAAAATGAGCAACTCCTTGAGTAATTGTATCAAAAATGAGCAATTCCTTGAGTAATTGTATCAAAAATGAGCAATTACTTGAGTAATTGAATCAAAAATGAGCAATTCTTTGAGTAAATGTATCAAAAATGAGCAATTCCTTGAGTAATTGTATTAAAAATGAGCAATTACTTGAGTTTTTGTATCAAAAATGAGCAATTCTTTGAGAAATTGCATCAAAAATGAGCAATTCTTTGAGAAATTGTATAAAAAATGAGCAAATACTCAAGTAATTGTGTATGCCTAAAAGAATTATTATTAAATTATTAACATTGAATTTTACTTATTGATTTAAGTAAATTATTTATGATAGTTAAACAATTTTAAATAAAAGTAAAACCAATATAGCTTAGTCACAAGCTGAAACCAGCGTTAAATATAATGTTACTTATGTTTACGCTTTCTGAAAATTGCAATCTTTTGATGAACGCTTTAGGAGTCCCGGTCTGAACTATGGCGGTCGTGTCAACATAACGGAAATTGGCAGCTGCACTTTGATGGAAGGACTCCAGCTGCATAGCTGGTTTCGCACGACATCGACGCTGCTGCGACGTCTCAATATGCAGCATGCACAAGTGCGTTGCATGGTTGTGGTAGGTATAATGGAAAAAGGGGTTTTGCCCACACACACACACACACACTCACACACACATATACACCTACTGATTATTGGCAGGTGACCAACAAGAACATGACAGGCCCACTATTGCACTATCTAACGCATACAGTGTCGGGTCACATCGATACGATGAACCGTTTCAATTTCAATCTGCTGATGGCCGTGCGGGACATGTTCAACTGGACATTTGTGCTGTCCAGGACATCAACGTGGGGCTATATGAAGAATGGTCGCTATGATGGCATGATTGGAGCACTTATACGCAATGAAACGGATATTGGCGGTGCGCCCATTTTCTATTGGCTGGAACGTCACAAATGGATCGATGCAGCTGGTCGCAGTTGGTCGAGTCGTCCATGTTTCATATTCCGACATCCACGCAATACACAAAAGGATCGCATTGTTTTTCTGCAACCCTTTAGCAATGATGTTTGGATATTAATTTTGATATGTGGCACTTTAACGATTCTCATACTTTGGCTGCTGACAACGATTGAGTGGAAACTGGTGCCGCAGGAAGGTGCTGCGCTGATCAAGCCCAAAGGCGGCGTACCACGTGTGGCACGTGTGCTAAGCGTTGTGGTGGTTGCTGCTGCTGATGCTCCCGCTGTGGCAGCATTGCAACTGCTGCCTGTGGAAGGCAGTTGCTGGCAGCGCTGCTATGCCAGATGGAGCAACTATATCAAAAGACGCCGTTCCAAGTCAACCAAGCGACAGGGTCTCTTTCTGGAATCGGTGATATTCTTTGTGGGCATCATTTGCCAACAGGGTTTGGGTTTCTCCACCAGCTTTATTTCTGGACGCACCATAGTCATTACCAGCCTGTTGTTCTCCTTTTGCATCTATCAGTTCTATTCAGCCAGTATTGTGGGCACTTTGCTAATGGAGAAGCCCAAGACCATCAAGACACTAAGCGACTTGGTGCAGAGCTCACTGCAGGTGGGCGTCGAAGATATTGTCTACAATCGCGATTACTTTCTGGTAAACTTGTGCAATAACTGTGGCAGCTAAAGGCAACTCTTTGACGTTAACATTTACAGAACACCAAAGATCCCGTTTCCATGGAGCTGTATGCCAAGAAAATTACTAGCATGCCGACGACCAAAGAAAATAATGAGGGCTTACCAGCTGTCGTCGCTGCCGCCGCAGCAGAGAAGCAGGAGTTGGATTCAGCGCCAGCGCCAGCAGCAGCAGCAGCTGGCGAGGATGCGACCAAAGCATATCGTGATATTGTGCACAGTCATGAGGTTGGTGCTCATGCCAAGGACAATATGGCCAGCAATTGGATGGATCCCGATACGGGCTTACTTCGAGTTAAACACGAACGTAGGTAACATTTATCTTGTCTGAGCTAAGAATAAGCGTTAAAGCTTCAAACAGGTTTTGCTTTTCATGTGGATGTTGCTGCTGCATATAAAATTATTGCCGATACTTTTGATGAGCGTGAGATTTGTGATCTCACCGAGGTGAGCATGTTTGCACCACAAAAAACGGTTTGTATAACACAAAAAAATTCACCGATGCGCAAGGTTATATCATATGGGTGAGTTTTCAGAAAGAACTAAATACTTTAAACATTCAAAAATTCAATTTTTTCAAAGTTTACGACGTGTTTCGGAAACGGGCATATTTTCATATCATTTCAATGTTTGGCACATGAAAAAACCGCCCTGCGTGAGGAAAATTGCAACATCTGATTTACATGCAAGTTTCTTTCTCTCAAAATAATTGTTAAAAATGTCTAAAGTTTTTTCAATTTTTAGGTCGATATGGATACTGTCAGCTCTGCGCTGGTAATACTCGTCTTAAGCTATGCCATTGCTGTATTGGTTTTAGGCTTTGAGATAATTTACTTCAAATGGCAAAAGCGCATAATAATTAAAATTAATTGAGCTGAAAATTGTACATGTTGCAGCTTATCAATATCTCTTGAAATACTTTTATCTTTTTTTTTTGTAAATTTCACTGCAATTTCCAGTTGATTTTTGCTTTTTGCGATTTTCATTTCATTAATCTCGCACACAAATGCCAATTTGCTTTGCATTGTCGCTGCGCAGCAAATATCTTAAGTATTTGCGAAGAGGTGAAAGTTTAATTAAATTAACATTCCAAATGTTCGGTTACATAATTAAATTTTGCAGTCACCGTTTGCTGTTTGACATTGAAGACAAAAGCAAAATGGGGGGCTTGTAGTTAATCCAATTACGCATACTTAATTGCTTTTATTTAATTTGAAGTAGAGTTTAAGTGGATTTAAGCGTTGATTAGAATACATTTCGTATACGACGTGTGGGCACAAAGCGAGAATTCAATTATTGCGTAGTGAGAAATTGCCACACACAGTAGCAACATTCAAAAGTTAAAGAAATACACTCGATATTGAACTTAGTTTAATGTACCTACAAGTTGAAACACGACAATTTCATTGCCCCAAAACATATTCAACAAATATAAAAAAAAAAAGAGGGTGAAACAAAATATATAAAAAGAAAAATTGTTTTTCCTTTACACTACTATTTTTATTCTATTTTTTTTCTATTCGCCTGAAGGCAAACAGCGAGCGAGCGAACGAGCGAGCGAGCGGCCGAGTGAGTCAATTTAAACCACAAACGAAGTACAAAATATCCATTAAGATAACAAGTTTTCAGTAGTTGTAACATTTTCTTGCAGGCTGCCTTTTTGTCCCGCAGCACCCGTCTCATCCACTGCACACCCTTTGCTCCAGCACTTACATTTTTCTGCCTTTTTAGTGCCTTTTACACAAGGAGCCTGCCGCTTGTCAGCGAACAAAGTTCTGGCCTAGACCAACGTCTTGTGTCTTGTGTTTTGGCGCAGTGCCAAAGTGACGCTCTTAGGCATTTTTAAATTTGAAAGGACTTTTATTTCGCAGTCTGCGTACGGACAACAACAACAACCAATAGAGCCCTACTGTAGTAAAGTGCTAAAAAAACCACGAATGTCCTTGTTAAAACATTAGCGTTAAGCAATGCAACCACAGCAAAGCCTAGAAATCAATTACAAGTGGTTTTCCTTTTCTTTTTTTTTTTTAAGTCTTGTTTTAGTTTCGTACAAGCAAAATGCATCAAAAGTTTCCCACTATTGCTGTTTTATTTAATGTCCTAGCTCATTAGTGAGCAATACATCGATGTCCTGCTGCAGCAACCACACGTTCATTTAGTTGCGAATCAAACGAACAAAAAGTGCAATAGAGAAGACAAAAAACATGGCGTGCTGAGTGAATTTGCGAGTTTTCTCAGAGACATTCCGGTTTTCATTTTCGAATTCAATTCACAAGAATGTGCAGAAAAGTTTTTCATATTTTAAGTTTTGTAACTGTTGAAACAGCTGTTCTTTCTTGACCTAATTTGATTGAGAGAAAAAAAGCGATAATGCAAATCGGAACATTACCCTTTATGCTACCTTTTAAGTAATCTGAAAAAACAAAAGTAGCTCAGAGAATGCATTTTGGTAGCAACTTTACTGACAAATGACGGCCGTTGTTTGGGGGCTAGTCTATTGTCCGATTTCAAGTGTCGATGGGGTCTTCCAGATAGCATAATAATCTTTATACTATGATGCTGCTGCTGCTGCTGTTGCTGTTGCTTTGGCAAACGGGACAGGAAAATACTTGTCGCGTTTTGCTGCAGCGACAATTAAATTGTTTTGGTTTTGTTTAAGCGCAAATTGTGCAACAAAACTTTTGCGGTTTGCCAAGAAAAAGCTAACAACAATGGCAGCAAGTAAGCAGGCAGGAAGTAGCTGCAAGGAGCTACCAGGAGAAGCTGGCAACTGGGAGCTGGTTGCTGGCAGCATAATTAACAAAGCGCTCAGCAGGGCGCATAATTTTATCCGCTGCCTGTTCAGTTCACAGCAGCAGTTTGCAGTGCGGCGGGGCGCGGTGTTGGCCAAAATGGAAAGTTTTGCCAAAGCCAAAGCCAAAGTAAAGTAGTTGCCTTAACGCCCCTGGAGCAAGCCAAGTGAGACACAGCGCGAGACCATGAAGAGATCGGGGTGTAGATTGGGCAGCTGGAAAACTGAAACTGGAACTGGAACTGAAACTGAAGTTGGGGCCATATGCTTGGGGGGCGCGCTTGTGTCAAAGTGTGAAAAACTTTGAGCGTCTTAATTAAATTTTATACAGAGCTACGAATTATGCGCCACATTTGCAGCGAGTGAGGTGATGGCAACTTTTTAAAAGAGTGACGGCTGCACATGCGAAAAAGAGGGTGACGAGTGCAAAGCGGGGAGAGAGAGGGACAAAGAGGGTTGCGCAGCTTGGTAGTTGCATTTAAGTCAACTAATTAGAGACAACTTTGCATTAATTGAGTGGCTAAAATAAAGCTTATGCGCTTTCTTTTTGCTTTATTTTTATTTTCTGAAGCTTAAATAAATTAATTTATTTTTTTTGGAAAATTCAGACTCAGCAGCAATAAAAGAAAAGTTAATTTAATCAAAACTAACCTAAGAAATGTATTTTCAGCTGAAAGTTGAGGTTTTTATAGATGTTGAATCTCAACTTATTTAGTGTTCGAAGTAAGATTTAAGTATACAACTGAGAATACACTGAAGATGTGTATCTTTGTAGATAGTTATCTTTACATTATTCGATTTTTCAACTTTTACCAGAAAAATCAAAATTTGACTTTAATTTCTAACGCTTTTCCAACTTCAATTTTAGTTACAAAGTAAGTCAAGCTTAAAACCTTAGAGAAATAGCTACTCTAATTAAGTTTCATCAAGATTGTGACAAACTTTACAATTGAATTTGTGCTAAAGTTGCTATATCTACAACAACGATTCAAGTTGAATAAACTAAACAAAGAATACCAGCTCATATGCTCGTATATTAAATAATATTTAAGGGCTTTAAATGACATAAATTGTGCTTAAATAACAACATTAACATTAACGTTTGTGTGCAATTTCCATTAAAGTGAATAATCATAATAATATCACGCTGTGTCCTGTGTGTCCATACAAACATAACATAACATATATGAGAGCTACTCTTTGCCAACTCGGGCACAAGTCCTGGCCCTCTTAATGAGACTACCAAAACAATTATGTGTCCTTCTCTGACTTTCTCTGCAACTCTATCAAGTGTGTGTGTGTTGTCCTTTGACATTATTAATATTAAGGTCTGCCATTTTGGTCAGGGGCGTGACACACACACACACACAGAGGCACACACACACTTGTGTCATAAATAATTCATATTGGAGGCTCAATTATGTATAATTGAGCGTTGGTAATAGTTTAAGCACAATTTAGTCGCTGTGTGCGTGTTTTTTTGTTGTTTTCTTTTTTCTT
This sequence comes from Hirtodrosophila cameraria, assembly GCA_949708635.1. NCBI lineage: Eukaryota > Metazoa > Arthropoda > Insecta > Diptera > Drosophilidae > Hirtodrosophila > Hirtodrosophila cameraria. The sequence continues at coordinate 17,725,397 of OX453091.1, forward strand.
TTTATAAAGAGCAAACTTTATTTATGCCATTTAACTTTAATATTTCTACATTTTCACTTTAGCTATTATATATTTATTTTTTGGATATTTTTTTTTTTGCGCAATAGTTTTGCAACGATAATTTATTATTATGATATTTCCTGTGGCTGCTGCCTTTTTGGGCAAAGTGCCAACTATTAAAAATGTTTTATCAACTTTTGCAGGTAAAAACCAGCAAAATGTAATATAAAAACTGCTGCTCTAATGTAAAAAAACATTAGATACAAAGATATTTTATGTTTTATGTCTACACACACAAAATGCATACAACAAATTTAAATGATAAACGCATAAAAATTGCTTAAAAAGTTGCTTTTTTTTTACATTTCTTTAAATAACTATTGAAAAATGGCTGGCAATGCAACATCATTATAATCATTATGCAATATACTTTGAATGACTTTGATCAATTTTCGTTATTCACTTATAAGTTTCACTTTTATCTACAGCTGCTGCCATGGCACAGAAAAAAGTTTATTTTTGCTATTTATTTGAATGGTTCTACTCGTCTAGCCGATGGCGTCGGAAGTTTCCATGCAGCAGCAACCGGAAAAACTAAAGAAAATTGAAAGTTTTTTCTGATTTATAATCGCGAAAGTTTATGCGCTTCATTCGACAGCATCAAATATTTGAAAGTATCTTTTTATTTTGTATATTCTATTTGCTTTTAAACTGTCGTGCTTTATAAAGAGTTTTGTTGACTTTAAAGTTTTTGCATTTGACAAGATAATAAGAAAGTTGATATTGTATAGAAATTTATGGAAATTACATTGAATAGACAACTGTATACTTATTTAAAGTTAAGTTTATAATTAAAGTCGCTTTCATTTAAAATAAATAGCACAATGCGTTTAAAACAATAATACGCATACGCACAGTGCGCGCCTATCTGAGCTGCCATTTTATGCTTCACTTCACTACAATTGTTTTTTAAGCGACAGCATTTAAAAAAGAATGAAAAAAAAAACAGCTTTTCAATTAAATTGTCAGTAGGAAAAGAAGCCACAAAATGTCAACAATACGTGGCCACTGCTGAACACAATCTGTCACTAATATCAACGAGCTTTATATCAGTAGGAAAACTACAATGGCAACAAAATTGCTTTTGGCATTCCTTTATATATATATATTGTTATAAGATATATGTTCTCACATGAGATTTATCGCGGCAATTTGCTTATTGACAGCTCTCTACAAAAGCGTGACAAGACATTGTATTACCAGGCATACGGGCAGAACAGGGGGGGGGGGGGGGGGCTATATTTAAGTAATCTATCATATACACTTAAGTAAAGTTGCAAACACACCTGTGGCTGTCCATCAATCAAAAGAAATTTTGACTTTATGCCTGCTTTTGCAATGAATAGCAAATGAAAATGTTGAGCGAGTGAATGAGTTGTTATATTGTTCTATATAAATTGGAAAACTTGCAATATTTCATTTTGTATGCCATCAATAGCAAATAAATTTCTATACATTTTAGCTTTAAGCAGCCAAAGTGTTTTGCTGTTAAAGGTGTTTTGTTGTCACTGCCATATCGATATACTATTTTTGTTGTTGTTTTTTTTTGGACTTCGCTTTGCGTAACCACAAGTCCGTTTAGGGCTTAAAAGTTTTTGGCAAACTGTTTTTGGGCTTTTTGGCATAAAATAGCGTGGAAAAGGCGCTGTGACTGACTCTGCCATACACAGCGAGATGAGATGAGTACTCTTGATAAGCCCACAAAGCCAAAACGAGGGGGTTAAAAGCAAAAAGTGTGCAGCGTAAAATGTTCGAAATTGAAAAGCGCTTTTCCCAGGCTGAGTTTGTGTTCGGTTTGGGTTTGGGTTTGCGTTTGATGAAAGCTGTTAAGTGCGTGCACTTGATTGCTGCCAGCAAAATGGTTGCCAAGTGAAGCGAAACTTAATGACACAAAGCGCACTAATTTAACCATTTCCCTCCTTTTGAAAACTACCGAATTTGCTGTCTATAAAAAAAAAAAAAAAAAAAAATAGAGTCGAATTATTGTAATCCATTTGAAATTCAATCAATCAAAAGCTGCACTCATTTTAATGGTGGCTTAAATTGTACAACTGAGTGCAATTATTGGCAGCTAACTGCTCTGTTGGCCAGCACTTTTAAGCCAAGAAATTTATACACTAAAATCTCTGTGACTCAACAGACTTTTAAACAGTTCTCCAGCTGTATCAATAAGAGCTTTATATTTGTTACATTTTAAATATTCCATTAAAGCACAGCAAATACTCGTAGCTTTAATATTTGTTTCCTTGAAATTGTTACTGTTGCTCTTAACAGTTGTCAAAAAAGTTGGCCATGCATTAAGATTATTATTATGACTTTTAAAATATTAAAATGAAAGCGGCTTGACGGTTCAGTTTCAGTGCTCAGTGCTCATTGCACAGTTTCAGAGTCTCTTTGGAGCTCAATAAATGTGTCTTAAAAGTTTGCGAATGTAATGCGACTCTGGGGAATTCAAATATCAACTTAGTAAATACGTAAATATGACAAAACAAGTAGCAGCAAAACAAAAGCCGCAGCACGCTTTCAAGATACAAGATAGAACAAAGCTCATGATGCTGTTTCCCGCTGACCAATGGGAATATCAAATGAAACAAAAGCACAAAACTCGCACTCGCACTCAAAATCAGCTGCAAATCTGTATATAAAATCTCGAAAATTTGTTTGTTATAATGCCACGATTACGTTGCTCTCTGTCACGTCGCACAAAAGTTGACAGAGAGAGAGAGAGAGAGGGAGAGAGGGTGGGTGGAATGGGATTGTGTTGTGCAAATATTGTTGAAGCTAAAATATTTGTTAAAAGCATTTAACACGTATACGCCCCCATGGTAATGACTGTATAATACGAGTGGAGAGCCAAACAATCTCTTGTCGTATTTGCATTGTCATTTGTTAACAAAAGACAATCCAAAATGAAGCTGCTCTGTTGGGGCTTAACTAATAAATACATTCAGTACTCACCATTTACCATTCAACATTCAACATTCAACACTCAGTATTCAGTATTCAGTATTCAGTGTTATACGACAGTTCCATTATCCCATATGCATGTGAGACAATAAACCAACGCACATCTGCCAACTGCTCAACAATAATTTCAAACACAGAATTTCAGAATCAGTGGCCGATGCCACAATTAAATGTAAATCGACTGAGCTTCATAATACACCCACAATCACATTGCTAATGTGTGTGTGTGTTTAGGTTTACATAATCAACTGCTTTGAAATGCCAACCTGCAATTGATGGCCAATTCTTGGAGTTATGAGCATTGCGTTTTATGCGTGTTTCGTTGATAAACATTGCTTAATTAATTGAATCTAATTGTTTATGCATGCAGCACATTAATTAAAGCTAAGTTTAACTGCATTTCCATTGTTTGTTAAACTAAAAATTAAACTGATTTTCCAGCAGAATATCTATTTGGTAATTGTTATTCATTTTAACTGATTTTACATTTAAATTTTATTGGTTTCGTTTTGAAAACAGTTAAAATGTTACTTAGCAGAATTTCATTTCCTATTTGAGATATGACAATAGATATTTTACAAAATTTTACAAGCATTTTTACCACATATATTTCATGAGTAATACATGTGTGCATATGCTTTGATTGATTAAAGGCATCTATTCCAATGTCACTGTTTGAGCTTCTGCCTGCAACTCTTCTGTGTGCAGTTGCTCAAAAACTAACCAAAAATGACCAAAATTATTCGCACGTAAAACAATAAATTTTCTTAATGGCCTCGCAGCAACTCAGCCCAACGCCCACGTATGTCAAGCGCTGCCTACTGTCCATCATCCAACCACCCACCACCCACTGGCCACGTGTAAAGTGCAAAAGCGCAACATCAGCGAAATGAGGCAATGTAGAGAGCGAGCGGAGCAGAAGAGCCAAACCATAGGCCAGGCTAGAGGCAAACTGTTTGGGGCGAGCTAAAGATTACCGTTATTTGTATGCAAAGCAGCAGCCCAAAACCGACCAACAACAACAGCAGCAGCAGCAACAACAACAACAACAACAACAACATCATGCGACACTGCAGCAACACAAGCCAACTGCCATTCAAAGTCAGCCAGGAGCAGCCAGGACGATGAACGACGAGCCGAATCCTGGCTGCAGATGGCAACCAGCAGCGAGCAGCGAACAGCGAGCAGAGAACAGCGTGCAACGAGCCGAGAGAGGTGGACGAGAAACGTGTTTCAATTTTTATGACATTTCAATGCAGTTTATGTCAGCGCAACGAGCCAATGGCCAAACGGGGCTGAGCTAAAGCTAAGGAGAGATGAGCGTTGGAGGGAAATGTATAAAACCTCGTTATATTTTTGACAATTCAAATGTTGCTTGAGGCCAGAATTGGTATTGCAACATATTTGGTTGGGACACTTTGCAACAATTCAATTGAAATTGTTAAAAAATTGTTAAAATTGTAAATGTTTGTGGCCGCTGGCGCAACAAAGATCAAAGATTGCAAACATATTTTATATATTGCGTATGCGCCGTGTGGCTCTACAACATATTATATTTATTCCCTGTTCCCATTAAAAATGAGAAAAAGGGAGTTATAAAGTACTGCAAATGTGTGTAACAGGCAGAAGGAGACATTTCCGACTATATAAACTATATATATTCTTGATCAGTATCAACAGCCGAGACGAACTAGCCATGTCCGTCTGTCTGTCCGTCTGTCTGTCTGTCTGTCTGTATGAACGCGTCGATCTCAGAGACTACAAGAGCTAGAGACACCAAACTTGGCATGCAGGTTCCTGTATACCATACGCAGATCAAGTTTATTTCAAATTTCGGATGCACCTCCCCGCACCCCCGCAAATCGCAAAAAAACTCCCACAGCCACAATTTGAAAGATAAAGCTTTAATTTTTGGTACACATGTGTGTTTAATCAATGTCTTTCGGATGTGTACATTTCATTACGATCGGATAAATAACACCAAAGTTATAGAAGAATCTATTACCCCTCGTCTCAGCAGGCAGAAACAACAGTTTGACAAGCAGTTTACGAGTTAAGTGCACTGCTTGCTTGTGTTACGCCCGTATCAGATGGCAGCAACAACAGTTTGACAAGCAGTTTACGAGTTAAGTGCACTGCTTGCTTGTGTTGCCGCTGAACTGCTTGAAATGCAAGTTGGGAGCAGGGAGTCTCGTAGTCGGGCACACTCGACTAGAGCATTCTTACTTGTTTTTTATAGAGTGAGCTGGGTCATCAAAATGTGTATTTTATTTGCATATGAAACGCATTATACACATTTATATGAGAGCTATGCTATGAGGTTTTTAAGCAGAGCACACGTTGGCCATAATATTGAGCTCTACACGCTTAAGATACTCTACTTGTACCTCCATTTTGTGTTCCATTTTGAACATTTTTAGCACGCATTATTTTTTGTTTTCATCTTTTTTTGGTCTCGAACGCATTATTTATGGCTTGTACGTTTTTTAAAATGCTTGCCACAATAACAAAGTAGAAGTTGCATTATGTTGCTCTTATGTTTTATTTATGAGCAGTGTGAGAGCTTAACTGCTGAAGTTCTTAAACAAAAAAAAACTTCTTAATGATCTACTTTAATATAATTTAAACTGAAAAATTATTGTAGAGAAAAAGGAGACTCTTAAAGCTATATATATTTTATGTTTTTGCTTCATAATATTATGATTGCATTCTATGGCGTCTAGATGTATTTAATTCCTGTGAAATACTTGTATGAAAATATTTCAGAGAGATGCGTGGGCGTACTGAGTGGCTGGAATCTTTTTCAAGGAGCGAAAGGACGAAAGCAAAATAAAGGAACATCATCAACGGCAACTTAAGTAGCTCAATAAATCTTGAGCTTAACATTTGTTGAAGCTTTTGCCAGTTGGCAAACGTGACTTGAGTGCGACACATGCTATAAAGGTTTCTTCTACGAGTATATCTGTCTGTCTGTCTGTCTGTGTATGTATGTGTGCGCCACAAAGCATGCAGTAGTATTTTACAAATGCTACATTTGAAATGCAGCAGAAACATTCTTTTGAACTTAGCTAGCTTCTTTGGCACCTGAACAGATAATACCTTCCAGTTATTATTGGTTGTAATAAATTAAGGCAACTACTGTGTTTTTAATAATATGACTTTAGTCGTAGTTCCAAACTTGCTGACATATCAATTGAATGTTATAACTTTGAAGTACTTACTCTGCATCAAATATGCAAATTTGCTGCAAATAATGGCTTTATCAAAGTCAACTTTTGACTTCGGCCTCAACTCTGTTGGCATTTGTAATTAAATTTAATTAAAAGTCTGCGCACATTCCAAGTCAAGCAGATAAATGCCAACTGAACCTGAGAGAGCTGATGCTGATGCTGCTGCTGCTGATGCTGCTGCTGCTGCTTCTGCTGCCCAAGTCCATCCATCAGTCACACGGCGCTCACTTAACAATTCAGTTATTCAAATGAACTCATAGCACTAGGTAAGGGTAGTTGGTAAGAGAACAAAACACAAAAAAAAAAAGAAGAAAATTATCAACAGCCAGCTTGACAGTCACTTGGCCGCGGATTATTTTAATTTTATTCATTGTGCATACAAAGATAAAAGGTGAAAAATCTAAATGAATTTTAATGCGAATTAAAACGCAGGCTCAATGTGAGGCGCACGTGTACCAAAAATTAAAAAAACGAGTTGTTTTTAAATGGTAACTTAAGCTTTTCTTAAATTGCAAATATATTACATATTATATATGCTTGTTCCGGATACCGATTCTATTCTAGATACAGCATATGCCTAATAGATGACAAATAGAAAGACTTATTGCAATCAAAACTCGGTTTCGAAGAGGAGAAATCCCAACTATTTCGATCAGATATCTAGTTTTTGTTGTTCAAAACCATACAGAATGTGGAAAAGGCACGAATACGAGTATCGGAATATAATTTAGTGAAAAGTTTTATAATTTTATATTTGGAGCAGGGTTGAAATAAAAAACTTAGAAGTGTGATTAGTTTATTACTCCCTCTTCCCATTAAAAATGGGAAAAAGGGAGTTGTAAGGTACTGCAAATGTGTGTAACAGGCAGAAGGAGACATTTCCGACTATATAAACTATATATATTCTTGATCAGCTTCAACAGCCGAGACGAACTAGCCATGTCCGTCTGTCTGTATGAACGCGTCGATCTCAGAGACTATAAGAGCTACAGGCACCAAACTTGGCATGTAGGTTCCTGTATACCGTACGCAGATCAAGTTTATTTCAAATTTCGGATGCACCCGTCCCGCACCTCCGCAAATCGAAAAAAAAATCCAACAGCCACAATGTCAATGTTGATCAGCTGTGTAAATTTCATCACAATCGGATAATTAGCACCAAAGTTATGGAAGAAGCTATTATCCCAGTCTCAACAGACAGAAACAACAGTTTGACAAGCACTGCACAAGTTAAGCGCACTGCTTGCTTGTGTTGCCGTTGAACTGCTTGAAATGCAAGTTGAGCAGTAGAGCATTCTTACTTGTTTTTTTTAAAGCAATTTCGACTTAAAGTGCAATTAGAAAAATTGGTGAAAATTGCAGAATCAATACAAAATAATTGAAAATGAGTTGTTTTTCTACACGAATTTGGTCATTTGCTTTGCAATTCACATCTGATTCAAGTGAACTACAAATTAAGCCAAGACAAACTAAACACTTTTCATTAGAAACCAGACAAAATTATACTTACAAAATTAAATCCTTTAGCCTAGGCAGATTTTGTCTAATGTGCTACAATTGAAAGCTCTCAATAATACTGTATTCTGAAAGCAGCTCTATGGTCCATTTCAAACATTTTTGAAATTGGAATTTCTCACCTGATATGAGATGCCAGATAAATTGTAACACCAATTGCAGAGACAAGCACTTGGATAAAAGGCAGTTCTCGACTGTCTGTATGTGTGTGTGTTTGTGTGTGTGTAGCTTGCCGAAGGGATATAAACTGTGCCTTGCCGCTTTGTGGCATTCCATTTGGCATTTGGTGCTGGCTGCATTTATCCTTTTGGCCAAAATGGTCAGAGAGAGAGAGAGAGAGAGAGAGAGAGAGAGCAACCCGCAGCAGCACACAGCTTGATTTCAGCTGTGCTGAACTGATTGACGCCGTGTCCTTTGATTTCCCTGGTGTGCAGACTATACAACCCAAGGACCTTCTGGCTGTCATAAAGAGCAAAACATGAGTGTCACATGACCCAAAGCCTTGTGCACAACATTTATTGGGAATGTGTTAGAAAACAAATATCATTTAAGCAGGCCACAATAGCAATTGCAAGAACTATAAATTTAAGTTTAGCTTGACTTTAACAGGACATCTAAATAGATGAAATAGTTACAAAAGAAATAGTTAACTATTATGCTATGCAGAGCCATTTTGTGTTTTGCTTTCGGAAACCAACCAAAATACGCAGAAGAAGGAACAAAATGTACAAAAGGTCCACATGACTTATGTGCTAGTTAAATAAATTTATGCTCTGTGATTTTCACATAAAATTGATTTATCACATTAACCGCATACATAAGCAAAACACAAGGACTAAAGGACTTTCAGTAGGGAGCTTCATTTCATGCTCGCTGGCTTTTTGGCTCATCAATTGGTCGAGAGTCGAAGGCTACCCTGACAATATGTGATAGTAATGTATATGGCAGCCATATGAAATTGCATTAGATGACCCAAAGAGAAAGCAATAAATTGATGTGGACACTAAGGTCACGAAAAAAGCAGAAAAAAAAAGATATACAGCATGGGTTAAGCTACCGCAAAGAAGGGTTAATGATGCGGTTGTCTTTTTTTCTCTCTCTCTTTTTGCAGCAGAATTTATAACGATACTAATGAAATTTCTGACATGAGAAGAAAAAGAAAAACAGAGCTAAGCAAGCAGTAAAGCGCATTTATTTCAATTCATAGATACCCTGTACGCTTTTCAAAGAGGTATATTGAAGCTGTGCAAATGTTAACAACAGTCTAGAGCAGCCTATCCATTTCATTATTATTATATCCTTTTAAGTTGACCAGCTTGCTGAAGATCTGTAAAAAGTACACAGTATAACTTAATCTAAGCAATGTATTATGCTTGACAACTGTCTACAGGGTATTGCCTAGTTGGGCAATAAAGATTTAAACATTTTTACTTATTTATTCTTAGTTTTTGAACAAAATCCTTGAGCTCGCCAGCCGCTTGGGATAATCAACATAATGAGTGGAGCGCATTGGAGCAAGCGAGCTCTCAATGGACTGCGCCTTTGTATACACAAGGATACGGCCAGGATGTGCGAGGATGTATACTTATAATACTACTACTACTACTACAACTAAGATGACTACAAGGCGAAGACGAGTTGTGTCAGAAACAAATGCTTTTCATTTCAAATGCAGCTGTTGCTTGGTTACCCCCGGGGGCCCATGTTTCTTATCCTTTTCAGTGGCAGTAACAACAGCAACAACAACAACAACAACAACATAAACAACAACAACTGCCTGTAGAACAGCAGATGTTGCACTGTGGCAGCTTGTGTCGCTTAGTGTTGAATAACGTAATGTATCTTGAATTCATTTTTGTGTGGGAACTGAAATGCTTACACTGCTGGGATATAGATAGCTGTTTGTAGATGGCATCTTGTGGTTTTGAGTTATTAGGTTCTAAATGAGTAAACATATTTGCAAAGAAATAAAATTAGTTTAACAAAAACAAGTTAAGTCGCTAATTGTGACGATTTTTATCAATTAAAGCGGGTTTTAAGTAAGTGCAACTATGAATGTGTTGCTATAACTAAAAGTGTAAGAAATAAGATCAAAACTACGTAAATTTATGATAAAGATAGAAGGATAGAAGCAAAATGCCTAATAATACTCATATATCATATCTATATACCTTAATAAGACTCAGAATATGTTTTGTCTTATGATAGACTTGGCATATGTTTGTCAAGTTTAAAGACTATGATCTCTGGCCAATTCCTTTTCTAGGACTCGTTTCAACTTTGCTCAATCGTTAATTTTGAGTTTTTAGCAACTTTACGAATAATGGTTTTAACATTATAAACTTTTCCAATACACTAGCAACTACGTTCGATACAAATGTTGTCTACCTTAAAGTTAAACTCTTGAACTACACTATACAAACATGTCATAAAACATGCCACATGCAAAAATGTAAGCAAAAAAGGTTACAATTTAGCATATTTCTATTGTAGGTTTGCTTTGTGCTACATTTTTGGCAACATTTGCCTAATGTTTGTCTGTTTGATTTGTGCATAAAAAGCGGATTTACCGTAGCAAAAAGAAAAATGAGCATAAGAATGCGTGCACATACGCATTTTGGGCATTAGCAGGATTTGTCCCTGCCACACCACTACACACACAATAACAATAACAACAACAGCAACAACAACAACAACAAGTAGAAAACGCTTCAGCAAAAGTAGCATAAATTGTATTCCAAGGAGCAGAAGGACCTCAGGCAGCAGCAGCTTGCCTCAAGGCGTTTATCGTTTGTAAAATTCTAGATTTGCATGCATTTGGCTGTCATAAAAAAAAAAGGAAAAGAAAGAAAGCAAGAAATAACGAAATGTGTTTACATGTGTGTTTATGTGCGAAAAGGAAGCACGAGTGTCAGATTACCCATACGCAATGTTGTCAGGCCACTTTGTTATACAATTTCAGATGCGTTGTATGCTTCTTTCAACATTGTTAGACTAAAATTATGTTAAACAGTGCAACTTAAAGATGTACTCTGATTCGCGTTAGTATATTTGCCATATTTGTTGCATGTCTGGAGCAATTAAATGCCGCACGTCATAAAATTAGTGTACATTCTGTGTCGCATTAGCAGCATTTTGGTTTCTAATTTAATCTGAGAGTGAGCTGTCAACAAATGTGCGTAATTACGCTTTCACTTAAGTATTAATGGCAAGCGCTTCTTATATGTGCTTTCAGCATGCTATAAAAATCATTTTTAGACTGCGTGTTTAATTCCGGTTTAGTCATAAAAAAGAAAAAAACAACAAAAAATAACGAAATGACTTCATGTGTTGTCGTCAAAAGCGTAAATAATTAAGAGTTGGAGGCAACACTTGTAAAATTGTCAAGTGATTTTATTGCATTAACGTTTTTTGAATGTTAAAGTTGTTCAATTTAATTAAACAGCAACAAAATAACAAAGAACTTAACTTCATTTGTTGCTTTAAGCGCACACTTAATGCAAAACTAATGAATTAATTCTTCGTTTATATATCTAAGCTTTATTCCACTGCATTTTTATACATTTATGCATGTGGGGAAAGAACAACAAAAGTTTTGCTTATCAAAAACTATAGCAGATAAAACAGTTATAATAAAAGTTTCTTTTTTGCCAACTGTACGAAACGAAACTATGCTGAAAATTGAGTCAAAAGTCATGAAAAGTTTTGCATGCATGCGAATTGTTGTTCAGCTTAAAGAGCCACAGGCGTTTTTTGGTTTTTTTGTTTTTTTTCGGTGTTTTAAATTAGAGTTGTATATAGACTAGTAGCAGAGCTGAATTTATTTATGCATATTTTTTTTTTGTATTTGAAGTTTTTGACAAGTTTATTAAGAACAGAGCTGTAAAAGAATAATTTCCAAAGAATTAAAGATTGGCGATTCATTCTTTTTTTAATGCTAAAGAATTGAATTGAAATTTGATTCAATTCTTTACGATTTAAGGATAAAAGAATCATTATTTACAGCTCTGTTAAAGAATTGAATTCAAATTGAATCAATTCTTTGAGAATTAGTCATTTCGGTAATGATTCTTTTTCTTTTCATAATGAATTCAATTGAAATTGAATAAAGTCTTTGAGAATTAGGCGTTTCGTGAATCATTCTTTTGCTTTTGAAAATGAACTGAATTGAAACGGAATTTATTATTTGAGAATTAGGCATTTTGGGAATCATTCTTTTTCTTATGATAACGAATCGATATCAATCATTTTTATGGTTTTCCCTTCCAAAGTAAGGTTGTCAAATAAGCTAAGTGTTATATTTATTTATTTGTTGTTTTATAATGATTCTAAAGTCAATAATATTGATTTAGTAATATAAATATCGAACCCGCAAATATCAATACTTATGCTCATTGATAACCTAACCGTACGCTGCTTGAAAAGAAATTTATAAACGGTATTTCTGAGCAATTTCGACTCATTTTCGAGTCATATTTCCAATCATTGCATTTCATTTTGTTATTGTACTTGCAATAAATCACATTTTGAGCATATGGAAGAGTCATTTTCAAATCTTTTTTAAATCCCGCTTGATATTAATGCTTTTTAATCATCAAAAAGCTCATCAAAGACCTTCTCGTCAACATAATCTTCCAACTGGGACATAGCAAGCAGAAAACTATATATTCTATACGCTTATAATTAAATCCTTCAATAGCTTAAATCTAAACGCTGCTTGCTAAATCTGTGCACTTATAATGAGCTGTCATACACAACCCATTAACTGCCTGCTTTATAATTCAGCTAATCAGCTTGCTATCCTTTTTGTTTTTAGAAAAAAACGAGAGATAGAGAAAAAATACACACAATTTCCGGGACGCGGAAATGCGAGTTAATTGACTCATCCTGGCAGCATGCGCACCCTTTTCTATGCTTGATTCCAGCAGCACCACCAACAACATTTGCATGCTTATCTCATTAGCAACCAAACAAGTTCATTTGAGAGAGCCAACATGGGAGCACGTCTCCGGTCGCCGTTTGATATTGCTGCTGCTGCTGCTGCTGCCTGCCTGCCTTGGCTGTCAGTTGGGGCAATTCCACTTGCCACTTGCAGCTGCAACATTTGCATACAAATGTCGCCTGGCTGCGACGCTGTCCTTTTTAACTCTTCGACTTAGTTGTTTGCTTTGGCTGCTTTTCCTTTTTTTTTTGTGCTCTGCCCTTTTTTTACAGCCTGCCGCCTGTCGACAAAGTTCTCTCGCTCTGTGCTTGACACATTTGGTAAATATTTGCAAAAGGCGCAAAAGTTGGTCAACCAGTTGTTTAGCTTAGCCAGTGGCCTTATTGCGTATACGCAACATTGCACGCGTATTTCCAAAAAAAAAAAAAAACTAAACAAATATTGTGTAGCAGCTGGCATTCATATAATGGCCGCTGGTCTTTAGTCACCTGTTAATATGCATGCCAAAAAGGGGGCAGAGAGGCATTGAACACTTTTCGAAACTTGCACCTGCCACATGCAGCACTTTAAAAACTAAAATGCAATGAAAAGCAACCCAACACTCTGACTGCATGAAAGCACTTCTCTCGCTGGCGGCCTTTTTGTTCCAGTTGGACAGCAGCTGGCCAGAGAGCAGTAGCAGGCGCAAGGATCTCTGTGGCAAATAGGAAACAGGAGGAGTCGCATCAGTGACGTCGACCGGAAATTATGTAAATTTAAGTGTTTTTTTCGCTGCATATTTTTGCGTTTTGTTTTTATGTAGCTGCGCAGTTTTGCTCATGGCACTGGAAAACATGATGAGCCAGCGGCCAAAGGATAACAGCAGCAGCAGCAGCAGCAGCAACAGCAAAGGCAACAATCACTTTTAGACCAGCACACAAATAAGCCATAAACTTGGCCTTTTGCAACTAGCTGCAAGTAGAGCGATTTGCAAGTTTTTGTGGTAATTGTTTTACAAACTTTTTATTTTAAGCATATTTATTTTACAATTGAAGTTGCACTTTAGCTGCTTCTTAAGCGTGCAAAACGTGACTGAAAGCCCAATCGAATATATATATATATATAGATATTCCATAACTCTCTAATCGTTAAGCTGTGTGCGAGTAATCCCAACCGCAATATATATTTACTTCAATTTATAATTCCCCATTCAATGAAGGTTCTGTGCGCGCTAGAAATCCAATTGGAGAATGTGCGCAATTCCATACATAGATAGTTGCAACTTCATTGTTTTTCACAGTGTGTTTGAAGTGCACTTTGTGTTTTTTAATGGCCGCATACAAATGCTTGAAAATTTCTCAAACTGGACACGCTAAATGGACTGCAATTTAGCCAAAGCACATTTTTTGATATTGTAAAAGACAATTGAATGGCTGAGTTGCTCAGGTGACTGTAAATCGTTTATCCTGCGCATAGATAGAGAGCAAAATCCTGTTGAGAAATGGCTAAAATTAACATTCTTAGTCAGTTTTTTGTACGGCCTTGTCGACTGCAGATTGAGGAAGTAATTTTGAAATGCAACCTTTGATGTAGTTTTTTTCTTGTGGTTTACATTGTGCAACAAACTGAAAATAATCATGCTGCCACAAATTTTTCTTTGTGCTGCGTAACTAGAATAATGAAAGTTTTTTGTTCGCAATTTAAGTTGCTTTAAAATGCATTTCACTGTTGGCCTCTCTAACTGAGTTGCAAAGAGTCTTCGCTGAGCACTGCTCCTTCAGTTTTGTATGCTGCACAAGCATCCTGGTTGGAAAGGAAAAGCAACCCAGCCACTTGAAGCACATTTTGTCAGCTGTCACATGAGTGCCATGCAATTTTCAAAGTAAACTAATTAGGGCAAAAAAAGGGGGGGTTAAAAATGCAGGTCGTTAAATATGTATTTTTAAGACAAGTTTCGTTTCTTTTAAAGTTGCATTTAATTGGCATAAATTGCACTTCAACTTCTTTTTAAGTAACCAGCCAAAAATGAGCGCAACAAGAATTTTGTTGTCATCATGTTGAATATTTCATGACATGTGTCACTTTACGTGATGTCGACACATGAGACTCGAACGCAATTGCCGCCAGCCATATACCACATGCCGCATGCCACACTCATTTGCCTCACTCACTTCTTTTTTTGTTGGCATTTGAAACGTTTTTGGAAATTTAACAAACATGTCAGCCGTGTAAACTCAATTTGCCTAAGCAAATAAACGACATTCGTTACATATGTTTAATTTGTTGTCAAAAATTTATTTTGTAAACGAGTGTCTGTGGGAAGTTTGAAATGGCAAGTTATTTTAGCAAATGTGGCAAGGTTAAAGAGCTTTAAATTAACTAGTTAATATATGAAAATAAGCTTGCTAAGTAACATTTAATTCTAACTTAAACATTTGTTTGGATTATTTTTTAAAAGAATTAACTTTTGACAACTTTCGGTTAGTAGCAGCTAGGTTTTACAGTTTTCCAATCTTTTGACTTTTACTTTACTGCTGAAATTATATAAAAATTCTAGTTAATCTATATTTTTAAAACTATTGCCTTTCCATCTTAACATTTTCAACCAACAAACACCAAAAAACTAACGTTTATTTAACTATTTAAACAGTTTACATATCAGACTGTAGTTAGTTGAATTTGGACAAACTTTACACATTTATTTTTACACTCTTTTTTTAATTTTTTTGAAGAAAAAGGAAAAAAGAGTATATTGGGTTTGTGAAATGTCCGTCTGTCCGTCTGTCCGTCTGTCCGTATGAACGCAGGTTTTTTCCACAGTTTTGAAGCTAAAGGAACCAAACTTGGTATACATGTTGGTATATACCATAGGCAGACAAAGTGTCAAGCACTCTCCCACACCCCCTCCCCTTCCCCCACAAACCGCAAAAACCTATATCTTCCACAGTTTTATAGCTAGAGTAACCAAATTTGGCACAAGGGCTACTTATCACATCCTTCATTAATCTGACAAAAAAAAATTTGGCCAAGCCCACCTCCGCCCCCACAAATGAGCAAAGTCTGTATCTCCCACTCCCCTTTAGCTAGAGTCACAATATTTTGCAGGTTGAATTCTATTCGGTTCTCCCAAACCTGTTGAAAGGGCTCAACCAAATTTAAATTGATGGCAAAACTTGAAAGAGTTGAGCAAAAATACAATTGCCAAGCCCACTTCTGACTCCGCAAAGAGGCTAAAAAAGAGTATATCGCAGTCGGGTGCATCCGACTGCAACGTTCTTGCTTGTTATATAAATAATTTCAGCATTTTATAAACATAAATATTTTAAATATTTCTAAGTACCCACTAAAAGTATGTTAAAATAATTCCAAAAAAATGTAAAATGCATGCTTTAACTGATTTATATTTTCATTTGCCATGAAATCAGTGCATAACAATTGTTGTTGCAATATTAATTTCCATATTTTGTTGCCATTTTATTATTATTTATGCACATTTGTTGTTGTAACCAACTGAAATCGTCAGAGCGACTGTCAATCAACTCAAATTGTACCCAAAAAACTGTACAAATTGTCACTCATAAAAGTTGCAAGCACACACACATCAAAATTACGTATACGCAGCGCGTACATTTATTGTCCATTTGTATTATGATTTTGTGCTATGCATGTCCATTTTCGAGTGCTGTCGAAAGTTTTTGTTTCTACACACTCATCAAAACGACAACAACTGGCAAAATTAATTTGGCCCAATCTAGCCCACCCTTCTACCCTCCACTCTGCTTGCAAAAACACCCACTTCAATTCGCAGCGACAGTAAATGCGAACTTTTGTGTTTCAACTTATTTGTTGGCTTTTACCTGCAATTAGACGCAATTAAAATCGCAAAATGTAATTTATTTTAATTGCTGTTTGAAACAAGTTCAAGTTTTTGGTCCAAAAGCCTCAAAATTGTAGTTACATGGTCGGCAGCTGAAGGGCTGGCTGAGGAACTGTGTTTTTAGGAGTGTCGGAGCTGAGTGTCTGCTGGTTTAGATAAAGTTCGTTGAAGTGCTTTCAAAATAATAAAATTATGCACGCAATTTTGCTTGTGAACTTGATGAAATTATAAAGTTATGCTGGCCTTAATCAACACACACAACAGCTAAACAGCTCAAAAGGCAAAGACACAACGCAGATAACGATGCGTATGCGTAACAATTGTTAAGTAATGCCATTTTGAGCTGACAAAAATCATTACAAAATACTAAACAGATTTGCAGCTTAGGTTCCATAATCTGGGCTCATAAAAACCACTAATTAAATTGCTTTGCAGCAAGTTTCACTTAACCAACATAAAAAGCAAATTCCTTTGAATGTGTGTGTGTGTTTTTGTATGTGAACTGCCACAAAGGCGCACTAGAACTTAAGCGTTTTGTGAGCTCATTAGCGGGTTTATCTATTAAGTAGCTAAAAGATACTTTCTACTCAGACAACAACTTGTTGCCACGCCGCGTGGAGAGCTCATTAAAAAGCCTTTCGATAAGAGTGTACTTGGTCTAAGCTTGCACTTGTCTAAGCAATAAGCATTACAAATCACTTGCCACTTGCCACTTGCCACTTTCTCATGCCACAAATGGTTGCGTGCTTATCGGGGCTGAAGTGCGACAAATATAACGCATTAAGTTAACATTATTGCCAAACAATTTCACTCAAATCGTGTTTATTTGTATGTTATTCCATTGTTGTTGTCATTTCTCACACACAGCCATAGTCACACACACACGCTTTCACACACACACACACACACGCTCTCACACACACACGCTCTCACACTACTTGTGGGAAACAATTCGCTTTGGCTGCTTCCTACACATAACTCTCATCCGCTTCGCATTTTTGTGTGGCATGTTTTTCTTTTCTTTCTTTTTTTTTGTGGAAGCCGTCAATTGGCGTTAAGGAAACAACAAACACAACAACAACAACAACTGTGTTTAGGGAGGTGGTAGCAAATTTATGTGTAATATGATGCCTTCCTTTGATACAGCTCGAAAATCAGTTTAGCAGTCAAAATATTTGCACGGCGGCATATCGCTATCTCATTGAGTTAAGCAAATAAAATCAAGCACGGCTGAGATTTGAGACACCCCCAAATTATCCTTGAAGGCAATGGGAAGATACATTATCCTTATTTAAGATTCACTTAACACACATGTAATTGAGCAAAGGAGCTGTTGCCAGGCTAAACTTTTATATAAATTGTGATTGAATAGGTTATAAACCACTTAACTTTAATTGCCAAACTGATGAACAACATAATAACAAATTGTTCTAAGTTGAATTATTTTGATAACAAAAATGAATGAAAAACGAACTTTGGAATGACGATGATTTGATACTCTTTTTCATATAAAAACTTAAATTGAGAGCGAGTGTTCTTTACAAAGCCCTAAAAAGTTGACCGGTTTCTAGTGATCATTCCTATAGCGTCTATATGTTAAAGTGCTAAGATCCGTTTGGTTTCTGCAACACATCCGTACCAAATACCTTTAAGATATCAAGTTTCTAATGAAACGCATACATGTCTGATTGTCTTTCTCAAAACAGTTCAGTCTAAGTAAAATATATAGTATTTATAATAAAACTATCATAAGAACTTTCAAATCGTCACATCTTTCAACACAAAACCATATTACTCTCCCTGCAAATGCACTCGTATATCAAAAATTTGACAGATGTTAAGCTGCTTTCAACAAAATACCAATTATTTTTGAACGACTAGAAATAAATATTTAATTTAAACAATTGATCCATGTTTCCTAATTCATCAACTTCAGCAGCGCTGCAAAATTTTCTGGCAATTTTAGCCATTAGCAAATAATGTAATTGAAATGATTTGAGCTCTGGCTGGAGGATATACATATATACATATGTATCTATATATCAATTACGCTAATGTGAAAATACGAATTTAATTTTGGGGTTTAACAGATGATATCATATCTATGGAAAATGCACAAACATATTCAAGCTGTGTTAATATAGAATGTTGGACATGCCTTTAGGGGACAGACAGACATAAAATACACACACATACATTGTGAGTGTTATGTGCAGCTGTTACTTATTTTCTATATATATGTGTGTGTATGTAAATGCGGGTAAGTGTGGTAAATATTTGATGTTTGTTTTGGCCCAAAGTGTATAAAGGAATACCGTACTACAGTGATAAAGCATTAAATATGCTAAAGTTTTGTTTTATTTGCCAACCGACCACAAAAAAGCATTGTACATTTTATTGCACACAATCTATATAAAATTGTGGGTTCAAATATGTCACAAGCAAACATGAAACGAGTCTAACTTTAATGCTAAGCACATTTCATTTGCACTCGTACAAAAATCTTTTTTAAGCTCTGTTTCTCTCTGACTAAAGCTTGCAGCTTTTGTTTGCAAATTTATGAGTTCGGGTCAGTTAAACAAAGATAAACATTGTAAGTTAAACTTGGGCATTACAAGCCACAAACACACACCTTAACAAACACACACACACACGCATATTCAATAAACAAGATACCCCAAAACCAACCCTACCAATTTCTGGCTAAACTTTTTGTCAAAACCAGCAAATGAGAAAAAACACCTTTGGGCCGCAAAGTTTGTAGCTGAAGCCAAAAATAACAATATCAGCTGAAAGGAGTTAACTTTGGAAAGCCGAAGATAAAATACCCTTTGCGTCTGTTCTAAATCATGTTGCGTGTACATTTCGGTTAATTCAAAGATAGAAAACTTTTACAAGTCCAAGTGGGATAAATTTTGTATAATTTTTAAAGTTCCTCCGAAAAAGTATATCAGTAGCGTTTTATGCAAATATTTATGTGTGCAATCAAGAAAATTCAAAGAGAAATTATTAAATTTTAATATTTAAAGAATTTATTTTAAAAAATTTATAACGGCTTAAAAAAGTAAGTTTCCGAAAAGGTAGAAAATACTTTTTTTCCGAAATGAATAAACAGTAATTTCCATGTCAACTAAGAGACCACAACTTGTCTGGTCTTTCTCAATGGAAATTGGCTTATTTTTCAAAAAAATGTCTATTTAAAGTTCCGGTTTCCAGTTTCCACATTCTGCAAAATATTCCGGAGATTTTTCAATTTTCAATGTTTCTGTTGAGCTAGTGAATTGAATCAAGTTTGATTGGAAACAGCGTTCCAACTCATATCAAAGTCAAGTGATATTCTCTTGAAAATAAGAAAACCTAAAGAAAGTACACTTTTACAAAATCTAGCTTAAAGTGGAAACAGACAGGCATGATAGTAATTTTCTCTTTAAAAAGCTAGTTAAATGTGTTAACAGTTACAAATGCAACAGTTTTATACAAATTTAATTAGACTAAACAAATAAAATTCGCATATATAGTCAGACAGAGCAAAACATGTAGGTGAGCAGGGAGGAAACGTGTTTCTTTAACAACCGTATTCAATTATGCGGGTACTTCCTTGTTTTTTTTTGGGATGCACTTGCTGCTGTGGGCGAGTTGCAAATTTTAACACTTGCTGAGCTGTCTCATTGCATTTGGGTGATTTAGTAACGGTTGTTGTTGTGCCTGCCTTCTACGGTTGCATTGCCGTGCCACATTTTGTGGCATAATTCGAGACGGTGTCCGGAAATTCTATACAATGCCCGCTCGCTGCACCTTTCAGTTGATGTTGTTGTTGTTGCTGTTGCTGCCGCTTTTTGCCCTGGGTCAGTTTTCTGTGTGTATGCCACGCCTATTTATGTGCTTTTAACGTGGGCGTGAATATTAATGAGTCATATTTTGCTTGCAAAGTTTTGGGCGGTCCATGTTGATTTTATTTGTGGTCGCGGTTTGGCCCACGGTTTTTAGCCGTATAATTATTTTGTGTGTGTGTGTGTGTGTGTGTGTGTGTGTGCTTTGGCATGGCAATTTATGTTGCAAGGCTTTGCGTGCTCTGCAGACATTGCTCTATGCTACGTTTGGATGTTGCCCCGGCAAGTTTTATGTCTTAGCTTGTTTTACTTTTCAATTGCCAAGTTTTGTGTTTGTGCGCACTGCAAAACTGTTTAACATGCGGCTCACGATGATGTTGAGGGGGGAAGTTGTGGGGTAACATAACAAAAGTCTGTCAGTGTATATATTGTATATAAGTTGCTGTTTTTATGGATCAGACAAAAACACACACACACAGCCATCGACTAGATTAAAGTGTTAATATTTAATGTGCGCGTCGCTTTGAATTATTTTTTCTTTCGGTTTTTTCTGCTTTTTGCTCTCCAACTGTCTGTCTGCGTGTCAATTTCAATGGTTTTTCCGATATTTATGAAGCTTGGCTCTGGCTTTAAAGCATTAAACGTCTGTCAAATATTGACTTATGTTTTCCCCAAACGAACGCAGCCTTTCAGCGCGCATCGCCATACATTAGGCTAACAAGTTTTTACAGTTTGTTAAATGTTGGTCTGGCATTATGCCAGTCCATTTTGTGGCTGCTTGTTGCTGCTTGCTGCTGCTGCTGCTGCCTGCTGCTGCTGTTGTAACTGCCACCAACTTTTTTGCTTAGTACTTTAACAAGTGCATCCAGCCGACAGCTTCAAAAACTTTTTCCAAGCACGCTAAAAGTTGAACGGCATAGAAAAACCTCAGTTGACGCCATTTGAAAAATCAATTACCGCACGCAGTTCGCTGATAGCTACAGTTCCCCTTGCCTCCCCTGCACAATTGCCATTCAGCCAAACGCACAGTGGGCCAAACAAGCGCAAGGCAATGAAAAAAGCGTCCATAGATTTTGATATCAGTTTTGGTTTAGTTTTAACAAAGACATGGAAGTTACAATTCTTATTTAGTCTAGGAACAAGTCAGCATTTTAATAAGTTAAATTCAAATAATTAAACAACATTATTTTCTAAAAATTTTATTTTCTGAACATTTTGTTTTTGAAAATCTTATTTTCTGCAAATTTTACTTCTAATCATTTTATTTTCTGCTTATTTTATTTCCTCAAATTTTATTTTCCGAAAATTTTATTTTCTGAAAATTTATATTTCGAAGTAAGGACAAATTTTCAACAAAATGATAAAATCAGACGTTCAAAGCTGAGATAAATTTAAAAATCTTAGCAATTCAAACGAAACATTCTTTTTTTTGTGCAAATACGAGTTTGTTTTGGTCGATTTCGTAAAAAGTAACAAAATTTGATGAAGTTCATTATAAAATTGAATTGTTTTCATGACTTTTTCAACATTTTTGTAGAAGTTTATTAAATAGCTGACAAGTTCTAAAAATGCTGGAAAAAGATTCAACAGTCTATCAGTTTGGAAAACCAAATCAAGCAGCTCTATGAAAATATTGTCTGAAAATTGAAAATTTAAAAATTAAAATGAATTTTCATCATTTGCCCCACTGTGCAGTGTGGTGTCTTGTCTGTCACTGATAAGCCACAACGACAATTGACCGACATTTTATTTAATGTCGCCGTTCATTAAGCAGCCGCAGAAAGCAACAGCAGCAGCAGACTTGAAGGACTTGAATGAAGCCGCAGGACTATTTAGACTCGTAAACAACAGTGGCAAATAAGGAAAGTGCTGCCAATGCTGCTGCCTGTGGCACATCTTCAGGCTGCAGCAACCACAAAATTAGAAGCTGTCTGGGCTAGAGGTCTGCCTGTTGGGGCAACCTGCTTTGGGGCAAGCTGCCTCGATCATGTGTTTCTATCTTAATCCGATAAATAGTACGTATGGCGGTTCAGGGGTCAGGTTGACTGACTTGCTCTGCTTGTTTGTGTGCTGTACTGTGTTTTGTTTAAAGTTCCTGCTACCGGTTGTTGTTGCTTTGTTATTGATGACTTGCCCCTTGTTCATGTTGTTGTTGTTGTTGCACGTTTCCGCAAAGTGCAGGGATTTTCCGCTGCTATGCCAGATAGCTGGCGGTTTTCATGCTTTTCCTGTCTGTGTGCTTTAAACAATGTTCGCATTTTGCTTACTTACCAAAACTACGTACAACAAATTGCGTTTGCTTTTGCTTTTGCCTTTTGCTTTTGTAATAATGTTTACACTGCGCATTAAGCATAAAATCGATAAATGCAATCGATTTAAAAGCTTGCTCAGCTCTAGCATAATTTTTACAAATTTATTATGTGAGTTTTGCTTTCTTTTTAATCTTAATTGAAGCCGCAGTTGAGTGCACTTTAAATCATATTTAATGGATTGTTGAGAGAAAATAAACAAGCATAATAAATTCTGGAAATTGATATTAATACAGCAAAAAAACATCAAAAAAATCAAGTGAAATAAATGCAGTGCAAAAAGCTGCTCATTTAATAAAAGAAACAAAGCAAAAAAAAAAAAAAAAGATAATATTAATAAATGCAGTACTATATGCATTTCCTGTAAATAACTGCAAAACACACGTTTGGTTAAAAACATTAATTGTCTGCATTGAACATGGCTTAAAAAGCTGACTGAGGGATTATTACTCTTTAATGTTGTTTATCTGCCGGGCTTTATTATATATTTAAAATGCACAAACATTCATTGAACTGAAAGAATCCTTAATAGTTCACAGACTTCTTTTATATAGTATATTTTTTTAATTTATTTTTTTTAATAAAACAAAATTCACAGCATCAATTTTTGCATAAGTAAAGCATTAAAAGAAAATTTGTATAATTAGCATAAAACTGAAGCTTTTAGTTTTTCACACAGAACCTGCATGGAATTTCCTTTTAATTAACTTTCACATGAAAAGTGCATGCCACACAAAGAGATTTATGCAACGAATTGAAAATGAAATATTTGCGTTTTACAAATAGTACGAGTGTGAGTACTTCGATGTCCTGTGGTGTTCAATGTTTGCTTTGCTTTTGCCACATAAAAGACATTCTCGAAAGTTGTGAAAGAAATTGAGACAGTTGCTTTTGAGCCGGGCTTTAAACTGTCAAGAGGCTACATTTACAATCGAGTCTGGCTTAAGGGCATGTGAAAACTAAATATCTGTGACAGTTGCAGTTTATTGAAATTGTTCAAAAGAACTTTTAACACGCAAAATTGTTAAACAAAGTTTACTTAAAGCCTTTCGCTTTCTTAAGCACACACACACAATATAATTTGATTTATGTGCTGCACATTGATATTTCCGGAAACTCCTTTCACAGTTTATTGACCTTAGGCATATTTCTCACTGCTGACAACCATTAGACAACAACTCCTCACCTTGTCAGTTTTAATGGCAAAACTTTTTCACTTAACCTTCACACAGCTGAATTGATTTCTTTTGCTTTTAACGACTTTTTGCTTGAGTAATGACTTTTTTTTTTTTTTTTTTTTGCATGCGTGTGTCTGCCATATGATGAGTTATGTAGTCACATACATACATACGTAGGGAAAGTATTATAGGAAGCATGTTGCACATCTGTGGTTACTTGCCACGACGACTTGGGAGGCTAAGCTGTAGCTACATAAACTTCGTGCAACTTTGACTTGACTGTATTTACAGACTCAAAATTGAAAGTCAAAAGTGTTTGCTGACAAATTATGTAATACGTTTGGCATATTCTCTAGTTACAAAGTTCTTCTATAAACAAGTTTATAGCTTAAGCATGTGGCACACACACATACACAAATTTCATCTTTTTGCCATGTTAGCTTTGGGGTTGAGCAAAGAAACTTCACTTGTATTAACAAAATGTTAATTAAAATGTTTTGCTGCTTACATTTCCATTGGCAACAAAA
This sequence comes from Hirtodrosophila cameraria, assembly GCA_949708635.1. Lineage (NCBI taxonomy): Eukaryota > Metazoa > Arthropoda > Insecta > Diptera > Drosophilidae > Hirtodrosophila > Hirtodrosophila cameraria. The sequence goes on from OX453091.1 coordinate 17,749,811, forward strand.
GTAACTCAACTACAATTTTATGTTTACTATATAGAAATTGTTTTGTTGCTGATATGTTTTTTTTTTTTTGTACATGTTGCAACAATGTGCAACTTGTTTGCTTGGAAACATACAAAAGAATTGAAAAATTAATAAAGAATGGGTGCAGGAAAGCTAAGCAAATGTATACAACAAGCAGTAGAAGTCATCTTTGACTCTTTAAATTTTATTTTAAATAGAGGGGTTAAGCTGGCTTGAGGTCACTGTTTAGTTAAAAAACAATAGTTTTTGATTTTTCCATTTATATATTCTTGATCAACATCAACAGCCGAAAATTTGTTCTATGAGTACATGTTTTTCTTGAATTTTGTAGATACTTTATATTGTTTGTAGCTTAGTATTATTGAAATTATATACAATAAGGTCAGCTTCGGTTTTCACCTCAGGTAAGATTTTACAAAATTTCTGAAATATTCATTACAGCCTTTTGATAAGTATAAAGCTTATACTATATCAATGGCAAGATAGTTCAATCCTTGATTAAATATAAGTGATTTCAAACCTTTAAATCTTGTCAATAAAAAAAGAAAAGATTTTGAAGTATTCGTCCAATACGTCTTATTGTTCTTTGACAGCTATGTTTTATCCTAGATCAATAAAAGATAGTTCAATATTTAATCAAATAAAAGTGAGATTAAATCTTCAAATCTTGTCAATTGTCAAAATTAGTACCTTTTAAGATATTTTACTTTCTCAAAACCCAATTGAAAGTAGAAACTGGAAAAGGCTTCTATGTTTATTATGGTTTCTCAGATTTTGTACTAATCAAGAAACTTACAACTAAATTTGTATTTATTTGACTAAAAGCTGAGTCACTTTTAAAAGTTGATAAATAAACCAAAACTGCAGTTTATGAATTGCAGAATTATTCAAAGTTTTTCCTTTACTCCATTGTTAGCATTTGCAAAAATATTGATATTTGATAAACAGCTAGCACGTCTCTTTTAATGTAGCAATCTCTAGCCAAACAATCTTGCAATTCCTAGCCAAACAATCTTGCTTTTATAGCAATCGATGGCTTTAATTTTTTTAAAGTCAGTGAACGCTATTTGTAGAAGGATGAGCTCATTATGCGCAGCTAAGCTCATAAATCATGGAAATTAGAGAAGAGCTCGCCAGTATTTTGTTACGCAAAACAACACTCATCAATGCGTGCATCTATAATAATCTATAATAATTAATATAATCAGCGAATCTAATACTGACCGTAGTTGCAAAATTGGCAAAACTGCAATGAAAATGGTTTTCAATTTCAATTAAACTTGTCGAGTGCTGAAAATAAACCAAAAAAAAGGTGCGCGAGGGGAAGCGTTGGATTTGTTGTTTGCCAGGTAAGCAGGTATGCACATAAGTATACAGGTATACAGGTATACATCAATAAACAAGAGGCAACAGCATCATCATTTACATTTACAACATGTCAGGAGAAGTAGGAAGTAGTACAAGCCGTCAATTTCTTGCCAGGTGCAGCTTCATTCATTTTGTTAATGAATTGCCATCGTTTCGAAGGGGGCAACGAGATGTGAGTGCAAAAGGCAAAAAGCAAACAATAATTCATACGGATTGCAAGCCATAAAAAAGGAAGAAGAGTGAAGAAGAATGCTGCTCGCATATTAATTAATATTGCTCATACGCAGCATCGTCCCTACGAAATATTACTTTAAAATCTATATGCACAGGAATGTATATATGTTTACATATATTGCATTCTTTAAAACATACAACACACTGTTTTTTATCTTCTTCCATCCCTGCTTCTCTCTTTGTATCCCTGGGCAGCTGCTGCTCCAGTTGACTTGGCCAGCGATAAATCTTTTACGCGCTGATTTCACATATGCGTCGAAACCTTTGGGCCAAATTTAGATTTATTTCATTGCAAATATATTTGAGAGCCGAGAGAAACTTTTGACATATTTCAGACAGGCCAAAGATAAATGCCTTTTTAATGTCAATAAATTTATTGAAATTATATATATTGATTAAAATTTAATAAATTTAAATGTATTGCATAACTAAATTTGATACTTTAAATTAATATAATAAAATAAAAGTGAACATCAGATTGCATTTTAAATGTCCGTTCAGTTCAGTTGCAGTCTGGGATTTTGTTGTCAGCAACAGCAGCAAACAATGTTGAAAATATTTTTAAAAATCATTTTATGGATTTAGGCGAGATAATAAATCATAGCATGCCACATATCCACAAAGAGCTGAGCACATCAGTAACTGTTGCAACATACCAAAAAATAACATATAAACTCTACTTTCTATTACTCTCATTGTTGGCTTGAAATTATGCGTAATATGGCATGGATTTTTATGCTCGAGAACATTTGCAGCTTGCACTTTTCCACATTTGTTGAGCATTTTCATATGAGACAAGAGGGAGCTATCAAAATATGGTTAGCTGGATGCAGAATGCAGAATGCGAACAGAACAATGAAGCTCTTGAGTTGATGTGGCCATAAATCTCACTGTTTACTAGAAAGAAAAGCCCAGCCCAAACAATGAAATTAAAAACATGTTTCCAGACACAGCAGGATTTAGATTCAATTAAACTGTCAGCGGGACAGACAGAGTCCTTTCTTCCCCTGTGACCTCCATTGGCTCACACGACACCTGCAATATTTGTCATGCCGAGCAGTGAGCATTAAATTCGAATTAGCAGAGGCGTCAACAAAAGAACTGCGTGGGAATCACAAAACCCCTCCCTGCATTCAGCCTGCCACTGATTATGCTAAACATGAAGCGAAAAATTCGATTTTAAGTGCGCTCAAGATTTATCGCTATCGACGCTATCATTTTTCATGCCCCTGTCTGATAGGGGGCTAGTGGGAGGTGAGAGGGAAGGTGGGTGAACTGTCAACAGAAGAACCACAGCCGAAAACCGCAAAGGCCATGCGAAGCTCGAACTTGGCAGCCATTGAGAGGACACTCAGGACATTGAGGAACAACAACAAAGTGGAAATTTGAAAGGCGCGAGGAGTTGGCAGATGGCGACCGCAACGTCTGTCAACAGGGGACAACTGACATGGAATTGGAGATGGACACCTGTGGCTTCTCCTAGGGCAATAAATCAATTTGGCTGACATCTTGACATTGCCTCTAATCGCAGGGGAGTCCAACTGGAACTAGAACTTGCTCATTCTCTGACAAATTGAACCAGTTTGTGGTATTTGCCAAGGATATTTGGTTTTCAATTTGATACTTGTGTTGGCTCAACAATCGAATTCAATTGAAATAACTACATATTTACCTGGTTAAAACAAGTAATTTCTCTATATTGCTCATAATATTCACATATGCAATAACCATCCTCCATTTATTGTTAACAATTTCATGTCTAATGTTGCATTGAATGACCCTAACACTATGGGAAATAAGAAATTCGACACGGCAGAGTAAGCTCTTCAAATCCTTAAAGTTTTTACTTGCTTAAGTGTCCATTTTAATGTCCCAAAATCCTTTCTGATTCTGCCCACAGATATTTGAAAGTTTTAAGCGAATCCTGACCCCAAAAATAGCCACTGAAATGGAATCCATTTGGTTTATTCTAACCTCTAACCAAAAGCTGCCAATTTCAATGAACGTCGGCTAAAGTTTTCCTCAGACTTGTGTGTGGGCGTGTCTGGTTGCCTTTGTATCACTTTTCAGTTGATGTTGTTGTTGTTATTGAACTTCCACTTAAATCAAGACAACCAAACAAATCGTTTGCTTCGGTCAAAGTGTAAAAATGTTTCAATAAAAAAGGCAAAGTCCTCTTTTTCAGGGATATTTTAAGAAATAGAAAACATGACTTTTGAAATAATTCAGATAACATTGATTTGCAATTTGCATCTATGCTGTGAAAATGAGTACATCATCATCATAAACATTGGAGCAGTCCAATGAATGCCAAAAACAGGCGACATTTGAGGGCAGACAGTCTATGAATGAATTGAAGTGCGCACTTTGGCATTAGCCAGTGGTAAATTATGACCCCACTCGATGGTCATTGACAGGATACGAGAGTACTGCAGAAGGATGCCAAAATCGTGGCCATAATCCTGCAATTGTTTGCATATCCACCTCATAATAGGGCGCAGTTAGTCCAGCCGAATCGACTGGCCTCCTGTCTGGATATTACCCTGCATCCTCAACACCCTTCTAGCTGAACTCCCCTTCGATGCAATGCATATTAGTTGCCAGGAGGCGAGTAATGAACGCAGGAGTTGAGCTTTGGAGCTTTTGAAAATGGATATCCATGGGAGAAGAGTTGTCGCCTGCGCTGCAATTGACATTTATCGCTGTCGGGTACTCAGCAGACAATGCACAGGACTCTTTGGAACAACTTAACAACTCATTAAAACGCTCAGCAGAAATGACAACAAGAACAATTCCAATTGAAGCTGAAGCTGAAGCATTTTAAATGCTGTAATTCACTTTTGTCTCACAATTATTCACTCATTTTCCCATTTGTAAAATTACCCTTGTCAAATTAATTGAATCGCAGGTAAATTCAAGGTTGGATGAAGGGTCAGATTATAAAGGGACAGACATAAACAAAGCTACTTAAAGTCCTGTCAATTGCTGATTATCCAAAAAACAAACAAATGGAGTATAATTGGGATTTTTCTTGTCGCGTTCATCGATTACTCATCAAATGCATCATTTAATTTGAGAAAGGACAACCGAAATTAGTCAATATATAAGTAATTCCTTAATCAATCTAAGTAAGACGTCGAAAGCTTAAAATATATATTCCCTTGTGTCCAGTTAAGCTTTCTTCACATTTTAAAACACCTTTACGACTTATATCACATTTAAATTATGCTAAATGATAACAGCAATTTCACTTAAGGAACATTTCACACTTGGAATCACACTTTTTTCATCAGTCATCATCCCAACCCCTCCTAATAACTACAATCCCCCCTCACTAAAGTTCACATGTGCGTTTGAGGGTGAACCTTAGACAACCCGAACACTTCTGGACATAATTCCAGTTGTGCTCCAACTACATCTCCAACTCGTCATGACCTCGACAATTTTTGAATAACTAATGAAGGTGCCAGAATAACAACAACTTAAACAATAACAGAGCAACAACAGAGCTACAACAACAACAAGAACAACAATAAGAACATTAAGATGAGGGTTACACTTTCTGTGTTGAGGATTCGAGAGTACCCGGCCTGAATATGAAATTTGGATTTTCATCCAACTGTCGACATTCATCTTGCCAACTGTCTGTTGAACTGGTTGGCATTAGGAAAGGCCTGTCCTGGTTCATCTGTCTATTTGTCCTATGTCCAGGACTTATGCGTCATTGTCAAAATATTAACAGCTGGCACATTCCTCCCTCCACTCCACTACTCCTGCTTTCTTTTGAAGAGCTCTCTGTTCTCTGCTCATGTGAGCGCTTAAGCCCAGCCTGATGATGAAAAATGGGAATTTAACTATTTTGAAATATATTTTGGCAAATGGATATAAGTTTGTGAATGTGGGTCAAGGCAGTGAGCCTAAATCCTTTTTGATTTGGACTCGTTTTCGTCTGCAAAGTGTCAGAATATCTTTGCCTTTGCCCCGCTTAGCCAGCAGCAGCTGTCCGAAGTACATAAATCTATGAGAATACTGCCTGACTGGCTTAGACTATTTAAGGATTTGCATTTGAATTTGGATGCTGCTTTATTAATTAAAATTTAATTCAATAAACATATACAATATTAAAGAATTCTTAGGGCAGTTCGCAGTTTACTTTATGCTGACAATTCGATGCTGCATGAGAAACTCCTTTTGCAAAGAAAGAAGCCAAAACAGGACTCAATAGTCCACCCTCTCTGCGTCTTTTTCCATTCAACACTCCCCAACAATTACTCGAATGCAGTTTCAGTTAAGAGTATCGATTTCCAGGAGTGCACAGGACAAATAAAGTGAAGCAGGGGAGAGGGGCGTACTCACTTGGGGTATCCTTTGATACATATGGGGAAAATCTAAATAAATTTGCTTTTGAGTAAATTAAAAACAAGCAGCAAAATCAAATATTAATGTTCTGTAACGCGAGTCATTCAATGATTCAAATGGATATCTATCCGAAGGGTGCTTCTATCCGATCATTGTGGACAAGTGGAGCTTTGATTCTGATTGTGATTCTGATTCAGCTTCAGTTGTTGACTGGCGTTGAGTAAACAGCGGCATTTAGAAAAATCAATGCCATGTGAACTTATTTGCCTATCTGAAAAAGACAAAACAAAAAAAGTCTAAAAATTGTCATTTATTCACTTGCAAATGAAGATATATTTCCATGACGTCACTCAGTTTCCCATTCTCTGAATGTCACCATAAAAATACCCGAAATAGCTGTGGAGTCTGCCTAAAAATGGAGTCGTCTCCATCAACAACAACAACAATAACAGCCACAACAACATCTGCATTCTCCTGTTTGGCCCCATCCTCGTTAGTCTGACGTGGCACAAAAACCTTTTTTGGTATTCAAATGTTATTTTTGGCGCAACATTTGTGGCATTTCTCTGATGCCCCAGAAAAGAGAAGAAAAACGTGTGAAAAGCGGAAGTGTTTGGGAAACTTGTTGTTGTGTTTGTTGTTGTTGTTGTTGTTGTTGACACTCAAATGCTTGGGAAACGCTTTGAGCAACCGCAGATGAGAAACGCCTTCAAACTTTTCGCTAAATTGTTTGGTTTTTATTGCCGAATTGAAAGCGGAAAAGGATTCAGTTTGTTAAACCGACACTGCAAGCGTCAAAGGGTTCAAAACAAAACTCCAAAGCGGAAAATATTCGAGTTGATGTGCCCTTTGGCTGCTGGTCCATTTGAGTGCTTTCCTGATTGGGAGTGCTTTCCAAAGAAGGCGTGAGAAAGTGGAAAGGAAAACTGAAATATGATTATTAGTTGGATAAGTCAACTGGGAATGGCTTAAAACACCTTCTCAGGTCCTCAGAAGTGCGTGCAACAGTGTTGCAAGCTCTAATATAATCCAAGCTGTGTGTGTTGCTACCAAGATTGAACAGCCTAGCAAATATTCCCAACTTGTAGATGGTAGCAAATTTGAGGCCTGAGTTTAGCCTGAAGAGAGCCAAACAATAATTTCGATTAGGGAATCGGAGAGGCAGAAATTTGTGCAGCCGCAGGTGCAATTAAATGTTAATCGATTGTGTTTGTAGTTGGGGCATATGGGCGTCAACACGCCCACAATCAAGTGCAACTACACGATATGTGTGTGTATGTGTATGTGTATGTGTGTGCGTAAGTGAGTTTGCATAATCAAGTGCAGCTGCTTATGAAGACAGCGAGGAAGGATGATGATGTCCTTTTCTAGTTGCCTGCTTTTATGGGCTGCTCTTAGTTTGGGTTTTGTCTGTGGCTTTTCCAATTTAAAGTTGTTTGCGTGAGAGGGGGGAGAGTAGTAAGAAAATGGGAGGTTGTTTGTGTGTCAGATGCGTAATTAATTGTAAATAATTGTGCAAATGTCACTTGCAATTTATTTATTTGACAATGTCAAAGTGAATGACCCCAGTGAGATATTTGCGATAAGATAGTTGCATCTAATGTGAAATCAGCTTAATTTTAATTTATTTAAGATGCAACCCATTACTTAAACTACTTAAAACGTAAAGATAAATCATAAAAGACTTACTCATATTGCGCATACGCCGCATTGTCCCTGGCAGTTATAATTGCCAGTTAGAAGCTGTTTACATTTTCTTCCTTCTTTATTTTTCCTTCTTCGATATTTGCATGTCAAACGCGTGGTAATTTTATATTACTGCGACACTCGACTTTGTCCTTCTTCCCGCTTGCTCCTCTCGAACGCATTATTTATGACTTGTACGTTTTCCGTGTTATTTTATAAACATTTTTCAAAATATGCTGCCCGTCAGAGAGGAAAGGAAAGGAAAGTTCAAGGAGGCTGCAACTGCTTGCCGACATCATAAAAAAGGAATTCTACGCGCCGGCGCCTTTATGTTTTATTTATGAGCCCAAGCTGAAGCTCAAGTACGAGTACGAGTACGAGTTCGAGAACAGCCACAAAAACTTAACATGGGGTCCACAATGCGTGTAGCGTTTTAATGTGAACAGAAGTTTTGAATGGGGGAAGGAGGGTAGGAGGAAAGTCTGGGGAGACAACCTGCTCGAAGATGGTAACTTTTATAGAGGTAATTATTGTTTGAGCGAGAGTCAAAGGCGAGAAAACATATGTGGTTGCAATGTATCCTTAATCGATATTCTTATAAGTATGCAGATTAAGCATTATCAGCACTCATAAATATACAGCAAAGGGTCAAAGGTTAAGTGCAGCTACCCAATGGCCCCTGAGTCGTTTTACTTCTGGGCTGGGCTGAGCTGGGCCCCCAGAGCAACCTTTGGTAGCCACAAATCGCCGTTTAAATATTAATACATCAATCCACTTAATATGCGAGTTTACAGCAACGAATGATGCAATAAATATAAAAAAGGGAAAAACACCCACACACACACACACACACACACTCACACAGAATGAACAGACAGAAGAGAATATAACAGAAGGAATCTAAAGATGATGAGCATATGCCACAGTTATAAATCCAAAGGACTCTTCACTTTATGATGTGAATGTCGAGGCGATATATAAACATATCATAAACGAGTACACAACAAATGTGCATTAAAGTTACAGCTCAGCTCTCAGAACTCAGAACTCGGCTCATATTTGTTGCCTTTTTTGCAATCTGGCCACAAAAAGCAAACAACATTCTTATGATCTAAGACAAAACAAATTTTGGTCTAAGCGCACACTTCCTGCCGCCTGCTGTCTACTTGGCTCCTTGGAGAGAAGTGGCACAAAGGAAGTGAGCTGCTTGTTTATTTCTAGAACTTGTAATACAAACAAAAACTTGTACTTCCGCAGAAGCCGACTCAGCATAAAAACAATCAGAGAGCAACAAGGACACGGAATATTAAAGATGAATATTTGTGTTAAGGAAAATGCCGAGTCACATAGGTCAAAGTGTAAGGCTTTAGACAAAATTTAAATAGAAATTGTTGCAGAAAAGTTTTCCATACAAATGTTTTTTGGCTCGATAAGATACGCTTGCAAAATGTCGTCCATAAAGAATAACAAAATTCAACATTTTTAAGATGGTTTGAGATAGTATGAACAACAACATTTTAGAACATGGCATATTCTAGTTGTTCTATCCAACTATTCCAAAATATCTGTGTGAAAAATGATAATAGACTTTTTTTGATATTATTAATGATAGCAAAACGATGCATAGTTTATGTTTATAAAATGGTTTTTCAGTTTTCGTTTAACGTATTTACTTATATTTGCATATTTCATATGGCTTTGCTTGTAATATTTTGTGGCCAATGAAATTAAAGTTTTTCTTTTGCTTTCCGCCTATGCAGTTCAAGCAGCTAAGTGCTTTCTTTTCAGACCAAGTACCTCTTGTTGAAATATTCCGTTGGCAAATCCAGCTCTCTAACGCATTTTTACGCAAGCGCAAAGTTTACAGAGCAAAATGTTGCTCTTATACACGAAATCTCTTTCGAAAACAGTTACGAAAACTGAACGAAAACCGAGTACAAATTTTCCGAAGTTATGAAAACTCAGTCAAGCAACGAATTCAGTTGAATTTGGGCAACCAAATAAATTGGTGAACACGAGAGAGCAGACTAAGAATAAATTTTAAATATTTTTTTTAAGCTTTGCTTTTATGTATTTTGAGCGTAGCCACATTTCGTATTTAAGCAATTAATTAGAATATTTGCGCAGACATTTGAGAAATAAATGTGACCATAAAAAATGGTTGTTGTTGTTGTTTTTTTAAGGGGGGGGGTTTGCCAGTTGATATCTTCATTTTTGTTTGTTGGTGTCCGCATTAAATGTAGCTTTTATGGGGTTTCTGCTGAATGAAGCTGGAGCAATGCCGTCTTGGCATTCATTAAAAATTGAGCACGACTTTTTGGGTGGACTCCTTTCAAGCCTGGATAAGGCAACAGCTTCGGTTACCTGGCTGTCTTGCCTGTCTGGCTTTTCAGGCATTTTCCTCTCAAGTTGCACAATTTTCTTTGCTGCTGTGCTGGCCGTGGTAGCAGAGACGACGTGGCTTGTCGCTAAAATATGCTGGCCATTATTTATGTTAAATGTATGCAACATTATGGGGCAGACATCGTTGCTGCTGCTGCTGCTGCTGATGTTGCAGTCTGCTGACTGCCTGCCTGCCTGCCTGGCTGTGCCTGCAATGAAATGCATTACGCATACGCCTCGCGTGCAACAGCAACCACAAACAGTAGCTGCAGCTAGCAATATGATAGAATTTTCAGTTATGTAGCTCAAAGTAAATTGCTTATTAAGTGTTGGATAACATTTTTTTAAAGTTGCCCGCAAAGCATTTTTGCCAGCTGAAAATTGAAAATTTCTGCAGTTTTTTTTTGTTTTTGGAGCACGCTGCTAGCTTCATAAAAATTTCAACAGGACAGTCAACAGAACAGGCTCCGCATTTGGCCGGCCGGCTGTCTGCCTGTCTGTCTGTCTGTCTGTCTGCCTGCCTGCTGCTGCTCTCGTCTCGTTCGTCGCCATAATTTACTCAACTGTTGTCTCAGTTGCATGGAACTGAATTTAATGCATTTGCCCAGGCACTTTTGCAGACATCCTTTGGCTTTTTGTGCACCCCCTCCAACCCTCACTTAACTTGCCTGCGTTTTCTATTCTATTTTTATATTTTGTGTATAACAAACAATTCTATTTCCATTCTCTGGCATTTTTGGTGCTTCTGTCGAGTAGAAGAAGGCTAAGGAAACCGCAATGTAAATGACATCCATCGCGTAATACTCGTATTTTCAGCTACCTTTTGAATAATTTACATTGTACTTGGCATTGTCTGGAGATTTGGCATCTTTTGTGTGCTGATTTCTATTCCGCTTTTCAGAGTTTCAGTTTGAGTTGGAGTTTGGAGTTTTGCAAACTGTCAGTAGTACACTCCGCTTGTGCTTCAGAGTGCAACATTGCGCAAATAAAAGTTAATTGCAATTGAAGCACTTTGCAACATTGAATTTGTGCACTTTTCAACTGATTTTCAAGCATAATCCCACTCACAAATTGGTTTTGACCAAAACTAGCTGCCTTAAGTGCCTGCCATAACGAGGCCATGCCACAAACTGCATCACAAATTTTGTTGCAGCTAATTGTCTGTGTATGTTTTGGGTTACCAATAACATGCAACTCGTACACTGTGCCCCATAATTATTTGTAATTTCAAGCTAATTACTCTCAGTTACTGACTAACAACATCAGTGCTTCAATTATGACAATCAGGTGTTGCTGCAGCTGCCACTTGCCACATGCTACACGCCGTGCCCAGCTCTTGTTTGTTTTCGATTTATTGAAATTATGCTTTTTTCGTTGTCTTTTTGCCTACTGATTAAAATGACATTAGCAGCCAAAAAGCGATCAAATCGCAGCGTTTGCGTTTGTTTACCAACTCAATTTGATATAAAGCCATTTGTTTGTGTCATAAAGCAGCGCTTGAATTGAATAAATTATAAACGAGTATTGCACTGAGTGTGTGTGCTTATATGTGTGTGCTTGGCTGTGTCTGTGTGTGTGTGTGTTATGTAAGACGAACGCGTTTTCAATTGATTGTTAATTGACAGTTGATTGATCAGATTAGTTGACACAATTCTAGTATTGCTTGGAGTTTAGTTTAGGCAAATAGAAATATAATTAGTTTTAATGGTTTTGTTAAAAGCGCAGAATCTTGATAATACCGAAAAGTATATAAGTATAAAGAGAAGTAACTAGAAGTAGTATTTCTCTATTCTCTTGGATAATACTAAGTAAATAAATCACATTTATTTTGAATTCCACTTTGAACTCATTTGAAAAGAAAACGGTGTAGCCACAAATAGAAAATTGATTGAAAAATTAAAGCTGTTTGATATTTCTTCGCATAATTTAAATTTAAAGGAAATTTTGAACATTTTTGTTATATTATTACAACAATTTTGTAAATATACAACGCAGAGCTTTAACATAAAACTATGTAAAAGTAAAGGCAACTACAAAGTTAAATAGTCAATCAAATATCTCAACTATTTCCGATGCATCAAAGAAAATTTATAAAAAAAAACACACACACAACTGTCAAGAGCTTTTGAGAATTTTCCTGTGCTTGCATTTCTCTGCCTGAAGTTTTGCATATTTTTAATGAAGCTGTAAAGTTGTCTTTTGTTTGTATTATGCAAGCAACAAACATGCACACACAAAGACACAAACACACACTTACACACACACACACACACACACACACATAGTTAAATTAAATAAATTGCGCTTAAAATTGCTTTGAACTTGCTACAAAATTACGGTTCACTTTCTGCTATGCGGTCTCTGTCTGTCTGTCAATTTTTGTAGCATTTTCATAAATAGAAAATCATATGAATTATGCGAAATTCTGCGACATTTGCATATTTTCCATGTGTGTGTCTGGTTTTCTCTATAGTTTGATGCTGCCTTATGATGATTCCAAGTTGGCCTTATTGCCAATCTATATGCAAGCCTGTGATGTGCTCTCGTCTAGGTCTGCTACCCCTTTTTACCCATTCTAGCCAACCAAACGTTTGCCATGCGTTTTGACTTTTAGTGCTTTTTATATTTTTTGATAAAGTGTTGCCAATTTAACCGGCAGCCATTTTGCTGTAGCACAGACACAGACATACACACACACATACAGAGTCGCACAGACATTGGAAATAAAGCAGCAGCCTTTCTGTTTGATTGCCTTGCTCGGTGCCTGAGGGAGGAGCAGGGTAACTGCCATTTATGGTTTTTTATTTTAGTTGAATGCCAAGCGCTAGAAAAAAAAACCCTGCTTATATTATTTTATTTTATTTTCATTGAATGTCTGGCATTGCCTTTTTGCGGCTTATCAAACCAAAAAAAAAAAAAAAAACAAAAAAAGGAGCAGACACAATTTAATCATCAACTGATAATGTGCTAAGAGTAAATTTGCCCATATAAATTGACTGATAGAAGTCCTTTTAAGAGTAGCTAAACCAACACAATAAGGCCATTAAACTAAAGATACAAAAAAAAAAACCATCTTAAAGCTACACTTTATATGTTTTGAGTTCTAGCTGAAATAAACTTGAATCTTAATCTTTGTGTTTTATCAGTCGTGAAATTAAACTGGCCAAAAGCGCGCTTAACAAATAGGGCTAGCAACTTTGGACAGGTGTAATTATGGTCGCGTAGGCCGTGTCGATATCTTCAATTAAACTTTCGCTTCAGTGCAATTAATTGAGGATGAGCGTCTTTGGATGCGGCGGGGTTGGCGGGTTTGCCGGGGTCCAAACGAAAACTTCTCTTAAAGCTGCGCGTATATTTTGACAGTGTCTTTGACCTTTGAGCTAATGATCTTCTTCTTGAGAGTTAAGCTGAAACTTTGCCAAATCAATTTGTCGGCTTTTAATTAAATTCAATTAAACTTTGTTGCTTTGAAGCTCAAAATGACTTGAGCGCGCTGAGGTGTTCGCTTGATATGCTTAATATTCAGTTTTAGCCTGGTTTGGGTAATTACTTCAATTTTGGTTCTCGATAAGACAAATATTCTGTTTCAAAGGAAACTGTTGAATCAAAGTTGACAAATCAAGTCTATACTGCAGTCGGAATAGAAAACTTGGCAGTGATATCGACCTTTCCTTAGATTGCTTTAACTTTTCTGATCAAATTGTTGTCAATTTTGTAATAACCTTTTAGGTTTTGATTTGACATGTTATGTTTCCAGCGCCAAAAGAATTGTTCTCTGCAGAAATACAACTCACGTTACTATGTCAACTTTTTTGTTTCGGAATTATATTGAATTATATATAAATATTTACAAATTGAACTCGAAATCTTTTCAACGTTTAAACATATATTTTTTAACGCTGTTAGCTTTACAAATAGATCGTTTTCGCAGTGAGCTCAATTTGTATTGCACAAACACGCACAAAACCGTTGCACAAACAACAAACGTTGCATTTGCATTTGTGGGTTGAAATTCGCCGTCAATTGTAGTATAGTCGACAGCGGTCCGCTTTGTAGGGCGTTGCTGTAGGAGGAGTCTGTTTCTGTGCTCTCCTCATACCACTTTTTGCTGACGGAAATTGGAAATTTCACACTTGATGATGGTCTACAAATTGGTCAACAAGCGTCGCAAACGCAAACAAAAACAGAGCCTGTCAGCTATTGGGGAGCATTAGCCGTAGCGCTAACTGCACAAAAGAAAATAAAATCCCAGCCACGAAATTGTCAGAAAGAAAGAAAGGTATACTGACATTTTGTGGTTTTTGATTGTACACAGGACCTTAGCAGAGCGGCAATGGCAATGCCAATGGCAATCGGCAATCAAATAACAGCCTCAGTATTGTGGACAGTTGGCAGTATTATTGGATTTGATTTCCCAATGTGCTTTGTTACACAATTCCAGAATCTGTCGCAAACTGTCTGTGTGGTTATTGGGAAAAATTTGTAAAAGCTATGGCTTTCCTGCCAGTGCATGCAATGGTCTTTTATTGTTCCAATTGTTAGGGCGTTAATACAGACAGCTTATGAATTCAATTTTTGGTTTTCTCTCTCTTTTCCTACGAATTGTATGCCTGTAACTGTCTGACTCTAATCCAAACACACACGCATAGAATACGTAGCTTGCTCTCATTCTTACTGCCTTGTGCTTAAAAAATCTCTCTGAGTAGCATTTGGTTTTGTAATTCTCTTTTGTGTCACATTCGTAAACGGTTTTTCTTATCCATCTACAGTTTTTGCATTCGTAAACGTTTATTTTTACCTCCTGAAGTCCTAGACGAGTTTCAACATCGCATTAAAGTCTGCCACAGTTTAGGTTTTTTCAATTCCTCTTTGTGTCTCCTTCGTAAACGTTTTTTAGAAGCTTGAACTAATGTGTACAACGTTTATCATAAGTTACTCAAAATCACAATGTTGAAAACTATTTAACGAGTAGCCACAGTTTAGGTTTTTTCAATTCCTCTTTGTGTCTCCTTCGTAAACGTTTTTTAGAAGCTTGAACTAATGTGTACAACGTTTATCATAAGTTACTCAAAATCACAATGTTGAAAACTATTTAACGAGTAAAGTTATTTACTCTGAATTGAAAGATACCAATTGTTTCTCAGCTCTTGCCAAATTTATTGCCAACTTAATTCGCTTGCATTGTGTTGTACTTTTGTACTTCTTTCTTCTGGCCTTGACAAATGCGTTAGTTAAGCGAATTGATGTACTGAGATTTTCGCATAAAATTGATTTATCACATTAGCCAAATACAAACACACACACGCATACGCACACACACACATATAGAGAAACAGATTCACAGCCACAGACAATTGTATCCTTTTTGCACTTACAACATTTGTGAAGGACTTTTTTATGCCTCGCTTCATCAATTGCTGCTCCAATGTCCTTTTGAATATAAATGGACATGCGAGCATTCAGACAGATGGAGAGAGCGACAGAGTCCCGTCTGTCTGTCTGTATGCTCAATTGCATATTTTTGCTCAAGGACTGCCCATAAATTTCCACTTATGTTACATCCCAGGCTGAGGCTGAGGCTGGGCAGCGTCTGGTTAACCACAATGGCCAACAAAGCGAGAGAGAAAAAAAAGCAAACAGCATGTCTGCCCAGGACTCTTTTTGTAAATAAATATTTATAGGCATTTAAAATGAGATCTAGGCAAAGGACTTCAAGTCACATTTGGCCACTTTTTAAAGGCGTTGAGGCCAAGAGGTTTACGTGGGCTACGCAGAGCCTAATTTACTTAAGATACAGCTCTAAAGGCTAAACTCGCAAGCTTGCCATGCAAATTCTATTTCAATTTTGTTACAATACAAGTTTTAAATTCAATTTAAGCAACACAGACACACACACACACGCATAGAGACTTACATATGGCGGCTTTAACTTAATCTGATTGTAATGCGATACACTTTGCAGTCTACAGATACAAATCAGCACCCACATAAGTAGACAAACCAACAGAGAAGCTGAAACTCTAGCATCCCCAAAGAGCGCAGCTGTTGCTCCTTTTGTTGTGTTCATATTGTTGTTTATGTGTGTGTTTGTGTGTGTTTATGTGTGTTTCTGTGTGTGTAGGAGCGGGTGTAGAAGGACAAGCGTGTTGGTAACTTGTTACAAGGATACGCGCGTACAAATCAAATAAATTATCTCAGGATTTACAGTAATAAAGTAGTAGATAAACCAACCAAAGTGGGCAGTGATGTGGCCAGGCACGTGGGTCAGAACGTGGCTGGGACTGGGTTAAGGGAATTTCATACGATAGTAGCTATTTGAAACTGATTCAAAGTTGATTTTGTTGTGTAAACTTGTCTGAGATTTAATACCTCGTATGGCTTTTCGCTATATAAGTCAGATTTTATTATATTCCTTCAAAATTTAATGACTGTAGCCTTAAGAGAAGGCATTCGCCTCTGATACACAAAAACCTGGGTTCGATTCCCAGCCAAGAAAATCATTTTGTATTTACAACGTTTTATTGTCAATGTTCAATAATTAAGCCTGTGATTTATATTGTCCAGTGAACAATAGATTATAAATATGTGTTTATCAATAGATATATTACAATCAAAAATAAACAAGAAACAATGCTCTAGTCGAATGTGCCCGACTACGAGATTCCCTGCTCCCAACTTGCACTTCAAGCAGTTCAGCGGCAACACAAGCAAGCAGCGCACTTAACTTGTTCAGTGCGTGTCAAACTGTTGTTGCTGCCTGCTGAGACGGGGAAAACAGATTCTTCCATAACTTTGGTGCTATTTATCCGATCGAACCTGCATGCCAAGTTTGGTGTCTCCAGTTCTTATAGTCCCCGAGATCTGTGTGTTCATACGGACAGACAGACGGACATGGCTATTTGGTCTCGGCTGTTGATGCTGATCAAGAATATATATAGTTTATATAGTCGGAAATGCCTCCTTCTGCCTGTTACACACATTTGCAGTACCTTACAACTCCCTTTTTCCCATTTTTAATGGGAACAGGGAGTAAAAATCATTACGGTCAAAATTTATGGCCATATCACAGACAATTAATTAAAAGCTCTATAGTTAATATTTTCAAAAATTTTCAG
This sequence comes from Hirtodrosophila cameraria, assembly GCA_949708635.1. Lineage (NCBI taxonomy): Eukaryota > Metazoa > Arthropoda > Insecta > Diptera > Drosophilidae > Hirtodrosophila > Hirtodrosophila cameraria. Next base: position 17,766,976 of record OX453091.1, read on the forward strand.
CTCCTACAAGTTTGTCAAAATGAAACTGCAGAATGTACTTATTATTTCATCTAGATTGACTTTGCATTCAAATTTCGATTGATATTTTGACGAATTCTTTGGTATTATCTCATATTCAGTTTCATAGAACAACTCATTTAGCATTTTTGGCACAAGTTTGACTTGTTTTATAAAAGTTGATAGTTCAAATCAAATTTAGTCTATTTGCGAATGGAAAAACGAACGTAAATTAACTTCGTAAGGTCACTAGCCTTAGCACTTTCGTCACTAGCGCGTTTTGTGAAAGCCAAATAAAGCTAAATCTAGTAGCAAATTAGGAAAACAATATCAAATGTTAACAAATACTTTCGAATCTCATATTCCATGGCTAAGAACAGCTGATGCAGCACTTTCAACACTTGCGCGTCCTGTGCTTCACTCTGATAAGCCAAACGAACTAAGCGAGGCGTATATAAAAAAAAAGTACACAAGAGTAGAAAAATAAAAGCGAACAAAACTCATCTTCATTCCGTGCGACTTAATGACAATGACCGTCAAATTGACGCTGTATCTACGAGTGGCAGGCAACCCCCGCTCGCCGCATCACCGCTCCGCTCCCACTCTTCAATATTCACTCTTGGGTCTGTCTGGTTTCATGTCTTTATCTTTGTCGCCGTTAACGCCGCTTAAAGTCAAATACAGCCACTCAGGCCAAGAGGCAGACGTGTTCGACAGACGAGTCAAACAAACATACAAACACACAAACAAGCACACATACACATACACAAATGTAAATGCCGTAATGGAGATTGTGTTGTGTTGGAAAATAACCGCGCTGCGTCAACAGTATTTATTTTATTGACATTTGTATGGCCCTGCCCCTCATGCTGCCTTTACCTGAAACCAACTACCCGGCCAGACAATGAAAAGCGATTTTCCGTTTTTCGGGCCAAAAAGTGTGTTTGTGCGACAAACCAAAGCTGACAAACAAACGCAGCCAAAACTGAGCAACATCATGGAAATGGAAACGCAACAATCAAGGCTAGCTCCCACTTTCTAGCTCCCCCCCCCTGCTTCGCTTTCGTTTTTAGTCAGCTAAATGAGCGCGTAAAAGTTTACGAGGCATCCTGTGGCAGTGTTTGGGGCAGGCATAAAGTGATTTGCTTTTCAGCTTTGGCTTTTTCTTTGGCCATCAAAAACTTTTCAAGTTGCATTAGAAAACTTTACTCGAAAGTCCATCAAATCTATTTGCCCCGTTTCAATTGTGTGTGTTTTTTGTTGTTGTTTTTTTGTGTATTTGTATTTCGTGTATCCCTCGTGACCGTTGCAAGTAAAAGATTAACACAAACTAATGTTATAACAGCAAACTTGTCAAAGTCACTGCTTCAAATGAAAGCCCAAATAATACAATAAACAACAGCAGCTGCTGCTGCTGCTGCTGCTGCTGCCCATCTGAAGATTAAGACACAAAGCCCAAACTACGCTCCAGCATGTCCAGCTCGGTTCTCTGACCCCGCAGTTATCTCCCAGCGCAACTGTGGCGCCTGCGACGTGCAACTTGGCAGCGGAAATGAATGGCATTTGTTACTGACACGAGTTGCACGCCCCATATACCATACCGCCACACGCCCATTTCCTTGCCACACGAACTCCTAAGAGGCACAGTTCAGTCTCAGGGGCACAGTGGCAGGCAGTATGCCCAAGTGACAGGCTTAAGAAAATACAATTCCAGTGCTAATCAATGCCAAAGCAAGGCAAATTAGACAATGGAGAAAAAGGCAGCAACGCTTTTTGGACTATTTTCTTTATGAAAATAAATGCGTTTGAAAATTATCTTTTCAACTTTTCAGAGTGAGAAAATGAGCATTAGCGAAAATATATTTAACGCTAGGAATATGCAAACATTCAAAGTGGAAATTAAACTGGAAACCTTTTAATTTTTAAGAGACTTTTTTAAGTTAACAAAACAAGTTTTTTACAGCATTTTAAAGTTTTTAAAATAGTGCAAATATTTTGTTTAAAAAAACACGCAAAGTAAAATACAACATATAAATTTAAATCATAAATATAAAAAAGCATTTTAATTAAGCTTTTTCAATGAAAAAACAAATTCAATTTATTTAAAATTTATTTATTCAGTAACTAATAAATCTAGGTAAATTTCAGTTTTGGCTTGTGAAAAAAACACCACTTGATATATTATACTATTATGTTAAAGTTCAAAACAGAGCAGCATGTTTAAGTCTGAACTTTGAATATAAAAAAACCACTTCAGCATGTTCTTTAAACTCTTAATTTAAACAAACAATTTATAAAACTGCAATTTGGTTAAGCAAATATAGTGAAATCATCTTAAACGACTTTACATCAATCAGCAGACACACACACACACACACACCTTAGTATTTATAAAGTAATTTGCCAAACTAACTTAATTCCATGTAAATCAAATTTGTAACTAATTTTGCAGCAGCCACAGGACCAGACATCAAGCTACAAATATATTTGTTGCACAAATTTGAAATGACACAAAATCTCAGATTAGATAATAAACATGAAGAAAAAACTAAAGTAAAAAGAAAAGAAAAGAGCAGAGTGAAGAAAATGCAGAGTTCAAACATTTTTGGGGCATAAACTGAAAGGACATTTACGTACAACAAGATTTTGTCGCCTGTAGTGTGTAGTTGTTGGCTAAAGGACATTAGAGTCTGTGCGTGTGTGTGTGTGTGTGTGTGTGTGTGTGTTGGTTTTTGGTCTGCCATGTACACACTTATGTATATTTTATGCAATATCCTGTTGAATATTTAAATTGTGTACACAATTTCCGGAGCAATGAGTTTGACAATGGAATCATTAAGAAAAGATAGCCGAGAGAGGCTGCAGGGCACAGATAAGGACAAACGCCTGACTAAACACCCACCGCAAAATGTCCAAAAGCCGTTAGAAACTTTGCATACATTTCAACTGCTAAATCCGGAAAATACACACACACACACACAGCCACACACATTGCGTAAATGCATTGTGTAGGACTTAGCATTGCTTCTTAGATAATTTTGTTTGTTTGTGTGCGTGTGTCTGTGAATGCATTTTATTTTGCTGCCTTTGTGGTATTTGTTTTGGCTGGCACATAATTTATCAGGTCAGCAGAGACACGCGCCAAATTGACAATTAAATAGAGACAGAGAGAGAGTGGGAGAGTGGGAGCGAAAGAGAGGGAGGCGAAAAAACTTGATTAAAAGTGAATATGGCAAAGAAATGGGGCAGCAAAGAAAAGCCAGGACAAAAAGGGATGAGCCGTACGTGCGTCAAACGCAGCTGCTTCTCAAAAAGCTGTCCACTAGCCAGCCACACACATACACATACGAACACACACACATAGGGGGCTAGCCAATATAATATGAAAGCCGTCCAGACAGGCCACGATGCGTATACGTGACCAACTGCAAAGCTGTCAAAAGTTGTGAAAATTAAAAAATAAAGTCAAACAAATATGCGCGTTGGCAAAAATGCCAGCCAGAAAACGAAGCGAGCCTGAAACAAAAGCCATCTATAAAAACCGCTGCTTGCTAGCAGAAGGTAAAAGAAGAAGAGCCAAAGATCTGTATAAAGTGGCCAGCACAAAGTTGCATATTTCAATACTTTGAAGACTTTTTAAACAGCTTAAAGAGCAAAAAGGTTAAAAAATTCTTCATTTTTGTGTATGAAAGCTTATTTTTAAATATGAAAGTTTTTTCTTAAAGAAGTAGTCAACAACTTAAAGACAGATTTGGAAAATAATAGAAAGTTGCCTTTATTTTCATGAACCAATCATATTTTAAAAAGAAAATCCTTGAAATTTTGGAAAAATCAAAAATACACTTTTAAAGTTATTTCCATAATAAACCATCATGATTCTGAAGATCATTTAAAATTAGAAAAAACTTTCTGACTATTGATTTTAACATAAATTTGTCTGAAAGCGAAACATGTGGACAAAATTCCACAAGACTTTGATTGACTGGCGAATTTATTTATAAATTTAAAATGAAATTAAAGATTCTTTTATGCGCCAAGTCTATAAAAAATAAATATTTAAAAATTATTTCGTAAAATGTATAGTACTATTGAAAGTTAAGCATTTTGTTTTATAAATTTGTAAGACTTTTTTTTTTTTTGATTTGGGAACAGACTTTTATACCACAAACTCTTAATTTCAATCCACTCTTCATTGAAATAGGTTTTAATGCACGATTTCAACGGCTTTATAGAAATCGAAGCATTAATTTTTTGAATACCAAGTTGAAATTAGAAATGGAAACATGCCTGATATATGTACTTACTTATTTCTTTTAATTCTTCAATTCAATCTTCTTCAACTTAGAAGACAACAATTGCCTGAGAAACATTCGTTGCCTTGTTTAGAGTTCTTAAAGTAGCTGGACTTAAATGGTTTTTGGTGGCAATTTTAGCAACCGCAGAGTCGAGTCGGAAAAACTGGGCACATAAAATCAGCAATGATGTCATTGCACCCCACAAAATAGTACCAAAATGGCAGCAAAGTTTTGCAGAGTTTCGCTTGTTGTCACCGAGTCACATCAATGAGTCCCCGCGGTGACTTGCAGCAGCAGCAGCAGCAGCTCAGCTCTGTTCTGTGATGGTTTTAACAAATGCCAAAAACAGAGATATACACTCAGACACACGCACTCACATGCATATACAAAAGAACAGAAAGTACGAGTACTGACTACTGAGTGTATGTGTGTGATTGTTTGTTTAAATGTGTATGTGTGTGTGTGTGTGTGTGTGTGTGTGTGTGGGGCAGTCATTCACCATCAAAGTCCGCTAGCGAACAATGCGCACTGTAATTTTTATGCAACAAACACAAATTTCTCTGGGGTGCACTATGTAAAACTGACAGATGAGTTTCCACAAATAAAACCAACAAAAATGCATGGCGTTGACGGGGCGCAAGTGCAACAATAACAACAACAACAACAACAACAACAATAACAAGCACTACAATAGCAACATAGTATGCAAAATAGTATAAGTAGTATATGTGGCAACAAAAATTTAACTGCTCGACAAGTTTGGCTGCAATTTGCGACGTCTGTTTAAAAAAACCAAACACAAACTTTGTAAAATCCCCGCTGTCTACTATGTCCTTGCCTTGCTTGTTGTAGTTGTTGCAATATTTATAAGTTTATTTGGTTTAGAAACATTTTTATAATGATGTTGGCAAAGTTGAGTGTTTCGAAATAAACGAATTGACTTGATATAAAAGTTTGACAAACTTCAAAATGTTTTAAATAAAAGCAGAAAAGTATGATTTTAAAGACTTAAATTAAAATGAATTGAAGTTAGAACTTAAAAGCAAACATAAATAATTATAAACAAAAATACTTACATAATTCAAAAAGATATTTATATACAATCCAAAAACCATTCGGATTTGTATAGTTTCTAGTTTCAACACTTTTCATTTCCAGCTGTAATAAAAACAGAGCAAAAATATTATTTAGATAGAACAAAATCACTTTCTAGCTTTTAACAAATATAGTATTTCTTTTCTTAGAATTTAATAAACTGTAGTAAAACTGTGAGGGTAATAAAATTTGATTTAACAAAAGCTTCCTGAAATAAAACTAAATCAAAAATCTAAAGTAGATCTTTCAGTTTGCACATTTAATGTGTTTAATCAAAGCCTTTTCGCCTTTGGCGCTCATTAACAAGCCCCAAATGTATCCTTTGAGCTTGCGAACTCATTTACACAAATATATACATGTGTAAAGTAAAATCAGGCCAAAAGCACACACAATTTCCAAAATTGCATTTGCCAGAATCAAATGCAAAGCCCGCACGAATGTTAAACAGAAGCTGAAAGCCAGCTACCCACTTTCAAAAACAAACCAAAGCTAACCAAAGTGTTGCACTTACTATATTTAAATGAAATTAAACATATTTCCTGCAGCTGCCAAGCGGCGCGAATGTGGCTGAGATAGACAGAGAGAGTGTTAGAGAGAGATAGTTAGAGAGAGAGAGAGAGAGAGAGAGAGACAGAGCCAGAGCGAGTGAGAAGCAGACAGACAGACATGGGCGCAGAATTAATTTGTTGAATGCGTCTGGAGTTGTCAGAGTGTGGCGGAGGGGTGCAACGCACTGTAAGGAGGGGGGGGACTGGAAAAGTGCCACGCGAATTTGTAAGATGAAAGTTTTGCGCTTGAAGCTTATCTTAAGTGTGCGCACGCTTTGCACTCAACTATTTTGCTCGAGCTGTAGGCAAAACTTTGCCGACAAATGTGGTTTCCGGTTTGTGCTACACTAAGACTTACTGTCTGTGTGTATTTATGTGTGTGTGTGTGTGTGTGTGTGTGTATATTGGTGTTGTATGTTCTGGCTGTAAGTGGCGTCTCTGAATTCACAGCATGGCATAATTTTCGCGCTTTTGTGCGCATAATTTAAATGACTTTTGAAAAGTTGCTCAAGTGGCGCCACGTCCTGTTTTTGCCACAAGAGAGATAACCGAAAAAAAGGTGTCTGCGCTTATGTCTATATATATATACATATATATATATGTTATAATTATGATAATGTTAGTGCGCCCTAGTGGTTTACATGCTTGTGGCCTAAGCGAAAGTATTTGGGCTTTAAACTGTGCACACATATTACGTATACGCCGCGTGCGTGTCGACTGAAACGTTTTGTCGCCCAAAAACTGCGTCTGGCCATCATTAAAACAAACAAATTATGCGCTTTGCCTGTTAAAGTTTTGCCATGTGTTATGTGTGTGTGTGTGGTTGTGCGATTTAGTGGCTGCGTGTTGAGCTTAATTGGGCAACGTCCACGGCAAAACGCGTCAGCTTCAAAATCTATGCAAATAACATTAAATTATTAAACAGTTTTCTTTGGCTTGCAAATATTTAGCATATTTTGTGTTAAATTTGTTTGCATGTCTCAAACAATTAGCAACCACATACACACACACACACACACGCACACGCACACACACACACACATTGCATAGTTTAGACATTCGCTCATTAACGTTTTTGGCCTAAAAGCCAAAACTGGCAAATGTCAAAAACCCCAAAAACCCGCCAAAAGCTAAAACCATAGCCAAAGTCATTTGCATAAATGCGACGTTGACGTTGACGCTGACGTCGCGGTCGCCGTCGCGGTCGCCGTCTCTGTCGCTGCTGGCGCATGTAATTGAGCGGTCTGAATTAGATGCAAATTGCTGAGAATAAAACAACAGTTATTTATGTGTTCTTTACTTTGTTTGTTTTACCAAAATTTCGTTTTGCGTTTAGTCCATTTTGTTTGTTGTTGTTTTTTTTTACTGGTATCAATTTCAACCTAAGTTTTTATTATGCTTATTTTCGCGTAATAATAACTGCTTACAATTAATCTCAATCTTAAATACAGTTTGTTCTTGTGTTTATGTGTGTGTGTGTTTTTTCTTTTTTTTATGATTTTTACGTAGTTAATTTGTTTATTTTACAATAGCTTAGCTTCATAAACTGAGCGGGCCTTTAAGCAACAAATATTAAACAATAAATTCTTTTGCAAACTAAAAATTTGCAATACTTTGTGCAACACTTGAAAAAATATAGTTAAATATTTGAGAAATTAATCGAAGGAATTTTGATTTAATTAAGTACTGCAAAAGAATTGTTCATATTTAATTTTTAATATTTTTAAATAAATTTAATTTTTATTATTTTTTTTTAAATTCCTTAAAAAAAAATATATAGTTTTTTTTTGCATTTTTAATGAGCCGCTTAATTTAATAAATATTTTTATTGTTATTGTTTAAAGTTTAAACAAATATATATATTTTGTCAGCTTTACAGTTAAGATTAGGAAAAATGTTTGTTGCAAAAAGCTTTGCGACATTTCGAATATACTATTATTGATTTGATATTTGTCTTAATATTTAATTACAGGCAACAAACAACATAATTACTTTTTCTTTTTTTTTTTATATAGTTTTTTATGCATACATTGTTTTATATTTAATTACAATTATTTTCAATATTTATTTGTTTCTTAATTTACGCTAGCAATTATTTATATTTAAATAATGCATAAGTTTCTTTACTTTACTAATGTATTTTTTTTTTTTTTTTTTTTTTATTTGTGTACAGAACTTGCTAATTTTCTTTATTTTTTAACTGTAATTTAATGTTTTATATCTCAATTTATTTTGCGCTATGTTGAGTTAGAGATTTTCGATTTGGGCAATAGTTAATGTTTATAATTATAGCTATTTACATAAAAAGGCAATTTTATTTACAGCTGCATTTTATATTTAAATGTTTGATTTCTTTTTGTTTTTTATTTATTTTGAAAATTAGGTTTGTATTTACATATTAATATTTGTTGAGGAAAACAAGACAACAATGTAATAATTAAAAATGATTAAAATTTCGTTAATTATACTCTGTTCTTCAAATTGAAAAAAAGAGTATACTGGTTTTTGTTTGTATGAAATCAAAATTTTTAAAAATAAATCGCATAAATCATTAAAACAATAAATTACAGAGTTCTTAGCGTTTGCTGCTGTTGCATTAAGCCAAGCTTAATGCCTTGTTGTCAGCATTGAGCCAAGCTGAAAAGAGTCCTGCACGCATGTCCTTACATCCTTATGCTTGCATCCGTAATACTTAATTAGCTGCATTGTTCGAGACAACGGGCAGAAGCGACAATGCGTGTAAGTCAATACGCGCATGTCCTTATTTGCAGTATGTATAAAAAAGTATTAAAAATATGAAAAAACTTTAAATAAAATGCATTAAATTTGGCTGCATTGTTGAACCTTTCTTAATGCATTGAATACAGTCATTTATCTATGCGCTGCCAAGGGCCAAAAGTTGTCGAGTCCTTTGTTGCAGTTAACGTTGTTAACAGTTAACTGGCTTTCTTAACCATGCCACACTGCCAATTGGCACGTGCTGCAGCTTTATATGCAACACGGTTTAAATTATTAAAAGCATATCCCGGTTATGGCAACACAGCATATGACATAAATACAGTAAATTGGCAGAACTTTAACCTGTCCCGCACACACACACACACACACACACACACACACACACACACACATGCACAGGAGACTGTTGCCTTCTCTTTCCCATTTCATATATGCAAATATGCCATATATCTTCTGGCCTTAATGCCATTTTTCTTGCCATCGCTGCTGTCGATAGCGTCGGGTCCTGTCTGTCTCTGCTGTCTGTCCTGTCCGCCTGTGGGCCGACTTTGGGGCGTCATTTGGTCTGCATGAGTTATGACCAATAAATTGGACATGTTAACTGTGTGTCATTGTGCGGGGATAGGCCAGTGCATGTCCAGGTTCAGGTCCTGGCCAGGCCAGGCCAGGACATTCAGGGGACCGCAGGCCACGCAATTTTATGCTGAAATTAATTGCAAGTATTTTCACGCAGACAACAATTCAGTGTTCAGTGTTCGGTGTTCGGTGTTCGCCATTCTGGCAATGCCCTGCTCGTCGTCGTCATCCTGCCATGGCTCGTATGAGTAATAATATAATTAGCATGTGCATTTATTAAAAAATGATGAAAGCGCACAAAAGTGCATGAAGCCAACACAGCCAGGCCTCAATGAAAGCGACAAAAAAAAAATCAAGGCAATCACCATATGAACGTTGCCAGAATATTATTATTGCAATTCTCTGCCTCTCGTTTTATACGTTTTTGTAAAGTAATGTTAAATTTTAATGACATTTTTAAGGCGTTTTAATACCTCGAGCCACAACAACAACAAGAGTGACACATGGCAACAACTGTAACAATCTTTTTGACTTGGCAGCGGCTGCAAGCTGCTCGGCTTGCAATTCATTAAAGGAATTACAATTCTATTGCATACTCTTTCAATGGGCATTATCAATTTTGTTAGGATATGTGTAACGTGTACAAAGAAAGAGTTCTTCGAATCAATATGGACAGACTATTTGACTGTCTGTCCGTCTTGTCTATAAGTAGATCCTATACGACAATCAATATCGGTTTAAGATAGCTGTCAACAATCTGTTGAAAAATGAGATTTTGTATAAGAAACTTAAGACGAATTCCGCCGGAATCCGAAATATATTGTAAAACTGATGAAATTTCAAAAAATCTATGTTTATTCTTCAAAAAAGACGCAAAAACCTGGACTTCGAGCCGATTGGACACAACTCTTAAACTTTTGTATTCTGACAAAAATTTGAATAAAACTTATCAAAGGCAAGTTTTTTTGTATACCTTATCGAATACAAAATCGGATTAGTATTTCGTTTAGCTGTCATAGTAAAGATCAATTGAAAATTATGTTTTTTTAAGCAAAAACTGTACTGAAAGAGTATCTATATTCGACTCACCGAAGATAGCTATTGTATATCTGGTTTTGGACTTGTGCTTAAATAATATAAATAAGAATTAGAGTTAAAAGTCAGAGACAGAGAAAAGTTTAAACTTTAAAAAAGCAAAATGTATTTGTTTAATTATAAAACGTGTGCAGTAATAAAAAGATGACCCTGTTAAGATTACTGCAGTCAAATCAAATTACACACATTGCATGTCAATAACTATTAAAACTTTAGTTGAAATAAAAAAGAAAAACAAAAAAGCTTTAATAAAATAGAAAGTTTATATGTTATTTCCATGTATGCGTTACATTTGAGATATGGTAAAATTCTGTTATTTTTTGTTGTTAGTTATGCAATGCTTTTAACGCAAAAGAAAACTTTTGCTGCAATTAATATTAATCTAAATGAGTTTTTATACCATTTCAATTTCCATTAAAAGTTCATATATATAGTACATTAAGAACAGCTGGCTTAAGCAAAATATTATTTAAGTCTAGCATAAATAGTTGTGTTTCTGTACGGAAAAACCAAAAAAAAAAAAAAAAAGCTTTGCTTTGTAGCTCTCAACATTTTTGCATTTGGTATGTTGTTTAAGCCCTCTATAATAACTGACACTCGAACAAACATAAAAGCTCAACAATTTTATATCTTAATTTGAATATACATAAAGTATTTTGTTATTCTTCTCATTGTATGTATGTATATATAAATATTGTACAAATATGTATGTTTCTGTCTGTGTTTTTGATATACTATATAAATATTCTTATTGTACATTGAATGAGCATTTATATTTTGGTTTTCTGCCGCCAGCAAAACTTATCAAAAATAATAGTTCAACATTTGTTTTCATTTCATTTTACAAAACTCATTTTGAATACAATTATTAATACAATATTATTGTATTAGTTATAAACATTGTTCATTTTCTTTTTTGTTTTGTATTTTTAAGTATTCTTCAGCTGTGAAATCAATGTATCTATAAGCTACCCCTTGTACCCCTAAATGTGTGTGTTTAACCCTTTGGCTGCATTTTACAAATGCTTTCATTTTAAATATATGTTTTTTATATCGAGTTTAACTAAAATTATTGATTTCAAAGCGCAGCAAACAACAGGATATATGCTGCACCCAGCCAACTTAGTCTGAGCAAATCTCCAGCTGCGTTAAGCAATTTTTAAATGCAGCATAAGAAATATATATGAAGAGTTATGTTTTATATATATGTATAGAAAGTTTAAAAGAGTTAAATACAAACTTACCAGTTGAGCTGGAGTATTCATTAGGTGGACGTTCCGTATAGAACATGCTCTTGCCTATCGCTAAGGAGCCCTTGCCCGAGATGCCGCCGCCGCTCAATGCTGAGATGCTGTTGCCATTGACGCCACCTGGCAGCAAGGATGTTTGCATTGATGAACTGGATGAGGCAGCGGATGAGCTGGCGGCACCACCATTGGCTGATGATGATCCACTGCCAGTATATAAATCGTTTTTCATGGCATAAACATCCGTTTGTAACGATTTTGTATCGTTGTTGCGTAATGAGGGTATGATATTGCCTGTAAAATGGGGGGGGGGGGGGGGAGTTGTTGTAAACTAAAATTAGAAACACTTGACTGACTTTTAGAATTTAGCTAATAACTCAATAACAAGCCAAAAACTTGAAAAACATTCACTGACATGGTTTACAAAGTTAAATTGTGTGGAAATCTTGTGCAAGCCACTTGGCAGCGATACAAAAATTTACCACGCGCATAGCTACAACAACAACAGTAAGACAAACACACACATATGTCTAGATATATATGTATATATGTATGAAAGATACAATACATCCTCCTTTTGTTCGGCTGGGCAGGGATTACGTTCCGTTGCAGCTACAGTCACTTTAAATAAAATATGTTTGGTCCTTACTTTGGCTGGAGTTGTTGTTGCTATTGTTGTTGCTATTGTTGTTGTTGTTGCTGGCAGCGGCGGCAGTGTTTCAAATGTGTTTCCAACCTAATGCCCCCGAAAATCCCCGTTGCAGCATAATCCGCAGCATATTGCTTTGCCCTGGACTTGGGGGCCAAGTCCTGCGAACAGAACAGACACACAAACACACAACTTGAAAGTGTGTGTACTTTTCTGCTCGACTTGAGTTTCGAAAGCCCAACGTTGAAATAGTCAAAAGTGCTTTGCTTTACTTTATCTCTCTTTTGTGGGCGTGTCCTTGCCTCTCATATGTGTGTATATTTCAATGGGTGTATGTGTGTGTGTTTGTGGCTCTGTCTGGCTTAGCTGCTACTTTCGCAGTTTTGTTTGTGGCTCGCCGTATCCTGTATCCTGGCCCTGTGTGTGAGTGTGTGTGTCTGTGCCTGTGTGTGAGTGAGTGTCGGTTTGCCGGTGTGACTTTCACAGTTTATGCAACGCTCGTCGCTCAACGCTCTACGGGATGTGTTAAGCACAAAAACGAGCAACAACAAACACACATATACAACCCACCCACAACCCATCCCACCCACAACGCCACCCACTTTGTACACCTGAAACTTTAGCCACCCATATCACTACACTGCCATCAGCTTGTCTGATACTATACTTACTCTCCCTGGATTCAACGGTGGTGTGCGTTACTTGTTTGGATGGTGTTGATGGCAAAGGTATTTCTGTAAAAAAAAGAGAAAATAGCAAAATACAAAATACAACAAAATGCGAATCGAATAACCAGCGCATAATTAATTATGGTAAAATCAGCAAAATGAGTTTTTAATTTCACTCACGCTGTGTATGTGTGCGTGTGTGTGTGTGTGTTTGTGTGAAATATATATAGCAGCAGCTGCAAATGCGGTTTTGTATGTCAAGTGCTTGCCAATGGAAAGGTCGCGGCTTTTCTTTCACTTGCTCTACACTTGAACTCAAGCGGCGGTCAAGTTGCTGCCACCCAGCTTCAAGCAATTTTATTTAAATGTGTGCATTTTCCACTTTGCTTGACTTGTATAAAATACAAGAAAAAAAAGAGTCCTTAATTGGCAACATTATTGGGCAAATGTGGGTCAACATGCCCGTTCAAAAGGAATATTCAATTGAATTGCTCGATAAGTTTGCTACATTTGAATGAAAAGTGATAAGAAGGACGAAAAGAATGGTCATGCTCATGATTTTTGACAGTTCACCCAAACAAATAAAAGGCTTTTAAAATAACAAGTAAAAATTGATAAAAAACAAGTAAAAACGTTGCAGTCGGGCTCACCCGACACTTGACACTTTGTCTGCCTATGGTATATACCAACATGTATACCAAGTTTGGTTGCTCTAGCTTCAAAACTGTGGAAAAAACCTGGGTTCATACAGACGGACGGACAGACAGACGGACAGACAGACGGTCAGACAGACGGACATTTTACAAACCCAATATACTCTTTTTTTCCATTTTGGAAAACAGAGTATAAAAATATTGAAGATACTTCTTATGCCTGTTTCAAAATTGACCTTCAAATCGACTCCACATCAAAATTTAAATTATGAAAACCATTTAAAAATGAAATGAACGTAGAAGAAAACTAAGATTTTAAATTTAACATATTTTTGAAAAATGAATTAAAAATTCAAAAATATTTTAAAATTTATATTAAATAGCAAAAATACAAGAAAATTAATACTTTAAACTAACACAGTGTTGAAAATTGAAAACTAGAAAGCATTATGATAGTTATAGCTAAAACTGCGAACTTGAAAACCGCAAAAAAACACAAATTTGACCAGTTACAGTTACAGCTATCTCGCAAACAGCTAACCCAAAAACTCAACAAACTGCATAATTGCAAAAAGGAAGCCAAGTAGGCTATATAGAAACCACAACCAGTGCAGCAGCTGCTAAGGACACAATCAAAATAGCAACAACCTACGAAAATAACAACTTTTTCATTTATACGAAAAGGTAATATGCGTTGGAGACGACACACAAAAACACGAGACAGCCCAAAAAAAGAAAAAAAAAACAGCGTCTGTAGTGCATAAAAAATAAATAAATAAATAGAAGCCACTAAAAATAAACGAAATACAGACGAGACTAGAACGAGTTGAGTTGAGATGAGATGGGATATCTGGCATTTAGAGGCAGGCAGGCTGGTTCTCTATGCCAGCAAAGCGATACAAAGTCAAACAATTCTAGAATGCACCTTTATTTTAGGTTTACGTTTACGTTTACGTTTATGGTGAATGTATGCTACGTGTTCTGATGTGGGTGGTGGCCAGTTTTGAAATCCAAAAGCCAAAGCCAGACGCAGTTCAGCTTCGTTGGTGGCCGCTCGTTTAGTTTTACGCTCTAAAGCGCAGTGCACATATCGGAGCTAGACAGGACTCGACTCAACTCGATTCAACTCGACTCGACACGATACGACTTGGTACGGCTCACGTCGTCTCGTCTGCTAGGCTGCTTGTGGGCGCTGGAGCGGCACATAGGTAAAAGCTTTTGGCAAAATTGTGACACAAAGGGCGCTCGATATTGCATTGCTCACATAGAGTGTGTGTGCGAGTGTGTGTGCGAGTGTGTGTGCGAGTGTGTGTTGGTGTCTGTTTGTGTATATGTGTGTTTGCTGCAACTAGTGCACTTAAGCTACCAATACAAATGCACTTACCATAAACACGTATGGAGCCTTCCGTTTCCCCCAGTGAATTCTTTGAGATGCATCGATAGTTGCCAAAGTCGCCATATTGTAGGTTTCTTATCGTCAGTTTCATGTGGGCGCTTTTCAAAATAGATAGTTTAGAATGAGATACAAGATACAAGATACAGTAATGTTCAAAATTAGTTGCAAATATGTTCCACAAAACAATTTCGCAACTTTTCACATGATCCAATTTAGGTTCGTTAAACTTTAACTTAAGAAACATCTGTTTCTATAACATGCATATATAAGTATATAAGCGTTTATGTATCAGTTTACAGAAATTGGAATAAGAAAGTCACTTTTGGCCTTTGTAGGTTATTAAAGAAGTAGCTCTATAGATAATATTTCTGCTTATAAGAAATAAAATTTAAAACAACATTGAAAAGTTCCACTAGCTCAAAGGTTAAGTTTCTCCACAATTCCACACTTGTCGAAATGTTGGCGAAATTCTTTTTAAGAACACATGCGTAAAAATAGATATATGTAGAAGAACAACTCTCGTGAACGAGTTGCCAGCTGCCAAGCTGTAGGCAAAGTGCAAATGTATAATAAATATTTAACAACACTATTTCGAAAGGGGGGGTCGCATAGCGTGTTGAGGTTAAGCTTTAATACTATGTTTAAACTTACCGATAAGAGTTCTCCGTATAGTCGGTCTTATACTTCTTGCTAGGCAATACCATTACAGAATTGTACACCCAATAGATGATGGCTCTGGAAAAATGGCAAACGAAATTTTCATCACATTAAAAGCTAGTGAACTTTGATACGAATACTAAAACAGAGAGCATGTTTAATGTGCAAAATGCACACACACACACACACACACAGACACACACACACACACACAAAATGCTGAAACGGCTAAAAGCGCCAGTTGCAGTTGCAGCAATGCAAAACTGATAAAATCAAACGCAAAACACGCACAACACATAGACAACTTAGTTGGAAAACATGCAAGAAAAGCTAACTTCAGCATGCCGAATTTAAATACACTTGCAGAAAAGTTTTTAATAAATTTTACTTTCATTTTAATAATATTAAAATTATGCGTAGACTTGAAAGACAGACGGACATGGCTGCTTTCTATATAATACTCTGTAAATCCATAGAAATATCTGTCAATTTCTTGATAAAATCATAATACCCTCTGCAAGTGTATAACAAACACACACGCTGAAAAGTATGCTATGAAAAAAGTTTAAAAAGGACAAAACTCACTTGGGATGCGCCTCCGTGTGGCAATCGATGGTTACATCTGTGCCAGCTGGCGCGCCAACAAGTTGATTCGGCACCCAAATCATTGGTGAGACTGTTTGAAGAGATAAAAGAGAGAGAGAGAGAGGGTGTAAGAGAATGCAGAGAAACGTTAGTAAACTGAATGGTACCAGTGGGAAATGCATGAGAGATATGTCTGTAAGAGCGTATATATAGAGATATACATATACATACATAGGTAAGTTTGCGTTGCATTTTAAGCATTTGCCCAAAGTACGCATAAGCTGCAGCATTACCAATGTTCAATGTCTGTCTGTCTGTCTGTCCGTTTTAGTTCTCAGTGTAACCAGTTTCTGTCTGTCTCAGTTTCTCAGTGTAACCAGTTTCTATCTGTCTCAGTTCTCAGTGTAACCAGTAGCTGTTTGTATGTGTGTGTGTAATATCGTGTGTCTCAGCTCAGCTTAAAATGAAAGTGCAATGACAAAGCTGAAAAAAAAACTTATACAAGAGACATGGCTGCTGCCATGGACGCGCAATGAGACAACACGTTAGCAGGCTAGGTTGTTAAAAAAAACAAAAAAATAAAAATGATAAAATGTTAAGTTTAGCAGGAAGTTTGTACGTGATGTGGGCTTTAGGTTTATAATATACTCATACTCAAAGTAGAAGCACACTTGGCATTAAGTTAGTCAATAGTTTGTCAATAAGACACTGTTTTTATGTCATGTAAGGTTTCTGCATGTTGGAAGAGTTGGAAGAGCTGCTAGATTTCAATATGTATTAAAGCTGTTTGCAAATTTACTAAGTTTTCGTTTTCAATCATAAAATGTTATGCTTTATTGTTATATATCTCTTAATAATGTTCCGCTTTCTACTTTCATTCAATTATTACAAAACTGAGTTTTTATCAAATGAGTCGATTTACTTTATTCCTGCTGAGCAAGTGAATCGAAACTTTGCTCATTGGCAAGAGAGTTCAAGTCGAGAGTTGAACGACAATGGAAAACGATCCGCAGAATCTTGTCAAAAGTGAAAATGACAACATTTACAGAAAATTCACTTCCGCAAAATGTTTACAAAAGTGGAAACTAGCTTTACTTTTCGGTTTTTATCTTGTGAAAATGAGAACATTTACGGAAAATTCAAAATAGGAAAAAACTTTGCCTTCTAGTTTTTATCAGCAAAATGTTCATGACTTTCAGTCGATAGTGACAAAAAACTGTGATAGTGGCTCTTATCGATAGTGTCATCGACAGCCATGCTCAACCTGAACGCGTTGTCTAACCATTTTGTTTTTAATTTTCAATAGTTTGGGCACAGTTCTGTGCGAAATGTGAACACGAAATTGAAACAGCGAGGCGGCTTGTTTGTGAAATTTAAACGCGTGCTGACAATGCCTACCTGTAATAGGAAACATGGCGGTGCAGACAAAACCCCTATGCCAGCCAACACCCCCTACCCACACCCGTCCAGAGTCAGCGTCCACGCACAAAACCGTTCATAATAAAATAGAGAAAAAGAGAGAAAAACGCCGTCAAAGTCATACGTGCAATGCCGGCAAGTGACTTTATTGCAGGTACGTGACGTGAATTATTGTCAATGTGTAGAGGGGGGGGTGGTATTGCAGGAGTAGGGAGTGTGAGTGGCAGTGGATGTGGCAGCAGAAACTCGTTAGGATTAACAAGCGTTTACTTCAGCAAACACACGCACACACACACGCACACACACACGCACACACACACACACGCAGCGTGCAGCAACAGCCGCGCAACTTTAACGCTACGCCCCGCGGGCCTTACATACATATATCAGCTGCATTAGCAAGAAGGACCTGAAGCTGCAGGATGAGTAGAAGCTGTGTTTGTCATGGGGATGAACATGCAGTTAAATTGATGAGCAGCAGGTACGCTCGATGCTACTGACTTCTAACTCGCTGTCGCTCAAAGCCTCAATGTCTGCATGAATACATATATATATACATATATGTATATAGATGAATAAATTGCCCCGCATAGATATATACTCTGTTCCTGTTAGTCGTTGTCGTCGTTCTCGTTAAGTGCGCGCGCGTGAGCAATATAATGTGCTCCAGCTTCATATATAGTATCTACTTCTTTCAGTCGATATATAGATAGTTTTCATTTGACTTGGCTGCTGCTGCTGACACTTTAAGTCATTTGACTTTTGCCTTGTACAACCATATACAGAGATATATATACTTACATTCCACATCCAATATGATGCGCTTCGACACGGAGGGTGGCACTCCATTGGTGGCTATGCACAGATAGGCGCCCATCTCATTGCGGCTCACTTTGGTCAGTGGCAGGACATCGCCATCGTAGACCAGCACTATTCCGAGTTTATGGTTGATGTTTGCCGGAAGGAAGGAAGTGAGTGTCCGCACCATGAAAATATACAACGTGCAGGGCATAGAGAATTTTCAATGAGACAACAGAAACGTGTGTATATGCTCACTAACACATGGGCAGTTTTTAAAGTTTTGTGTAAAGATTTGATTTGAAATATGCCGATAATATGTCCAACTTTTCATAAATCCGTTTGTAAATATATATATCCAAATATTTGGTGGATATAATATTGTTAAATTACGATCAGAAAAATATAGAAAAATTGTAACTAATATTCAAATGGCTGAATTTTGAATCAATATTAGTTCCATAAATTTTCAAAAATAGGCAAAACTTATGAACTTATTCAAAATTGAAAAATATGTTAAGATTTGAATTCCTACTGAGCTTAGCAGACATATTTAATGTTATGACTCCTATTCTTTTATTATATATTAAATCAAACTTTTCAGCTCTTATGAATCCGAAAATACTCAAGAAATTTTTGTTTTTGCTTATCATCACCTTTTCATTTAGCATTTTCACCTTAAAAAATATCTTTTATGTTGACAACTTTTAAAACCGCACCCGTGTCAAATATTTTGTGCACCCTTCTTCCCAATCTACCTTTCTTCTTTTTCTCGACGGCAATTTCCTCGCCATCCTCTCGACGCCAAATGATTTTGGGTGTAGGGAATCCATCGGCGCGACATGTCATGTTGATGTTTTGGTTTTCACGCACTGCCACGGAAGATGGTGTGCTCTCAATGTCCAGTATATTGGGTGGCACTGCAAAAGAGAAAATTGACGGGGGAAAATGATGAGATGAGCGTCAGTTGGTTGTCTATTTTGGTTGATGAAATTTTGTGCTGATGCTTGTTGTTGTTGGTCTAAACTTACCTACAACCTGCAGATAGCCAACCTGGCTAATCATAGGATTGGTGTTGACCTGGCACATGTAATAGCCGCGATCATCCTGATGCGCCTGATTGACATGCAGCAGCCAGGTGTTGTCCGTATAGGTAATACTGTAACGTGGTATGCGTGAGATGACATGTCGATGAATGGTCAGTATCATCTGGCGATCTATGTGTATCCAGGCCACCTAAAAGAACAATCGATTTTTAGTTGTGATAAACATATATAGTAATATATAAGCTAAGTCCATATACGCACACACATACACACGCACATATGCACACACAAGTAGTTATAATAAATGACGGCTAAAGAAAGCCAACTTGACAGCTGTTTCCGCTTTTTTAATACACTTTTTTTTTTTTTGCTAGCCGCATTTTTCCTTTTGCATCAGCTTGGCTTCGCTTTGCTTACATTGCGTGTGACATAAGGACAGCAAGGGCCATGTCCTACCAAGGATTTTCCAGCCATGCTCGCTGCAAAACTTTTCAAATTTACTTTCTGCCCAGTGACAGCAATGAGTTTCTCGTTTTCAGCTCAACAATAGCCACATCAGAGCACTCCCTTCTTCTTTCTTCTTCCTTCTTCTTCTACTCTGATGAAAGTCCAATAAGAGCCAGCAACAGAAGCAAGAACGAACGCAAAGAAAGGACCTCGCATGTCCAGTCCAGTATCCCTGGCTAGCTACAAGGGCCAACTTCAACTTGATATGGCGAGTAAATATTTGTGATTTGTTATGAACGCGCTGTCCGTGTGCCACACCAGCCACTGAGATAAATGATAAGTGATTTTCTAGTCATTTTGTTGGATTCAGCATGATGATGATGATGATGATGATGATGATCCCCCAGGCCAAGGCCTCTGGGAGTGGATTTTCTTGCTCTAGTTTTTCAATGAGTGCAAGAGTGCAAAGCTAAAGTTTTAAAACTGTTGATTTAGCGAGTTGTTGTTTTGTGCTCTAAAGTGGAACGTTTTATTCGTAAACGACCAGTTTCTAGCTACAAATTTAAACTTAATTCCAATTTCAGCTTTGACTTATGTCAAGTCTTAAACCATTTCTCTGCACACAGCCCAGCTTGCTGACACTTTGTCTAGGCCACAACTTGTCATAGACACAACATCACGTCTGCCTTTATCTCTGGCTGTCAATTTCACACACACACACACCCACACACACACTCACACAGTGTCAGTTTATGACTTTGCCTGTGTGAGCAATTCACAAAATTGATTTTAGACAGTGTCGCCAGCTTGAAACTCCATTGAATGGCAAACGTACTACGCACTATTTATGACACGCCCAATGTCCTACAAACGCCCAAACGCCACCCACTTCTAGGATACACTCACCTTATAGCCACCCAAATGTTCCACCACACAGGGCAGATTCGCATCTCGGCCCACAGCAACGGTTACATTCGGTATGGGCTGTGCGAAGCGGGGCTCATCCATCATAACTGCGAATGAAGAGCGGCATAAACAAGTTGGTTAGTTAATGAGCAGAATGACTACACTGCACTACAAGCAGCTTTATAATAAGGTGTTGATTAGTTAAGAAAGGTCCAGCCGAAGGCAGACATACACTTTTATATAAGAGCAAAGTTTTAAAATGAGAAATATCAAAGAAAAACTTTGCATATTGTTAAGAATATTGTTAAACTATAATTTTTAAAAATATTTCTCCTAAATTGAAATGGAATTTGGAAATAATCTAAGTCCATTTTCCATAATCGTAGAAATTTTCATCAGATATCTGTACAAGTTTTACTATTTATGTAATTTAAAAATATAACTTTTATTAGATAAAAATTTATTGTTAATATCAAACTATAATGTTTAAAGTTTCGTTAGCTAATAAGAAAATATGTTTTCAATTCAAAATCCCAAATATTTTATAATTTTAAAATAAGGAGTGAAGCTACAATTCCAAGTTCTTTTTATGCGGAATCATTCATATCTTTGATTCTTTTCTTGAAATAACTTTTAAATTTTAAAGTTATAATCGAATACTTTTCATTCTATTGAGTCAAAGAAAAAACTTTTGAATCGAATCCATATCAAATGATTTAATCGGAAATGGGACGAAGTCTGTATAATTAGTTTTATTTTTCCCACCTCTTCAAGTTATCCCAGCATAAGAAATGAATCCAGAAACTAAACGTGTTATAACATACATTATTTATGTAACCAAGATAGCTTTAGTTGAAGACTATTATCAAGTTTCATGATATAGTTATATAATCCAATGCAAGTAATTGTATATTTAAATGAATAGTTGCAAACGTTGCTGTTGTTGCAACTGCAGCTGCTGCCGGGATGTCCATGACCCGCAGGCAAAATATAATCAACGGCAGCGTTAGTGTCATTATGAAATAATTTAACAAAGCAATTTTTTTTATCTAGCCGGCAGCCGGAGCTGAGGCAGGAGTTGCAGCTGAGGCAGGAGTTGGTGCTGAGGTCGGAGTGGGAGCTGAGGCAGGAGTGAGAGCTGAGGCAGGAGTGGGAGCTGAGTCAGGAGTGAGAGCTGAGGCAGGAGTCGGAACTGATGTCGGCACGTAGCTATATAGTACGTAGGTTCGGGTCGTTGTGGCGGCAACCGCAGCCTGTTGAGGCATTGCGGACGCGTCCTTGGTGTTGTTGTTGTTGTTGCTGTTGTTGTTGCTGCTGGTAGTGGCACTTTTGTTTTTCTATGCATTCATTTCGTGTGCTGCTTTTCCCTCGGATATGGCACACAAAAGCAAAACATCAGCCAGACTGTTAAACACGGCAAGTGGATGCCACTCTTTCACAACGGTTGGGGCCTTTTTTCAGCAACACGCAGTTGACGGCCCGCATGCCGACACTGCAGCTGCCTCACCTCATCTCAACTCTCCCTCTGCTTCAACTTCTACCCCACGGCGCCTCATTTTAACCCACGACTGCCATTTCGACCGGCATCAGCACGGACACGGACCTGGCATTGAAATTGAATGCAAGCTGCTTGCTGCCATCGTCGTCGCCGGCAATTTGAGGTCTCATTTTACTAATTAAATTATGAGTCGACTCGACTCAACAGTTTCGACACCAAACACCTCAAACTGTGCGCAATCCTTTGTTTAAACTCGGCAACGTTTGGTTGCGAACTTTAAAATTTTCTGATATTGTTGTTTAGCTCAAGTATTTCATCTAGTTTTGTGGTTAAATTGCAAAGTTTTGCTTTCATTTTCAGCACATTCTGTTTAGAATTCTACTTTCAATTTACACAGAAATCTGAATAACTTTCACATTTCATCCAAAAAATAAATGAATAAGCTCTTTTAATTATATTATACTTCAAAATGCTACAAATTTATTATGCTACATCAAGTTTATTAAACTAACAATTTCTTCATGCAAAGAAAAATCGAAAGCTGTTGAATTGCAGTTAAAAGATGATGCCTGTTTCGTTTTAAAATTTGTGAAATTGAAACTTGATTTAATTTTCAAAGTGTTCATATTGCCGATAAACAATTTAATGCAATTGTATTAATCAAATGTTAATTCAATGCTTGATCAAATGCAAGTTGATGTGATCAAAAATAGTAAGAACAAGTAAGAATACTCTAGTCGAGTGTGCCCGACTACGAGATTCCCTGCTCCCAACTTGCATTTCAAAGCAGTTCAGCGGCAACACAAGCAAGCAGCGAACTTAACGTGTCCAGTGTATGTCAAACTGTTGTTTCTGCCTGCTTAATAGATTCGTCCATTGCTTTGGTGCTATTTATCCGATCGTAATGAAATTAACGCAACCGTTCAACATTGAATAAACATATATGTGTACCAAAAATCAAAGCTATATCTTTAAAACTGTGGCTGTGGGAGTCTTTTGCGATTTGACGGGGGTGCGGGGGGGTGCATCCGAAATTTGAAACAAACTTGATCTGCGTGTGGTATACAGGAACCTGCAGGCCAAGTTTGGTGTCTCTAGCTCTTATAGTCTCCGAGACCTGTGTGTTTATACGGACAGACAGACAGACAGACGGACATGGCTAAACCGACTCGGCTGTTGATGCTGATATAGAATATATATACTTTATATAGTCGGAAATGCCTCCTTCTGCCTATTACACACATTTGCAGAACTATATAAGTCCTTTTTCCCATTTATAATGAAAACAGGGACTAAAAAGGCAAATGTACTGTCATTTTATTTAACCGAAAGTCAAAATTACAGTTATTTGGAATTCATAAAATGGAATTTCAATATATTTTTGAAAATTTCAAAATTGCGTGTTTTAAAGAAGCGTTTTCTTTCTGTCTTACTTACCATGCGTAACTAAATTCGTCATATAGATGAGAAACATAATCCGTCGATTCGTGAAGCGACTTGGAAATATGTTGAGCGCAATTAGTAAAAGTTTAATTACCGTAATGATAAACATTTTGTTGTTGTTGTTGTTGCTGTTGTTGTTGTGTGTGTGTATTAATCAGTAAAGTGTGCAAATGTTAACGTTTTAATTAAACGACGTTTCTTTGGTTTTAGTTTTTCACTGCAATTTCCATTTATGCGGCGTAGATTTTTATTTGCATTTGCACGTTTTTTGTTTTATTTTATATTCGTTTTTTTATTACATTTTATTCATTTGTTTTATGTGTTTTGTGTTTTACATTTATTTGATTTGCGTAATTTAATTTGCACACACTAGTGAACACACTTTCGTACCAATTGCAGAAAATGGCAATTCAAATTTCATTTAGCGTAAAGCTTTAAAAATCGCTTAATTCACTTGACGCGTCGATTTGCATTGTTGTTGTTTTTAGTATTGTTGCTGTTGTTGCTGTTGTTGTTGTTGCTGCTGCTGCTGCAGACGAAACAATGAAAATTGAAAATAAAAATTGCATACACAGAGGCGCAACCGATTCGAGGGATTATGGCATTTATTATTATTATGGCACTCTCGCAATACTCATTTGTTGTTGTTGTTGCTGTGGGCTTTACAATGTTGTGTGTCTGCTTGTGTTTGTGTTTGTATGTGTGCCAGACTGACTACTCACACAACAAGCAACAGCAACAACAACAACAATGCCATACGCATTGCAGCTCTTGGCCTTTTATGACGTTTATAACTGTTCGTTGTTGTTGTCGCTGTTGTTGTTCGTTGTTGTTGTTCGTTGTTGTTGTCGTTGTTCGCTGGGGTTTTCGGTTTGCAAAGTTCATTTGACTGCTTCGCTGTGTATGTGTGAGTGTGTGTATGTGTGTGTGTGTGTGAGACCAATGCTACATTTATTATTAATAGCACTGTATTCCGGTCAGTTGTGTATACAAATGAACGCGTTGCATTGATGTTGCTATTTTATGGCCACTACGATTTCTTATTGTTGTTGCTGTTATTGTTGATTTTATTGCTGTTATTGTTGCTGTTGCTGTTACTGTTGTTGTTGTTGTTGTTGGTGCTGTCGTACTCTCATAACATGGCCACATTTTCATTGCACATGAATTGTTACATTTCATTTCGCATTTCTCATTGTTGCGTATGTTAACGGTTCAAGTTGGGCATATCAACCAGATCATTCAGTTTGTACAGGTATATTTTCAGATCAAAATTGTATATAGTAAATGGAAAATGAATTGAGTACATTTTCTAGTTCGAATAATGTTCTTAAAAGCAGAACTTTTCTTATCTATTACTTAGTTGTTTTGCGGATTGAAGAACCGCTCACATTTTCGTTTCCAAAATGTTTTCTAGTTTTATAAATTGCCTTTTCTGTATATGAGTTAAGTAAACACAAAGGCCAGGCGTGTTTTGGGGTAATAAATAAAGGGAGAGCACGGATATGATACAATTGAAACCGACTTAAGTGAACATGGAGGACATGTGGAACTTTTAATAGGCCATACGAAAAGAGAGAATCATTGGGACATCGAACTAATTGCTTAAATCTATTAGATTAGTCGGTTTCAAGCGATATTTAACATAGTATTATATGAAGTAATTCGACGAATGCAATTTAAAGTAACAATGGAGGACAAGAACTTTAAATTTGCAGCTAAATATAAAATGAATTGACAAGGCAATAAAATTACACTCAAATTTTCAGCGATATTATGCCTATCTTAAAACATAAAACTATCTGTAAGGATATTAAAACTTCGTATTCCCAAAATATATGCAATTTTTGCTTTCTGTCTTTATGTGGTTTTACTTAAACACACTTTAACAGACTGGATACATTTGGATTTCTGACGCACTGCGTTGTGACTTGGGTCAGTTCAATTATGTCCAAATGATTTATGAATGTACATGACATATCTGCTTCCTGTGCCTTCCGCCGGACACCCCCGCTGTTTGCAGCAATCCCATTTCCAAACCCATTCCATTCCAACAGTTGTCGCATCAAGACATTAATTTTTGATTTTACTGCCGCTGTTTGTCGTCGTCCGAGTTTTTGGGCTTGGACTTAAATATTTATGAGCATGCATTTAATAATCGAATTTTATATTTTTTATTTGTTTATTACACATTTGTTTGTTGTTTGCAAAGTATTTAAAACTTGCGACTGGCGTAACATTTACACAGTTAAATAAATTGTAAACAAGCCTGCCCGTCGCAGTTCATCTGAGTTTTTTTTATTTATGCGGCATTTTCAACTTTTTTTCTTTGCCTTTTTTTAAATGAAAAGTTGTCATGAAAATCGTATGCATTAAATATAATTGACAATATATAAAAGGATACATTATTTTTTTTAAGCCATAGGGGGTTAATTGCTATCAAAAAGTTGCTGGCTGCGTTTTAAACTCTTAAAGCATTAAAAAAACATATAAAAATAATGTTAATAATTTGAATTGTTACAAAAAAGAAATGCAATAATTTAACCGAGAACGGAAATAATGTGATTTAAATTGTTTAATTGCGCATGCAGACGGCAAGGACATACAAATTACTGCTCCTGAAAGCAGGCAATGGAATTTTAATCAAATTTTATTGAATATTAATAATAATAAAAGTATAAATTAAATGTATGCCGGCAATTATCGAACTAAATAAGATAAACAACATGTTTATAAAATATATAAAATGGAGAGTTCTTTTATAAGTTTAAATTAATTTATTTATAATATATTTATCAATTAATCTTTCAGCTTTTACACATCTATTGCTAATCTATTAATATAATAATAATCAGGCCTGTTTCGAATTCAGTACGTTTTCGAAAAGTAAAATCGAATGAATTCCGAAGAATTTAACAAATCAATGTTCTGATTTCCGTTCGGATTGGTTTCATTTTGCTCTTTTTCACAAACCGAGTTCGAAATCGAACTTTCATTGTAAAAACGCATTGATGAATCGAGAACAGCTAAGTTTTCTTTCACTTTTTAGCTTCTGTTTTACAGACAGTTTTTCAATTTAATAATATAAATGTTATATAACTTTAATCTAATGAATAAATTGAATAAATCTTTTCCAAATATGATATAGAATATAAGAAAATTGAGTTTAAGAATTTGTGTTTTTGAATTCCTTGTGTAATCTGGCAATTACTTTTCATTTTTCGAACGGAATACGAATTCAGAACAAGCCTGCATATCTCTATCAGTTTTCAATATCATTTGCCGTTAAAGTGGTGTCCTATTTCATCCCATCCTATTTCAATTACTTGTTTTTTTAGTCCTAGATCAAGGGAAAGTGATTTTAAGCCTAGATTTAGAGCAAGTGAATATAATCCGCAATATCTCGCAAACATTGAATATGGAAACATTTAACAGAAATGCACTTATACAAATTATTGCCAAAAATGGAAACCGAAACAACAAAGTCAAGTATTTAAATTGAATTTTAATTTGATGTGTCCCATTAATAAAGCATCACTTCTGCCATTATATTCTATTTTAAAACGTTATCCTTTCTAAATTTATAGCTATGCTAAATTTGTTTAATTTGGCTTTATTCTAGGAATTAAAACAAAACAACGAAACAACTAAAAATCAATTTTAATGACCTCCAAACAGCTGTCAGAAATTTACATATGTCGCGCCACAAAATTCGAGCAGCATAGCAAATGTGTGGCAGCCACAAATACATGTAACAGCCACATGTCTGACTAAGTAGGCGTGGCTGGGCGTAAGTGTATATGTGTGTGTGTCTGTGTGTGTGTGTAAGTGAAGGCTGCTGTTGCCGAAATGGGCGTTTTGTTGCTGCTGACATTTTATGGCTGACGACAATGTTTTTGCCTTCGTCACGCCTCACCCAGTCAGACCCCTTCCGCCTCCCCACCCATACGCTGGCAGGGCAAAGTAATTAGGTTGAAATTACAAATTATGGGTTCATGTACCACATTATAGCGACAAAATCAGAGAAACGCACATGGCTGGCAAATTACAGCACTTGTTTTCCAGAATGCACAACCAAATTATCAAATGGACAACATAACAACAAGAAGAGAGAGTGAAAGAGGCAGAGGCAGCTCCTCCTGCAGCAGCAGCAGCAGCAGCTCGTTAAAAAGCACTTAGGAGCACAGGAGCACAAACGACAGTGGGCAGTTTGGGGTAATTATGATGCAATCAGTCTGCAAAACAAATGAACAAGGCTACAAAATCACAACTTAACAGCGGGCCTGACATATTATAAATGAAGGCTAACTTTTATTTCCGCTTAAATATCAGAAAACTGTATTCAATTTAACATTTTGCACATTGTAAATTATGCTCGAAAGAACAATCAGCACTTGTCAAATCTTGAGTGGCGGCTGAGGAATGCACAAATGGAATTGCTTGACAGGATGTGTCTCGAGAGCATGAAGATAATGCAACATGCGGCGAATGCAGATGCCAACGCCAACAATATATATATATGTGCCACAAAATTGCATTAAATTTCGTTGACATTGTTGTCTTCAACATGTTTTTAATGGAATATTCAAAGGTTAATTTGTATGCATTGGTGACACAATTTCTTAAAATATTTAAAAGCCCATTCAACATTATAATTGCTATAGCCACAGAAAACACACACACACACAAAACAAACAAAGAAATTCATTTTGTTTTATTTTTCTCATTTTATTTTCAATTTTTTTTCGGTATTTTTTTGCCTTGAAGCGCTAATTAGTTCATTTTTGGCTGTTTTTATCTTTTGTTCGTAAATGGGAACATGCAAAACAATACAAGGGCGCCCTTTGGCTGTTTGCATTTTAAGTAGAAATATTATTTAGGCTGTCTAATAATGAGCTTAAGAACCTACACACAAAAAGTCAAAGAGAAATAAGATCTTGCGGTTCGTTTGTACACTCGACAGCTTATGGTAGTTCCTTAGAATGTGTTGTATACCCGTGGTAGTTCCTCAGAATGTGTTGTATGCCCGTGAAACTCGTCATATGAATTTTAATGGGCATTAATTTCCCACTCTTTTAAGAATGTTAATTAATGGTTACGAATAATACATGTTATAATGATTCTTAATCAGACAGTAAAAGTTATTTTGTTGTCAGCTATAATGTCGAATACTAATTATAAGTTCAACTGTAATGTCAAACAAGCATACTTAAAAAAACAGTGCTAAAACCGTTTGGGAATTATAAGCAATAACTTAAAAAATGGTTGATCGATGCCGTCGCTTTGTTGTTGTTTTAAGTGTATTAGTTTAACTTTTGGTGTTTTTACGCTTTGGCTTATGCCATGATATTCATAATCTTTTCAATGTTGTTGATGATTATAACAGACTCTCTTCTTATTATTAAAAACTCAATTTTAACTTTTTAAGCTGGTAGTTAACAATTTTTGCCAACTTATTATTACTAACTTTTTTCTTTTGATTATTTTTGGTCTGATTGGGCATTGCTGGGTTTTCCCAATCAATTTTTTGACCTATTTTTACAATTTGTATCTCAGTTAATTTTAATTTTAAATATTATTTTTATTTAAAGTATAAGTTTAATTTTAATTAATTATATTTAAAATTTTTAATTTCTCTACATTCGCATTAAATTGTGTCGCCTTTTTTAAGTTGACGATATATACGATGAGCAAACGCTTGATGAATCCATCTCGGACATCTCAACGGTCAACACGGTGTACACTTTTGTGGATCGTGCTGCCACCGCAGCGGCCACCAATTCCAACAACACTGATACGGAACTAGCCCAGCTATACTCGCACGTGCAAGCTTTACCAGAGTCCAAGAAGATATTAAAAATAAGAAATGAAAATAAGATATTTATGAAAGCGGATCAGTTGGGCATTACACCAAGTGTTTGCTTAAACTGTTTGAGAATTATAAGTAAAAAACTAGAGACAACTTTAATTTATAGAGTGGATTGCTTTGATGCAAGCAATTTTGTTGAGAATTTTTGAAAGCAATGGAAAATGTAAGTTATTTATGCCAAAAGCGCCAGCCATTGGTTGAAATGTAAACTAGAAAACGCAGCAAGCACACCCAACAGCTGATTTACGCAGTATAATCTTATGTATTGCATTCACACAATAGCTTGTCTATATAAGCAACCTTAAGCTTACGAGCATTTAAGACATTAGGTGAATAGCATGAGTATTTATACTTGCATGGCTTAACTTTCAATTGTTGACGCCCAATTGTTTCTTATCATCTGTGCTTCAGGCAGAGGATATCTAATGAGCTCTATAATTGACAAAATAACAATGATATATACTATATATTGTAGGCATTGTCATTGATAGATTGCATTGTGTGTCTATTTATCTATAGTACTTGCATTCTGCTCTATTGCTTTTATATTTTAATGAAATTTTAATCCGAAGAAGCAGCAGTTAAATCGTTAAAGATAAGATGACACTTTTCAATAACTAGGAAACGAACAGAACAAAAAGCAATCAGTTTGCTAAAGCAGCACTTCAAGATACAAAAAGTCGAAAAGAAATTGTTTTTTCTTATGCAGAGCTATCAATAACAACAGTGCAATGAACCAGAAAGGCAGAGAGAGATAGGCAGAGAGATAGAGCGCGAGTGTTGCAATAACGAGGCAAATGATAGAAAAACCATTGCCGCGTAATTTGGATCAGTGCGCGACTTGAGTTACCGTTGAAGTTGAAGTTTAGTTTGCTGCTGCTGGCAGCAGCCGTAATTCCTTTACAAGCTGAAGGATATTAAAAACAAGTGCGCCAAGTGCAACAGTGGCAGCAGCAGCAACAACAACAGCAGCAGGCAAAAGCGTAGCAGAATGTTGCATAAACTTAACATAAATAATGGAAGTAATATTTCAACCCGGCCAGGCCAGCAAGAGCAGCCAGGACGAAACAAAAGTAGAGTGTGGAATAAGGAGTAAAGTAAGCTGCGGCATAAGGAGCAGCTGAAGCAGCAGCAGCAGCAGCAGCAGCCGCAGTGCAACAAATGAAGTTTGGATGACTTGCAGCGCTGCTGTTGGCTGATTGCCGTTAAATTTATGTTGCACGGCGACTGAGTGAAGTTGAGGAACACCAGGAGCAAGAAGCAGCAACAGGAGCAGAAACAGGAACAGAAACAGGAGCAGAAACAGGAACAGAAACAGGAGCATACGTACTGTGTACATGTTTTTTTTTTAAATGAATTTGCGAGGAATGTAAATTGCAATGTATATATAACATATAGCTGAGCTAACGGTATTTACGTTCTGGCCACGTTTCTTTATAGCCGCATTCTGTGGTGCCTCTATCAAACACACAATTTTTGCAATTTTTAACGATCGCACACAAAATTTACTTTGATTAAGCACATTTATTTTTTTTATTAGTTGTAATTAAAATTTGTAGCTGTAAATTTGATGACAAAACACACGAAACACAAACGAAACTTTTATTTATTATTATTTTTTGGTTTTAACAGTTACTTTTGGTAAACACGGCGACGTTTAGGCGTCCACTTCCGGCGCAGTTTCGAGTCGAACTGAAGGCTCAAGGCTTCGCTTCATTGGCAGCACTCGCGTTTGTAAAGCATTCGGCTTGCTTAGAGCCGAAGTACGCTTCGGCTTCGGCTTCGACCTCCACTTCGTCGGCAGCTGTTCGTGCGGCTTTCGTCAAGTTTCGAAATTCGTTCAAGTTGTTGCTGTTGTTGTTGCGCTTGCGTTGCAGCTTTCGAATGAAACACGTGCGATAAAAACAAAAACAATATTTTACTTTAGCTTCGCGCCTTTTTCGAACTTCGCTCTGCGTGGGCGTTGGGTGGGTGGGTCGAAGCCGCTGCTTGTGGGTTTCCCTCGTCCAACAACAACAACTACAGCAACAACAACAACCATAACAAACGAGCAAAAAAATAAAAGTAATACGCAGCGCATAAATCTCATTGGCCAAGAATATGTGCACAAATTAATACAAAGAGCGACGTTACATTGTTGTTGTTGCTGTTGTTGTTGTTGTTGTTGTTGTTGTTGTTGCTTGTCGGTTGTTCGTTGTTGCTTTTGTCGGCTATGCGGTATACGGTGCGGCATTAGGCCTACAAGTCACCCCCTTGAACTTGAATTGGATTTGTAAATACGGCGAGTGCCAAGCGGAACAGAACGAACCAGATAATCGGAAGAGTACGCGCAACAGCTGATGAGTTATTTGAGCAAATATATATTTATTTTGTTAATTTTAGTTTTTTATATAGTTTCAAAATTATAAGAAAATTATAGACTACAGTCTACAGATAAATTTTACTTTTCTTCACTTTATTTATTGATAAATTTCAGAATTTTACTTTACAGAAAAATTTGATTTGACGAGTTTCTACGATTTCGAACTCCCAACCTCTTACGCATTTTGAAAAAATATATTTTTTTAAAAGAGAAATTCTTTATTTTCTTCCATTTATTGATAGCAGGCATAAAAGTTAGCATAAAACGCTTTTTCAAACTTCAAAAAGCTAAAAAATGACTGCCAAAATGACTACAAAAATTTGACTTGAAAAATTTCCTAGATTTCAAACTTTTAACTTTACTTTTTACACATTTTGGTACAAAAACAATGTTGTTAGCCAATTGAAATATATTAATTTTAGACTCAATCTATTGCGGACATTAGTATAACTAGCTTTTTCAATCATTTTTTGAAATATTAAAAAGTGTCAAAAAGTTTGAATTGCAATGTTTCTAATTCTTCACTTCCCAGATAACTAACTTTAATAACTCTCAAAACTAAACCGATTTCCAAGCGAAATATAATTTTTTGTTTTCTAAAGTGGTATTGCACCCTCCGATAATTATTTCAAGGCCCTCTCTCACGTTTTCGAAACAAAATATTTTTTCGTTCATCAAAATATCTTTAATGAATTCCGCAATTCTATAAAGTGTTATTAAATTTCTGATTTATTTTGTCCAGCGCATATATCCAATATTCAAAAATTTAAATTACATTTTTTAGCAAGTTTTTTTTCAATCTTAATTTAATTTTTTCCCTTCCGCCGTTTGCAATTCCCTTACTTCAACGAGCTATGCCAGACAAGTGCAGATACAGAATGCACTTAAATATTCTGCATACGTTGAAATGTCAGCTGCAGTTTTCTGTGGGCGGTGACAACTGTGGGCGTGGCACAATATATATACTTTATTGCATATTTGTTCTGTTTGTGCAATCATAACGCACAAACGCACACAAAAATTGTACACAATCTTTGACTGGCAACTTTTTTGAGATGCATAAACTCGCTGCTGGACAGCAAATTTCCTAACCCCCCTCCCGAAATTGTCCAGAAACGTACGCAAATTGTGCTTTGATATTTTGTGTGTTATTATTTTTGGTTTCGTTGACTTCTTCTTCGGAAATACAAGTTTTTGTTTGTATTACAAGTTTTAGAAATAAACAAGCAGCGTACTTCCTTTGTGGCACTTCTCTCCAAGGAGGCAGGCAGCAGGCAGGAAGTACGCGCTTAGACCAAAATTTGTTTTGTCTTACATCTTGCATCATCATAAGAATGTTGTTTGCTTTGTGGCCAGATTGAAAAAAAGGCAACAAATATGAGCCGAGTTCTGAGTTCTGAGAGCTGAGCTGTAACTTTAATGCACATTTGTTGTGTACTCGTTTATGATATGTTTATATATCGCCTCGACATTCACATCATAAAGTGAAGAGTCCTATGGATTTATAACTGTGGCATATGCTCATCATCTTTTGATTCCTTCTGTTATATTCTCTTCTGTCTGTTCATTCTGTGTGAGTGTGTGTGTGTGTGTGTGTGGGTGTTTTTCCCTTTTTTTTATATTTATTGCATCATTCGTTGCTGTAAACTCGCATATTAAGTGGATTGATGTATTAATATTTAAACGGCGATTTGTGGCTACCAAAGGTTGCTCTGGGGGCCCATCTCAGCCCAGCCCAGAAGTAAAACGACTCAGGGGCCATTGGGTAGCTGCACTTAACCTTTGACCCTTTGCTGTATATTTATGAGTGCTGATAATGCTTAATCTGCATACTTATAAGAATATCGATTAAGGATACATTGCAACCACATATGTTTTCTCGCCTTTGACTCTCGCTCAAACAATAATTACCTCTATAAAAGTTACCATCTTCGAGCAGGTTGTCTCTCCCCAGACTTTCCTCCTACCTTCCTTCCCTCCTTCAAAACTTCTGTTCACATTAAAACGCTACACGCATTGTGGACCCCATGTTAAGTTTTTGTGGCTGTTCTCGAACTCGTACTCGTACTCGTACTTGAGCTTCAGCTTGGGCTCATAAATAAAACATAAAGGCGCCGGCGCGTAGAATTCCTTTTTTATGATGTCGGCAAGCAGTTGCAGCCTCCTTGAACTTTCCTTTCCTTTCCTCTCTGACGGGCAGCATATTTTGAAAAATGTTTATAAAATAACACGGAAAACGTACAAGTCATAAATAATGCGTTCGAGAGGAGCAAGCGGGAAGAAGGACAAAGTCGAGTGTCGCAGTAATATAAAATTACCACGCGTTTGACATGCAAATATCGAAGAAGGAAAAATAAAGAAGGAAGAAAATGTAAACAGCTTCTAACTGGCAATTATAACTGCCAGGGACAATGCGGCGTATGCGCAATATGAGTAAATCTTTTATGATTTATCTTTACGTTTTAAGTAGTTTAAGTAATGGGTTGCATCTTAAATAAATTAAAATTAAGCTGATTTTATATTAGATGCAACTATCTTATCGCAAATATCTCGCTGGGGTCATTCACTTTGACATTGTCAAATAAATAAATTGCAAGTGACATTTGCACAATTATTTACAATTAATTACGCATCTGACACACAAACAACCTCCCATTTTCTTACTACTCTCCCCCCTCTCACGCAAACAACTTCAAATTGGAAAAGCCACAGACAAAACCCAAACTAAGAGCAGCCCATAAAAGCAGGCAACTAGAAAAGGACATCATCATCCTTCCTCGCTGTCTTCATAGGCAGCTGCACTTGATTATGCAAACTCACTTACGCACACACATACACATACACACACATATCGTGTAGTTGCACTTGATTGTGGGCGTGTTGACGCCCATATGCCCCAACTACAAACACAATCGATTAACATTTAATTGCACCTGCGGCTACACAAATTTCTGCCTCTCCGATTCCCTAATCGAAATTATTGTTTGGCTCTCTTCAGGCTTAACTCAGGCCTCAAATTTGCTACCATCTACAAATTGGGAATATTTGCTAGGCTGTTCAATCTTGGTAGCAACACACACAGCTTGGATTATATTAGAGCTTGCAACACTGTTGTGAGGACCTGAGAAGGTGTTTTAAGCCATTCCCAGTTGACTTATCCAACTAATAATCATATTTCAGTTTTCCTTTCCACTTTCTCACGCCTTCTTTGGGAAGCACTCCCAATCATGAAAGCACTCAAATGGACCAGCAGCCAAAGGGCACTCGAATACTTTCCGCTTTGGAGTTTTGTTTTGAACCCTTTGACGCTTGCAGTGTCGGTTTAACAAACTGAATCCTTTTCCGCTTTCAATTCGGCAATAAAAACCAAACAATTTAGCGAAAAGTTTGAAGGCGTTTCTCATCTGCGGTTGCTCAAAGCGTTTCCCAAACATTTGAGTGTCAACAACAACAACAACAACAACAAACACAACAACAAGTTTCCCAAACACTTCCGCTTTTCACACGCTTTTCTTCACTTTTCTGGGGCATCAGAGAAATGCCACAAATGTTGCGCCAAAAATAACATTTGAATACCAAAAAAGGTTTTTGTGCCACGTCAGACTAACGAGGATGGGGCCAAACAGGAGAATGCAGATGTTGTTGTTGCTGTTATTGTTGTTGTTGTTGTTGTTGTTGATGGAGACGACTCCATTTTTAGGCAGACTCCACAGCTATTTCGGGTATTTTTATGGTGACATTCAGAGAATGGGAAACTGAGTGACGTCATGGAAATATATCTTCATTTGCAAGTGAATAAATGACAATTTTTAGACTCTTTTTGTTTTGTCTTTTTCAGATAGGCAAATAAGTTCACATGGCATTGATTTTTCTAAATGCCGCTGTTTACTCAACGCCAGTCAACAACTGAATCTGAATCAGAATCACAATCAGTATCAGAATCAAAGCTCCACTTGTCCACAATGATCGGATAGAAGCACCCTTCGGATAGATATCCATTTGAATCATTGAATGACTCGCGTTACAGAACATTAATATTTGATTTTGCTGTTTGTTTTTAATTTGCTCAAAAGCAAATTTATTTAGATTTTCCCCATATGTATCAAAGGATACCCCAAGTGAGTACGCCCCTCTCCCCTGCTTCACTTTATTTGTCCTGTGCACTCCTGGAAATCGATACTCGTAACTGAAACTGCATTCGAGTAATTGTTGGGGAGTGTTGAATGGAAAAAGACGTAGAGAGGGTGGAGTATTGAGTCCTGTTTTGGCTTCTTTCTTTGCAAAAAGAGTTTCTCATGCAGCATCGAATTGTCAGTATAAAGTTAACTGTAAAAATTCTCAAAGAATTCTTTAATATTGTATATGTTTATTGAATTAAATTTAAATTAATAAAGCAGCATACAAATTCAAATGCAAATCCTTAAATAGTCTAAGCCAGTCAGGCAGTATTCTCATAGATTTATGTACTTCGGACAGCTGCTTCTGGCTAAGCGGGGCAAAGGCAAAGATATTCTGACACTTTGCAGACGAAAACGAGTCCAAATCAAAAAGGATTTAGGCTCACTGCCTTGACCCACATTCACAAACTTATATCCATTTGCCAAAATATATTTCAAAATAGTTAAATTCCTATTTTTCATCATCAGGCTAGGCTTAAGCGCTCACATGAGCAGAGAACAGAGAGCTCTTCAAAAGAAAGCAGGAGGGATGGAGGGATGGAGGGAGGAATGTGCCAGCTGTTAATATTTTGACAATGACGCATAAGTCCTGGACATAGGACAAATAGACAGATGAACCAGGACAGGCCTTTCCTAATGCCAACCAGTTCAACAGACAGTTGGCAAGATGAATGTCGACAGTTGGATGAAAATCCAAATTTCATATTCAGGCCGGGCACTCTCGAATCCTCAACACAGAAAGTGTAACCCTCATCTTAATGTTCTTATTGTTGTTCTTGTTGTTGTTGTAGCTCTGTTGTTGCTCTGTTATTGTTTAAGTTGTTGTTATTCTGGCACCTTCATTAGTTATTCAAAAATTGTCGAGGTCATGACGAGTTGGAGATGTAGTTGGAGCACAACTGGAATTATGTCCAGAAGTGTTCGGGTTGTCTAAGGTTCACCCTCAAACGCACATGTGAACTAAAATGAGGGGGGATTGTAGTTATTAGGAGGGGTTGGGATGATGACTGATGAAAAAAGTGTGATTCCAAGTGTGAAATGTTCCTTAAGTGAAATGGCTGTTATCATTTAGCATAATTTAAATGTGATATAAGTCGTAAAGGTGTTTTAAAATGTGAAGACAGCTTAAAAGGACAAGAGTGTTAGATATATTTTAAGCTTTCGACTGTTTTACTTAGATTGATTAAGGAATTACTTATATATTAACTAATTTCCGTTTTCCTTTCCCAAATTAAATGATGCATTTGATGAGTAATCGATGAACGCGACAAGACAAATCCCAATTATATTCCATTTGATTGTTTTTTGGATAATCAGCAATTGACAGGACTTTAAGTAGCTTTGTTTATGTCTGTCCCTTTATAATCTGACCCTTCATCCAACCTTGAATTTACCTGCGATTCAATTAATTTGACAAGGGTAATTTTACAAATGGGAAAATGAGTGAATAATTGTGAGACAAAAGTGAATTACAGCATTTAAACTGCTTCCGCTTCAACTTCAATTGGAATTGTTCTTGTTGTCATTTCTGCTGAGCGTGTTAATGAGTTGTTAAGTTGTTCCAAAGAGTCCTGTGCATTGTCTGCTGAGTACCCGACAGCGATAAATGTCAATTGCAGCGCAGGCGACAACTCTTCTCCCATGGATATCCATTTTCAAAAGCTCCAAAGCTCAACTCCTGCGTTCATTACTCGCCTCCTGGCAACTAATATGCATTGCATCGAAGGGGAGTTCAGCTAGAAGGGTGTTGGGAATTCAGGGTAATATCCAGACAGGAGGCCAGTCGATTCGGCTGGACTAACTGCGCCCTATTATGAGGTGGATATGCAAACAATTGCAGGATTATGGCCACGATTTTGGCATCCTTCTGCAGTACTCTCGTATCCTGTCAATGACCATCGAGTGGGGTCATAATTTACCACTGGCTAATGCCAAAGTGCGCACTTCAATTCATTCATTGACTGTCTGCCCTCAAATGTCGCCTGTTTTTGGCATTCATTGGACTGCTCCAATGTTTATGATGATGATGTACTCATTTTCACAGCATAGATGCAAATTGCAAATCAATGTTATCTGAATTATTTCAAAAGTCATGTTTTCTATTTCCAAAAATGCCCCTGAAAAAGAGGACTTTGCCTCTTTTATTGAAACTTTTTTGCAGTTTGACCGAAGCAAACGATTTGCTTGGCTGTCTTGATTTAAGTGGAAGATCAATAACAACAACAACATCAACTGAAAAGTGATACAAAGGCAACCAGACACGCCCACACACAAGTCTGAGGAAAACTTTAGCCGACGTTCATTGAAATTGGCAGCTTTTGGTTAGAGGTTAGAATAAACCAAATGGATTCCATTTCAGTGGCTATTTTTGGGGTCAGGATTCGCTTAAAACTTTCAAATATCTGTGGGCAGAATCAGAAAGGATTTTGGGACATTAAAATGCACACATAAGCGAGTCAAAACTTTAAGGATTTGAACAGCTTACTCTGCCGTGCAATGGGTAAACCATTTCCTTAAGTGTTGTGCTCATTCAATGCAACATTAGACATGAAATTGTTAACAATAAATGGAGGATGGTTATTGCATATGTGTATATTGTGAGCAATATAGAGAAATTACTTGTTTTAACCAGGTAAATATGTAGTTATTTCAATTGAATTCGATTGTTAAGCCAACACAAGTATCAAATTGAAAACCAAATGTCCTTGGCAAAGACCACAAACTGGTTCAATTTTTCAGAGAATGAGCAAGTTCTAGTTCCAGTTGGACTCCCCTGCGATTAGAGGCAATGTCAAGATGTCAGCCAAATTGATTTATTGCCCTAGGAGAAGCCACAGGTGTCCATCTCCAATTCCTTGTCAGTTGTCCCCTGTTGACAGACGTTGCGGTCGCCATCTGCCAACTCCTCGCGCCTTTCAAATTTCCACTTTGTTGTTGTTCCTCAATGTCCTGAGTGTCCTCTCAATGGCTGCCAAGTTCGAGCTTCGCATGGCCTTTGCGGTTTTCGGCTGTGGTTCTTCTGTTGACAGTTCACCCACCTTCCCTCTCACCTCTCACCTCCCACTAGCCCCCTATCAGACAGGGGCATGAAAAATGATAGCGTCGATAGCGATAAAACTTGAGCGCACTTAAAATCGAATTTTTCGCTTCATGTTTAGCATAATCAGTGGCAGGCTGAATGCAGGGAGGGGTATTGTGATGTTGGGGGGGAGGGGATTCCCACGCAGTTCTTTTGTTGACGCCTCTGCTAATTCGAATTTAATGCTCACTGCTCGGCATGACAAATATTGCAGGTGTCGTGTGAGCCAATGGAGGTCACAGGGGAAGAAAGGACTCTGTCTGTCCCGCTGACAGTTTAATTGAATCTAAATCCTGCTGTGTCTGGAAACATGTTTTTAATTTCATTGTTTGGGCTGGGCTTTTCTTTCTAGTAAACAGTGAGATTTATGGCCACATCAACTCAAGAGCTTCATTGTTCTGTTCGCATTCTGCATTCTGCATCCAGCTAACCATATTTTGATAGCTCCCTCTTGTCTCATATGAAAATGCTCAACAAATGTGGAAAAGTGCAAGCTGCAAATGTTCTCGAGCATAAAAATCCATGCCATATTACGCATAATTTCAAGCCAACAATGAGAGTTTATATGTTATTTTTTGGTATGTTGCAACAGTTACTGATGTGCTCAGCTCTTTGTGGATATGTGGCATGCTATGATTTATTATCTCGCCTAAATCCATAAAATGATTTTTAAAAATATTTTCAACATTGTTTGCTGCTGTTGCTGACAACAAAATCCCAGACTGCAACTGAACTGAACGGACATTTAAAATGCAATCTGATGTTCACATTTATTTTATTATTTTAAAGTATCAAATTTAGTTATGCAATACATTTAAATTTATTAAATTTTAATCAATATATATAATTTCAATAAATTTATTGACATTAAAAAGGCATTTATCTTTGGCCTGTCTGAAATATGTCAAAAGTTTCTCTCGGCTCTCAAATATATTTGCAATGAAATAAATCTAAATTTGGCCCAAAGGTTTCGACGCATATGTGAAATCAGCGGGTAAAAGATTTATCGCTGACCAAGTCGATTGGAGCAGCTGTACAACAAGTAAAAGATACAATTTGCGATATCATGTTAAGATTGGCATAAATCACGCCTCAAAAAAGAGGCCTGAACAAAATATGATAAAAATTTGTTAACAGTGCGTATGCGTGTTGTGCATATAGAAAACAATATTCAGGTACTTTATCATCAATCATTTTTCTAGATTTTATATTCATTTTTTCATGTACGCTCTTTCTTGATCCTAAGTAAGACAATTTCTAATAAGAAAACAAGTTGAGTTTTCCTTGGATATTCTCTTATTTGTAGGTCAGTTTTGTTCAAGCTTTAATTGTTCGGCTCTACAATAATGATATGTGGTCGTGATTAAAGCTGCATTTCCGCACATATTGTGCATGCAAAATAATGAGGTTTCCACATGATGTCTAAATTATTGATTTTGTGACACAAACTAGGGAAACTCGGGAAACTGTCAGACACATAGATAGAAGGCAGGCTCAGCACAATCAAGTGACGGGAGGAGTAGATCCCAAAACAGAGTTTATGACACAATGCGCTGCATGTTGCAAGTAGGCACTTAAAGCTGCCCCATCATTTTATGGGGCATATCAAAGCCGCCGCCAAAGGCAAAAACTTTTCAAGTCATAAATATGAAGAAGCCAAGAACTTGCCAGATAGTTTCACGCAGTCAGCGATTATTAAAAATTTATTGATTGCCCCGATAATGTTCTAAAAAGGGGCGTGGCTGCTGACACGAATGCCCCAAAGAAAGAGCCGCAGCAGCAGCAAACCCTTGCCAGGCCCCCCCAAAAAATGCTTTTAATCTGATTGCAACGGAAAACCGGTCACAAAGTTGGCAGGCAGGCAAAAGAAAAAAAAACGCTATTGAATAAAAAATATTTATGCACTTGAATGGCAATATATATAAGTACGAAGGATAGAGATAGCAAGATAACGTAAAAGTTTTTAGATTATAAATCAAAACTTTCAATTTTCCCACCGCTCTTTTTTTTACAGTTGACGGCAAAGTTCAGTCCAGACTACAATTGAGTTTTTTTTTTGCTTTTTTTTCCTTTTTGTTAGCCCTTGGCTAAGAAAGTTGGCAAGAAAGTAAGTTGGGAAAGTAAGTAAGAGCAATTGTTTGATTGACTGACAAATTGTTGGCTAAATTATTGAATGCCATTGAAAGTGCAAATATGTAGCTACAAATGTAATTAGTGTTTACATGATATGCAGCAAGGCTTTGAACTAATTCGGAAATGAGCCTTTGTGGCCAAAGCTATGCTTAGATACCCTGTAGGTTCAATAAGGGGTATACTAGCTTTCTGTAGAACAGCAGATGCAAACTTAAGAGGGTTATGTATGATTTATCAACAATACAGAGTTTAAATTTAAATAAAACATAGTTTTGAAAAGATTTCTTCTAACTTTTCTATATATTTTCATGTTTGTTAACAACGTTTAAAACCTTCAAAGAAGATGAAAAACATAACATATTTTTACATGTTGAAGTTTCTTGGCAAATTAATGTTTCTTAAGAAAGTTTTTTTGTAATCTGCACTGCTGCAAAATGCAAATTATTACAGAAAATTTCCAAATTTCGATATTTTTTTTAAGAATTTTGAAACTTTTGCAGAAATTCCAAATTAAATTTAAGTTCCATACGAATTCTAAAGTCAGTTTTTTTCAATTTTTACTTCTTCAAAATAGTTCTATATTTTTTAAATAAACTTTTTAAAAATCTTTACTACTTTAAGTCAAGAAAAGTCTCAAAATTGCAGCGCATTTCAAAGAATCAACAAAAATAATATTTTCAAAAATTAAACAAAACATTTGTTTTACCAAAACTATTTTGTTTATGAACTTTGAAATAAAATATAAGAAAATTCAAACAATTTATTAGCTTTAACGCAGACCACACTGAGCATCAGAGAAACTATCAGTTTCAGGCTCATAGAGAATATGGGTGTTGTGTATTTTGGTTTGCTGTGCAATGCTGTGCTCTGTGTGTTGCATGCCTCAAGGCATTGCGGCTCATTTAAACGCTGCTTGGCATACTTAACCGCATATACGCACAGAAGCAAGACGAAGACAATGATAACGTTATATGGAATTATTTGTGCGTCTTTTGTTAGTATTGCTGCCATTTCTGCTGCTACTGCTGCTGCTGCTGTTGCTACTGCTACTGCTGCTGCTGCTGCTTTTGACTGTGGCTTGCTGCACAGAATGTAATCAAGAAAACATTTAAATGAATGGCAAATTCAAAATTGCATGCATATTTCATATGTGCAGCCACAAAATGCTCATGTAATTGCGCACAAGTTTGCCAGCGTGTGTGTGTTAGGGTTGCCCTCCCCTCTGCATAAATTTTATACTTGCCACACCAAAAACTTTTGTAAAATATCCCTATTTCTTCCTCTCCAACGCCTTCCACTTCCACTCCTTCCAAGTAGAGGCATAAAACTGCTTTTGGATGGTGTTTTTTGGGCATTAGCATGCCAGACGGCGTTTGCGGTGTCAGGCAAATTTGCACATTGATTACTTGCCGGAAGTCATAATTAAACAACATCAAAGGACAACACAAGCAGAAGAAGAAGAACACACACAAAAGTTGGTCCATAAGTAAAATTAACACATAATTTGTTTACCAAACACGTTTGACACGGCCAAAAACTTGACCACTTTTCACCTACTAATTGAAAATTCCAACTGCGAGCTGATAATGTAAAGAGCTCAACTAATTTGGTTAGTACGTCGTTGTACATAGCGACAGCTGTGGCACAAAACACCACAAATGCCTCTCACACACAGAACAACAATCACACAAACACACACACACAGCAAACAAACAAACACACACACATTAGAGGCCAACAAGTTGGCTGTTGTCAGGACATGCATGGAAGAAGGCCAAAACAGGATAACTCAAGGCTCAAGGCCCAAGGCCAGACCATTAGCAAAGCAGAGCAGAGTCAGGTCGTTAAAAAGTAAAAATCAATTTATGAGTAAACGTTAAGTGAAAAAGTTTTGCCATTAAAGCCAAAGAGTTGAAAGTGGTGTAGGTGTTGTAGGTAGTGCAGCCTACACTGAGCAAAACACAGCGTAACTTGTTCTTTGAAAACATTTCTAAGCAAATATTTTCAAAATATTTTATATACTGAGAAACGGTTTTGAAAGCTTGTACAAAATGAATATTTGCGGAAATGAATGAGTTTGAAACTTTTTACAAAAGGAATATTTTCAAATATGAGTGGATTTGAAAGTTTTGACAAAATAAATGTTTTCAGAAATGACTTTTAAATATTAAACGTTAACAGTTCTATTAAAGACTGTTCAAAAACATAAATACAAAAGTAGAGCTTTGGCGATACTATAAACTGATTCAAAATCTGTAAAAACTCTTAAAAAAGAAAAGATTCTTAATTAAAATCAAATTTTCTTCGTTGTTTTAAACCAAATAATGATGAAGAAAAACTATTTAATAAAACATATTTATATAGAAAAAATAACATTTGTATATCAAAAATAGGATCACATAATTGAAAACGATTCGGAATGAAAAGTTCTCGGAACAGGGAACTACTCTGATAGTTTCAGAGTTTTAATAAACAAAAAACCTAAATTATAAGCTTATTATTACACATAAATGAGATTTCAAAATGTTTTGACACTCAGCGAAAAAATATTGATTTTAAGGTAAACTGAAGAAAATGACAAACATATTTTCAATGTTTGATAATAATTGGATAACTCTGCTTAATAAATACCTTTTTTCGATGGCAATTTACAACAATTGGTTTTAAAACCTTTTTTTTTTGTAAGTGTAATAAGATCGAAAGGCAGTATCAAAGTCAAGTCAAGTTAAACACGAAACTCCATTTTCAGTAGCCGTCGTCGTCGTCGTCGCCGTCGCCGTCGTCGTCGCCGTCGCCGTCATCGTCGTCTGGCAATTGAGGTGTTGAAAAGATAAATCAATTTGCTTGCTGTGCACAGTTGGCAACAAAAAGGTTTAATTAACGAACAAATGTCAACTTGAGCGGAGCAACACTTAAGCAGCAGCAACTTTTGTGCGCAATTACGGTATGAATGAATGACAGCTTGAATGGGCTACCTAAGTGGGTAACTGAATGAATGAATGAATAAATGAATGAATGAATGCGTTGTGAATGAGTCTGATGGTTGTACCTAACAAGTGCGTGGCCATAATATTACAACCCTTTTAAATTGCTTGTGTAATTTAGCAAGATTTACATTTTCTTAATACTTTTTTGGCCAAAAAGTCTTCAATCTGGCTTAAGCCACACAATTGTTGCAAGTTGTCTGTTTGGTTGCA
Organism: Hirtodrosophila cameraria; assembly: GCA_949708635.1. Lineage (NCBI taxonomy): Eukaryota > Metazoa > Arthropoda > Insecta > Diptera > Drosophilidae > Hirtodrosophila > Hirtodrosophila cameraria. The sequence goes on from OX453091.1 coordinate 17,811,548, forward strand.
TTTTATGGTTGTTTTGTGGCAGCCCATTTAATTGCTGATAGCATCAAGATAACTATTATTGTATATATACCAAATGGTCGTTAAGATGTGCAGTCAAATGAAATGATTAGAGTTTTAAGTTCATAAGATAATTGTAGAGTGTCTATAGATGCGAAAACAAATTTAAATTTGTCTAGTTGGAATTCAGCTTCAGTTTTTTTAGTCTATTTGGCTTTGAAAAAGCGCAAATACTTGTATTTTATTTTTAGTTTTAAGCACTTTGTGCGAAAAAAGCGCAAAATTGAATGAAATTGAGATAAACAACAAAGCGAATAAATTGTCACTTGCCCTGCTTGAATTGTAAGTGCAAATATTAACATTCAAAACAAACGCACACTTGTGGATTACAAACACAAACGTAAAGTTATAAATGTATATAGATATATATAGTTATATATATACATATATAGGAGAAGTGTCAGCATCAGAGTGAGATAGACACTCGGTAGAAAGCTGCTCCCACAATGCCCAAGTGACAATGTAAGTGACAGACAGGCTGCAGCAACTGTTGACAGACGCCTCTGCTGAAGGCATTTTCCTTTTGTGACACTCACACACACACACACACACACAAGCACAGACAAAACAGACAGAGACAGAAATCAAAAGTAGAATCCAAAAGGAAGGCAAACAATGAATGTCGCCAGGGCACCGCAGGATATCAAATAATATTTGAACTAAATTTGTGCGCCTTTGCGAGTAGCATTCGACACCAAGAAGACTCAACACACACAAACACACTCATACACACACACACACTTAGCTTCAGTTAAGTTTTAAATCTGACAGCATCCAGCTGCATACAGATGAGCATTTTGCATGGAAACATTGTCAGAGATGTGTGTTGACATTAGGGCTGCGGGGTAAGGATTCAAGTACTGGCAGCATGGGATTTTCAGTGTTGAAGTGGGCTTAATCAAATTACAAGTTGATAAACAGTTGAGCGGAGCTTGCCAAACATGCAGGTCAATGCAAATAGCAAATGCATGTGAGCTGCTTACAGATCACACACGAGATTTCCAAAATGTCTCATGTCGGATTTTAAACTGAAAACAGCATACTATATAATGGGCTTGGCATATGTTAATAAGCATTCTCTGTGTTTAAACACAACATATCAAAATGTAATCTACTTAAGAGCCACAAACAAACTATTTGTTATTAAATTATGCAAGTTATATTAAAGCCTCAACTTGCGCACTTTTCAAGCCAGAGTTTAGAGAGGTCATTAGGTCATTAGGGCTCTTCAAAATGACTTCAAGTTGGAAGCTGGCAAGGACACATTATGGTTTTTGGCTCATTTACATGTGTGCTTTTAATGAGCCATTTAGCTAAATGCGCTTACCCCACTCTCCATCTCTCACTCGACATTATAAATAATTAATGTCGGCTGAAAAGTTAGCATGTGTTAACCATTTAACGCATTTATATTAAGTGCGGGCTCAACTTTCCAATAACATTTTAAGTGACAATTAAGTTTATAAATGTTTAAAGTTTAACCATATCAAGCTAAGCTGCTTAAATCTTATGAACAGAATATTTTTGATAAAAAAAAGAAGAGCAAAATGAGTTTAAATTGAATAAACACATAGGATATATATTTTAAATAAATTTTTAAAGCAGCCACACTCGCATTTTCTATAAATTTAAGAAAATCATTAATGTTTTTAGCTATAAAACAGTTTTGAATATTTAAACTAGCTTCAAATTATCAAACATACCCAATTTCTCGACTTAAATGATTATGTATTATGCATAAATCCATTTATAGTCGAAACCCCAAAACTCAAAGGCCAAATCAGCAGAAATTTTGAAGAGCTAATTAGCTAAATGGATACTCATTTAACAGCGAATGAAGCTTGTCTGTAACACTGTTCAAATGTGTCATGAAAATTAATTCAATTAACGATTCTGACAACATTTGAGATTCATTATGCACGTACAAGTGCACAATTGACATATGAAATGTGATTCGTATGCGCACCCAAGGCAAATATTTGTACAGCATCAAAATTGTAACAGATTTTGAGGAATTATTTTTGTTATAGATATATATAGTAAATCAATCAGTTTTTCATTGATTACATTTTCAGTTCAATTAAGCAAACTAATATTTTTATGATTTCTCATACTTTTTTTTTTTTGTTTTTTGGAAGCCAGTCAAAATATTTACATGCATGTGCATACTGTGCATATTTGAGCAAAAATTGTATAAATTGCAATGTATTTATTTATTTAGCAGGTGGCGCTGCACACGTTTTGCATTCCAATTAACACCGAACAGCAGCAGCCATCTATAAATTCCAATTGCAAAATGTATTTATGTCAACTGTAAGCCGATTAATGACGTACTGAAAACAGAAATTGAAACAGAAATTGAAACAGAAACAGGGACTGAAATGTCGAAAGCGGCCTATTAAAATCAATTAAAATTGCAATGCTATGCAAAATGTATTGTTTAATTTAATGCATTAATGCGAGTGGGGCAATCAATTTTAAATATATATATATATATATATAATACACATTTATAACTACTTTTACGCGCATTTAAATCGAAATTATAATTTACCAAAATATTTGAATACAATTTTGTTTTGTGACGGGGTCATTAAAACTTGCTCGTTAAAATGTTACTTCAAATTGCCATTCCATGATGATCGTTAAACTGTATACGGCAAATTTCCACAAAATACTATATACTTAATTGATGTGTGTCCGGCTATGGAAGAAATGGAATTGATTTCGTTTTACGAACTTGTTATTGCATGGCAAAATGCATTAATCCTTCAGTGTGGTGAAACAAAAAGCCTTTAAAATGAAATGTGATTAAAATTCAATGCACGTAAATACTATATATTTAATTAAAAAACATTTTTATATTGCATATATATGTACATGTGTGTGTGTAACATATGTATATAAGCATGTTTGTGTGTATGCATGCGACAAAAAGTGCAGCACAAGTGTTTGCAGATGGCTTACAAGTGTTGTTGTTGTTGTTGTTGTTGTTTACAATGCTGTTCAAATTTTTAATTGACTTTGTAAATAACAAAAAATTGTTGCAATGTGATATTATATTAATTATATGAAAACCATTGAAAAAATAGTACATTTTTACACATGTAATACTTTTGAAGTGTAGCTAAATATAATATTACGAGGAAATACATAAGATAAAATAGGAAAAAGATCTTTTCTGGTTTCCACTTTCGGCATGTTGCGGAAGTGAATGCCCCTCAAATTTTCTGATTTTCATTATAGTCGCAGATCTTTAAAATGATTCATATCTCAACTTGATTAAGGTCAATTTAATTCCATTCGAAAAGACATTTCAAAAGTGAAAAATAATAAATTTTAAAACGAATTTCACTTTCTCAAAATGGAACTCGAAACATGATATAGTATTCCGAAATTAAACACATTTGTTAACCATATAAAGAACATATAAAAATCAAGACTTGAAGAGTTTGATAAGAGATGCAACTCCACAAAAAACATCTTAACTAATTATACAAAATTCTGTTTATTAAATAAACATTTAATTAACGCAGCATACCAAGCTTAAGGACTTTAAAGTAAAAACTAAATACCATAAAGTTAAAAAATACAAATATTAAAAATTAACATGTGCGCCCAGAAAGTAAAGTGCGACCTGTTTGCGGCTACCGCTAACCAGCTGCCACCCAGCTGCCACCCACCGGCCACCCACTGCCCAAACACGCTGCCCAGCTGCCACCCACTGACCTGACGCCCACCTTCAGCTAACTGACCTTTTTGGCAAACTGAGCAGCAATAAAAGTTTAAATAGAAGTGCCAACAAACCACAACAGCACTCATCATGGTCCAACGCCGCTAACACAGGAAGGGAGGGAGGGAGGGGGGTAGGTTAACTAGCAGCTAAAGGTGTAATGGTATGAGAATGCCAATGAGGTTGGGGGATAAGAGGTGTGTGGCATGTGGCATGTGGCGTGGACATATGAGTAGCATTTCCGGCAAACCTCAGTTGTGGCCCAAAGCGGACAAGCTAAACAAGCATTAGGAAGGACAGATACCCAAGTAGATGTGCATAAAACCAATGTGTTTATGCCGCTCGACTATTGAAACAGAAATGCAATGTTTATCAACTTGACATTTCGAAAGTTTGATGAGCAAAAGTGAAGCCACATCCGATGCTATAAAGTGCACACAAGTACTTTGTTGTTTGATATACAATTTAAGCCAAGTATTAATACTTAACTGCTGCAAAGTAGTTGTCTGAAATAAAGTTTAAAACGTATGAAAGTGATGCAAAGATTTTGAAAAGAGTGATATCTTTGATAATGCAGTATTTGATTCGTTCTCCCTTTCTTCCCTTTAACAGCAGTACCTTTCACTTTTCAAAATGGTTTAAAAAAAGACTTAATATCTTAAATCAAAAACAAAATAAATACACTTAATTAATTAAAAACTCACTTGAAAATCATGCAATAATAATCAACTGAAAACCATTTATATTATATACACTTTTCAAACCACTTTTATTTTGTTTTTTTAACCCCTTTTCAAACACTTTTCGTTATGTTTGTTGCTCTCAAATCTCCATGCTTAAACGCGCGCTGGCTAAAGACTCGGAAGTAATAATACTCAAATAAAACATTTACAGGCGCACAGACGGCGAAAAACTGCAAATGACATACCCGGAGCAAGCCTGTTGTGGTGCGATGGTGCGCTGTGGTGCGACTGTGGTGTGGTGTGATGTGGCATGGTGTGGTGTGTCCACAAAAGCAGCAGCGTCGAGTTGAGTGAGTCAAGTGGAAAGTGAAGTGGAGGAGGGCGCCAAGTGCACTTCATTTCATTTCTTCAACCCTCCCCCCCTCCACTCTCATAAATTCAAACCGAAAAATTCGCTTATGGAGTCGCGCAACGCGTGGGGCAGAGAGAGCATCAAGTGCACTTGGATACAAGCTGCCTACAGCGCCAGGAATGACATACACACATACATACATAGGCACAGCTTTGGCTCGAAATGAAGCTAGTCTAGGGTTAAAAGAGTCTGTGCACTCAGAAAAATATAAATATTGCTACATCCGTTTGCTGAAAATTGCCATAAAAACATAATAATATTATTGAAATTTGTCTACAATTTGAGTTTAATACTTTTTTATAGAAAAAACATGCAAACAACCATTGATCATTTTCTAATATTGCAATATATATGGTAAATTCAGTTTTGTTTGCTTTTCCGTTCATTTGGAATGCAAATTGTTACCTGTTTGTAAAGCTCAATAAACGTATAAAATGTTTTACTTTTATTTCAGTTGTATAAAAATAATACAAACTAAATCATTTTTAAAACTGTAAAATCGGTTGCTTGGTGTTTCATTCAAACACGAGAACACAAAGGCAAAAACGATTCGGAATAAACTGATTTTTGCTGAGTATTTAGTTTAAATTCCAGTATTTGACATCTAAGCAGATATTAATTTTTATCAAAATTTTTATTATGTTAAAATAAACATTACATTTTTTATAATTTTTGAATAAGCCAAACCCAAAAATTTCGTAATTTGTATTATGTTAAAACAAACATCACAATTTTTTTTAATCATTTTTAAAAAGTAACTTAAAACAAACGTAAAATTTTCGAAATTATTATTATATTAAAATAAACATCACAATTTTTTTTATAATTTTTAAAAAGTTACTCAAACCAAACTCAAAATTTTCGTAATTATTATTAAATTAAAATAAACATCAAAATTTTTTTGTAACTTTTAAAAAGTAACTCAAACCAAACTCAAAATTCTCGAAATTTTTATTATGTTAAAATTAACATTACAATATTTTTATAATTTTTAAAAACTAACTTAAACTAAACGTAAAATTTTCAAAATTATTATTATATTAAAATAAATGTCCCAATTTTTATATAATTTTTAAAAAGTAACTCAAACCAAACTCAAAATTTGATAAACTTTTATTATGTTAAAATAAACATCACAATTTTTTTTTTAATTTTTAAAAAATAACTCAAACCAAACGTAAAATTTTCGAAATTATTATTATATTTAAATAAATGTCACAATTTTTTTTATAATTTTTAAAAAGTAACTCAAACCCTTCTAAAAACAAACACTCTTTGCTTTATTGACAACATGCAAAACATATTTATTGTGTAACAATTTTCTTTGAATTGTAGTTAATTGAAATTGTATTTTTTTTTTTTTGCTTTGATTGGATAGTTTGCTTTTTTTTGCAAGTGTGGGCTTGGATTTGGCGAGCAGGTGGGCCGTGTGTCTGGTAGGAAATTTAGTTGCCTCAACAAAACCGCAAATGCGACAAAAGCAGAATGCAATTCGCACTTGAAACTGAAGGCAGCAGCGGCAACAACAACAACAACAAACAGAAGAGTTGAAACAACAAAACGTTTTGTGGTTAAAACAAAAAAAAAAAGTTTTGCCAGCAAACTCCAACGCGATGAGGCAGGCAGCGGCTTCTGCTGCTGCTAGTCGTCTCTTTTCCTTTTTTTTTCAAGAGGTTTTTCCCAATTTGCTGCAGAAAATGAAAATTTAAATTTTTAAGCAACGCAGACGACGCCGACGACGTCGACGAGCGAAGGCTGCCAAAAGTTTTTCAACAGTTTTTGCTGCAGCTGGGAAATTTCACACATTTCCCACAGCGCATTTGCAGCGTTTTCCGTGTGTTTTTGCAAATGCTCCATTTGGTTCCCTTTTACTTTACATTTTTTGTTTTTGCTTTGTGTTTTGTTGCATTTTTTTTTTGTTTTAGCCAACTCAACTGCCAACTTGCTGCCATTTTGCAATTTTGTCAACGTGCAACGTGGAGAAGAAAACCCCAAGCTTTTTCTGAGGTTTGCCACACGCTGATGAATGACTGAGCGCTGATAGTTGTTACTATGTGTCTTTTCCGGTACTTTCGCACTCGCAACTCGCGCTCGCACTCGTTTCAATTTAACATAATGAAAAGACAGGAAAATGTGGTGCGATGCTCTCGGTTTTGTTTTACGCTTTGGCCTAAAGTAAAGTAGCCTGGCAATCATCAGGCAGCCAGGCCAAAAGAATGCACATCCGACACGCCGTTTCCTGTAACAGCAGCAGCTCCACCTTCTGCTCCAGCTTGTTGGTTGCTGCAACATGCAACATGCAACAAATGCCTCAAGTGCATAACGACTGCCAGGCATGGCCAACAAGCGGGCAACGGGGGGAGGCGCTGTCAGCCTGGCATAAATCACTGCATTTGCATGTTGGCCCTAGTCCTGCAAACGTTTCTGCTCCTGCGTGTGCTATCCCCCCCCTCTGTTGCAGCTAATCTTTGGCTGCCCCGTTGTCCTTCTGGCTGCCTGGCAAAACTGCTGCTTTGTACGCTTTTGTTTGCTTTGCATGCACTCTTGTGTTCCTTCTTGTATCCTTTTGCTGCTTTGCCTCACACTTGGCTCAATTAAAAAATAGCATTTGTTTGGGCGTTCTGTTTCTGTTTTTTTTTTACTTCTTTTTGGAAGGGGAGCAAAGGAACTGTTTCCATTGGCAATTAATTTGTTTCTTGTTCAAAGGCATTTTTAATTGCATTTTCACACGAAATGCAGCAATTTTATATGTTGTCTACTATGTTGATTTTCACACCTATATATATGCCAAGTCCTGTTTATGTTCGGAGTCTTACAGACACACAAAGCCGAGAAAATCAATGCAGCTCATGTTTAAGGCCATTTAGATAATATTAATTGAAGCTGGCATACTATTCCCCAAACAGGAGTTGACTTCAAAGTGCCGCATAACTACGTCAAAATGGGGTTAGCTTTTCTTTTTAATATCGGCAGAGCTCTTGTTTAGCAGGCATTTGCTTTCGGCTACAGCTGAAACCCAACTGTCCTCAAAACGAAATTGTGCTTCACTTTCGCTGTTTACTTTCGCATTCGAATTTCACAAACCTCGTATTTCCATTTACGAGCTCAATTTTGACTCGGCATTCGTAAACTCAAATTGAGAGTAGAAACTTTCAAAGAGAGAGTGAGAAAAGTTTGACGCAAGCGCAGAACTTTTATAAGAGTCATGGCTTGAGGAGTATCATATGCTTGAATTCTAAACTCTGTCAAAGTTAACTAAGAAAAACTAATTTTTAAGGTACGTTGAATTTATTTTTGATTGTTTTTGCAATAGAAAAGATAATCAGATCTTTTTTTTTTGTTTTCATTAATTAGATATTGCGAAATTGAATTTAACTTAGATAATTCCAATTTTACTTTTTACAACTCTTTGCGAATTGAATATATTTGCAACTCTTTGTTTAAGGATCAAGTTTACTAGATGACAGCAATAAGGATGTTCTGAACATGTTCTCTAAAATGGAAAGCCGGAAAAGGCCTGATTGATATATTCTGTACTTTTCTATATCTAAAAAACACAAAAAGCCTCGGGTTCGATTCCCAGTCAAGAAAAAGGTTTTCTATTGAAAATGTATCCACCGTCAATGTTTAAAAGCCAAACCAGTGATTTATATTGTCCAGTGTATGACCGTCTTTCATTATATACATATAAATAAATCCACATAAAAAAAAAAAAAAAAAAAAAACTATGCATGCCTATTTGTTTTAAGATAAAAAAAAAGTAAAAACAGAATTTTCTGCAAAATAAAATATTTTCAAAATGCAAAGATAGTTTATTTTAAATGTTTCAATTTCTTGTAAGAAATAAGCAATTATTAAAAATATATTTATATATTATTTTTGGCTATTATAACAAGATATATTTTAAGACACATTATTGCCTTTTTGCTTATATTTTTTTAGTGTTTCATAGAAATTTTCCCATTTTATGCAATTTTTTTCATATTTTGTCAAAGTAAATGTGTTGTCACAAAGCTAAATGTTTCTCTTCAGTAACAGTTATTTAAATAATGTTTACTTAAAACTCAAAAAACTAAAATAAAATAAAACTAAATAAAATATGCAACTGGAAGCCAACATAAATCTAGCTCAACTTGTTTGAACTTGAACTTTGTTTACCTTTCTCTGCATGGCTCAACAGCTCTGTGTGTACAAATATTTTCACTGGGCATATTGCAATTTGTGAAACGGTTTATAGGTATCAAATATCTTTTACAAAATGCAACAACTTTTCATAAAGAAAAATCTTTTAAATTCTGGCAAAAAAAAAGCAGTTTCAATTTTTGTAGCCAAAACAAGGTAAAATGTAAAAATTCTTATGAAAACAGACTGCAAAATTTTTCTTTTGCTGAAAAATGTGTGCAATTAAAAAGTTTGGAAACAATAACAACAAAAACAAACACAAACATACACATACACATACACAACAACAAAAAAAAGGGGCAGATATTCGAAACAGTTTAGTAAAAATGCAAATTCACTATAACAAACGAAAGGCAACAGAGAGAGAGATAGAAAGATTCATTGGATTTTAATTAACAGAAATGGCAAAGGCAACCAAAAGCAGCATAGAGCCAAAAGGACTATGCAAGGATCTGCCATGTAAGGACCTATGTAGGTTATAAATGCACACGGCCATTAAGCAGCCTGTTTGTTTGACTGCTCTTTGACTTTTGATTTTGTCGAATACTTTATTGAATGTTGCTTTGATTTTGCTGCATTCGATTTTTTCTCCTTTTTTTGTTGCTTGTGTAATTTCTTTATGCCAACAGCGTACCGGGCTTGATTTGTAGCGCTTTGTCTTAGCCAAGATCCCTTGGCCAAACCCGCCCGCAAACAACAAGAGACGCGTGAAGCTTGCCCACATGAATCAACCGCTCACGTAAGCCGTGTGAAACACACATGCAACCGCCTTCGGGGGGCAGCCAGGATACGACGAGAGACTGTAAGGACTAGTTCAATTCTCGTCAGCGACAAACACACGCACAAGGACGAGGTCAATTTCATGCAGAACACACACACACACACACAACAAGTACGAATAACAACAAAAACAATGGGCAACTTCTCCTGGGCTTGCTGCAGCATGTAGCAGGACACGTACTCCTTTGCACGCTGCCTTTCCTTTTGATGCGGCACGACAGGTGCTCAGCTGTAACTAAACGTCCTTTTCCAGCTCAGCCACCTGCTCTGTGTTCAAGTGTCTGTGTGTGTGTGAGTGTGTGTGTGTGTGTGTGTGTGTGAGTGTGTCAGGCACTCGCACACATCAGACATGCGAGGCAGGCAGCTGTTAGACGGTCACGTCTGCCCCAGCCATAATTGATAGTTCAATCTGTTGCAGATCAAACGCTTGACAGCAGCCAACAGATCAAGCTGAAAAATTGCCTTCAACGGCCAATTGGGAGTTGCACTTGGCCACCACTTTTGCTTATTATGTTTTATAAGATATGGCGATATCAAGTTTTCATACCCTGTATTCATTAAAAAGAGTTCAAATGGGTAGAAGAAAGTTGTGAAATGGACTTTCAAAAATTTGCTAATCAACTTATGAGATTGACAACTAAGCCTATGGAGATATACAGGCAAGTTTCCATTCCCTATTCCGGTCCAAACATTCGAAATTAAAATTATTAACTGTTCTCAACTCCGAATATCGAAGAAACATTCGATTTTAAACGTTTTGCTTTTGAGAAACTGGACTGAGCAGAATGTCAGCTTATCTTTAAAGATACAGAACAACTGCCAACTGGTATTTCATTTGAAAGCAGGAACTCAAAATCAAAATAGGCACAAGTCTATTAGTTTTAGCTATTGGTAGGCAATATTCTTAGCCTGTTGTTATTCTACCACGAAAATTGTGGAAAAATCGGTCATAAAATAATATCATTAACTATTAAGGCATTAAAAATGGGTAAAAGGGGATAATAAAGTTCTGAAAAAGTGTATAAGACATAAGGATGCATCTTCAAATTTCAAATACTTCCACGCACACAAAACTGATCTTAGGATACAACCAAGTCGATCACATTTGACAAGCGCACTTTAAAATATTTGTTGTTTAAGTTCTTAATCGTTTTATGGCTTGCTTTGCATTTCAATTTGACAGCATTCATTTTTCACTTTGGTGCATGCAATTTGGCAAACACCTGTCGAAAATATATTCCTTTGCTTTTGCTATACATAAAAAAAAAAGCAAAAGTTGTTTTTATTTTTAATGTGCTTGCTTTTAAATAATTTCTCGCATAGTTCGTGCGCATAGTTCGCATTTGCTATACAAAAAGGCACTTTTGTAGGGAAAAACACACACAAATCAGAGAAAATAGATTTATTGCTTTCAAGTTGTTGAGTGCAATTTTACACTTGTTTTCTTTGCTTTGAACATTTCAAAATAATAACCAAAGTCGTTTTTATTGGCTAACAGTTTTCTGCCAATTTTGTTTACTGCTCATGTTTTGTCGCTTTATTTTAATGGCTGTTGCGTTAGAGTCCTTGTTGGCTGGGTAATGCATCCTTCGTTCTTCGTACTTCGGCTTCATTTATGTTTATGTTTCGCATTTTTTATTTGTGTAATTTAAGCGTCGAGTGGCGCTCATAAATTCTGACGCTGAGAGGTCACGTTGTCTCATTAAAACAACAACAGCAATAAGTGTAATAACAACAGCAATAAGAGCCACACACACACACACACACACATGTCAACACGATGCTCGGAAATAAAATCGTTTTTACCTTTTCAGCGTATATAATGCGAAACATTACAAAATTTACAATAGTCTTTAGCCTTGGCTTTAAGCAAGAAGCTGATATGAATCTTTAAGCGAGAAAAAAGTTAACTTTGAAACAAATATTTTGATCCAAACTATGTTTATACAATAATATTTTTAAGTTTTGACCAAACAAAGGAAGCAAATCATTAGACACTCCATAGATATGATATTATTTCCTTATTTTTAGCTCATTGAGTACTTGGAATTCCAAAAAACGACATCAGAGACATCAGAAATGTACGCTCTGTCCATTACTCACCTTTATACATTGATAAGAAAAATCGCAAAAGGTAAACATCTGCATTGATTTACCCCGTGCCGTATTATCAATTAAAACTTTAAACATGCTTTTTTAAATATAAATAGATTTGATTGCCTTGAGCAAAAGTCGAGCGACTTGAAGATACCCTGTATATCAGGTCTTTATTATTGCATCGGTGTGCAAATTATCAAGATATATCAACAGCTATATACGATTATAATTGTGTGTTTAGCCTATGATATAAGACGATAATAAAGAAAATATTTATAGGCTTGGAAAATCGCTATTCTAACTTTTTAAGCCAAACTGCACAGCTTCAATATACCCGTTATCCTCTCTACAAGATTACAGTGTATAATAATTAATAATAATAATATCTTATCAATTATTTAAACGACAGTCAACTGTCAGTTTTTATCTCATAGGAAGCGTTTATAGTTAGCGTCGTTAACAAATGGAGTTTAGTCTGGAATAAATCGTTAAATAGAGCAGATATTTAGTAAAACCAAAAAACTAAGCGAATTTTTTAAAGAAAACAAATAAAATTTAGAAAAATTTCCAAAGGTTATGGCAAACTAAAAACAAACAAAAATTTAATAATAAATAAATTACAATGAATGGTAAATTTTTAATGAAATTATATATATATTTCATATTTTCTTAACATTATTTCATTATATTTTTTACAGCTAATAACTGGAATTGGTCACTGCCATTGCTGTTGTTATTATTTGCAATTAACTTATCCTTGCAAAACGATCTACGCCATGCAACCTGCGACAATGAGGAACGCTACGAGAACCAAGCCATGTGTGTGGGCAAAGAATTTGGTTGTCTAGTGCCCTATCCCGATAACTGCAGTTTGTATTTAGTTTGCGATTGCATATACCCAACTGTTATGGTATGCCCTGGTAATCTGTGGTGGAATAACAAGACACGTAGCTGTAATTATGCACAGGTCACCGAATGCATACACTATACGTTTACATCGCAAACAACAGATGTTCCAGATGTAACAACAGCAAGTATGACAAGCAGAGATACTACAGTTTATAGTACACCAAGTATAACCAAAGAAAGTACAGTTTTTAGTACACCAAGTACAACCGGAGATACTACAGTTTTTACAACATTAAATACCAGTCCTTTGACGAGCACAACAGGGCAGAATTGGCCAACTTCTAGCTGGGATCCACCACCGCCTCCACCGGGCATTGAGGAATCATTTTGTCGAAATTTTCCAGATGGTTCGTTGCATCCGTATGACTACGATTGTAATGCTTATATCAACTGTACTTATGGCTGGCCTGTCTTAAATTACTGTCCGGAAGATAAGGTCTTTAATAAATATATGCTTATTTGCGATACGGACGCTGATTGTGAGTCAATTCCACTGCCAACGACAACTGTTAAGCCGACGACAACAACTACCGAACCCACAACAACAACTTTAGAACCCACGACAACAACGATCGAACCCGCGACAACAACTATCGAAACCACAACAACAACTATCGAACCCACAACAACAACTGCCCAACAAACAACAACCACTGTGGATGAACCATGCGCTGCTCCACCGAAAGGCATTGAGGAAGATTATTGCCAGTCCTTGGGCAATGGCTTCTACGAGTATCCTTACGACTGTAGCGCCTATCTTAGCTGTCGCAATGGCTGCACGAATATGGCATATTGTATACCCGAAAAACTCTTCAATCCTCTATTGCACATCTGCGATACACCCAATTCGGTCACATGTAATCCTTTATCATATCCAACCACTACGCCTGGTAGCAGCTCGAGCAGCACAGCAGAGACAAGCACAACGCCCATGGTCACTGAAAGCACCACTGCAGCAATCACAACCACAACAGCAGGTTTGCCAGCCGATGTGGATCCCAATGATTGCGTGGGTAAACCCGATTATACGCTAATGCCCTATAAGAAGGATTGCTCGCAGTATCTGCAATGCAAGGATAATCAAGTGTTAATGGGTCAATGTCCCAATTCAATGCTTTTTAATCCTAAATTACTCATTTGTGATGATGCGGAATCTGTTTGTTGTGATGGCGATTGCACCACCAGCACCACCACAGCGGAGCCAACCACAACAACCACAAGCACAACTTTGACAACAGTGCCCATTACAACACTTGGACCGGAGCAGCTATGTGCAAATGAGCAGTTTGGTGCCTCATTTCCATATGTGGAGGATTGCTCAAAGTATATCCTGTGCTTTGGCGATGGCACCTTTTACATTGTAAATTGCATTAGCGGTACTTATTTCGATCCCAAGTCAGGTCAGTGTGGCAATGTATCGCCGACAGCCTGCAAGGAGCAGGATGTAACAACCACAACAACAGAAATTGTCAGCACCACCAACACACCCACTGTTCCAACCACTCGGCCACCCACAACAGCAACAACAACAAGTCCAGCACAGCCTGGCGGCATTTGTGGCGGCAAGGATGAGGGTGAACTGATTACCTATCCAGCAGACTGCAGCAAGTACATTGTCTGCGTGACGCCCATTCCTGTGGCCTTCTACTGCATGGAAGGTTACTTCTTTAATGTTAAGCAACAGCAATGTGTAACCTGGCAGGACAGCGATTGTGACAAGGACATGAGCACAACACCTGGTTACACGCAACCGCCTCGGGAGCCAACCATGTGCACAAACAGCACTCGGAAAACCTTCCCCTATCCCGATAACTGTAAATGGTTTATACGCTGCGTGGACGATTACATCTATATGACGGATGTTTGCAACTGTGGCGAATACTATGATCCGATAAGCGGTGAATGCGGTGCGGATGTGCCACCAGATGCTTGTCGCTGGGACTATACGTCCACCACAACGCCAGAGCCCAGCACAGAGAGTGCTGCACCGCCTGTGACAAGACCACCACCACAAAAGGGTCCTTGCGATGATGCCGTAACGGGTGATCTGGTGCCCTACCCTAATGACTGCTCCAAGTACATCAAATGCAATCGTCCCATCGCAGCTGCTTTCGATTGCGACGAGGGTGAAGAGTTCAGTCCAGTTATGCGCAAGTGTATGGATGCTTCGGAGGCCAATTGCTCAACAACGCCGGGTACAGCTGGACCATCAACGGGCACAACACCCAGTTGGCCAGTTTCATCAACCAGCAGCGACTCAACCAGCAATCCAGCGATATCTACAACACCGGAGATCTCTACAACTGAGCAGAATCCCACTACGGAATCGAGTACCACTCAAGAGAGTTCTACAACTGAGGAGAATACCTCTACAGAATCGAGTACCACTCAAGAGAGTTCTACAACGGAAGCGAGTACCACCCAAGAGAGTTCTACAACTGAAGCAAGTACCACCCAAGAGAGTTCTACAACTGAACCAAGTACCACCCAGGATACATCTACAACCGAAGCAATAACAACGGATAGAACAACAACACCAGCACCATCTGGCGGTATTTGTGCTGGTAAAGCTAATAACACCCTAGTGCCATATCCAAACAATTGTGGCAAATATATTGTTTGCGAAGAACCTATTCCCGTTGGTTATGATTGCCCAGCTGGCTTGGAGTTTAGTCCCACAGAATTGAAATGCATGGACCCCGATTCGGCCAATTGTAGACCCAAACCGACTGCGGGTCCAACGACAACCACTATGACTACAACGGAGTCATCTTCGACAACACCGGAAACTACGCCTGCAACAACAGAGCCACCAACATCTTCTACGGCTGAGTCTACCCCAACAATAACAGAATCTACAGCACCCAATTCTACACCAACAATAACAGAATCTACAACACCCAATTCTACACCAACAATACCAGCGTCTACAACTCCAGAATCTACAGCCTCAACTACTGCCGATTCTACTTCAACAATAACAGAATCAACTACTCCCGAGCCTACTACCACGATATCAGATTCTACAAGCACAACAATGGAGACAACAACCGACAACACTTCAACAACACCCACAACGACAACCACAATACATCCCGATACGCCCAACATTTGTTGTGGTCATCCTTTGGGCACTATTCTACCCTATCCCAACGATTGCAATAGATATGTTGTCTGTGACTATCCCATACCATATGCTGTGGTATGTGAAGAGGGCAAAGTGTTTGATACAAACTATCTACAATGCACTTCCGAGAGTAATCAGACTTGCCTGTAGTTGAAAAAGATCTTGTGTATATTAAAAAACAACTTTAAATATTAAAATTTAATCAAAATTTATGAAAAGAGCTAGAAGACTAATTAAGATTGAATTGAGAAAAGTTATTGTAATGAAAGCTTCTTTATTAGAAACAACTTTCACTTATAAAATTGGGCACTTTAAAAGACCGCAAATCAAATCTCAGAATATGTCTTAAAATGTCGTTTTATACACCCCAAGGTATTAATTTTCTCCCTTTTACACTTTCAAAATCAATTGCCTAAATGCACAAATGCAAATCCATTTCAGACACTTTAGCACAGTCACTTTTAAGGTCTCTAAGCGTGCTTCGAACAAGTATCAATTACAACTAAACCCTTTTTGAAAAGCAACAGCATAACACAAATGCCACACACACAAGTAAAAAAAGATAATTTACCACTTAACATCGAAGTGCCTTTTGTCAAGGCGCAAAACGACACAAACTGTTTGTCATTGTAACAGCAGGGCGGGGTGAAAAACAGGGAAAGGGAAAAGGCTCGCGACAAACAGGAAGCCACACAAGGCAGGACACAATTTTAGCAACAGGCTAACAGCAAATTCAAGTTGTACTTTGCTAATATCGCTTACAAGTTTCAGCAATTTATCGTTCTTTGATTTCTTTCTCCCTTAGTTCTTGTCCTAGTCCTTGTCTAATCAGATTTTGGTTTGGCCACATTCAACTAGAATTGGCAAATAGGAATTATGTTTTGGGGCAAGTACATACAACTTTGTTGTTGTCGATTGTGTGTCTAGAGAGAAAAAAATAAATGTTGTTGTGTGTGGCAACAAAACGAGTCCAAAGTGACAACAACAAGGATACAAATAAACACATTTGGAGCAAATTGTTTGGCAATAATGTTAACTTAATGCGTTCCATTAGTCGCAATTCTCAAACGATACACACGCATTGCGATTCAACTGATTTGTAAACTCCCTGGAGAGGAACGCGAAACGAAAAAGAAACTTGTCTAATGAAATGATATTATGAGAAAAGGCAGCAATTTTACAATACTTGGCACTCTCTGCTGTGGCTCAATAAATCTTTAGTCTATAACCAATTTACATGGGCCAATCAGTGTCTGTCTTCAAAAAGCTGGCAATAAAAAAACAATTTAGTTTTCACATATATCTTTTGACTTGAAACTTGGCCAAGTTTGAAGTGCTGCCAAAACTGTTGCCCGTTTTGTTGTTGTTGTTGTTGTTTTTGGGCGTTGAGCCAAACTCATAAAAAAAAAGAACATGCTCATAAAAGTCACACTTGGCGTATGCTTAATGTGCACAAATGTGTGGCCAAACTTTTCGATAAATATGCAAAATGAAGTTTTTAGAGAATTTCAAAAATTTTGGTTTTTTTGATAAATATTTTCGGTGTTATTTTAAACAGTTCTGTTAAATAGAATGTTTTTACTGATTTAGTAAACCTAATTATTGATACAAAAAAAAAAAAATTCAAAAAAGCATTTTTTGACATCTTTAATTACAGATTTAACTGAAACTTTGCTTGTAGATATTAAATGTCTTTTTCAATTGAATAATTTCAACAAGTTTTGTAGAGACTATTGTTTTTATTTTGTATCTATATCTGTAGCTGATAAAAAGTACTCATGTGTCTAGCAAAATGGTTAATTCAGGTAGACAACCAAAAACTTTTGATTGTTATTAAAAATATTTGGCAGTATGTCAGTTAATGAAAGTTTCGTCATTTGCAGCACATCTGTAACTAACAATTAGCAAATAGCAACGAAATAATAGTATTTTATATGCCACACCTCTCTCCACAATCCAGCTCCCCCCTCTCCGGCACACTACTCCCTTAGCCAGCGTCGCAGCGAGTTTATGAAAACTTTTGCTGCGCATATTAATATGCAATTTTATCCATTTATGTAAAATATATTTTATGCTACCCGCGAGAATTTTCCATGTTTTGCAACAGTTAGACAGCTACACAGTGCAACACACAGATACACACACACACACACACATACACACACATACACATGCTAGTTGCTACCACTTTTTGTATATAAAATACTGTTTGTATATTAAATGGTAGTTGGCAAATAAAAATGCATAGCCAACAGCTTCAAACTGGAAACTCGTAACAATATTTGCATTTAGGCAAAAATTTCATAAAACCTTTACAGAAATAAACAAGCCGGAACAAATGGTTTATGAATTTATGAAAATTGAATCAAATGGCCAGTTAAGAAACTTTTGAACTGTCAGTTGTGCGAAAGTATTCGGGCATGTTCTCATTTTTGAAGAACTTGCTATTTAGAAATTGTGAAATTGTGTTTAAAAAGCGCCTAAGCGGAAATCAAAACAGTTAAAAATTACAATATAAAATGTGTTGATCAGAGTCGGAAATGGAAACTTTTAAATATTCTGATGCTGATTAAAATTAAAAAGTGCTTTTGCTTTAAAATGTATTTATTTGATTTTGTTTTTGTGTTGAGTAGTTTGACAAATTGAAATTGATTTAATTTTATAATGTTGAAAACATTCTTTAAGCTGCTTGTTTGTAATTGGTTAACTATGTGCATATAAACAAATAAATTGCATAACAATGTAATGTGTCTTAAACATTACTTGGAATTATAAGTTCCACTTTACTCTGCATCGATCAGAAACTCATTGTCTTCCTCCACATCAACATCAACATCAACATCATCGCCTTCGGGCACATCATTGTCATCCTCGGCAATGCCACGCCAGTAGCCACCACCATAGCCGTAATCATTACCCCAGCCATTGTACCAACCATTGTTCCAGCCATTGTTGTTGTGATGATGGCCTGGTCGGCGATCTGGATTGCCGCCATTGGCATTGGCCACAGCATTCGCCACGCCCGAAACGATGATTGAGTTGTTGCCAACTTTGATTGTTGAATTGGTTTGCTTAGCCAGCTCTTGGGCCAAGTTGGCCAGAGAGGCGCTTAGCGCTGCAAGATTGCCGGGTGACAAATGTCCATGTCCACCATGCCAGTGTTGCGGTGCTGCAAAACTGTAGGCAAAGATGCTGCCCAATAGCAGTGTAACAACAGATACAATATGCATGATGATTACTGGGCTACTGGCGTTGTGTTCTACAAGTTGCAAGTAACTGTGCCTTTTTGCTACTCGATCTTGGTCTTTTATACCCTTTTAATTTTAACACATTTTCTTTTTAAATAGTTTAATGTTTGCCAAACATCAAACATGTTGCATTGATGTTGTCAAATATTTAATTTTACATTTGCTTTTTGTCCAACTCACATCGAATCAAGGTGACAGCTGTTGCAATGCAAACAAACATTATCGAAATGTGTGTTTTTGGCTTGTAAAGCGGTTTGTTCGTAAGAAATAAACAGCTTTTTTAAAAGAATTTTCATAGCAAACAACTATGAACACTCTTAGCGAAAGTGCTCTAGATACCATGAAACCAGTTTTTAAGCGTTTTAAAACATCATAAAACATAGTTTTAAATGGTAACAATTGTGCTAATTCGTTTTAGTAAGCATAAATTTGAAGTTTCAAAGAACTATATACCATATTTTAAAAGTAACTGGGATCGACGGGCTTACAGAATAAAGACCGTCGGAATGAAGGGTTTGGTTTGATCGACTTGGCTGCTGAAGATCTTGAATATGCTTTTCAGGGCCAAATTCGCACCATTTCAACCTGTCTTATAAACTTTAAGCATATAATAAGATTATTTGGATTTACTACCAACATATTTTTAATACATATTGATAAAATCGATAGAAACAGATTACATCTTACGCTTTTTTTGAATTTTAATTATTATTTAGCACTTGTCAAACATGGCCACAATTACAAAAGATATCTATTCTTAAAAATAATATAGATATTTGATATAGTTGTATAAAAAAGTACATAATTTCGATATTAACAACGACATTTTACGAAATCTACTAAGCAAACCTGGCTTGTATTATATACAAGTACCTTTAGATGTATTGAAACATATGTATACATCTTTCTAGAACTGAAGAACGATGTATGTATAAGAACTTACATTTACACCTCTCAATAAGCCAATCACCAAAACTTGCCAAATTCAAAGTAACCAAAAAACTTTGATTGTAAAGTCAAGCGCAGCTCATAAAAATAAAAAGAAACATTGGCTAACTGAACACTAAAATGTTATCCACTTATCATCCTGAGCCAAAGAGAACACGCATAAACGCGAGCGATTACAAGTTGTAATACATAACACGATCTGGTCATATAAAAACGCTCACAAAATTTAATGATGCTGTGCAGACGTTTAGGTTTTTATGTGGGAAGACGATGCTATCCCACAGCTCACAGTCAAAACATACATATATCAAGTTCCGGAAACAACATTCATATTCATAAAAGACGCAGGCATCATTATAAGTACGAGTATGTCAGCGGGGGGAGGTGGGCAACGTGTAAACAAGCAAATAGCAAATTATGAAGACACGCAACAACATTTTTATGAACTTTACCTTTGAAGAAGAAGAAGAAGATTGTCGCACGGGCAAGCGATGAATGTTGCGCATACGCAACGTATACGGCCACAAAATTGTGGCTTAATTAAAAAAGCGCGTGGTGAAAAAAATATTGAAACGACAACGCAACATTTTTTAATTAAATGGCAGAAATGCAAATGTCAATTGGCCTCAGGTGGTTTTGGTATTCTCTTTTCAGCTGTTTACCTGTCGAAATTTACAATTTCCTTGTTGCTTTTATTTTTTGGCTCATTTGCAGTTGAAAGAAATGTATCGAAAGCCAGAGTTGATATAAAAATAATTAACCACAATGAATGTGGTGAAGATTTCTATTAAATCAAGTGGAAAATCAATAAATTAATTAAAGATATTTTCTTTTGCTTTTAATGATTTGTCGCAAACTGAGAAAATCGACAAAAATTCAATACGAAATAAAAAAAATACAAAATAAATAAATAAAGATTTACATTTTGAGCAAGTTTTGTGCCTAAAATTTAGCCAGAACAACTTTTTAAATTGCAAATTTTGTTATTTCACAACAAAAAAACCATGATATTTTAAAATATTCCAACTTTCTTAAGAAACAACGCTATTTTCTTAGAATCCAACTTGGCCAAAAAGCAAACGCTATTTTCATATAATCCAACTTTAGCTTCAAATTTTAACTTGAAAAGTTTTCCAACGACACATATGCGAAACTTACACTGACTTGTGTGTGTTTATTTAATATCTATGCTCGTAAAATAAATTAAACATTCATATTCCGTTTATTTACTTAGGCAAATTGAGTTTCCACAGTTGACATGCTGAATACGCAAAAAAGAAGAACAAGTAAAAAGAGAAGAAAGCCATTTGAAGCAGCTCTCCCCACTGAAGCAGACAGCTAGCTCCTTCGAACAGGCAGTCAAATGCGCGACATGCTAAGGACTCCAAAGTTATTCAGAGTCATCTGTGTGTAGTAGGTCATGGAGGAGGATGGCGTAAGGATAAGATCTGGCTACGTTGTAAACAGGAAACGAATGTCTGTCGCATGCAAAGTGACAAATGTCATGAAATATTCAATTGGCCGACATCAGTCGAGCCTGAAAATGACTCAACGACTTGGCATACTTTTAGATCAACACTTCAAATCGAAAGCGTTTTTTTGGAATTTAGTGTAATATATACCAAATATGATGTATACATACCTTACATATGTGCATTATTTTGCATTTTAAGCCGTTTACAGATAAGTATGCATACATTTCCTTTAGTGTAATCAACCTAGAAGTATATTTAACAAACACTTTAGTCATTTACAGTTCCAGTTACATAAATATATATAAAATTGTAAGTAAAGCTACCTTATTTATTAAATAATGCACAAATCACCTTAACAATTAAACTAAAGAAACCAATTTAAAGCCTTTGGGCTGAATTTCAAGCTACTATATATATTATTGAAAATATACGAGATCCAATTAACAACGATAGTTCTATGATATCTATTGTATAAACGAACATTTAAGTCTTTGTTCAATTGATTGCCCCCTTCAGGCAAACAATTACACACACATTTAAAACACATACACACACACACACACACACAGACACATATACATAAGAAAGCAATTGGCCATAAACCTTTAACAGGTCATAATTGGCAATCGAGTATAAAATATCGTGTCATATGTGTTGCTGGGGGTCATCAACAACAACAACGACAACAACAATAATAACAACGACAACATCAAGCACAACAACATTCATAAATCAAACACGCTAAGCTCCAAAAAACAATGTGTTAGAACATACACACACACATACACACACAACCAGACACTTATAAATACATATGTGTGCGTAGTGTATGTAAGAAAACGCTTCGTTTTCATTGTGTAAATATTTAAGCACACAATAAAATGTAAACAATGGGTGGCATTCCTGCCACATCACTTCCCCCCAAGCCCTCCGAAGTTCCCTTCTCAAAAACATGTTGGTTCTGCAAAAAAAACAAAACAAAAGCGTAGCAGGTGTCAAATGTTGCGGCCAAAGAAAGCAGCAAAGTCAGTTTTTGGTTCAGTTTTGGTTCACTTGCACCTAACTTTCTCCCTGAGGCACTTTTGGGAGCCAGTGTTGACAGCTTTTTGCAAAAAAAAGCTACTAAAATTAAATTAAAAAGCTAGTTCTTAATGTATCAAAATATATCAACATTTTTCAAATTATGTGTATTTTATAAAAGGACAAGAATGAATATATAAGAACCTTACAGATTGCCGCAGAAGAACCTTGTTCAAAAAGAACCTTATTGAAGAAGCACCTTGTTGAAGAAGAACCTTGTTGAAGAAAAGCCTTGTTGAAGAAGAACCTTGTTGAAGAAGAACTTTGTCCAAGATCAAATAACTTTATAGAGATACAAATTGCTCAAATATATTAACTGAATTCTCGACCCATCGCTCACATGTCAGCTCTATGGTATACATAGTTGCCCGATTTTGAAATAATTTGATACAAATTTATTACGTTTTATAAACAACGCGATTGTCGCGTTTGAATCAGACATGTTTTTCAAACGGTTCATCTTTTGACTGATCATTTCGATGGCATCCAAATAATATAGTGAACCAATTCTAAAATGTAAGCAACTGTGAATGGCAGTTCAAGCTAGTTACGAAGCTAAACGTGGAGTGCGAAAAGTAAATATGGCGACAACAGTCATATCAGATTCAGTTATATACAGATAGTAAGATATAACTTTTACTAAGAAAAGTCTTAAACGAATCATTAGAATAGTTTTAAGCTGAGAAAAATAGACACTTTTCACATGTGTCGTAACTCTATGAGGAAAATTTACTTAAATTTCGAATACATTATAGATGCAAAAGCAATAATATTTTTAAATTTGCAATGCAAGCCCAAGAATAAAAAGCTAAAATAAAAAATAGCTAGATTGAACAAGAAAAGAAAACGCAGTTGACAACACTGTTCAAAACTTATGACAGGCACACACAAATAAACACACACACACACACACACACAGCAAAAACACACTCCAAGTTCGATTTGCACATATGTTTAAACATTTGACGTAAGTAAAACTCAAAAATTGCGTTGCGGAACTTTTGGTACGTGCTGCCTTGGACAGGCACGATTCGAAAGATCCTTTGAGCTTGGTTCTGGTTCTGGTTCTGGCTCTGGGCTCTGCAAATGGCAGCTGCCTTTGCTTTTGTCGTCCTGACATTAGTTGTGAGCACATAAAAAACAAATAAATTGTATGCGCCTCATTGGATTTTATGACTGCAGCAAAAATGATTTAGATTACACAAACACACACACACACATAGACACACACATAACGTGTCTGTCTATTGGGAATTGTCAGCGTCATCATAGTTTGCTCTGCGCTCATGTTTACATTCAATCAATGTTGAATAACTTTTGCATTTGGGCAAAAAGTTCAAGCTGATTTTAATTAGACGCACAGGTAAGGCCATTACCTGAGAGAGAGAGAGAGGGAGTGACAGAGTGAGAGCGAGAGAGAAAGATGAAAAGTTTTTAGAGAAGTTTATAATCGGATTGCACACGCAAGTTTTCACTCACTCAGCGAGAACGTTGCCTCGTTGACTCAATCAGTTTGCTTGGCAGAGCTGGAAATATACTTTTTGGGGAAACGATTCGAAACGAAACGAAACGCAACGAATTATTGACAATTGCAATTCAATTTCACACACAATTTGGCCAAAAATGTCGTCATGCCTTGTTGTCCTTCGTCGTATTTTTGCCACCGGAAATGGCGAACAAACTTTTACTCCGAAGTGCAGCTCTGCAAAACTTTTGCGCCGTCAGAAACGCTTTGCCTCCATGAAAATGTAATTCAATGCTGTCGAATCTTGTGCAGACGGCATAAAAGTAAATAAATATCAGCAGCTACAAATGCACAATAAATGTGCACACACACAGATACAATTGTGTGTTAGTAGTTGTGTATTTACACACTAAAATATTGTGTCGAAACATTTGATTGAATGTGCCGCTGATTGAGCAGCGCATTGTAAAAGCTGAAATCAAGTTTGTCATTTGCTTTTGTGAAAGCGTTCCACGATTCCAGCAGTTGCCTTAATTGTCCTTTTTGAGTGGATTGAGGCTAAGAAAAGATTGTGAATGCTTAATTATAATAGATCTCAATTGAATAAAGTTTACAGTTGATTCAAATTTAACAAAAGTTCTTCAGCTTCAAGATAGTTTTAAGATATTTAAGAACTATTTTTGAACTAGCTCAGAAAAAGTTTTTAAGCAACGCTTAACACTTATGAGGCTCTCAGTCGATTAAAGGTTAAACTAAGAGATTTTCAGTTTTTCATCATTTATTTATTTTCAAAATACATAAGTGAGAAATAAGTTTAATTATCTAAAAACTATAAAATCTTTCAATATCAAAAAAACTTAATAAGCAGACGACAAATTAAAACCAAGCGGCACATTCAACTAACAAATAGTTGTTGTTTAAACAAAATTGGGGGTAGAAAAGCAAGCTAGAAATAAAATATGTGCAAACGTTTACTTTGCCAAGACCAACAACGGGTTAAACAAAGTTGTTGGCGCTCTTTTGACTGCGATACAACATTCTAATGATACAAAAGTGGACGGGTGTGCAATAAATCAATGTGTGTTGTTGTATAAGTATAAAAAGGGAGCTACACGTTGAATGCTTATTTAAAATACATACCGAGTTGCAAAATTCTTTCATTTGAAATGCAAGCGCGTCGAATCCAAATCTTACCCAGGAGGAGCACAACTTTAAAGCCCAAGAACACCTTGTGTTTTTTTTTTGGATTGGAGTTGGGCATTCTAGTTCGTTTTGCGAATATAGTTCAGTAGTTCTTTTTCTGATAAATGAACTTATCTTTGTTTTAGTTTCTTTAGTTCTTTCTAATCGTACCTTTAGTTGCTTTCCGAATAAAGTAACAAGCCGTTTCTTAAGTTTCTTTCCGGTTAAAAGAACTAATCGAACCATTTGTTCCTGTCCGCATAAAAGAACTAGTTCCTTTTCATATAAAATAACTTATCGTACCTTTAGTTCCTTTCCGAATAAAGTAACAAGGCGTTTCTTAAGTTCCTTTCTGGATAAAATAACTAAACAAATCTTTTTTTCCTTTCCGCATAAAAGAACTAGTTCATTTTCGTATAAAATCGATCCTTTTGGAATAAAAGAACAAATCGTGCCTTTGGTTGCTTTCTTCTTTTTTGTTCTTTGAGAAGTTCAACTTACGAACTAGTCAAAAAACAATAATAGAAAATGAAAAATTGAAGCTGCTGAGCTAAAAACGGAAAAAAAGGAACTAAAAGAACCATAATCGAAGATATTGTTCAATAGTTCAATTTAAAGACGCAGTAATGCGAACTAGTTCAGTTCTGAACGACTCAACTCTACTTTGGTTATGCAGGTGGCTTTGGTCCTGGCTCAAGTAGAACATCAAATGTGTGTATGTTCCCAGACATTTGAGCAATTTTTCGAACATGCATAGCAAAAAGTCAAATATGAAAACTGTCAGGCAGTACGTAAAATTTATGACTTTGTTAACAAAACGCACTCGCACATACCTATGCACAAATATATACATACATACATACATGTATTTGTGTGTGGTTGCTTGTATGTGTTCAAAAGTATGCTACAAATTTCAAATTAATATGCAGGCAAGTAACAAAAAAAAAAAAAAACAGAAGCAACAAAAAATTTGAAATGGGTAGCAAAAAAAAAGTTTCGGAGAACATGTTTCCATTTCGCGACGAATTATCGAAACCGGCAGCTTTTTGCAAGTTGACGCCAAAATTTACTACGTGATTTTCGTGGCATTAAGCTGAAGACGGGGCTACATTTTTATATAACTCATATATCAACCGTAAAATGACATTTTTATTGTTTGGCAAAAAAGTAGAAAGAGCGCTTTTGCAGGGTGGCAGGTTTGTAGAAAATTTAATGAATTTATTTCGGCATTAAAATGGGCAGGGCAAAAGTATATCATGTGAACCTTTATCAAGCACAAAGCAATGAGATTGAAAGCCTTAAGAAATTTATGAGTTGTACCAAATGTCAGTGAACGCTCGCAAATGAGAAACTTCTCAAGTCACAATTTTGCAGAAATTATAATTGACGTTTTCAATGCATTCTAAATTTAGAGTTTTATCTTTTTTCTTAAAACTAACATTAAAAGCGAACCATTTTCCCCTTAAGGTTTGTTTTGAGTATTAATTTTGATCAATCAATGAAATTGGAATATTAAACCATTTCATTTCAGTTCTCTTTAATAAAATTATTACTTTTTGTCTATCTAAAAAGAAACTCTTGGAAATTAGAATTATAAAAGCGAAACGTTCTTGTTAGCGAGCGAGCACTGTAAGCAGTTTATGCGTTGCTTTAAATGTGCTGTTGAATGATTGAATCCTTGGTAAGGATGTCAGTACGTTTTGACTCCCCTTTTATCTTGCTTTATAACAAAGATGATGATGATGATGATGTACTGCAGTCGCCTTGAGGTAAAGCGAGAATTATTTGCACATGTGTGTGATTGATTAAAATCTGCTTAAACCTAGAGGCGCACACACATATGTATGTACTCATATGTGTGTAATCGCAGGTAAGCTGCAGCAAGAAGTTGCATGTACTTTTGCTGCTGCCACATGCAGTTGCAACGCCACAGTTGCAGTTAATTTAAGACTTTTCACACAATTTCGGTTGCCGCCCGTCTGAGAAAACGTTGAGCAGAGCGCGGGTTTGGCAATCGCCTTAAGAACTACTTTTAACAAATGTGCAAAACGTGACTTAAGCATGAATACAAAATTTCTAAAGTTCATACAAAAAGCACACACATGCAACGAGTGGGGGGAGGTGGGAGTGAACAGGAGGTGTGTTTGTGCAGCAAAGGGTTTCGCAATAGAACCGCACACTTGGGATTCTTGAACCGAACTATGGCGATATGCAAACAAGCGTGCGGGGAGAGCGGATGAAGTAAATGTAATCCCTGCTTGCAAATATATTTGCAGCAATTTATAATTTATTAAAAAAGTGTAGCATAAGCCACGGGGCAGCCAAAAGGATACGAAATAGCCTCGAACAAAAGCAGCGCACGTCTCTAGGACACGCTACAAAGAGACAGAGAGAGAGAGTGAGATAGACAGATATCTTTATATTGTAGTTCTTGTTCTTGTGTACATAAGTTCATAAACGAACTAATAGGTCATTGTCGGTTCGTTCCTGAGTTTGTTTATTTCGTTCGTGCGTTTCTTTGTAATTCTTTTAATGTTCATCTAGTTAATTTTAGTTTGATTAGGTTTTTCGCAATCACTTTCTTTGATTTATTTGCTTTTAATTTTAAAACAAATTAATTTTAAATGCATCATATTAAATAATTAATGAATAAATTTAAGCAATTATTTCATATTAATTTAAATTTAAAAACAAGTAAAAGCGAGCTTAAAACGCTTTAAACAAAGAAATTGAACTAAATGAACTGCAATCTGCGATAAACTTAGTTCGTTCGTTCATTCAGTTTAGTTGTAATTCCTCTCGCTTGACTTTCTTTTACAGTCAATACTCTTTCTGAATCAAAGCAATTCATTTTCAATGCACCATTTAAATAATAAATTATATATAAATTATTTTACCTTAATTTAAATTTTAAAAAATAAATAATTAAAAACGAGCTTTCTATCGAATTTTAACGAACAAATTGAACTAAATGAAACACAATCTGTTTTAAACATCGTTCGTTCGTTCATTCAGTTCAGTTGAACAGTTCAATTGCACTGATTCCGAACGAATCAAGACAACACTACGCACTTACCTCCCCCATCTCTTTCGCACTCGCCTACGGCACATATGAGTAATATGTAAGCAGCGCACAAACAGAGCATCCAATTGCGTTTCTCATCCTCTGCTGCGCTTTATCGCTACTTCTTCTTTAGCACTCTACTGCTGCTGCTGTCGCGGTCGACGTCGCTGCAACTTCAGTGCAACTGCTTTTGTTTTCTTTGTGCAAACGTAAAAGCAAAACCACACAAAATGGAAGAGAAAAAAAACTGAAAATGCAGTTACTTTGTTTGCCATTCTCTTTGCGGCTACTGCTGCTTGTACACGCACTATCTCACTCTTACGCACGCTCTCTGCCGTTATTATGAGTGTGGGTTGCGCTCTTCGGTCAGAGCTTATTAAGCACCCAAATGCATTTGATACAATAATAACACTAAAAAAAAGAACAAAAAAAAATGTTGCCAACTTCATTGTTATTGCACTTAAATTGCATTCCCTCTGATTCACAATTCGCGTTCTGATTTCAGCCAACTCTTCAAGTAAGAAGCAGAGTTAGTTATGCCCACAGGGCCAGGACATACACAGCTCCTTCATTTCTGGCATTGATGAAGCAAACGCTGCTGCTGCTGCTGTTGCTTCCCCCGCTGCTACTCCCTCTGCTGATGAGCACACTGTTCGCCATATTGTATTTTTTTTTTGCATTTTTTGTTGTTTTTTTTTTCTTCTACTGTTGCTTCTTCTGCTTGCCGGCGGCATCTTGTTGCTGAAGAAAAACTTCAAAGCAACTCACATTTTTTATCCGCTTTTTGCGTGCGCTTTCCTTGGCATTTTTACATTGCACATAGCTGAGAATATTAATTTTGATGCCTGTTGTTTGTTGTCTGCACTGACTTGGCATAATCGATGCATTTGCTGCTGCGCTGCTTCTGCTGCTGCCGCTCCTGCCGCTGCTGCAACTGTTGTTGTTTAATTTCTTTGAAAATTCCACGCAAACGCCAACGGCCAAGTTAATAAGTCAAGGGTAAAGCCAAGTTTGCTTTGATCGTTTGTTTGTTGCAGCATCCCTTCACATGCACTTCATATTCAAAGAGCTGACGTTAATTGCTAAATGTAAAAAAATACTTGATGCACACTATTTTTTCTTAATTTTTAGCAGCAACTTTTGCTTGTTTTACAAATAACCGTTTAATTAAATCCTTCTTTTGCTCGTATATCGATAATTGAATATGTGTGATTTTCGATTCATAGGTATCGAGGCTTGGTATGCAGCTCACTTTGGCATCTGCTGAAATCGATAATTACGTAATTCGCCTTGGAAGCTTAAATTATTATCTACAAGTCTTATTGACGCAGAAAACTGTCAAAATATTAAGTAAAACATAATATTAGAAAACTTAATACAATAAAAATAACACTATATAATTATAATAGGTAGATAATATAATATGTCGGTTCACTACAATTCTTTTTCCCCAATATCAATTATAATATTAGTTAAGCCACGGAATAATTTTCATACTCAAAAATAAGCATTACCGGTGAAGTTTTATTCGATAAATAATTTTCATCATTATCGATCAAAGAAAAAAAAACAATAAGAAGATAAACTATGTTTAATAAGAAACTTAATAAATGGTTTATTTTTTGTCCATTCCTGAATTTAATCTTAACGTTAATAAAAATATAACCAAAATTCCTTTAATTAGAATGCAGCTGAATACAAACACTAATGCAAAACACGACAGATGAAAACAGCAACAAGTGGACACAACAGACTGTTCTATGATCAACGCAGATGCAAAACGCGCCAAGTGAAAACAGCGGCAAACGCGACAGGTGGCAACGTGGCAAATATCACCACGCATATCGATGATCATATGCATATCGATAGTTACAATCGCTTATCTTCAGTTTCCGCGCGAAGTAGAAAGTGAAATTTTTAATATGTGAAATTGTCGTTATAAAATTGTGAAATTGCTGCGAATAAAGCAAAAATTGAAAGAAAATTGGTGCCTAAAATAAACTTCAACTACAGCTGCAGAAACATACATCTGTGTGTTTGTGCACTGTGCATGCATAGATTGGTATGTATATTTGTATTTGTATGGAGAGGCAATCGCTGCAGTAGTCCTGGCTCCATTATCATGCCGATAACAAAATGTTTAGTTTTCGTTGGCAAAAAAAAGAAAAGAATCTCTTTTTTTTTTGGTGTAAACTTTTGCAAGTGCATATAAATTGAATGTAACTTTGCACTCATCTATGCAAACATGCAGCCTCAGCTACACACACACACACATACACACGCATACAAAGTGACTGCCAGCAGAGCTGCGTTGTTTCGTTCAGAATAACAGTTTTTCTGTGAGACTGAGAGACTCTCTCTGCCTCTCTCTCCGTGTGCTTCGCTGCTTTGAATTGATCGTAGAGCGTCCTCTATCGGTGATTTCTCTAAATAGTTCAATTGAAGGAATTACTAGTTCATTAGTTCAGTTCTTGTTGAATGAAAACGAACTGTAATTGGACTCAAATGAACAAAACGAAATGAAAATGAAATTAAATGAACAAAAAGAGCTATAATCGGAATCAAATGAACAAAACGAGCTATAATCGCAATTAAACGAACAAAACGAACTATATAAAGAGTAAAATGACCAATACGAAGGAAAAAACGAGATGAACTACAATTAAAGGGTATTAGTTCGTTCTTTCAGTTTAGTGAATAGTTCAATCGAACTAGTTCTGAACAATATGAAGCAACACTAACACACACACACACAATTGGTTGCCAGCTATTTTGGAAGCCAAATGCAATTTAGAGAATATTTTTTTGGGTACATGCATTCGTGTGTGTGTGTGTGTGTGTGTCGCTGTGCTCAAATGGAAAACTTTGCATATATTTCACTTTAACACACACACAGAAAGAGGGAGAGAGCATGAGAAGTGGAGAAGGAGTACTTTTCCACCCAATATTGTCCTTGTCGTCGTCGTCGATACTTTTGATATGCAAAAGATATGAAGGGACAGCTGTTTCCTGCTCCATTTGCTTGCCAGCGCAAACTTTTACAAGAACTTCAATGCATTTTGAAGTTGCCAAAACGTTGGTTGGTCAGGGGGGAGGGTTGATATTCCCGCTTGTCTGCAGATAGTCCTTTTAAATATCTCTGTAAAGAAAACATTTAAAACTGCATCAAGTTGTGCCATTTTTATGCCAGCAAAACTTTTTCACTTCCCACCTAAAAGCCACCCACAGATTTTTAATGCATTTCGACTACGGAATTTTATGTTATTAGCATTTTAGTTGCCTTAACTTTCACTATTTACGAGCGTTAAAAGGTGTCCAGGTGTACGCAGCTGCCTATGAAAATTGAAAACTTAATGCAGCCATTTTAGAAACTTTTGATATTTTAGCACGTGAATTTTATTGGTGAGATCAACGTAAAATGCGAAAATTGGCGCGTAAATGGTTTAATAAACAGGAAATAGGAATATTTAAAGCGTAAAAAATGCATGACTACAAATTTCTTCAGAATTTTAAGAGCACAGATCTTAGAAGTTTATGAAGTTAGACAACTTGAGCGCTTTTGAAAACTTGAGAGGTTTAATATAAATAAATGTGAGAGCTGTTAATAGTGAACTGTTTAGAAAGAATCGACTATATCGAACTGTTTCATTTCCCAAAAGTTTTTATTTTGAATCGGTTTTTATTTTGTGTTTCTGTTTTTGAATGAAAAAGTCATCGTTCTTAATTTTTGAAGATAAGTTCGAACACATCTCATTCAACGATATTAAAATCAAAATTTGTAATCCTAATTTTCATACGATATTCGAAAATCAGAACCAAGATCAACAATCAGCTTGATTATATTACTTTCTGAAGTTTTCTTATCTAATAAGATTAAGCTTGATTTTCAATCGATTGGAAAAACATACAAAATACAAAAATATATAATAAGGGATATTCTTATGTTTGGTAAAAGATAACTTTCTTACATGTTTGGTGTAAAGATAACTTTTATTATAAATTAATACACTTTTATTAACTTAACTTAATCAAAGTTATTAAATTAGACTTCTCTTTCCATAGATTCAAATGATGTATTGTATATGGGTTATGTCTAAAGAATATGGTAAGTAAATATGTTCCTATAAATTGAAATAACAACACTTTCTTACTTTCTTTCTCATAACTTTCTATTCTTATAAAGTTAAATGTCTTTTTAAAGACTCAATTTCTAATAAATTGACCTACTTTGATGAACTAATCTTTAAACAGGAGCCATTATTCCCAAGATAAACGCATGCCATCGATTTGTATGATATAATAGGGCTGCCAGGGCTGCCAGGGCTGCCAGGGTTGCCAGGTCGCTGCTGTTGCAATCTGTTAATTAATGAGCAAGTGCTGCAGTTTTAGCTTTGACATGGCCATAATTATGATGAAAGTAACGGGATAGTAAACGGCTGCCACGCCCACTAGCATTGTAAGGAGGTAAGGATGGTGGGGAGGGGGGGGGAGGTACGCTGGCCAAGGGATGCAATGCGTAACACCTTTGGCGCTTAAATGTAATTTATTTAGTCTACTTCACGCTCATAATGCCACACATCCTACAGCATAAAGCACAGTGCTCAAACACACACACACACATCAGACACACACACAACACACACACACACACTTTGGGTGTAAAGGAGAGACAGCAGAGACTGTGTGAGGCATTTCATGTAACGCGTTTCGTCGGCAAGTCGCTCGGAAAAATTATGTTGCACGTGAGATGCTTCAGCAAATTTGCTGCAGAAATGTGTGGCAGCTGGGCTGGAGATGGAGATGGGGCTTGGGTTGGGCTTGTAAGTGGATGAATGAATGAGAGGATGAGTGAATGAGTTGAGCAGTTCGTCGTAGTTGCGTTCTGTTCGCTACGTGTGCACAACTGAAGATGAGTTCTACTTGGAAATATAAATTGAAATCATCAACACGGGGCTTTGTGCGTTTTTATCAACATTTTTACGTGTGCCGTCGACATATTACGTTAACGTTAAACGTAACTGTGTGCAGCATACTCTGTGCACGACGCGACGTTAACGTTAAGCATACACGTTACCATTCGCTTTGTCAGGCTCTGATTTCACGCTCCCCCTCCTTACTTCTCACTCTTCATGCTGCTGCTTCTAGCCGGCAACTGCAAATTAAGCAATTTTCCAAAGGACTTTTGGCTGCTTTTCGGTTTAATGTCTGACTGAGTGCGCGGTTTATTAAGATAAACGATGATGAACGGCAGGCTAAGCCAGACTTCAGACTCCATACTCTAGTCTGCCATCTGCGCGGTTAATTGACTACCTCTTCTGATAGTCCTGCTAGTCCTGCTAGTCCTGGTACTCCTGTTACTCTTACTCCTGCTGCTGCTTTTGGCTTCAGCTAGTCACATTCTATTAGCACATTTGCATGCTTATCTCATTAACACGAAACACAAAAGTTCGCAGACCAAACCAGACCTTCATTTTTGTTTTCTCCATGTCTACTCTTATATACCCAGGCATTCATAAAATGGCTTAAAAGTTGAGAGCTATGTAAAAGGTAGATCAGTTGGCATATCCGTTTTAATAAAGTATGATTATTATTATCATGACTTGACTATTTATTGATTACAAACGATCTTTTGAGAGCAGTAAACACGTGATTACAATCCGCAAACTGTTGAAAATAGGAAAATAATAACATTAAAGGGTAAATTTATGGATTTCTGGAATGTTAGGCATATTTTCCGGTTTTCAAATGGGCGCTTTAACTTCCTCCTTTTCGCCTAAGAACTGTTGCTATTTCCAATTACTTTACATTTTCAAACATTTTCGATTTGGTATTTACTTTTTCGTTTCCAAAAGCAACATTTTATTTATTTTCAAGTTCTTTTTAAATAGTTTTCAATGCAATGTTTACTTTTCAAATCGAATATTGTTTTGCGGATTACAGAAAACCATTTTTGAATTTCGAATGATTTGATCAAAGTCGCGAATTGTAAAAGTTTAAAGCTCTTTTACATGTTAAATAAAGAAAGCTTCTTTTTACTTACTTTTCAAAAAGGTTATCTGCGTATATTCTCTATTGTTCCTATACCACCCGATTATTCAAAGGTTTTACAAATAACAGAACATCATTCCATTTGAATTCTGCATCAGAAATGGTACAACTTTTACGTTTTTTAAATAATAAACAGAGAAAATTACTTCTGTTTTCCAAAAAGGGTATCTGCATAGTCTACCACTTTCGTTTTGGACACTGCTTATAGCCTTTTTGTTGTTGCTGCTGTGCACTCTCAACATAATTTGCATGTACATAAATGTCGCGCTCTCTGTGGCCAGTGCATGTCCTGGCTGCTGTTGCTTTTTTACAGCTATTTTTGCTTTCAATGTCCTTTTTAGCTTTTGCTGTTGTTTGCTTTGTTTGCTGTGTTTGCTGTGTGTTGTGTGGAGAACTTTGGTGCTTTTGTCGTGGTTTTCATTATCCCTTTCGTTTGGCTTTTGGCTGCTCTTAAGCCGCAGCTTCAGCTTCAGCAACGAGCCAACTGCAGCTGACACATTTGCCAATATTGACTATGCAACAACAACAACAACAACAGCGACAAAGGCCACGCCCACTGACCTGCCTGGGCAAAGTTTCTTTACAGCATTTTGCATGAGCTCATTTTCTGTATCCTTTTTGCCCCCCCCTTCTCCCCATTCTCCGTTTCTATTCGTCCTGCCTATGCAAACAACGGGCTGGTCACACTGAACTCTCGGTCTTTTTACCACTCATTAGTGACAATTTTCTTGTAGTTGACATTGCGGCCGCCCACATGCCACGCCCAGCTTGCCACTAAACACGACGGACAACAAACTGCGGCCGTTTGCCTCTGCCACATAGGACGAACTTTTATTTTCCAGCTGACTTTTTGTTGTTGTTTGCGTTCTTTTTTTTTGTTGCTGTCTGTTTTTTTTTTATTAAGGACAAAATCATGTGCATGTAAATGCTGCCGGCAGACAAGCAGCAGCAGCAGCAGCAAGGTGCAAGGATGCGTTGTTAAAATTTTGATGGAAAACCAATTAATTGGAAAAATTAAAATCAAATATTTGCCAAAGCGCTTCGAACAACACTCGAGCGAGCGGCAGGCAAAGAAAAATGAACAAAAAAAGAGCAATAAAGTGGAAAACAACAACTCCTTTAAAGCTTTTCCTCTCTCTCTCTCTCTCTCACTCTCTCTGTCCCTCTTTTCAACATCATATCTAAGCGTCGTCCTTCATTTATCCTTTCGCTCCTGAAGAACTCAATCAGCGCACGTTGAGCGTCGACAAACTCACGTGCAAACACTTTACAGCAGCAGCTTCTCATCCACATCCACATCCTTTTCCTGCCTGCCTCCTGCCTTCTGCTCCTCCTCCTTCTTCGCCTCTCCTTTTCTGCTTTTGAAGTGCAATTTAGCGATGCCACAGATTTTTTGCACAGCTGTTTTTCAAGTGCATGTGTGTGGTGTGTTTTCTGTGTGTGTGTGTGTGTGTGTGTGTGTGTGTGTGTGTGTGTGTGTGTGTGTGTTTGAGTGTGTGGTAATTAATGCAACAAGAGCGCCAAAATTGCGTTGCAAAAGGTGTGTGAATGAATTGGTAGGGCATCATAGTCTGTGGATTTGACCAGAACATGCAGGTCCTTGCAGCTTGCAGTGTTGCATGCAACTGTTGCTTTTAAAGCTGTACAAATAATGAAATGCGCTTTAGCAGAATTATTTAGCAAGTTGAGCAGGCCATTAAAGGACGTGGCTGAGCTGGTTTATATAAAATGAAAATGCATACGAGATTAAATGTTGTAGTATTTACACTCGGGCAAAAATGAACGTGCTTGATCTGGCATTATCAGGATAGAAATCATATTCTTTTATTTTGCAAATTCCAAGTACTATTCTGTATTCTTAAATTCAGTATGAATAAGTTTTCAACTCAAAAACGATCGCTTACTTTCAAGTAATATGAATATAAAGTCTTTGATAAGCTGCAAAATAGTTTCGAACTTTAAAAATCGGGTTAATTTAAGAATTTTGTGCTTTAAATAAGTTATTTAATACTTGTTCTTGTTTTGTTTACATTTCTACTTGACTTGAGTTCAGAATACTTGATTTTTTGCTGAGTGCAGGACTTATCCTTGCTTTAAAGTTCAGAAGCTTGATTTGTTCTCTTATTTAAAGCTGTGTATTACAATTTCAAAAGCAGCTCCTTTTTCTAAAACTTCTATGTTAAGCATATATTAGAGGAACGTTTTATTATTCAGATCATCTAAATATGAAATTATATAGAACAACATCTTATATGAAAATTAACAAGATAACTTATCACGCTTTAAAGTTCTGAATTTTGGCATATTTATACTCTTTTTTTAAATTTTTTTGAGGAAAAAAAGAAAAAAGAGTATACTAGGTATGTTTTTTTTTTATTTAACGTTTTTGTTAACTTCTACATACACAATCCTTTGAACATGATCGTTTAAGGCTTTCTATGGTTGATTCATTTCTGATTCAATACAGTACTTATTGCTTATAGCATACCCACTTAAAACGATATTGTGCTTAAGAAGAACCAATTTTCAATATAGTTTTACATGCTTTAAGTGAACTTTGTTTGAAACGATCCATTTTGGCCTAATCCTTGAGGATCGCTTTAAGTGAAACTGTTATTATAACAGCTGCATAACGCTTTTATAAACAATTCTTTAAACTTTCGTATTATTACATTATGTTAAGCATATGTTCAAAGACTGTTAAGCTGAAGAAACATTGAGTTTTGTATGGGAGACGTGTCATAAATTGAGATTTGTATTCCTAAAGATTACTCTCACGTTAATATTAACAGCGTTCCTTCAACATAACAGGTCTCAATATAAGAATAGAGCTTCCGTTTCATATGTAAATATAAATTCAGGACCTAAACTGTAGGCTTATAAAACATATAAATATTTTTTTAATTTAAGCCGCATTCCACTTTTCAAATTGGGGCACACATTTAACTACTTCTCTTCAGTATAACGTCCCCCCCCCCACATGATACACACCTTTTCCGGAACGGGACGATGAGTTCAAGTGCCATTAACAACAGTTCGCGGTTCAACGCGCTCCATAAACTGCATACGCTTCAACAAACCCCCCCGCTAACCACCCACATTTCAACAGGCAGCGCCACAAAAAAAAAAGGCAAGCAACGTTATTTTAAAGTGCAAAGTGGAGCTAGTTGTGGGGGGCTTGGCTTTAAGAACAGGAAGCTAAAAAAGACTTTAAGACGACCGCGCTCGCCCACAAAATGATATAAACAAACACACAATTTGCGCCACTTAGCAGCAAATGGAGAAGGCTATTAATAATTCCATTTTTTTTCTACAAAAAAAAAAAAAAAAACGCAGGCCAAAGTAGCCTCAACCTGCCTGCGCGCTCCCCCTTCTTCAGATAATAAGAAAATATGAGTTTTGTGTTGGGGCTTGAGGATTGAGGCAAACTGCGGCCAAGACGACCACAAATGGCACAAAGCTGAGTGCCAGAAACATGAGTAAAACATGCCGAGACGCGCTTGTAAAACAAGCCAACCAACCAACAACAACAACAACAACAACAATAGCAACCACAACAACAACACAAACAATAAATTGTAAACGGCAGCAGCAGCAGAACTCATAAACAATGTAATAATAAGGCCAACTGTGTTGTTGTGTTGCGTTCTGTGCGTTTTCCTTACAACTTGGACGCTACTTAAGACGCACGCCAGCAGCGCCCCCTGGCGGCCAACAAGCCAACTGACTAACTGTCTGGCACGCCCTCTGGCGTTCGCTTTTGTGCATGTGCGTGTGTATTTGTGTTTGTATTTGCGTTTGTGTTTGCCTTTGCCTTGCGGCCTTTATAAATCTTACTTAAAGCTGTTTCTTTAATTGAGGCTCTATTAAAAAAAAAAAGAAATGTTAATTGTCATTAGCAGGCAGCTTATTTATGAAGTGCTCTCTCCCTTTGCGTGTGGAGAGAGAGTGTTGTTTTAAGTGTAAAGTTATTTTAACATGATGTGGCTTGCAGCTAGAGATGACATAGATATAGATTGGGGTAAACGTAAAAGCTATTTTCAATTTCATTTTATTAATAGTGTTTCAAAAGTTGAACGGAACTAGCTTTAGATTTCAATTTCATTTTTTATACTCTTTTTTTAACTTTTTTGAAAAAAAAGGAAAAAAGAGTATATTGGGTTTGTGAAATGTCCGTCTGTCCGTCTGTCCGTCTGTCTGTATGAACGCAGGTTTTTTCCACAGTTTTGAAGCTAGAGCAACCAAACTTGGTATACATGTTGGTATATACCATAGGCAGACAAAGTGTCAAGATCTCCCCCCCACCCCCACCCCTTCCCCCACAAACCGCAAAAACCTATATCTTCCACAGTTTTATAGCTAGAGTAACCAAATTTGGCACAAGGGCTACTTATCACATCCTTCATTGATCTGGCAAAAAAAAATTCGGCCACGCCCACCCCCGCCCCCACAAATAGGCAAAGTCTGTATCTCCCCCACCCCTTTAGCTAGAATCACCAAATTTTGCAGGTTGAATTCTGTTGCCCTATTTAATAGATTGGATAAAAATATTTTTGCCACGCCTACCCCCGCCCTTGCAATCAAGCAATGTTTGTTTCTCCCAAACCTGTAGAACAGGCCCAACCAAATTTTAATTGATGGCAAAACTTTAAAGATTTGAGCAGAAATTCAATTGCCACGCCCACTGACTCCGCAAAGAGGCGAAAAAAAGAGTATATCGCAGTCGGGTGCATCCGACTGCAACGTTCTTACTTGTATATATTAAAATGGTACTGTCTAAAAAGTCAGCAAATTCCTATCAGCAGCGTTTTGGATCAATTCGAAAGTGAAAGTTTATAAGGCTTGCTTCTCTTTTCGAGAACTTATACAAACCGTTTTATTATCAAATTACTCATTTAGATTCTTTAATGAAACATGAATGGGGCTTTTCTTTGCAAATGGTTTAATTAGTATTCATTTCCGTAAGAAAAAGTAAAAATTTGTCATCAGAATAATTAATCGTTTTTCGGAACTTAGAGCAGTCAATTATTTCAGTTTCAAGTGGTTTGAACGGAATCGGACTACGGGCTATATATTTTCTAAGCACTGAGGATTGAGGAAAATTTCAAAAAATGACATCCTTATCGCTTCATAACTGGCATCAAAGTTAGTATGTCTTTATCTTAAAATAGGTGATTTTTAAATATTATTTTTGAATTTTTTAAGAGTTTTTAGAAAGTGTTTTTGAGGTTTGAATACAAATCAGAATACGTATTTTAGAACTTGTAGAATTTGTACTATTTTTAAAATTTTTGAAATATTAAAAAGCATATACCATTGCAGGTATCCAAAAGTTATTAAAGGTAAGCAGGTTTGTTCTGAATTCCACATTCAAAACATTTCCACATTACTTTTTAGAGCAGAATCGAGTTAAAAACCTTCTTTTGGTTAACTTTATTCAGTTTTTTGAATATCCTGAAAGTATGCTTTAATTTTTTAGAAAGAATTGATTGGGAAATGCACTTCAAAACAGAACTGTTACAAAGAAGAAGAATTTTGAACGAATATACTTTTAGATATGAGCGAAATCATGATAGAGTTTTATAAACCGAGCTCTTCTTAATATGATTTAATGCTTCAAAAACATTTTAATCTTAAAATGATACATTTTATAATCTGCTCACGAGTCTTTTGTTGCTCACGCTGTTCGCTTTAGCTGTCGATTGCTTTGTTCAACAATTTTAATTCGATTTATGAAATGAATTAACTCGCAAATTTAATTGCATTTTGCTTGACAAGATGAGCTGCTGCTGCAGCTGTGGCAGGCGGGAGTGTGGAGAGACGAGGATGTGTTGTAAAGTGAAAAGTGTGATAATGTCCTATTGGCAGAATTACAAAATTTTTAATTAAATTCAATTTCACAACTCTTCTTATGTTTGTCTTTTATATGCAGTGTAACCAAAAAAAAAAAAAAAAGAAGTAGAAATCAAAAGCAAATAAAAACGTTGATGAAATGTTGGATAATTAATTGCAAATAACTGAATTGAACTTTTATCGAATAGGTAAAAGCAGTGCTAAATGCTTGATTTTTTAATAAATTGAGCTAGTTTAAAGTTGAGTTATAGCTTACATCTATTATGCTTCTAAAACTTTGCATGCTTGCGGCATTATGGCAAAAAAAAGAAATGCCTATTGCCATAATTGCTAAGCGTCTATAAAGTTTTCTTACGCGAAAAGCGTATATGCCACAACAAGTTACTGCACCCCAGTGCAAACTCTACTAAGTTGTTGTTGTTGTTGGCTATATATACACTATAAAAAGTCGGTCTACCAAGCGGCTGCAAGCAAGAAAAATAAAAGAAAAATGTACAACTAAAATATTGCTGAGCGCGCGAAGTTCAAAAAGCTAAAAGTTGGCTGCTGCCCATTTTGCCGCCATTTCCCCAGCTGATCCAAGGGGCAGCAGCAGCTTTTAAAGCCTCCACTCGCATGACTCTATCATGGACATTGCTTACTCTTATGCTGTAGAGGTCCTGTAGAGTCCTGGCTGCTTTTCCTGCTTTTGGTGCAGATGAAGCGTGGCATTACATCAGCGACGTGGACCGGAAATTATGTAAATTTAAGTGTTTCGGCTTGTTGCTGCTGCTGCTTGTTGCTGCTTGTTGTTGTTGCTGTTGTTGTTGCTATGCCCACGCGTTTGTTTTGCTTTTTTGCCACTCTTAACATGGCAATGAAAACATGAAAGCAACAACGCCGGCAATAACCGATAAAAAAAAGAAAGCAGCTAACAAAAACAAAAACAGCGCCC
Source organism: Hirtodrosophila cameraria (assembly GCA_949708635.1). Classification (NCBI taxonomy): domain Eukaryota; kingdom Metazoa; phylum Arthropoda; class Insecta; order Diptera; family Drosophilidae; genus Hirtodrosophila; species Hirtodrosophila cameraria. Next base: position 17,852,825 of record OX453091.1, read on the forward strand.
AAAAAGAAAGTTGCTCTCGTGAAATTTTTCACATTTGGTTTTGACTTTTTGCTGCTGCTTGTTTTTGTTGTGTGTGTGTGTGTGTGTGTGTTTGTCGTGGGGTGGCGCGTTGCCAACAAAGTTTTCGTAATTGTTTTTGCATTTGTGGCACACACACATTGAAACAAGTTGGGGTCTACCTACACACAGCTGGGTTGCTTCTGGGGGGCCCAGCAGTTGGACGACTCGGCCCAAATGTGTCCTTTGGTGTATTAAAAAGTTTTTAGAGCGCTCTCCGCTCGCCGCTTGCCAAACATTTGCCATGGTCGTGCTCTCCTTCCTGTGCTTGGTCCATTGCCCATTAACATTTTATATGCAATTATGATTATTTTACCATTGTGCATTTGTGGTAATCTTTGGGGAGCAACCGTTTGCAAGTTGAGCCACCAAATTTAATGTTCATGTGGCCAGTCAGCCAGCCAGCCAGACCAAAACTCTGACTTGCCATTGAAAGCGTTCATAATATCGCTGTGATGATGTGCATTAAAATCGATAGAAATACTAAGCGAGGGGCAAACTGATGTTGCAGCAGCCAAAAACGAGCCACATGTTGCGGCTCTTTTTGCTGAAATTCGTTTTGTAATTAAATTTTATTAATTCAAATGCATCTTTATCAAAATGATTGCTTGTGGGAATTTTGTAGTAAATAAATTTTTGTAAATATTTATTAAATTTAGCTCAAGGAAACTTTGTTAAGCAAACTTTTAAATATGCCAAAAATTTAAATAAAATCTCAAAAAATATTTAAATATTTTATTTGATATTTGCCTTAATTGTTAATGTCGAAACAACTGCTTTTTGGCATCGAAAACGAGTTCACAATCAGGCCTGTTCCCAATTCCACTTTCGAATGAATTATACATGAATAGGTAAAGCATACTTTTAAGAGGGTCTACATTTTGATTGTATCCTTCTCAAAAAAGTTAACTACACACTTTTTCGTGGAATTGATTTGAAAGTGGAATTGAGAACAGAGCTGAATAGCTTTAGTTGTTGGGATTTAAGTAGAACACGAAAACAGGCCTGATTACATTCAGTAAAATAATGTGAAATGTAAAGTTGAGAACAGCTAATTTGGTAAATTGAAAACGCATTTATACAATTTTTGTAAATTCAGAACCAATATATCTAAGATTTACAGGGTTTTCTAAATGTGCTCCCCAACGGCCACAAACACTCTTCCTCAATAACATATCAAAGTCAAAGTTAACTTGTTAGGCATCCTTTTAACTTGCACACACTATGTCCTTACAGTTGCTTTTTCTGCTTGACTCAACTGGAGAATCATTTGAAATCAAAAGGCTTTCAGTTTTGAGCAGCCCAAGTTATGCATCTTCAGTGTCACTTCATTGTTTATTATGCGTTGAACGAACCCAATCATTCATTTCATTTTGCAATCTGTCCGAAGGGCCTTGTCAGCACCTAGATGACACTGTCATCGTTCATGGCCCGTTATCCTTATTTTATACATATACTATGTACTATGTCTGCAGCAGTCCTTTTTTTTTTTTGTTAGTAGTGAAGCATGTTTGAAGTGAGAGTCCTTTTGCTTTACATATTTAGGCATGAGGCAACAGACACAATGTAAAGGACATTGAGGTTGACCCTAAGTGTGTCTCTGTGTGTGTGTGTGTGTGTGTGTGTCTATGTCTCTGTGTTTGTTTGACTGCAGTGCTAGCTTGTGGCTTAGCAGCAGCCATTCTGTGGTCATTAGCCTAAACCAAAGCTGACTTTACTCTCCTGGCTGAGATTTTGTGCTGAATTTGCAAAAAGAAATAAAAAAAAAGAAAATAAGAAGAAAAGGTATTCACAAAATGCGACGGCAACACAAATCTTCTTTATTGCTGCTACGTTTTTGCCAGCCACACAGACAGCTAAGATACACACACACACACAGAGAGAGAGAGAGAGGCACATGTGTGTGTAGCTTGACAAGCTCACATTAGGAGGCCCTAGACAAACAACTAATGGCTTTTAAAGGCATTTCGTTCTTAGCCCACTCGTCCAGCTATTATTGCTCTCTCCATTTATGCCTGGTTACCTGCACTCGGAGCACAGGTGCTGGCTCTTCGATTTGTCCAGCATGTTGTTTTAAATTAAAAATCTACACACACACACACATACATACACACATACCTTTGCATATTTTGACCATGCTTGCAGTTTTTGGTCACACACACACAACATTTTGATTTATGCCTCTCGAGCCCTTGGGCCGTGTGCTGTTTCTGCTTCTGTTTGCCTCTGAACTTCTTTCTTATGTATTTTTATTGGATTTGTGTTCAGCTGGTAGCTGTTGGTAGCATTGAGCCAAATATTGCGCATACGCCACATTGCACGTTTACAACAAATCGAATTCACATTTTCTTGGCAACTCTCTCACACAGCATCAAATCCAAAAAGATATATAGTATACCAAATGCCAACTTCACTTTTGCCATTGTGCGCGACCAGCTCGCTGCACATGAGCGGCCAATTACACGCACGTTCCACGCTGTGCATCCCATTGCCAAGGCTCAAAACCAGTCTGTGGCAGCTACAGTGTGGCACTGGCAGTAGCTGAATCAGGCAGAGGTAGCAGCAGCAGCAGCAGCAGCGGCTCATGACTTGATTATCACCGCCCGCTGCACTTGCACACACAGCTGATGGCGACTGCATTTGCATTCTGGCAACTGATGAAGTTGCATGCCACGTTTTGGACCATGAACAGCTCAGCCCTCGTTTGTTGCCTTTGCCAGTGCCAGGGCCAGGGCGCAAGGGCATGTAAGATGATTACGTAGCCAGCAGAAGCCATTGACTGATGTTCTATATATATGTATATGGTATGTTGCCAGTTGTGGGACCAGAAGTTAACAGCGTTGAAATGCATTTTGATGGACAACTAAATGTCAGCTTTCAGCAACAGGCACAGGGACAGGGACAGGATCAGGGCCAGTGTGCATTATACGTTTATTAGATTCGAGCCGAAATTTATGCAAAATATGTAAATGTTGAGTAGAGTTGCTTGCTTAATGGCAGTTAGAGCTGCTAGATTGTAGACATAGATAACTACAATCGATTATAAAGTAAGACGATATGCGGCCACACTCACAGAAAAGCTGAGTTCATAGAAAAAAGTGTAGCATACTTTTTGGGGCAGGATAGAATGACAAATCTTAGTTTTCATGTTCGGTCATAGTTTGTTAACAATAGAAAAAGTATGCTTTCAATATTTTTGTATCGCTTTGAAATTGGAATTTAAAACAGGGCTGTTTTTGTTGTTGTGCTGGGAAATTTAGATATAGAAATATATAAATATATATATGTAAATATACCACTTAGCAACTATAGAAACGATCTGTTGGGAACTTTGTTTTCCAGATAAAACCTCCCAACTCACGAAATGGGAGCTTCTATCTATTTCAAACATGTTGCAATTGAAAGTTTTCTTAAGCTTTATATAGTTTGATTAAATTTTATCAGAATCGGGCTACTGTATCCTAAATATATCTTAGGCACAATCGGCCGAAAACAAAGTTTTTGATTGAAAAACCTTTCTGCAAACATAGTTTTCCACTTTGTTTTGCTTTTTATTACTATTACCTTTAAGCTTACCTTCTTCAGATTCAATATTTTTGTTTTCACTTTACTTTAAACTAAAAGTCGGTTTGCAAGAGATTTTAAAATTCCGGACCCAATTCCGAGTTCTTTTCATTTCGAATCGTTTCCTATTTTTTATTCCTGTTTTACATGAAAAATCAATCGATCCTTCTCTTTCAAAATTAGTTCGAATACTTATCATTCATTGTTTCAAAATAAAAACTTCTAAAACGGAATTTTTCATCAATACTCGGAACTCAGCGATACAAACCCGTTATAAAAACCGGTAAATAAGTAGCTACACTAACAAACAAACTTATAAAAAGCAGTAAATAAGTAGCTACACTAACAAACAAACTTATTTAACATTGTTGAGCACTTTGCACCCTTTGCTCAGAAGTTATTTGGTTTGGGCCATGCAATGCACTTATGATAATTTTTGTAAGTATTTTATGCTAACGTCAACGCAATTTTTGGCCACTTTGCTTATCACACACACACACACACACAGACACACACACGCAGACACACACACGCAGACATGAATGCAAGGGCAACAAAATATGGGAAGTATCAGGACAGAAAGGGCCAAGAGAGGGGTAGAGTGGGGCTATCAGGTAACGGGCCAACTGTGCAGCCAAGTGCAAAAAAGTATGCACATTAATTCAAGTAAAAATAAATTATAAAAGGAAAAAGGAAAAAGGAAAAGAGCCGTGCTTTGCAGCCGACGCAGCCGTCGACTTTTCGCAGCTCGTGCATTTTATGACGTTTAATGTGTTTCTGCTGTCAGCGGCAGAAGTTGCTGCCGACGTCAGCTGCAGCGTGAGCGTCAGCGTCGACGTCGACGTTGCTGCAACTTTTCAGCTGCAGCGTTGAGTGCATTTTGTTGATTTATAATAAAATAATGTAAAAATATTACACAATAATGAATGCGCGCGGGGTGTGTGCTATGTCTGCTCCTTTCACCCTCTCTTTCTTTTCCACTATCTCTCTCTCGCGCTATCTCTTTCTTTATATTGCCATCTCTGTTGCGTCTGTCTGTGCTGCTATGAAATATGAAAGAAGCAAATGTTTCAGCATAAAAAACAAAAAGTTGCGCAAAGAAAAAAACCAAAACAAAAGAAACAAGAATATGAAATATGCGGAAAATAAAACTTTTAACTAAAATTATATATGTAATGGTATGTAACATAGTATCTGTGTGTGTGTGTGTTGGTTTGTCATGTTGTTTACGTTCACTTCTTGGCCATTTTTCTTTGCCTGCACAATTTATGCGGCACTTTCAACTGCTGGTGCCCTACATTTTAAACGTAGAGCTGAGAACTTTTCTGGATTATTTGCTTAACACCCAACTGATACTGCTTGATATATTTGCTTACAATTTTGGTGTTTAAAAGGACACGACATTAATTAGCGCTGTTTAATATTGAAAAGAAGAGTGTTCTTAAAGGGTATTTGTCAACAGCTAATTAAATGAAAACGCTGTTGAAATTTTCTTTTTATTTTTGCTATATTTTCTTTACTTTGAAAGAGCAGAGTATAAATGAGATTTACTGAAGGATCTTTGGCTTTAATATAACTATGACTATAATACCATCTTATACCTATAAGTATGCTACTCAAAAGTAAAGTTATTTGTCACAATCTTTTAAGATATTTGAAGTTCTGCTCAGAACTAGAATTATCTAAATGCTGTTTTCAACTGTTATTTTGACAAATTTCATAAAAATAGCCAAAAGTTAGTTTAGCTAAGCAGCTTACGATGAAATTTTCCTAATCTTTAAAGATACGTATTAATATTTTCTAAAATAATACTACTTTATGCAACATATTCAAGAAACGTAATTTGTGACAATCTTTTAAGATATTTGAAGTTCTGTTCAGAAATAAAACAATCTAAATGCTGTTTTCAACTGTTATTTTGACAAATTTTATAAAAATTGACTAAAGTTAGCTTAGCTTAGTCGCTTACTATGAAATATTACCTAATCTATAAAGTTATATATTAATATTTTCATTTACTTTGAAAATAATACTACTTTAGGCAACATGTGCATATATTCTTCGACTAATCCTAATATTTTATTAACTATATATTTTGCTATCTTAAGATGATATCTTAAGCTTTTATTGTAACCTGTTGTAAGCTCGCCATGTTTGCTTATAGCGCAACAAAACAAACTTTAGCTAACTGCAATCGCTATATATTTACTCACCCCACAGCCTCTCTACTCTCTCTCTCTCTCTCAAAGTCAACACTTACAATCTGCTGCGAGCATGTAAGTATGTGTGTGTGTGTGTGTGTGTGTGTGTTTGTGTTATGACGTTTTAGTCCTTGCAACTTTATCGCGCCAGAAATTGCATCATATTTCAAGACAGCGCGCGACAAAATATAAAAATACAAAGTTCACAGTCAACTTTTTTGTTACCTGTGCAAGCACTTCGTCCCGCCCCTGCGTCCTGGCTCTCGTCTGCCCCTTCGTCCTGCCCCTTTCTATTTCACTCATAGTCAACGCTCAGTCAAGAGTGTGGCAGCAGCAAGAACAACATTCAACACATGTCAAGTTGAAAAAAAGTTGTGCAAAAACTTGTTCCTTTTTTTTGTTGTTTGTTTTGTTCTGCGGCCAGCGTTGCGTATGAGTAATGCGAGACAAAGTTGAAATGTCTTCTTACAAAAAAAAAAGGTAAATCGCATCCATATACAGTTTATTAAATCGTTATGCGCTTGATTATAATTTATAATGACGTGTCCTTTGCTCCTGTTTGCCTTCGAACTCTTAGAGCGCAATCCTTGGCATAATTTTGAAAAGTCTGAGATAAAATCGTAGTATGCACATAATTAATGAAAGACCAAATGTCGTCTTCAGCACCGTGTGCAGCACCAGCATTCTGTAAGAAGAGAGCGAACCCAAAACAAAGTGTAATTAAAAAGTACTTAGTGTCTAGTTCTCTCTCTTTCACACGCTGTCGCTCTGTCTCTTTTTAGCTGTGCTGCTCTTTACAGTGGCTCACCTGCGATAAATAGTTTTGCGCTGCTGTAATTTATTATCGTTAGCGTTATCCTTAAAGAAATAACGCCTGATGCCACTCAGATACGACCGAAAATATTCACTCCAATTAATCGTTGCTATATTAAACTGCAGCTTTACACGCTCCTCAGCTGGCAGACGTTCATTCAATTCATCAATGTTGCTATGCGCAAATTTCCATTCCTTGAGACCAAACCAGCCCATCATATCGATTATGCGTGATATTTTCCGATATGCCTTGACATACCTATATATATATATATATATATAAATTGAGCAAGGAAGAAGCATGAAATGAAACGTAGAAGAGAAAGCAGACAGAGTTTACCATTAAGTATTGATTACCTTTGCTAATTGGCAGGCAGACCAGCTAACAGTTCAAGTGGTTCATAAATAAATGCCAAATGGCTTTGGTAATGCGCCCTAATTGCAATTTGTTAAATATAACGCATACGACATGTTGTCCATTGCCAACGAAAGGTACAAGTTTATTATGCTAGCTGCAGCAAAGCGCACATTTGATACGCTTTCTTTTTGCATTTGGATTTGACTACAGTTTTAGTTTATCAGAGATTTGAAAACACTTGTTTAATGTTTGTGTAACAAAATATTGCTACATTTTTTGCTAAAATGTTTTTATTTGCCTTTGTTAAAAACTTGGAAAAACAAAGTACATGTTTTTGAACAAATTGTAAGTCAGAAATTGTTGCAATTAATATAAAACTTTTAAAAATATGATTTTGTTTTTATTTTTTCTATTCAATAATAAATATTTGTAAACTTTATTTTTTTAGAAATAGTAAGCATATGTTTTTGATATTTTTAAAGTTTTTATCAAAATATTTTTGAACATATCTTGGAATTGAAATCAAATACGTTTTTATCTCGAAGAAAATTTAATTTTATATTTAATTCAAGTCCATTTTTTGTTCAAATGAATACATTCAATATTTGATGAGTCAATGCAATGAAGTATTCGTTGATTCGTTGAAAAAGGAATTATTCTTTAACAGAGCTGATGTGACTATACATTTATTATACTCTTTTTTACATTTTTTGAAAAAAGAACGAAAACAGACTATATTGAGTTTATGAAATGTCCGTCTGTCCGTTCGTCTGTCAGTATGAACGCGGTTTTTACTCCCTGTTCCCATTTAAAATGGGAAAAAGGGAGTTATAAAGTACTGCAAATGTGTGTAACAGACAGAAGGAGGCATTTCCGACTATATAAACCATATAAATTCTTGATCAGGATCAACAGCCGAGACGAACTAGCCATGTCCGTCTGTCTGTCCGTATGAACACACAGATCTCAGAGACTATAAGAGCTAGAGACACCAAACTTGGCATGAAGGTTCCTGTATACCATACGCAGATCAAGTTTATTTCAAATTTCGGATGCACCCCCATCTATTCTGATGAACTTAACTCAAATACAGTATTTATATGAAAACATTTTTAATATATCTTTCTCATTTTTATACCTGAAACTAGTTTTTCTTAGAGCTTCAGTTTTCATATGCTTTATTCTTGACTGATCATACATTTCATTGTTTTTCCTAATGACATTTTTATGTTTTTATGTTATTCATGTTTTCTAATAATAGGACTACTACTTCTCAATATAATACCTGAGTGTTGTTCCTACATCTTTTCAGTTCTTATCTCCTTTATTATATTCCAAATTTCGAACAAACTTAATCAAATAGTAGCTATGCTGCAATCAAAGTGCACTTGAAAACTGTTCAATTGCCTTTCAATGTAACGTTTAAAATCCGTTCAATGTAGCAAAACCGAAACCCACAATAGCAGCAACTAACTTAGGAGCACACAATCTCAATGGGTATGTGTGCATGTGTGTGTATCTGTAACTGTAGCTGTATCTGTATCTGTATCTGTGTTAGCTACTGTATCGATATCTCTAAACTGTACTATGTGTGCGTGTGTACTTACATGCGCTTTTGTCCGGTGGCCATGGCAATTAAATCTAAAATATAAGCTGGGATATTGTGCAAGAAAAATGCAATTGCACAATGCAGAGGCTTCGATGGTATTATAACGTACGAGAAGCACCTGTGACAATAATGCGCTCCAATGGTTCGGTTCGATATCCAAAAGGTTGAAGTAGAAAGTAGCATGAAGAGTGTGAAGAGAGGAGTGTGGAGAGTGTGGAGTGTAGATTGTAGAGAGTTGAAGTAGAGAGTTGTATGTTGCATTCGATTTGGTTTAGTTGCCGTTTTTCCGTTTTGGGGTTTTGGTTTTGGTTTTGTTATCCCGTTTTGTTGCCGACGCGTCGCATGTTTGGCAGGTTTTATTTTTTTGTATTTTTGTATTTTTTTTGTTTTTTTTTTTTGTTTTGTTGGTTTTGGCATGTGTTTGGTTCCATTGTTTCAAGGTATTAGCAGCGTGTAGATAAATTTTCCAAACGTTTGCCACAGAAATATACAGCAAAATATACAGCAATATTTAAGCATTGAGGATTAGACATGCATGCAATATGGCAATGGTTCGTGTGCGGATAAGCATAGCACAAAATTGAAATACAACAAAGAATATATATACAAAGACTTGTAAATATATATATATATCAACAGTTTGGCAGACTGTTTCGACTCACCAGAGCGCCTTGTCGAATGGCTCATGAAAGCCCTTACGCGACAGGTGCATGTACTCGCCCCAGGTAATGTTGTTCACATCGGATACGTAATTGTAAACGGGCAGCTCCGATTTGCCATCCAGTTGAGTTTCACGCAGCTCAAATCTTAAACATAATAAACATTGCTTTAAGTTACAGTTATTTAAAGGAATAAATGAGATTTTCGTGTGTAGGAATTTATGTAGTAGCACATTTGTTTATATGCGTTTTTCAAGACTGTTCTAAAGCTATCTTGATAAAACTTGGCACAGATGTTTCTTCTTATAGCAGGTAGTACCTAAAGTTGGATTGGCCAGATCGGACTACTATAACTTATAGCTGCCTTAGGAACAATCGGTTGAAAATAAGTTTTTGTATGAAAAACTTTTTTTTTTTTTATCAAATTATCTCAACCAAACTCACTATATCTATGTTAAAACACGTTCTACACATGTTGACAAAATTTTGTCAAAATCAGACCACTATATCTTATAGCTGCGATAGGAACAATCGGTTGAAAACAAGTTTTTGTATGAAAAACTTTTGTGTTTTTCAAAATAACTCTACCAAACTGACTAGGCCCAAATGTAAGGTCTATCCACATATGCTGACAAAATTTCATCAAAATCGGACGACTTTATCTTATAGCTGGCATAGAAACAATCTGTTGAAAATTAAGTTTTCTCATGCAATACTTTTTTGCAAAGGTAAACGGCACGCCGAAGATAACATTTTTCATTCATATTTCAGTTAAATATAGAAATAATTTCTACAAAAACCAATTAAAGTAAAGCTAAAAATGATGAAATTAGCGAAAAGTCTCCTGCCACACCCCCTACTTCATCTACACCTCACATGCTCACCTGTTTAAAAAGTTTTGAAAAGCTTTTACAAAAGCCAAATGAAATGACCAAAAAGCATTTTGCAACTAACCTTCTGGCAATATCCCAGGCGGTGGCTATCATTGCATTCACCACATAATCGGCGGGCACCATATTCGCCTTACGGTTCGCCGTACCGTAAATGCAACGTACGAGTCCCCGGGCCGACCAAGTGCATAAACCTGATGGCCCGTACAAATTATCAGTCCAGCCGGGAAATGGATCCTTGTACGTTGACATTACTGCAAATAAATAAGAATTAATGGCTGCTTTGGTTGTTGGCCAGAACCGTTTCGTTGTTGATTTTAGACAACGCCCAAGCGATAATGGTTTGCCCCCTAGTCCCAAGTCAAAAACCACCCTTGCACCTTCCTGCAACATGCTCTTTGCCCACATAACAACTGCTAACTGATATGCCTGACTCCCAATTGCAAGTTTTGCACTTGAATTTGTTTTTGTATTTCTCGTACGTTTTTTTTTTGTACTATTTGTGTATTGAGCGCAGGCAGCAGCAGCCAGGATGCAGCTTAGGATGTGCAGGATGCTTTGGCATTTTTGTGTTAAAATAAATGAAAATTTGTTTGCGCTTTGTTACCGAGCTGAAAGCTGAAGCTGTAGCTGCCTTGCTTTCTAGCTGGAGTCGGGCATCGGTAGTCTGAAGTCTGGGCGATGTTTCTGGGCATGCTCTACAAAGGGTATTGTCATTTCTTTTCACGATTTGTGTAACATATTGAAGCAGATATATATTCTTGACCAGCATCAGACGCCTAACATAAGTTATCTTGACAACATTTTGTTTTTTAAGTTATTTTTAAGTTTATTTGATAATTTTATCAAAATCAGATTACTATATCTTATCTTATCTTAAGAAAAATCTTTTAGAAAGTGTTTTTTTGTATGAAAAAACTTTTTTGTTTATCAAGGTTTCTCAAACAAACTAAGTTCTTGGCATGGTTTTTAGATTCTAAGAGAATCTGACTACTATATCTTATAGTTCATTAAGAAATAATCGTTTAAAACACGAGATTTTGTGAGAAAAGCTTTTTTGTTTAAACAGATATCTCAACCAAACTCAGCAATTGCAAGTTCTATTTGATGTTTTGGTCCATATAATCAAAATCGGTTGACTATATCTTATATCTGTGATAGAAACAAACGATCGAAGATTAAGTTTTCTTATGAGAAACTATTCGACAAAGAGTATATAACTTCGGCACGTCTAAGCTAGCATTTCTTCTTAGTTTTTTATTGCTGCTCGGCTTTTGTTTTCGTTACGTTTCGTTCGTTACGTTACGTTGCGTTCCGTTGCCGTTGCACAAGTAAGAAACATATAAAAAAAAAGGGAGAAGAAACTTTTTCCACATGCATTTATCTGCTAAACCATGCCACACACACACAGACACACATACATGCACACACTTCGACTTTTGGGTCCCCTGTGTTGGTAACGAAAATGCAACGTTGTTTGCGATTTTTCACAAAATTTTAAATATTCCTTTTGCTAGCTGCTGGCTGCTACACTGATCCTTTGGGGGAACTGCTCGCTGTCCAAAAGTCCAGGCAGCTGCCGCTTTTCGTATCCTTTTTTTTGGTTTTTTTGCTATGCAATCTCAGAAAGTTTCTTGGTTGTATGTATGTTTGTTGCCCTGGGGCATTTTGTGGCTAATTATCTGACAATTAGTTTGTGAAGTCAACTTTAAAACCACAAAATCTCCACTGGCATTAAAAAGGATATATATATATATATTTTGCGCTTACCAATTGGGGGACGAAATATGCCCGCGGGTAGATGAAAAGCACGATGATTGACCAAATTTTCAGCACATTTCTTGGTCATGGTATAAGTATTGGGCAGTTGGCCAATTAGACAATGACGCAGCTTCTCCAGCGTTTCATCATCAAAGGTGCGATAGATCTAAAAGAGTTTGAGGGAGCAAAGAAAAGCAATTTTCAATTGTTACTTTTAATTTAAATAAATTGTTAAGCCAATCAGATCAGGCAATACAACACCCGTATATATTGCGTATGCACATAAAATAATAATAATATTCATGAGTACTGTTTGCCTGTTTGAATGCTCGCATATATGTATATATTTATACCCCCCCGCTTAATACCCCCCACTTTGGGGTTTTTAAATGCCCAGGCAACGTTCAACCAACCTGCATGATTTTTTCGTAGCCAATTTCATTCTCGTACACTTGCTCCTTGATGAATTTGCGATTGCAGTTGCAGTACAGTGTCGAAATATGCACGAATGACTGGGGATAGTATGACCAGAGGGGTGGGGGGGGGAAGGCGTGGCATCATGTCGAATGTTGATTGAATTGTGTTGAAATTGTTTGCGCGCCGCGGCCGTTAAAATATGCAACAACAGTAAAAGCATTACGTTAAAAAAATAAACACAAATACATTTACACATACACACACACTATTGTAAATATTAAAATTAATACACAAATATTTCTCGACATGGGAATTATGTATTTTGGGTAGCTTACAATACCTACAATCCGATTCCTTAACCGCAATCTCTTTAGCTGATCGCATTAAGCGTTAAAAATCATCATTTTTATATTCTGCATTTTTCCAAAAAAAACAAGTTTTAACAAATTGTTGTATGCTTGCTTAAGCGCATAATTGTATTTCCGTGCTTTGTATGTTTTTTTATGTTCCTGAATTTGCAATTTCATTTAGTTGAGCTGCGTTTTATTGGTAGAGTTCATGGGAATGTGAAAAAGTCTATCAAAAACGACCTTGATTTGAAATCAACGTAGATGTTGAACTAAGTCTTTTTAAAAAAGAACACGTCTTGTATATTTTTTAATTTAAACCTTTAATTGTTATTTCTTTTAGCTTATCTTTTCAAAACAAATTTAATATTAAAAAAAAAAAAAACTAAAAAAAAACCACCTTGCTTTGAAATCTACGTAGATGTTGAACTAAGTCTTTTTATAAAATTTAGAACTATATTTTTGAATTCAAACTTTTAATGAAAATACATTTTCAGCTTACAATTTGAAGAGTTCATGAGAATGTGAAAAAAAACCACCTTGTTTGAAATCTAGGTACATGTTGAATTAAGCCTTTTTATAAAATTTAGTATATATAGTATATTTTTGGATTCAAATCTTTAATCGTGATTTCTATTAGGTTATCTTTTTAAAACAAATTTTATTTAAGAAAAAAAACTAAAAAAAAACCACCTTGATTTGAAATCTAGGTACATGTTGAATTAAGTCTTTTTATAAAATTTAGAAAACGTCTCCTAGTATATTTTTGAATTCAAACCTTTAATCGTGATTTCTAATAGGTTATCTTTTCAAAGCAAATTTATTATAAGAAAAAAATACTCAAAAACAATCAAGCTTGATTTGAAATCTAGGTAGATTTAGAACTGAGCCTTGTTTGTATAAACATGAGAAAATTTTCTCTATTTTTCATTTTATTTTTTCAAATAAGTTTTCTTTTTTAAACAGTTTGATAAAACTTACCTTTAACTGCTTCATTTCCATAGCCAAATCGAGTATTTTCTTAGTGCCCAGAACATTAATGTCAATAGCATCGCTTAGTTTCTCATTGAATTTCACCGAGGCGACAACATTGAAGACAATCTAAGCCATAAAAAAAAAGTAATGCATATTAAAATTGAAAAATGGCAACAACAAGAAAACACGGAACAGCAGCAGCAACAACAACAACAATGAGGACAACAAAAGGACATGCAAAATGCACGAGAAGTGCATGCAAAACAGAAGCGTTTGCAGGATGCATTTGGTGTCGCTTCGTCCTGCTTGGTTGGTTGGCTGCTGCTGCTACTGCTGCTGTTGCGTCGTTCTCTGATAACCTCAAAGTCAGCATAGACACACAAGCACACACAGGACATATAAGGACAATGGGACAGACAGACACGGGACATGGCTACACATGCAACTGCTGCATTGAACATCGACAACAAAGCAATTTTAGTTTTAAAACAGTGCAAGGACTAAGCACACCAGAATCCTGCCGACTGTGCAGCGCCACATGGAAGTGAGTGACTTGTATGCAAAATGTTTTGCAAAAATAAAATATAAAAAAAAGGGAGAACTAAAACGCCAAACGGATGCGCCTGGCAGGACAATGGCTCGCGCGCACGCCAAACACTTGAAGCATGCACAGGAATTTTCATTTATTTATACTATATTGTTTTTTATAACCAGCTGCAGAGAGATGCTACTGCTGCTGCGGCCGCATTTACGTGCTGGGTTTCAATTTTTGTTGAAAAGTAGAAATATATATATATATATATACATATATATATTTTCGTGTGGAGAAAAAATCATAAAAAGGAAATAAACTGACTGCATGGTGTTGTCGTAAACATGGCGCCTGCTATTGGCAGGCAAACAGACAAACAGTCAAACAGTTGGACACGGCAACTGCTTCCCTCTGCATCATCCCCCCTCACCTCACTCAAACAGATAGGCAAATACACAAAAGTTTCACACAAAAGTCCATTGATTGAATTGCCAACAAGCAACAGACAAGCACAAAACTCGGCAAAATGCAATACACAGCATGCCAGATCCTTGTCTCTCTTCTTTTTTTGTTGTTTTTCCATGCTCCAATACTCACTTGGACCTCAGACGAGAGCATTGCACGGTCGGTGGCATCAATGTCCAGGTCGATGGCACTGTAATCAGCGCGTATCGGATGCACCTTCTCCAACATTTGTGGACACTCCTCCCGTATTGTATTGAATATCTGCAATGACAAGCCGAGTTCAGTTCAGTTGAGTTGAGTTCAGTTTTGTGTTTGCACTGTGACTGCTTGCGGGGAGCGGGGCTATGGGGTATACCTCCAGGTTGGCAACAACTCTCATTTTACCCTTAACCGTTATATTGACTTACCGACTCATTGAAGAATCCTTGCAAACGCTCCTGCACGCTCATATTGTCCTTGCTGCGTATCAACATGTAAATTTTACGCAAACCAAAGGCCCGCAACAATTTCTCGGTTAGCACTTTACCCACAAAGCCCGTGCCGCCGGTAATGAGCACCGTCGCATTGCTATAGAAATCCGTAACAGGCATTGCACTGTGCGTCAACAAGCCACCCAACAATTCAGCACTACCCACACCACCCCCACCAGCAGCAGCAGCAGCAGCACCACCATCGACATCAGCATCACTATTTGTTCCAATGCCATTGCTCATTGTGGTTGCCTCGAGCAGCTCCGTGTTGCTGCTGCTGCTGCGACGCGAGGAGCTTGTCGATGAGAAGGCCTTGCGAGACGCTGGTGAAGGAGGAAAGACTTTTTTTCAAATATGTGTATCAGCAGAGTTTGTGGAAGGAGTAAGGTGGGAGGAGTACACATTATACTGTTCTTGAACTTGTTAGAAAAACCCAAGCAAAGAAAACGAAACCAATTTTCAAGTATTTTTGGAACTGATTCCAATATGTAGGATGAGTTTATTGAGAATACTCGCATTCTTAACAGATTGTGAAGCTTGAGATTGTGATTTATCTTTAATCTTCAATTTTGAAGTAAAGCCGATCTACGATCACAAACCAATTTCGTACGAAATAATACTATTTATTTTATCTTTTTTTTAACCACATTTTTATCTTTATTCTTGAATAGGGTTGTGTTAGAACTGGAACTTATTAGATGTGATTCAAAGTTTAAATAGTATTCAGATTCTGTTAAAAATATTCTGAAATGTTATTAATTCCTAATTCTGAATTCTTATAAAAAGGTTAATCTTTTGGTTTTTTTTCATAGAAAATAAATTTGATTCTAAAATCTAGTTTTTCTGTGTTTTCTTTAGATTTATAAGCTACTCTGTTTCTTGCTCGGCTTTAAAAAAGAGAAAAATTCATAAAAAGTTATAAATTCTCTTAAAAAAACTCTTCAAAACCGAACCGATATCGGAAAAAGTCAGAGAGTTTGCCCTGATATCATCAATTATGTTGTTTCATATTTGAAGCCTATGTCAATATAGAAAATTAAAGCCTCTTTCAATATTTTCACTCTAAAATTGAACTTTAAAGCAAAAACATATCCTTAATGTTAACCAGAAGTACATAAGCCGATCTACTATCACAATTCCATTTTATACTTGGCGCAAATACCGCTGTTCTAAAAAAAAACCTCCTCAAACAAAGTCATATTTCTTATTATATTCCTCATTTATATATTACTTAATCTATAACTTTTAAAAAAAGCACACACACACCTTTATTAATACTTGCTTCACCCATTTTGTTGGCAGTTAAAGAAAATCAAACCGTTCTGTTCCAAAGCAGCAAACACATTGAACAACTTGAATTGCTATTTCCTTAATGTTCATAAGTAATATGTATATCATATCGAGCGATAACAATCAATAAATGACAGTCCATATTCCGTAAAGATTTTCCCACCAAATGTCAATTATTTATCAAATATTCTAACCCAATTATATCATATAACGAGAGATATGTGCGGGTGTGTGCGGGTGTATGTGTGTGTGTGTGCTATAAGTGGTGTACTTGGTGAGTGCCTGGCTGACATTGCGGTTGCATTTGACCTGCTGACCTGAACTGCATGCACACACACACACACACATATGTGTATATATACAATCACCCTTGTTATAGCGTCTGGCAGCGTAACTCAATCCTCCTTCGCTCTCTTCCCTGTCGTTAGACACTCTCTCTCGCAGTCATTTTAAACATTGTTAATTATTCAATTATCAACAGGCAATGCGCCTGCTGCCTGCTGCCTGCTGTCCTTCATGCTGCTGGGAGGACACCCTCTGTGTTCATGCAACCAAGTGTCCAACTAGTATGTGCAGAATATCTATGTGTGTGTGTGTCCTGCCACGGCCGACATGTACGTGTCCATGTGCATGTCCAGTCAGTCAGTTCATTGCGTGTTTTTCAGTGTATATACATATCTAACAGTGTATGTGTATGCATGTGTGTGCGTATGTGTGTGCCTCTGCAGAGTGCAGCATATGTTGTTTGATTGCATGTGGCATAAAAAGAAGAGGCAACTAAAGCCGCACATATGCCGAACGATTGCGTGCCACTCGCTGTTCTTGTTGTTGTAGTTGTTGTTGTTCTTGTTGTCATATTTTGTTGGTGTTTGTCAACCAGGCTGTCTGGCATTGTTTGTCCTGCTATTAGGACTACTTTAATCATATCACACGCGACCTTTAAAAACACGTTTTTATAATAGTCATTACAATTTTCTTTTTTTTTTAAATAAAAGCTGTTAAACAGAGATAGGTTGTAATGGCTTTGAATTAGAAATTGCAGTTCTAAAATTTAAATATAAAAATCAAGAAAAAAGTAAGTTAAGGAAATATATATATATAAAAATGCCACCGAAACATTTATTTCTATACTTAAATAGTTCCGAATACTCAAATTTTAGATTGAAAAGTAATTTCTTCAAAATTATTTAAATTTAAAAGTAAGTCAAAATGAGTTGAAACTTTAACCTATTATAAAATTTAATAAATATGACTTAAAATAGAAAGTCAGTTGTTTCTCTGTATGCATTTTCATACTTTCTATTTAATTAACATCCAATTCATGTGAAATTGCAAATGAGAGCTTGCCAAATTGTATACTACTTACAAAAAGGATAGTACAGTGGACGCTCACAAATTACAACTCTCGGAAATAAGAATCTTCCAGATATTAGAACGTTGAACGCGGTTCTAATTTCAGAGCGTTCAACGTTCTAATTTCTGAAAGATTCTTATTTCCGCGGTTCTAATTTCAGAAAGTTCTAACTTGTGAGCGTCCACTGTATATATTTTCAAATTCTAATGCACATTTGCTTGACTTTTTAAAATTTTATTATAAATCATAAGTTTTTGTTCGGTATTTGAGTTATTTGTGATTTAAAACCGTTTTACTTACTAGAACACCTTTTTCTTAAAGCAACACAATCTTCACAATAAGAATAAGCTTTATGAAACTTGCTACACCCTGTGAGAACTAAAGCTTTTTCGAAGTTGTGTTGTTTTCTTGAAGCAACAGAAAGCTTTAGCAGCTGCATCTTGAGCTTTTGCTCGTTACTCACACTTATGTGTGTCTATTTCCGGTTTGCGTCTAGACTATATGCTTGAAAAAGCTTGCTTAGATAAGCTCAGTTTATAAACTTTAGCTTGAGTCAAATAACTTATAGGAAGAAACTACTTGAAGAGTTTCTTATAGCAGCAAAGCTTAAACTCAAAGCGGCTTGCCATAATTAAGCTAATCAGCATTTGAAAGCTTTTATTGTTAGTTAATTTTAAAATAATTTCCAAAAACCCATTCAAATGAAAATAATGCAACACTAAATCGCTTTTATTGAAAATAATAATAATTGTTTTGGTATAATTAACAAAACCACAAAAACCAAACGAAAAAAAAAAAATTTCCATTTTTTGTTTTGCACTGATTGTTTAATGAATCGAAATGTTTTTATTTCTTCACTGTTAGTTAAATACAATAATTGTACATTAATTAGCCTTTTAAGCCAACAAATGCACACACAGACATATACTTACACATATACATAGATATATATTTCTATTAGTATTGTTTAAAAACTAATTCAATAATTTATGCTTAATGCAAGTCAATTGATTTTGTGTGCTTATTAAATCAAATAAAATTGCTTAATGCGCTTGAAAGTGAGAAATTATTCTGTTGGAAAAAAATAATGTTTACTTTAGCAACAGTTGTGTAAATTATTTTTTTTTTTTTTTTTTTTGTTGTTTATTCGATTTCGACAATTTTAGTATTTAATTACTTGGCTAACTTTTTTTTTTGTGACTTTCATGAGGCTTTTCGGAAATTGAAGTACATATAATTATAAATAAAGCCTAAATAATTTGACATGCAAATGTGTTGGCTATGTGTGTAATTCAATTAACATTCTTTGAATACATTTACATATAATACTGTAGAAGAGAAAGTGTATAAACACATACACACACGACCAGCTTACACTCATTATTAACATCATTATCATTATCAACTTGATCATTATCATTAACATTCCTAACATTCAACATCATTGTATCATTGTAATCACAATTCATTATTACGAAATCACAGAGTTAACGCCAAAGCCAAACATTCCAAACTTGGCCAACTTTACAACGGCTGCCACAAAGTCTCATTCTCTGGGCCACCTCCCTTCATGCCTACACCCACTCCTCTCGCCGGCTGCTGTACCCTGGATACTTCGCTGAGTATGCATGTTCCATCGCATTCGGTGCGACTTCCGAACTCTTGCTCACAAATGCAACTGGAATTTTCACGGGATTCGGCTTTAAGCAATGCCAGCTGCACACCCGCTCCCGCAATGCTTGAGGGCAGCTCGTCGCTTGTTGATGGCAGCTCCATAAGCGCCAAATCATCCTCACATTCAACCACATTCGGATGCAGCGGCTTAAAGTTGTTGCGTCTCCATGGCGGCATTGTTGTGTTTCCACTCCCTGCAAATGTCACCATAGCTTGATGCCCATTATTGTTGTAACTACTACTGTTGCTGTTGGAAAGGCCCAAAGCCAAGACATTACCATTACCATTGCCATTGTGCTGGTAACCATTGCGACTGATATGCAAACCGCTTTTCCCATTTCCCGCACTTCTCCCGCCACTGCCAAAGAAATTGCTGCGTATGCGCATCGATGAGTTCGCATAGGTGGAACGTATGGAGCTGGCGCGCGTGTGCATCGAAAAGGTTCGTTCGTGGGCATCCAGAGTAGTTTGGAATTTGCAAAAGCAGACGGCAAACCTTTTGTTGAATTCCCGCTTGAATTTCTCCTGCAAACGAAAATATGTGTGTATAAATGTCAATCAAAGTTTTTTTGCTTTTATTATAAAGTTGCCTTTTAGAACAAGTTATTTAGAATATGAACTTGTGCACATTTTTATGCTCACAAAGGGTGTATTTTTCAAACTGTTGTTGTTGGTATTATTAGTTGTTCTATATTTCGAATTCAAATGCGAAATTTTGCTTTAAAATATCCGAATTTAGATTTAAAAAGGAACGATTGCTGTTTAACTCGAATGAACAGTTCTTGAAAATGGAAACAGGACTGATTTCTCACTTGTTTTACTATAAGGAAAATGCCATCTAATTTTCAATCTACGAAAATGAGCTTAACCCTGATTTTCTCTGAATTTCCGAAAATCAGTGGAAGTCAGTGGAATCTGATATGTTCGATTTTATCTTTAAAAAGGAACTATTGATTTCTAACTCGATTTATCTGAAATATTCGAAAGGAATAGTTGCTGTTTAACTCGAATGAACAGTTCTTTAAAATGGAAACAGGATTGATGTCTCACTTTCTGTTTTATGAGGAAAATTCAATCTATTTTTCAATCTACGAAAATGAGCTTAAGTTTAAAACAGATTTGAGCTTAAAGGCAATTGTTTTATTCAAGTACTTGTGAATATAAGTTCTCAATATTACTATTTACTTTGAACTTTTGCACAAAAAACTTATTTTCACAAAAAAATGTATAAATATTTCTACTTATGCATTTGGTTTCAACAAGTTTCAAAGACTTTGATAAAAACTTTTAGCCATAGTGCATACACCCTATAGAAAAATATGCATATATATATTGATATAAAAAAGTGCCTTTGCCAAAAAGTTGCTAATGAATGCTGTGCTATGCTCTGATTTAACTGCTTATTGTGTGCCATCTGTCACTTGGGTCTATCAAGAGCATATCCCTTAGCACCCAGACTACCTAATTGGCCACACTCGGAGAGTTGTCTTCGTTTAGGCAATAAACCAAAAGTATTTTGCCAAACTTTTGTCTAACAAAACATCTGCCTACCCACACACACACATACACACAAACACTCACACACGTGAACAAACACTAAAGATTTGGGTGGTGTTGGTAAGTGGGTGTTTCTACAAAAAGTTTACGTGCTTTTCTCAGTTTGTGCTTGTGTCTCTTTTTTTGATGTTGTTATCGATTTAAGGGTCTTAAACTTATCAAGAGCCGCAGCTGCAAAATATTTGCGCTTTTATGTCTGCGATTTGTGGATATTTGTGTGGGACTTCTTCTTTTTTTTTGACAGCAGGATTGCAGTAGGTGTTTACTATGGGCAACAGTGGAACGTGCTTTTAATTAACTTGAGTGGACCAAAGTTATCGAAAGTTTCCACGAATTGCAAATGAAGATGTAGCTATTTGCAATAATGTGCTGTGAAATTTGCCAGTAAATTGTTAAAATAATTGACTGTATTAATTGAAGCCTAAAAGATGTCTGGCCAATAAATACAATTAATGATGCAAATTAAGTGAAATAATTGTCTTTTGTTTTTCTGTAGATGTCATCAATTGAGTTTTGTTAAGCTAAAAGCACATGTGTTTAATAAAATAACAAAAGTTGCCGCAAATGTCAACTAAAAGTTACTTTTTTATGCTCGTCACACTGTGCAACTTTGAGCTGACTCAATCAAAGATAAACACATCAAACGATTTGACTTAAAATGAGAAAAAGTTTAGTAGATACTCACATTGTAGATGCCATATATAAAGGGATTATAGCAGCTATTACTCATCGCCAGCCAGTCGGCGCAGAACCAAAGTATGCTTATAAAATGATAGTCATTGATTTCCGGTATCGTCACATGCAATATATTATATAGTTGTAGTGGCAGCCAACATAGTCCAAAAATAACCACAACAATAATTAGCATTTTAATGACCTACAAGTAAAATGACAGTGTTAAAGAATATTAAAACAAGTAAGAATGTTCCAGTCGAGTGTGCCCGACTACGAGACACCCTGCTCCCAACTTGCATTTCAAGCTGTTCAGCGGCAACACAAGCAAGCAGTGCACTTAACTTGTGCAGTGCCTGTCAAACTGTTGTTTCTGCCAGCTGTGGCTGTGGGAGTTTTTTGCGATTTGCGGGGGTGCAAGGGGGTGCATCCGAAATTTGAAAAAAAATTGATCTGCGTACGGTGTATAGGAACCTGCATGCCAACTTGATACGATTTAAATATAAAACGATATTCTTGTCTGGGAATCGAACCCGAGGTTTCCAGTTTTATTTTATCACAGATGACATAATGATCCAATCCTTTCGGATTTAACTTATGTGACAAATAAATGATTCCAAAACTTGTTAAGATACCTAGTTTACTTAGGAACAGGTAGACAGACGGATATATATAATTATTCCCCCGAGTAAGTCGTCCTGAGAGAGTAAAAAACTCCTGAACATATTTCTTAAAATGGAAAATTCACAATTTTATCGAGTTTTAAATATGTATATATGTATATATTTTGATGAAATATTGAAACACTATAGTATAACTTATTAAAAATAGTAAAAGTAAGCTATATATCAAATAACCACGCAAGAGTATAAAAAAACAACGTTGACATTAGCACAAAAACTGACCTTCTTTTTGTTTTTAAGCAATGTAATATCACGCGAGTCCTGTGCGTTGCCAGGAGCGCGTGTGCCCCACAATCTGACTGCCATTTGTATATAGACAAAGCTAATGACACAGAATGGAACCAGATACTGCACAAAGACCAAAGCATAACGATAGGCCTTCAATTGTTCATCGGATAGGTTTTTGTTCATGCAAAACGGTCGAGTCAAATTAAAGTAGACATCATTCTCTATGAAATTGAACAAGTAAACAAGTAAAAAGAATATTAAGTTAAGAATGCCTTAAACACTTACCTCGAAAACGGTCGGTAATCTCCTCAACACGAAAGGCAATAGGAAATGGTGCAGCAAAAATCAAAGCTAATAGCCAAATGCCAGCAATTATGAACTTGGATATGAACTTGGTGGGACGTGCGCTGTATAAAAAAACAATAATATATATATATATATAAATTAATATTAATCCAAATTTAATTAGGGCCAGAAAGGCGTCAAGTTGCGGCTTACCGCAATGGATTAATTATAGCTCGATGTCGATCAATTGCAATTGCAGTCAGCGTAAAAACGGAGACATTCACGCTGAGTGCTTGGACAAAAGGACAGAAACCGCACATAAAATAGGGCAGATTCCAGCGTTGAAGCAGCGCTGCCTGAAACTGTGAAAATGTCAAGGATATAAAATGTGAATGAACAACAACAATAATATCTATATGTCTGCATCTCTATCTAATAAATCAAATGAAAGCTGAACAAATTTCATTAACTGCAAAATACCAAAGTGCGTAAAGTATATATATCTGTGGAATCTGTGGCGGCTTTTCTCACTAACAACAAATATTCCCATCTATATATATATATTAAATCATGGCTCTACAAATATCATTAAGAGCAATGATGCTGTGCCGCTGAGCCTGGCACAGGATACGCGTCGCTTGCCCAAAATAAATTGCTAAAACTATGTACAAATTTGTTGAACTGTGCGTGGGTTATATCTGTCGCTGTGTTTGTGTCTGTGTCCTGCTTTTTCATGTCCGTGTCCTTGTCCGTGTGCGTGTGCGTGTTCGTGTCCTGGGCATCATCATGGACTATGATTTGTGGGTGAATATGCCGTGTGCTGTTTGTGGTTTTGTATTTGCGGATAGAGTCCTTGACGCGCATAATGTGCTGCTGTGTTGCCCTTCAATTGTACACAGTGGTGTAGTTTAGAAGGGGCTCCCACAACAATTACAACAAATTACTGGCATGCTTACAGTTTATTGATAACAATAACAATTTGTATTGTGCACAGCTGTCACTTAATTGTTAAATTAATGTTTATTTAGTTGACTGAATAGCCTAAAGATTAAGTGTCAATGCTTAATTGCAGATTAACATTTGAATAACTGTGCAAAAGTTGACTAGTTTAAAATAGAGCATAACAATGACAGTATTAGGTTTACATTTAACTAATTAGCTGTTTTAAGTAGCTAAATTTATGCGTAAACTTTGTTAGAAATACAAATTACTTGTAGAAAATAATCAATTTACACTTAATCTTTATTTTACATTCTAATTATTTGTAGAACGTGAACATTCAGCATGCTTTAAAGTGCTCTGAAAGCTATTAGAAACATTATTTATGCTTTTTATTTGCTTGAAATGACAATACAATTGGTATTATTATTTGAAATCAGCATACAACTGCTTATACTCTGCTTTCCAAAATACAAAAAAGAGTATATTGGGTTTGTGAAATGTGCGTCCGTGCGTCTGTCTGTATGAATGCAGTTTTTTGACACAGTTTTGAAGCTAGAGTAACCAAACTTGATATATATGTTGATATATAACATGGGCAGACAAAGTGTTAAGGTCCACCAGATCGGACCACTCTAAGATATAGCTGTCATAGGAACGATCGGTAGAAAAATATGTTTTTGTATGAAAAACTTTTTCAAGATAACTCAACCAAACTCACTTTACCTAAGTGTTAAGACTGTTTATATATGCTGACCAAATTTTATCAAAATCAGACGACTTTAACTTATAGCTGTCATAGGAATAATCGGTTGAAAATAAGTTTTTGTATGAAAACTTCTATGTTTTTTAAGATAACTCAATCAAACTTACTTTATAGGTCGTAGTACATATGTAAGTAATCTTTACAAGAGTTTAATCACTTTAAAACAGAGTATATCGCAGTCGACGTTCTTACTTGTTTTTAGTTGGGAGTCGAATTGAAAAGTACAAATGAGCTAGTTTGAAGGTCACTTCAAAGAAGCTTTGTTGTGCCTTTAAAACCTTTTGTCTGCCCTTCAAGTTAAGCTTGTTGTTTGCTTTACATCATAATGCCACCAGTTGTAGTAAGAATGGAAAATTATCAAAATATTTCAAATAGTAAGTAATCCTTAAGCTTTGCATAAGAGCTTAAAGTCAATACTATTACCGCATGCTTCAAGTCTTATTACATTAATGAAAACTATTTTCTAATGAGTTATCAATTTCCCACATTTATACTCTAGCTTGCACCAGACATGCTGTCAATTATGCATTACGCACTCTAATGACAAATTTAATATTCAGTTAGCCAGCTTTATAATTCCAAATTGAAAATGCAAAAACCTTCAGAATGCAGGTAAAGACACAAATAGAATTGTCTTCTTATTTGCTGCATGAGTTCGCATGAGTTCATAAAAACGTAATTTGAAATGTTGTTGGATATTACTTGATATTTGAACATTAGTTATAAGCAGGATGAGAGAGGGGGGGCGGCGTACGCTACTGATACAATACACGATGACAAATTTCTAATGCTCGTATAAGGGCGCTGTGTTTAAGCGCCGGAAATTAAATTGAAGCTCGATTATAGTGAAATCGATGTTTTGTCGTTGTTGTTTTTGTGGTTGTCGCATCGTCATAAAGGGAATATTAACGTTCCAACAGCTGCAGTGGCAATGGCAGTCGAAAAATGAAACTGGGCTAATGCTATTAAACTGATTTATGTGCACAAAGTGTTAACAACCAGGCGAAAAATCAGCAAACTCAATTTATTTAACATGTCTGTCTCGCGGACGTTGCGTATGCGCAATGTTTAATTAATGCTAAGCTATAACGACATATATATTCCATACTCAAACAAACAAACATACAACATTTATAACTGCAATTGCTATAATGTAAATGTTTTTACGCCATGCCTAATTAGCCCAACCTGTGCTATGTTCCAGAGGGGCTGTGTTATGGTCAACATTTGCATAATTAGAAAATACAACATGAAAATATGCGAATAGGCAAATTAATTTGCAAAATGCAGTTTTTGCAACACACACTCACCTGAAATGGTATGCCGAACAAGCCAATGATGACATCAGCAAATGCCAAATTTGCAATATACATATTCGTAACGGTGCGCATTTGTCGGGTTGTTGCAACCACCCATATAACTAGAGTGTTGCCAATGACAGCCAGTATACTAATGCCGCCATAGAAGATGGATAACAGTGCCACAATTTCCGCAGGAGCTGCATAAAGACGTTCTAGTGTATAAAGAGTAGAGAGAGAGACAGTTATAAAGCGAGAAATGCAAAAAAAAAGACTGGCAATAAATAATGGCCATAATTGAAATACATAATTTATTTTTGTAAGCTCTTGAAACTGACAGCACAGAGATTATTATTCTAGCAGCCAAGTTGTCAATGCAATGTGACATTTTATGCTATTTACAGTCAAGCCTGGCAAATTTGCTAATACCTTAAATAATCTAGATTATAAAAGTTGTTTATTTTAATTAAAAGTACTTAAACATTCAAGTTCCAAGCTTTAAAATGTTTGAAGCTTATTTTTCTACTTATTGAAAACTCTTTCTCAGGCTTACTCTTTTTAAAATAAAATAATTTTGGACTTGAATTTTGGTATTTGTATTTTGTTACTGGAAAAATAACCACGCGAACTTCTAGACTTTGCCAAACTGGCAAAGATCCTAACTGAACTCTAAACTTTAAGTCTCCAATTCCGGAAAACTAAGTCTATGCGTGACCCCCAACAAGCAGGATCTTCCGGTTTAACCTAACCTAACCTATACTTACTTCTCCAGAATGTTATTCCAGAAGACTTATACTTTATTTCCAGAATGTTTACTGAATATAATTGCAAGATTAAGCTGATTAAGATTATGATAAAAACAATAAAAAGTTCCTTAAAAGTGCTGTTAACGTTAACAGAGTAGAACAATTTTATGTTGCAACAACCCTACTAATCTGTTAACGTTTACAGCACTGTTAACGATAACCTGGCTCGGTTTGTATATGATTTGACAGCTTTTAAAGAAGTTTTCTTAATTATTTATGCAAAAAAGTCAACCTCAGCCACAGTATTTCAACTTTTTACATTTTTCCGCAATTTTTGACAACAAAACCATAATTTTTGGATCGTTTTTGATGTGGAGAACCTCAAGTAAGGAATTAACAGAGTCTTTCCATACAATTTGCTTGGCTTAGAAAACTGTAAAATCGATTCAATTGCCTTAAGTAATTGCCTTTATATCTTTCAGAACAATGTTATTAAATACTTAAAGATTCCACACACATCCTGCTGAATACACTCAACACATATCAGCTTAAAGCATGACCACTTTCTGCTGGCACAGCCAAAAACCTAAGCTTGTCATAATATGATAGATGATCCCTGAACTTGTTGAGTCTATTATGTTTGTAAGTAATATTAGTTCATTAGTTCACTTGGCAACAGAACAGAAATTGAAGTGCGAAATAATGTTTAGTTATTTGGCACACTTACCAAATTCAGCCTCCTCCTCGGCGCCAGGCAATAGCTCCTCGTGTTGATGTTGTTCATATATAATATTGACTTCCATGCTTTTGTGCCTTTTTGTTGTTCTTGCTGCGTTTTGTTTTTGGTATTTATTTCTCAAAATTCCAATTTCTCAAAGTAATGTCTATTTATAGTATAAAAAAAAAAGAAGCTGCACAAATTTCCGGCTTAACCAAATTAGTTACGCTCAACGCGTTTTTATTTACGATGCGCAATGCATTTTAATGCCACATCTCTGTTTTTGGCTGCAAGTAGAAATATAATATAAGGAAAACAATCAGATATGAGAAATTACTTTTTACTGCGACATTTAACGAAACTTTAATTAACTTTATGACAGACAAATGAAAAACCAGAGAGTACCAAAGTTACTTTTATTATTTGTAGTAAACTTTTTGACAAAAAAAAAGTTAGTTAGTTTAGATTTAGTGCTCCGATTTTAATTAAATTCGACCAAAATACCTAAGGCATAGTATAACTCAAGTTTGCAAAGTTTGCTTGAGACATCTGTTAAAAGTTTTTTGATGTAACAGCTAGTCTCTAAGACAGCTATAAGTTATAGTAATCTGATATTAATCAAATCAACATATATTCAACATATTAACATTAAATTTGGTTGTAGATAGGATCAAAATATAGTAAATCAATGTTTTTTCCAATTTAAGTCAACATTTAACAAACTTGCTTGAAGTAAAGTCGAGTTAGTTTAAAAATTCATAAAATATCCATATACAATTCAATGAAATGGTATATGCAAATTAAATCATAGCTATTATTTATGTTCTGTCACAATCAAAACAAAAGACTCAACGATGAAACGGATTCAAAATGCAACTCAACTTGACAGGAGAATAGAATCTTTAAAGCTATTCATACAGCTGCTGCATTGCTGTTTCATAAGAAAATGTTTGCATCAGATACAAACGCATTCTGTTGTGTATCTCTAGACTGACAGGCAAAAGGACTTAGCAGTTACTATTAGACCAGTTAGCACTAGACATGAGTTACAGTCAGCTGTCAGTTTTCACATGGCAAGCCTTGCTTTACATAATTGAAACCACTTTTCACCCACACATTGATCTCTGCCAACTCAATCCTTTCAAAGGCAGCTGTTGTATAAGTTGGGGGTTATTTCAACAGCATTAATTTTGCCAACATTTGGTTAGCCAGGCTTTTTGTTGCTGCCACAGGTCAGTTGGCATTGACGGCCAAGGCATTCGTGCATTTTATGTTATTGTTTGGCTTTTAAACAAGTTTAGTTTAGTGAGCATATATTTGCTTTTTGGGCAAGGTATAATAATAATATTTTCATTGTTTTTATGTGCACATGAAAATGGAGCGCATGTCGCCATAATGCAGCTACGTGTGCGTTAGAGTGAACCTTAAACAAAGTTTGTCAAGTTAGCTTGTAAAATTTAAAAATTGACTGTCATATTAGCTCTTATTATATTAAACAAAAATCTTTCACATAAATACGTCAGTTGAGTATTTCTTTTCACAAGTTAAAATGAATTTTTATATAGGGTTAACATTCAATAGAATTTCGAGAATGCCTAAACTTGGCTTATAAGTTGATTTCTGTAATAATTTTTATTTTAAAAATATAACCAAAATATTTTTACATAAAATAAATTTAAATTTACTTGAAATAAAATTTAAAAAAAAAAATAAAAATTAATTTTTCTGCTTTTTCATAATATTTAAATATTTATTTTGCCATTAAACAAAATGAGATTTTCTTAAAATAAAATTTAAAAAAAAATAAAAATACACTTTTCTTGTTGTAAATATTTCAATGATATGCTAGTTTTCCTCTTCGTATAAAAATAATCTAAAATTACATTATAATATATCTATTATTTTAGTCCCATTTTAAGGACCACTCTAAAACCTTTTGAAATTTTAGTGAAAGCACAGAAACAACTTACACATACGTATATAGTATATATAGAATAGTATATACAGTATATATATAGTATATTTTTGCAACACTTCAAAGTGGAGTGAGATATTTTCTGTATATACATATATAATCACATAGTGTTTATATCCTGTAAATAGAAATCTGAGAGTTTATACAACACAAGAACTTGCTCTCTTTTTCCAAATTGTATTTCGATGATTGTGTTCCAAAGAAACTGACCCTTTTGTTTATATTTGTAATGATAATACTTTTATAGGCTTTAACATAAAATAAAGCCTTAAATTGTACGGTTGTTGGCATATATTTAAGGCTTTTCATTCAAATTGAATCAATGTAAATCCTAAGCTTTTCTATCAAAAAGGATGCGTTCTAAGCGAAAGATGAAATCCCATTGTTAACACTTGTGGCAAACTCCACACGTGTGTGTGCAACCCTTTTTTATTAGCCAGTTTTATGAAAGGGTAGGAGTTTGTAGGTGTTGCCTAACAATGCATCCGGCTATGAGCAACCGACTCATTTAACTAGCTGCTTTATCAGCTCAAGAAAAGCAACACAGACCTTGCAATTTTATGACTGAACAGGATTTCATGCTACACGCCACAGAACATAAAATCCTTTTTATGTCACTCTGCAGCGCAAAGTAAAATATGGTATACAATTTATTAAAAACGTGAAAATGTGCTTTTCTTTTAGCTTGAGCAATATTAAATTACACAACCAATTAGTACGCAGAATGAAACTGAAAGTTACCTTTTATGCGCAACTCAATTATGGCGCTTGGAATTGCATGTTTCGCCACAAAATGAATGCAAATAATAAGGATCTTTCACCTAAGCAGGCCATAACAAATGTAGAGCCAGGTTGGAGTTTAAAGGCCAAAACACGAGCATAAAGGAAACAGCATGAAAAGCTTATTATGGATTTATGGATACTTGGAAAAACAGGGAAAATATAGGTACTGCAAGAAGTTTCAATTAATTTATAAAATTGAAAGACTTTTTCGAGAAAATCAACAGCAGGACAGCTTTTTTTTTGTTTATTTTTCAAGAATTTTATTTGCTTGCACAATATTTATCAACTGGGCCAAAAAAGAAATATGAAATTGTTTAAAAACAAATATATAAAACATTATTGAATGGCATGCATATTAAAATACACAGAAAATAAAAAAAAATAAAAAATATGTAGACTTCAGTCAAGCAGACAGACATTCAGACAGACTTCAAAGTGAAAGTTAAGATAGGATACTTTCACAAAGAAGTATTACGTGCCCATCAAAAGGCCAGCCTAGCGTCGACATAATTTTCCAATAGACTTAAATAGAGAAATATTGCGTATACAACGTGTGACCCCAAGCAACCAAATAATGTGTTGCAAAAGGTAAGCATACACAAAATATTTACACAGAATATAAATAAAGTCCTAAAACAAAGGAAAATGTCAAGGGAAAAAAACAGGCAAAAAAAAAACCAATATCTAATCATATTTTATATGCGTAGCATGTTTATACTCTCTTTTTTAATTTTTTTGAAATAAAAAGAAAAAAGAGTATATTCGGCTTGTGAAATGTCCGTCTGTCCGTCCGTATGAACGCAGGTTCTTTCCACAGTTTTGAAGCTGGAGTTATCAAACTTGGTATACATGTTGATATATACCATAGGCAGACAAAGTGTCAAGATCTCCCCCCCACCCCCACCCCTTCCCCCACAAACCGCAATAACCTATATCTTCCACAGTTTTATAGCTAGACTAATCAAATTTAGCACAAAGGCTACTTACAACCCTTTAGCTAGAGTCCCCAAATTTTGCAGGTTGACTTCTATTGTACTATTAAATAGATAGTGTACAAATAATTTTGCCACGCCCACAACCCACTTTTGACTACGCAAATAGGTTAAAAAAGGGAGTATATCGCAGTCGGGTGCATCCGACTGCAACGTTCTTACTTGTTTTATTTGTTTTTTTGGTTTTTTTGGTTTCAATAAAAGGCTAACAAAAGAGTAAACCGACTTTGAAATTGAGCTTAAAAATATCTTGCCTCAATTTTTCAATACTTTTGCTTTTCTGTGGGCTTAAAAAGCATTTCAAATTAAGTATTTTTTGATAGTTGCTGCAAAGTGTTTATTTATCAGAGCTTTGTTCCTTTATTTGTTTGCCATAAATAACTGAGATTTTGTATGTTTGCTGTAAACAAATTGAAGATTTTTACATTTGTTGTAAATAAATATTTATTTACATATTCATGGCTCATGCATTTTGTGCCATTGACCCCCCTAAGCCGCTTGCCCAGGACTTGTCCAGCTTTGACTGCGTTGTCAATTTCTTAAAGCCCAAAGGACATTCTAAGCTTCCCAATTGGACTTAACTCATCAGTACATAGCTTTCGAGCTGTCTCCTTTAATATGGGTTAGTCTCCTGGCACTTTATGAACTGCTAACCTTGTGTTTTTTGGCTAGTACATCAGCTCATTATATATTTAAGTTTTTAATAACCAAAGCTGCGTTGGTAAATAAGCTAAAATATATGTTAATTTTACGTAACGTTTAAATGTTTATGCTTAGCTCTGCATAATTTTATAACCTTTACCTTTACCTTTACCTTGCCCTTGAAATTTTGCATTTAAAATTTTTGGCTGCAGATTATATTACATATTATAGTGGCTTAAGTTCAATGCGGGATACTGCTTAATGTTTAATCTTGGCATTTGACCTTAACTGTTTTAATGTCATGATTTCGACTGTGTTATACTCTGTTCCTTTTTGCTTATTTCGCATGTTTTTATATCAAATTTAGTGACTCAGCCTTTGCTGTTTTGCAGAGCAGAGCTGGGCGTATCATTATTTTTTTGTGTTCAATTCTCTAAGAGGGTCATTAGAAGTATTAATATCAAGTTCGTTGAAAAAATTAGGTTTTTTTTTGGGATGGTGGGGGAGATCTTAACAATCTGGCATTTGAACTTAAAGAATTTAATTCCAACTGCTGTAAACTATGTGCTCTTGGGATTTTTTACGTTGAATTGGCAGCATTTTATTGATCAAATCTATTTCAAATGTCATTATATCAATTTAATGACATTTCCTTAGGTGTGGGAGCAACAGACTCTGCTCTTTGGCAGAGCTGTCGTGGGCGTGTCAACATTTTATTGTAAGATGGTCATTAGTAGCATAAATATCCAATTCGTTGGAATTTAGCGGAGGTGTTTGAGAGACGGCAAAGGTCTTAACACTTTGTCAAATTTGATTGCTTATAAGCTGCAATAGTGTGGAATGAAATCAAACAAACGACAGACAGCAAAATGAACATTGCACAAACCCAATATACTCTTTATTTCAATTTTAGCAGAGTACAAAATGTACATTAAAAAGTGATTTTCATAAAAGAAGCACAAATTGAAATAAATTTGTTAATGTTTCATTAAAAACTGAACAAATTGAGACACAAAATGTTAATGAAAGTTGTTAAAGTTTCAAATAATTTACCCATTATTATATTAAATGTTAATTAGTTGCTGCCAAAGCCAAAGTTATTAAACTGTTTGTTGTTGGCTACTCATTACCAAAGCATTCTATCAATTTCAGTGCTCCTTTGATGACATACCCAGAGTCTGCCCACATTTTGCAAATAGTCAAAGCACAAAATCATGAAACATGAAGATGAAAATTAGGTATGTCTACCTTTTGTTGATAATCATATGTCAGAGACATTTAAAGGCTGCATGTCTCCAGCTGTGGTTGTAGGCAACAGGATGCCAGCTGAGCCTACACGTGTTCGAATCGACCGTAAAATAAAATCACAAGCAAAATAAAAAGCGGAACAAGGGTCTAATCACAGTTCACACAAAAAAAACAGAAAACACACGAAAAACCAACAAAGGAAATAAGATTCGAAATGGGCTCAGGAATGTGTCGACATGTGTGTGCGTGTGTGGCGTATTAAATGTAATTGTAATAAATGCGAACTTTACCCTTATGTGCTATAAGTTGCAGGATTAAGCACTACCCAGGCGTCTTAATAACTTTCTTTTGGCTTATTTATTATATCAAATTTTGATTTTGCCAAAAATTTCACACAATTTCGTGTCAAAAACAAATTAACAGCAAATTCGGTCAAAGTCCTTTCTTAACGTTTTATTTTTTATTAAATTTTTGCGCCTTTATTTCACTTTCACTTTATATTTTGATGATGTTAAGGTTTTTACAGTTGAATCCGCTAGGTTTTTTGTAAATCCTAGCCGCGCGAGTTGTCATTATCAACTGTGCGGCAGAGTTTGTCTTCGGTTCTCAACAACTGTGCGTGTGGCAGGACGAAGCGGCACGCACGACAATGACGACGACGATGGCAGGATGCGAGCACGACAGGCAAGAAAAAGCCAAAATGAATTGCGTGTTGGCCAACTCAAGTTACTCTGCCACTTGAAGTCAAAACACAACAAGTTGCAGAGTCAACTTGCTTGCAACACGAACATGTTGCAGCTGCCTGTAGTTAAAATACAGATTTTTATTCTATTTTTTTTTGCTTTTTTGTGATTTTTGGCATGTTTGGCGGTCTTTAACCCAAAGCAGATTATTAATTAAACTGTTTTCTTAAAAGCTGACTATTAAGCTGCTGAAATTTTTAATTTGTTTTTTATGTAAAATACTTTTATCAGCTTGCTGGAATTTCTTGTCGCAACGCCCACACAGTCTCTCTATATATTTCATTATCTCTGCTTGGCCATAAACTTGGAAAACACATTGTCGACACTTCCGACAATAAACAAATAGAAATACTTTCATCAATTTATCAGCTAGTCAGGAAGTTGTCCAAGTTTCGTTTTTTCTTGCTGTTGTTGTTTGAGGTTTTACTGTAATCAAACTATAAGCATTGCTTTGCCCTACACACATTGGGATTATTTTAATGATTTGGGGGGAGGCAGGTGGAAATCAAACAGACAAATCTTTAAAGTGCCATCAATGCGCTTGTCATTTGTTGAGTGTTTTTTGGGCTTAGATTTTTCGCTTGATAAATTTAGCTAATGTTTTTCCATAGAATATTAGCTTAGGTTGTGCGCGTTGGCTTTTGTATTACCATAAGTATTAACTGGAAAGCGAGTAAAAGCACTTGACAACAAGCATGAATATGGTCTAGACGAGAGAGTGCACGACTTTAAGATGATCTCTATACAGCTTGGAGTTGATAGTTTGGAGTCCAAACTTTGTACAGTAAAGCTACGAATAGTATCTTAAGTTTAGAGAGTTTCTTTTTGTAATTAAAACAATAATATTGAAAGACTTTGGTTTTACTGAAAATCTTATGAAAATAATGATAATGCAAGAAAAAATAGGCAGTTGTGTTTTAAGTTCTCTGAATAAGAAGTTGGTAAAAAAGTTAGTTTCTTTAATTAAACTGAAGATGAATAAATTCTTAGTATATTCTTTTTACAAACTCTCGTGTTTACAGGACACTATTCGAGCTTATAAATAGCAAAACTAATCTCAATTCGCAGAATACTTGAAACCAGTTACACTTTCCTATGGAAGCCAATCTTAATTCGCAGAAAATTTACATTGCATTACATGTGTGCTTAACTGGAAAACGTATTTGCTATTCAAACTAATCTTGAGTCCCAAAAACTTTTACACTGTAAACATTTTTTCTAATGAAAATAGACATAAAAGTCAATACAGTATTCAATGAATATAAAAGTGTTGCGAAACACTTGAAAGTTTAGCCCCAGTTATCCAAATATGCATCATTAAAAATGTAAAGAAAAAACTAGGGCAACAAGAACAAAAACAAGAACAACAACAAGAACAACAACAAGAACAAGAACAACAACAACAACAAGAACAACAACAAGAACAACAACAAGAACAACAACAAGAACAACAACAACAACAATATGCATACATTATGTACAAATATTTCCAAGAACAGTTTATGTTTGGCATTGAAATTTTAAACATTTCGTAGAACATTTGCCTACAACAATACGTGAAAATGTTTTCATGCAAAAAGAAAACACTCAACGTCATTATGCACGGGTGAAAATGTATTGGGGTTGCTTTAAAAATTTAACTGGAACTCATTTAAAAAAGCATTTGCACTTAAATATGTTAATAATCTGTTGAAACTAGCAGCAGACGTAGCAGCGGCAGCAGCAGCAGCGGCAGCTGTTGTTTAAAGCAGCATATCCTTATGATGATCCTTAATGCTTGGCAACAGGCGACTTGACTAGCTGAGTGGCATTTGTCTGGCTTTTGTTTTTTTGCTACTCTGCCTGACATCAAAAAATTACGCATTATTTGTTTTTACATTCAAATAAAAACAGCATAAAAGTATGTGAATCCTGCATGTTGCTGAAATTTAACTTTCCTTTTTACTCCCTGTTCCCATTAAAAATGGGAAAAACGGAGTTATAAAGAACTGCAAATGTGTACAACAGACAGAAGGAGGCATTTCCGACTATATAAACTATATATATTCTTGATCAAGATCAACAGCCGAGACGAACTAGCCATGTCCGTCTGTCTGTCTGTCTGTCCGTCTGTCCGTATGAACACACAGATCTCAAAAACTATAAGAGCTAAAGACACCAAACTTGGCATGCAGGTTCCTGTATACCATACGCAGATCAAGTTTATATCAAAATTCGGATACACCCCCCCCCCCCCCCCCCGCACACCCGCAAATAGCTGTATCAATGTTAATCAGCTGTGTAAATTTCATTATGATCGGATAAATAGCACCAAAGTTATGGAAGAAGCTATTACCCTCGTCTCAGCAGGCAGAAACAACAGTTTGACAGGCACTGCACAAGTTAAGTGCACTGCTTGCATGTGTTGCCGCTGAACTGCTTGAAATGCAAGTTGGGAGTAGGGTGTCTCGTAGACTCGACTTGAGTATTCTTACTTTTTGCTTTTCATATCAGTCTAATATATTTATAACAAACAAATTTTGTGTTGATTACAAACTGTGAGATTTGGCCACATGGAATGTAAATAACAATTTATATTGGCTTGAAATAATATGCTGGCGACTTACATGTCGTATGCGCAATGTTTGCAAATTTCATTTAAAATACTTTTTGTAATTACATTAACAAGTTTTGTGCAAATTATTTTAGAGCTCAGAAAATTGTGGCTTGTGGCTTTAGAATTTGCTTTTGAGCATTTATGTAAACCACTTAGTCAATGTATGGATTAAGTTAAGAGTGCAATTAAGCAAGAAGCTAGTGAAGCAGTAATTGAATGTACATTTAATATACAAAATGTAGAAGTTTACAAATATGCTTTTACGTTTTTGTATTTGTTTAGATTTTGCAAAGCAATGTAAAGGCACTTGTAAAGATTTGGTTTGGCAAACAATTGTGTTGCATTAGAATTGTAATACAGGTTTTGGGGTCGGGTCCAACTAAATCAAGTTAATCAGCACATTTTGAATGCAATGCAGTCAGTCACGAAGCAAATTGTCCAATCAAGCAAATAAAGCTCTTTCGGTCTAGACATCACATTTATTTACCTGCCAATAAACCAAACACACAATACTAATAAATATTTGATACAATTCTAATTGTTGTTGACGGCAACAAGAAATACGTGTTTATATTTATGAAGCCTGTTATTCAATCCATCAATGTCTAGCACTCAAATTTTGTATCCTAATGACTGTGATTAAAAGCTGAGGCTTTAGCTTAGAAGTTCAATCTATTAGTAATGTGTTGTATTAATCAAAATAATATAAATAAATTGCATTCATCAAGTGAGGCTAAAATGCTTAACGTTCGTTTGCATGATTAATTTATGTTACACAAAAAACAAAGAAGCTGTCAAGTAGGTATCGAAATATAGTATTTCGTGGAAAATCAGCTTTAATTAGTAGAGAATTTACTGCCAGCTGTGTTTTTGTCACTTCAAAGCGAAAAATCATATTTTCTGCTTCAATTTGTGTCCTTAACGAGCTCTCATAATAAATACAAACCGGGCCAATTGTGCTTTTATTTTTTGTTTATTTTTTTTGGCTGGCTTGTTTGACAATGGCTAAAGTCCAAGCGACTTTTACTAAATTATTCAACAAAAGCTTCTGCACGTGCATCTTATTATGTTATTTTACAATATGCTTGTTTGCTTTGCACATTTTCCTATCCATATTTTTGTTTAACATTCCTGTTTTGTGTTATTTTATTAGGCAGCTTGAATGCGAACATGATTTCAACTTGATGGCTAAAAACTTTTGAAAAAGCAGCGTTATGCCAACTATGAAATTGAAAATAATTAACACAAAAATACCAAAATCAAAGAGCAAAGTTTACAAACTTAAATGCAAAAGTTGAACGTTCTAACTTTACTTGGAGAAACCAAGGGTTGGAAAATGCTTAAAGCTTGCATAATTTTAAATTGATTTATAACAATTCAAGTATGCTTTTCTAAATATAGACAATACTTCAAACTGTTTTTGTTCTACTTACGCAAAGTACTAAGAAAAAGCAGGCAAAACAATAAAAAAATTAAGTAGGGTTGCACTTGTGAAGAGTGCTCAAATTGGATATACCCTATACACAAATATGAAGTTGAAATCTAGATAAATTGAAAGCTTAAATATTTGTATAATATTTGCTAGCTGGTACTTTCTTTAAAACACTTGTAGTTAGTAGATACCCTGTTGCTTTATATTACAGAGTATAACAAATAATTGCAATTTTTCAAGCGTTGAGTCGCAACTGGTGTCCTTAACACATTAACATATTCCCCTTTATTTCCATAGAAACATTTGCATTGCTCCTTTGCCATTTTTGTTATCTTTTTCTGCTACTAAAAAAATACAAAAAAAAACAATGCATGAAATTTGCAATTTTTCAATAAGTGTCATGAAGGGGATATAAGTGGAAAGAAATGTTTATGTGCTTCGATGAACATTGTGAACAATCAATTGTCCCTCTTGACAAACGATTCAGAAATTACAGACAAATATTTTGATGAAATTACTGAAAATGGCTTTTGATTTGACAATCATTTATTTCATGCTTAAAGTTTAAACAGTCAAGTACGAACCCAAATAAAATCTATAAAATTTTAAGTAGTTAACCAATCAGCTTTTGGAATCAATATCTTTACAAATATGAGAGCACTTTTCTATGCTTTGACCTTTTTAGTCGCTGTCCTTTTAACAATGACACGCAGGAATGGAATAATGGGCAAAACACAATTCACTTATAAAACTTTTGTGGTGGCACATGCAACAGCTTCCATTTTCTCTGTGCAGTTCATTGAAAAAACAATGCACAACGATTTTTAAGTGCTTCTATACAAAACTGTAAAAAGGCATACAACAATAAAAGTGAAATATACAAAGAGCAAAGAAATTTTTAGTTATTTTTAAAGATCAATCCACAGAAGTGCCTCAGCAAAAGGTATACAAAGCGAAAGAGCCTTGCCGCCAGCAATACTTAATTAAATGTTCTGTTTTAAATACAAATTTTCAACGAGTTAAAAGTTTTTCTTTTAAAAAAAAAAAGGTGTATCTGACCATAAACTTTTGCTTTTTTTTGCACTCAGCTGCTTTTTGCAGACCTGCTGAGTTGGGTTCATTTTTTCATATGGCAAAAATCAATGCCAAACTAATTGCAAATGAGTTCGTGCCGAGCATACGTAAGTAACATATTTCATATTGTGCGCACATAAGTAGACTATCATTTTTTTTTTTCATGCACGAAACCAATAACATCATTTATTATTTAGCATTTTATGAGCTCGTATTAATGCTGCTGTCCAAGGATAGTAAGCCACATCATTTTCCAACGAATATTTAAATAACCAAAGGGCACGCTGGGACATCAAAAATGAATAAACAAAAAAGGAAAAGGGTGCAGATGGTAAAAAGCACTCTTTCAGCAAATATTCTTGAATGCTTGAATGTTGCTCTATAAGATAAAGTTGAGTTAATTGGATTTAAATTATATTAAATTTAAGCAAACTTGAAATTTGTGAGCCAAGTTGAGCTATCTATAAAAGCAAAAAAGTTCTTTAAGCAACAAATTATTTTCAAAAACAATTTTTCTATATAATGTTCGAATTTTGATAAATTTATGGTGTATTGAAACTTTGAATCTGTATATAGATTGTTCCAATGGCAGCTGATATGATCTGGCTGTTTCCAACTTGTTCTTGTGCGGCCTGCAACAAACTGAAGCATCTAAAAGAGTTTGCTGAACAAGAATGTATATATAAGTAATACTTAAAGTAAATTTAAGTAGGCCTCGTTCTATGTGTTACACATTTCGCAGCAAAGGGGTATATATATGAAATGGATTCTAATTAATTGATAGCTTGTGATGTTGACATTTATCTGAATAAAATATTCATTTCCCAAAAACAAGAAAAAAAATAATTAAAGCAAATAATAAAATAATTATGCTCTTGTCAGTTGCAGAACATTTTCCTTTGACATCAACTAAAATGATATTTTTGCCTTTTGTCTTACACATTTCATTTATTTTAGGCCAACTTCGTAAAGCCAACGGCAACAAGGTCAAAATATGCTTGGACAGCGCTTGTTAAAAGGCTATCCGTCTTTTTTTGTGTGTGTGCCACATGCAAAAATATTTGTGGTTTTTAAGTTTTTTGAATTATAAATAAAATGTAATTAACTTTTAAAGGTTAAAGTAACAATAGAGCCATAACCTAGGGACATGCAAACGCCAACATTATTTCAACTGAAATACTTCTTAAAAATAACATTTTTATGACTTCAATTAGCTGCATCTAAGTTCAAGTCATAAAAAGCATTGAGACTAATGCTGAACTCTGTCTAAATGAAAATCAAGAGACTAATGCTCTGTCTGCATTAAAATCATGCTTGTAACAGTATAAGAGCTGCCTGCAAAGAGTATAAATTCAAATTGTACTCGAAAATGCCTTTAAACAACAATTTGTGTTTTGCTAAGAAAAATGTTTGCATTCTTAAGAAGTGGAAATGTGTGCTCGACTAGGAAATATCCTGTAAGCAACATTGAGCTGAGTAATCTTTGCAGTTCTGCCAGACTAACAAACATGACTAGATTGACTGCTGTGTTGATGCTAATCAAGAATATATATACTTTACATTTTCGCAGATGTATCCTTCTGCCTGTAACATGCTTTTGTTGTACCTTAGTATACCCTTTTAACACATTTGTAATGTATACTGGGTGTAAGTGAGAGCAACAACAAGAAAAACTCATTTTAAGGCCATGTTCCTTGGCTCTATGGTATAATAATTCTTTTTTGGTTGAGCACATTACAAATCATAAACATGAATAACAGGCTCTTGAACTTTACTTTCTCTTTTTTCACAGTTGTTGAAATTTCCAAGAAAATTGTTGCATGTTGGTTTTGATTGTTGAAAGTTGCTGTCTGTTTATAGAGCATATAATTACAGTTGCTTGAGTTGTATCTCTTAGCACAGTCTTATTTAAATATTTGCCGCTTTCCGCACTTGACGTTTTGTAGTTTCCTCAAGTGGCGACAAGGCGTGGCAAGTGTAATAGCATCTGGCCAATTTACGGCAACATGGCAATTTGTTGACGCAATTAATTTCTATTTGAGGCAGGAGTAGAACACTTTGTTGTGGCACGTGGTCTATATTGATTTTGGGTCTTCATAATTATAACTTTTAATGTTTATAAATAGGAGCTATAGAAAACTGGGCACAAGAACTTTTTCTTTTTTTTTTAAATGATATTTATGTTTCCTTAGTTCAAAAAGCACTTTTTAAATTTTCTTAATTTCTAGTTAAACCACAAATTGTATCCGCAATTAAGTAAATTATATGCTTAAGGTAAACATAAATAAATATACGCTTGTTCTTTAAACTTGAAAACACCCAACCACCCACATGACACACACATGCTAAAAATTCATTGATAAATTTTCCAAGCATCGACGCAACACGATAAATTGTTCAATTGCCAAGCAAATAACGAGAGTGTTTGTATGTACATTGTACATATTCTTAATAGTTTTTCTATACCCTGTAGCTATTAGAAAGGGGTAACAAGGTATAACAAAAGTACTGGAAAAGTATTTAACATATTGATTGGCCTCTTTTACTACATAAGATATGTCTTTACTTGATTAGCAACAACAAAGGTGTCGATTTGGTTATGACACCTGTCTTAGAGACCATAAAACTAAGAAACATAATAATTATAAACACCAAATTTATTCAAAAAACTACTTTCCTATGTTCCAGCTGAAAAAATTTGATGAACAGTCCTGTTTTCATTTCTGAGAACTTTTCATTCCGAATTGTTTTCGATTTTGTGCTCCAGTTTCCGAATGAAACCTGAATCGTTCTCATTTCCAAGAATTTTACATTTCAAATCGTTGCGATTTTGGGATCCTGTTTGCGAATGAAACCTAAGACGTACTTATTTTTCAAACATAAATTTGAATACTTTTCATTTACAAAAGCAAAACTTTTAACACTTTACGTAGTTCCTATTCGGAACAGCTAATAACACCAGTTCCAAAAGATTTGAACTGAATTGGAAACAGGAACAGGCCTGAGTATGTTTTTATAGACGAAGACGCTGAATAGCCTGAGTAAAGGGTATTTCGCAGTCGGGCACTAACGCCTATTCTAACTTGTTAATAGCTGTTTTTTATTTGTTTATTTGAACGATTGAATGTCCGATTGAATGACTGAAATTGATCGTTTGTCTGACTGTTTTTGAATGCCAATAAAGTAGTTATAGTTTGTACGTATTAAGTATTCAACGCAGATGCATTTAATGCTCTTAATTGTAATGAAAATTAATTTTAATGTACGCGCAATTGATAAGCATTCAAATGTCATAAACGGATATACAAATTAATTTTCAAATTTTTGTGAAGCGCCGCATTAAAAGCGATTTTCATAATTTTATGGCGTGAAATATACATTTGCAAAACTTACCCAGAAATTAATTACTGCTACGGTTTTAATTTATACAAATATTATAATAATAATTAAATAATGAATGTATAGCATTTGTTTTGTTGTTGTTATAGTTGTCTGCTTTGGGCCTGTCTGTTGTCCAAATGCAATTAGCTTTTGGTTTGTTTTTAGTTATACTTTTTTGTTGTTGTTGTTATTGATTTTGCGGTCATTTGTTTTAATCGTGATAATCAAAAGCACACACACACAATCGCGTTATATTGTCCAAAACTTTTTAATTACTTTGTACCGATAAACAACTGTATGTATGTGTTTTTTTGGACACTCTTAATTGCGCTTGTTGTCCGTTGATTAAAGCCCAATTCAATGCAAATTGTTAACTGTAAACTGTAAACTGTAAATTGCATGCCAATGCCAGTCTGCGTGAGAATCAAGCGTATTAATTATGCTGAGACGTGTTTTTCTGCTGCCAATTTCAATATAATACAATTTATATTTTGATTACGTTTTCCGAACTCCCGAAGATCGCTGCGAAATGCCGAGCAACGAAACAACCGAGCAACCGCACAATGAAAGCGCACAGAAGCAACTGATGGCTCTGCGTAGCTGGCAGCCTGTTTATTTTTTTTTTTTTTTGGGGCTCCGGCGTTGCGTCCTCACACACACAGACACACACACACACACAGACAAGCACACACACTTAACCTGCCCCTTGTCTCACGACTATTTAACACTGTGCGTCTTTAGGATGTTTTCACAATTCAATGCATAAATTTACTTATTTGCTATTTTTATTTGGTTTATTGATAAATATTAAATACATTATTCATTATTATATAATTTCAACTTACTATTAAAGCTTTTCTTTAACAAGAGTTGTCAAAGCAAATAAAATAAAGCAGTTGCCTAAATTTTATTCAGAAACGTTGCTAGAGTAATAAAAATGAAAAAAAATTCAAATTTTTTTTTTTTATAATTTCAAAAATGCCAAAAAAATGTGTTGCATAAAAAACATAAGCTAAAATTAAAAAAACAAAGTACAATTTTATATTAAAATGATTTTCTTGTGCTTTAAACAAAACAATTATATCAATACGGAAATATTATATTTATATTATTTTTAACTATCAGGCCTGTTCCGAAATCAGCACGTTTTCGTAAGTATAAACGTATGAATTCAGAACGATTTAAGACTTACTGTTCTAATATCCGATCAGAATGGTTTCGTTTTCACTTTTTCAAAAACGAGTTCGAAACCGAGTTCGAAACCGAATTCGAAACCGAGTTTTCATAGTAAAAAGTATATTTAGTCGGCATCTAATAGGCTACGTTTTCTTGCACGTTTTCGCTTATTTTTTACAGAAAGTTTTTCAATTTAATATTATAAATGTTATTTGACTTTAATCTAACGCACAAATTGACTAATTCTTTTCCAAATATAAAAAAATTGAGTTTAAGAATCTGTTTTTTGTTAAATTCTGTGTTAAATCTGGCAATTTCTTTTCATTTCCTAGGCA
This sequence comes from Hirtodrosophila cameraria, assembly GCA_949708635.1. NCBI lineage: Eukaryota > Metazoa > Arthropoda > Insecta > Diptera > Drosophilidae > Hirtodrosophila > Hirtodrosophila cameraria. The sequence goes on from OX453091.1 coordinate 17,896,530, forward strand.
AATCAGTAAAACTTTGAAAAACGTAAAGGTTTTTACGTTTTGAGTACTTTAGAACAAAAAGCAGTTCCGTTATCGCAAATTGCGAACGGAATACGAATTCGAAACAGGTCTGTTTATTTTATTATGCCTTAGCTATTATTAAAATTGATTAACTAAGGTTTGCTAGGAAGCTTCTGACACCACAGCGGTGTCGAAAACGCCCCTAGAGACCGCTAGAAGGTTAAGCAGACACGCACACAAGCATGCGCACACACACTTGTACACATAAACAGCTTTATCTTTAACGTTGGCAAAAGAATACACATACGTCATGTGGTACACACTAAAGGTAACCGCAACGGAACGCAGGTGCAGCTATATCTTAATCAATTTTCGCACTGAACACCAATAAAAATCACATTGCGTTAAACAACAACAATAAACAGCAACAACAACAGCAACAACAACACACAATAACAACAAAAACATCTCAGATAGGAAGCTGGGCGTGTCTCTGTTTTATATCAGTCCAAAGTTGTGATAAAAAAATTCGTATTTATTTACCTGAGCGAACCTACCCACTTTTATATCGTATGCATATTGTCAGTTTGATTGCTCTGCAACAAAAAAGAAAAGCAAAAAAGATTGTTTATCATCTTTTGGTTGTGTACAACAATTTTAATTCGATTATGGGATAATTTGAGATAATGACCAAAGAGCGATAAATAATATATTGATAAGACTTTTAAAGAGCATTGTTTTTAAGCATAATTAAAATGTCAATTTATTAAGATTTCTTTTGTTATCTATGCAAAAACAAACATTGTTGATATCTTTATGTTTGGTAATTAAAAGTGCCAAACACTTGTGATAAAAATGGGTCAACAGATATGATTAAAGTGTATTCGAGCTAAAAGATATGTATAAAATTATGTTGTAGAATTATTCAATTAATATAGATGTCAAGACTTTTTTAGATATGCTCCCATTTTCGAAAACGCATGATTCCAATGTGAATTGAAAAGTAAATATCAAAATTTATATAGAAAATTAACTGACTTTTATCTCAAATTATTTTGAATAGATTTTGTTATATTTTAAAAGTGTTTTGATGTGCTTTGTAATTCAAATTAGTTTGATTTCAATTAATTGAATTAGTCAATCCAATGCTATATTTACACCCTATTCCCATTAAAAATGGGAAAAAGGGAGTTATAAAGTACTGCAGATGTGTGTAACAGACAGAAGGAGACATTTCCGACTATATAAACTATATATACTCTTGATCAGCATCAACAGCCGAGACAAATTAGCCATGTCCGTCTGTCTGTCCGTCTGTCCGTATGAACACACAGATCTCGGAGACTATAAGAGCTAGAGACACCAAACTTGGCATGCAGGTTCCTGTATACCATTCGCAGATCAAGTTTATTTCAAATTTCGGATGCACCCATCCGCACACCCGCAAAAATCTCACAGAATTTTAAAGATAAAGCTTTAATTTTTGATACACATATATTTTATGTCAATGTTGATCAGCTGTGTAAATTTCATCACAATCGGATAAATAGCACCAAAGTTATGGAAGAAGCTATTACCCCCGTCTCAGCAGACAGAAACAACAGTTTGACAGGCACTGCACAAGTTAAGTGCACTGCTTGCTTGTGTTGCCGCTGAACTGCTTGAAATGCAAGTTGGGAGCAGAGAGTCTCGTAGTCGGGCACACTCGACTAGAGCATTCTTACTTGTTTTGGATTCACAAATGGGGTCATGCCTGAGTCGATAAATTTGTCTTATAAAGTTTTCTGTTTAGATGATAAAGTACACCAAAAGTTAAGGTATAAGGTATAGTTTATTACAGACCACTTTTTATGCCAATATACCCTGTAAATGTATATGAATTTTTAATACCCTTAGATATATACCGCACTTTGTAAGCCATCAATAATTATTTCAATTGACAGCGACACTTTCGTGTCTGTTATTATTTATATTGATGGCAATTTAAAATGCCGACAATGTTGTCGTGCAGACAACTTGATGAAACATATACACATTTATCAAATTGAGTTGTGATCAATAATATGCTGATAAAAAATAAATGAAATATGTTTAATGAAGTTTAATAGCGGCATGCTTAATTTCATTTCAATGCTACTAAATGATTTCACAAAGTCGCACAATTTTTAAAAGGCAAAGAAAGCAGCTGGCCAAGCGAGACGCTGTACATAAATATATATTTTGATATTTACCTGTAAATTGAATTAAATACAAACTAATTAAAGTAAACTTTGCGCAAGCTGTTCGACTATAAACTTTACTTGTTGATTTTTCTTGTTTTTCTTTCTTATTTTTTTTTTTGATATGCTATTTTCACACATATACATATTTAGACTGAGCTTAACTTCATACCAGTTTGTCTGCTAAATGCTAAATGCTTAAATTAAATTTATTTGTTTAGTAGTATGCGATATGTATTATAGATATTATAGATTTCGATATGCTTAGTTGTCATACTTGGAAAATGGCTTCAATATGCGAAAGCAGCCTGTTTAAGCATTAAAGAAAAAGTATTTTGAATCGTTTTTGATGTTTTTTTGAAGTGTGTTTTCCTACATCAAGTTTCATTTTGAATGATTTGATCGGAAAGGCTTTTTTGACAGACTTTGATTCAAATCAGCTGAAGGGTATTAAATCTTCGACATTCCACAGTTAAATGTTCTTTCATGTTTTGATTTTTGATTTACATATATGTCAATTTTGTGACAATTTCTGTCAATTTTTTTTTTTTTAAGTGTTTTTTATTAGCACCGGCGAGCAGCACATTTGAAGTATTTACATTATTAACACATCCATCAACACACACACTTCATATGACTTTGATGCATTTAATTAAATGCAATTATGCTTAAATTCCGCTTGATAGCGGATTGAAAGAAATGTATTAACAAACATTTCAATTTGATTTATGCGCAATAACAAAAAATGACATGCAAACGCGGGAGGGGCAGTTAAGGGAGTTATGTGTTTTGAATAAGTGGCTCTCCCTTACTGTTAATGGAAAAAATTGCACAACGCAAATATCGAAAACAAAATATGATATGATATGATAATCATTTTAGTCATTTATTATTGTCTGTGTTGTTCTAACATTTGAGGCACGTGCTATAGATAAATAACATTTTACTTTTTTTTTGATGCGAATTTGAATTGGCTTTTGTTGTCATGGGGATATGTGTTTGGTGGTATGTATTTATGTGAAGCGGGGGGGGGGGGGGGGGGGCACAACATTTTCTATTTACTGATCCGTTAATAATTTGCATATAGCTTAAAACTGAAGCACATTGTTATATGTGTTTTTCTTTTTACGACTGTTCAAATATTCAATGTCAAATTGTTATTTGATTATTGAGTTTTCTGATCTTTGGGTACGCACTTTAACTGATTTACACTCTTTTAAATATTGGGCACGTGGCTACTTTTTATATTAAAACGAAATCTGAAACGCTTCCAAATCATCTAGGTGTTAATTAGGTAAGCATGCCAGTTGAGCTTCAGCGGAGTTTGTATAAAAATAGTCACACTCAGCCAGTCAACAAAAAATAACACACTCTAAAGCAAGTTGAGCTAATTTAAAATAAAACTAATAAAGACATTTCATGGTATGTTAAAACTTTAATTAAAACAAGAAAGAAATGTTAACTTCGGCATGTCGAAGATATATACCCTTGCAGAAAAGTTTTGCATAAGAAAACTTATTTTTCAACTGTTTGTTTCTATGGCAGCTATAAGATATAGTGATCCGATTTTGATAAAATTTTGTCATCATGTTTAAACTGTTCTTAAACTTGAGTAAACTGAGTTTGGTCGAGATATTTTGAAAAACACAAAAGTTTTTATACAAAAACTGATTTTTCAACCGATCGTTCCTATGGCAGCTATAAGATATAGAAGTCCGATTTTGATGAAATTTTGTCATCATGTGTAAACTGTCCTTAAACATATATAAAGTGAGTTTGGTTGAGTTTTCTTGAAAAACACAAAAGTTTTTCTCACAGAAACTTATTTTCAACTGATCGTTTCTATGGCAGCTATAAGATATAGAAGTCCGATTTTGATGAAATTTTGTCATCATGTGTAAACTGTCCTTAAACATAGGTAAAGTGAGATTGGTTGAGTTTTGTTGAAAAACACAAAAGTTTTTCATACAAAAACTGATTTTTCAACCGATCGTTCCTATGGCAGCTATATGTTATAGTAGCCCGATCTGGCCAATTCAGCTATAGATACTACCTGTAGGAAAAAGAAGCATCTGTGCCAAGTTTCATCAAGATAGCTCCAAAACAAAGTCCTGAAAAACGCATATAAACAGACAGACAGACAGACAGACGGATAGACGGACAGACGGACATGACTCGGCTGTTGCTGCTGATCACAAATAAACAGTTTTATATTTGCTGATACTTCTTCTTCAATGCGTTACACATTTCGTGACAAAATTATAATACTCTCTGCAAGGGTATCAATATAATTAACAAGTTGAAAGGGCTTTAAAGTCGTCTTCAGTTGTCTCAAAAGTGATTTTTAGAGTCGCAGTTCAAAAAGTGTTGATGATAAAGGTCTATAATTGATTACTATATAACAAGCACTTCTCACCCATACCGAATTACCCATAATAGAATTAGATTGCCATTTAAAGTATCTAACTCCTCTGGCAAACATAGCTTTTGATAGACAGCAGCAGGACTTTGCTTGAATTTAATATTTTGGCAGACAGCTGTCCAGCCACTTGATATGCCATACATATATATACATTTTTGGCATGTTTTGTCTGTCAAAAATATATATATATTTGAATTTAAAAATGTAAAATAAGCCATTTTTGATGTGGGTTCAAATTTGGCAACAAACATATGACATAGATTCAATTGCAAAATCTGTTGAATACTTAATGCCTGAACAGGTTATAAACCATTTGAACAATCTTTTAGCATGTCATTCAACCTGATTTCTGATATTTGATATCTATATTTAAACAACTCAATTGAATGCATGTGTCGGAGAAATGTAAAAAAGTAAAAAAAAATACTTTGTTCAAGAGCTTTTCCGCTGGCTGCAGCCAAAATTATGAAGTGCTATGAAAAGTTTTTGGCCATTTAGCTGCGGGCCAAAAGTTTTAGCTGGCACAAGCAGCTCTGCTTGTTGGCCAAAACGCTTAACAGTTAAGTACAAGTAGAAGCTGCTTGAAATGCTTAAAGTGCTGTCAGTTTTCTTCACTTTTGGGTTTAACAACTTGTTCAGTTTTCCACAAGTTTTTGGTGCACCAAAGGAATTCACTTGGTTTTGTGGACGTCTTGTCTTTGGATTTAGCCATAATTGTGCAAAATGTGTTTTTGAAGTATTTTGAAGTGTTTGTTAATTGGAAGCTGCAGCTTTTGTGCAATTTTTAGAGTATTTTGGCTCACATTTTTACAGGGTGTGCAAACATACAACTAAAAATATGTCAGACAAATATTTGTTGCCGCTGTACAAACTGCCTGAATGCAACTTAATCCAAAAACAAATTATTATATTTGGCTCGATTGGTGTTGTTGTTGTTGTCGCTGTTGGCGTTAATTAAAATGTTGTTAACATTAGATTTTGAACGCGTGACGCGACGTTGTTAATGCCGCCTCGATAAATAAATAATTCCATTTCTTTATCATTTTATTTATTGTACTCGCGAATGTTTTAATTATTTTTATTTGACTACAGTGTGCGGCGTGGCTGGCTTTTCCATAAGCAACAACAAAATGCTGCAAAACAAACACAACAACAACAACAAAAACATTAACAACAACAACACACACACAACATTGCGTATGAACAACATTTTTTTATATATTTTTTTTTTGTTTTTTTGCTAGTTCAACCATTCAAACATAATTTTAGTGCAGCAAAAATGTGCGATTTTGGCTGGTTTTTTATGGCCACATTAATGTACTTTTATATATCTATATATCTGTGTCTGTATGTGTGTATGTTTTATACACAATCTAGCGATAAATAAAATTCCGCACATCATTCGGTTTTTTTCCTCCACATTACTTTTTTTTTATAGCCCCCGCGGAAGGAAGCAGCGCATTCATTGAATGGAACAACCAGTTGAAGAGACGCACAATTGAATCAATGTGCGCATTGATAGATTAAAGAATTGAAGAAAAACGTGCTATGGAATATTTTTTTGGTCGGGCAAAAATTTGTTACTCTTTTAATTGTTGTCATGCGAATTTCTTGTATTGTGTTATGTGCATTGACTTTGGAAAATTTTTGAAATGAATGCCAAAAAGTTCTTTGTTTCTATACATAAAGTTTTAATGTTCATTTTTGGATATTTAAGGAAAGTTTTTTGGTGCTTAAAATTGGCTTTTTTATTTGATATGTGGAATGTGTATTTGATCTTATTATTTAGCTTTTTGAGTTCTTTATTTTACAGATTATTATGATTGTTTTGTGATAAAGAACAAAAGTTAGTTTTGAATTGTAAATAATTAAAATTGATTTTCGGGAAACTTAATTTTTTCAAGTATTTAATATTCTAAATGTTTAGTTTTGACAAAGCTATGGAAGTAGAGCTATAGTAACTATGTACATATGTATATCTATGAATATCTATGCATATATAGGTATATCTATGTAAATCTATGCATATCTATACAAAAGATAGTTTGTTTTAGATAAAATGTAACTACATTGACCTTCACATTGCCAACACAACCTTTTTAAATGAAAATGCAAACTGTTTTGTATGTCTGGTTTGTAAGTAATTGTGTTTACTTGTATTTTATTGTTGACTCGTAAGAAGAATAATGGTTTTAGCTTATCACAAAAGACTTAGACAGTGTCAACAACCCTACCTTAAGGCAAACTAAGCCCACAAGAAAACTTTAAGCAGCCTCAAAAACAGCTCAAAGAGTTTTTTCAAGCGGAATTCTATCGATGGCAGCAGCAGCAGCATAAAAACACGCTTCGTTGCATTTTGTGTACACTATTTAAGATAACATTGGAGGGGGTGTGGGGCCCCTATGCCAGAAAACAAAGGAATGAAAACATAAACATAAACAAGACTTTACTTTAAGTTGAGTTTAGTTAAGTTAAGTTAAGTTAAGAAGCGAACATTAAAAGCCAACCGCAAAATTGGCCTTGTCTCTGCTTCACTTTAAAGATGTGCGGTTGCTGCTGCTGTTGCTGCTGCTGCTGCTGCTACTGTTGCTACTGCTACTGCTGCTTCTTCTTCTTTGGGGTGCTGTCAATATGTATGTCAAATTTTGCATGGTAAATGCCAGTAAGTTGCAGGGGCAAAGGCGGTTCAAGTTGAAAGTTTGTTATGCGGGCGCTTACAGTTTGTTTGGTATTGCAATAAAGTGCATGCAAGACTTTACGAGCTGCTGTTGTTGTTGTGTTTGGTCTTAATATTGTTGTTGTGGTAACGCATTATACGTTGCTGGGCGACTGTCTCTGTCTCGCTTTGAGGTCTGCGCTTAACCAAAAGTGCTGCGTAAGCCTGTGGTAAAAGAAAGAGAGAGAGAAAGAGAAACAAAATGCATATGCTGCTTTTTTAACACAAGTTGGCAACGCGGGCGTCTGTTAAACAGAAATATTGTAGCATACTTTCAGGCAGCGCATGAAAACACATTGCTTTTGGCATATTGAACGCATAATGGAATTATGAAACCATTTTTATAACAGAAAATGTGATAAATTGAAATGAGCAAATTAATATGGCATTAAGTTGTTTGTGGTCGCCAATGCCTGCTGATACTTTGGGGCAAGCAAATTTACATGAGACGTGCGACAAGTTGATTAAGACAGCAATTACCACACATATTAAGTCACAGTTACACACAAACACACATAATTACATTACCTATGGGTTCTATCAGCTGACAACCATAATGACAAATTTCAGCGTGCAATTGGGCGTAACCCCACAAAAAACAGAGAGACACAAAAACGATCACAATGTCATCATTTAGTTGTTGACGCTGAAATGATACTTTGTCAGTCATAAGCAAGCTACGAAAAAATGATTATTAAATTACTGCTTAGATTAAATTAGTAGAATTGATTAAGATTTTATTGCTAGTTTGGTATTAGCATATATCAAGCGGGCATTATGTACAAAGCAGAGCAATAACAAGAACAAACATATATAAAACAATAAACACTTAATCATAGCCACGATAGCCGCCATAGCTATTACTGCGATCACGATAATTATCACGATCTCTGGACGCAGGCAGGCCATAGCGATCGGTTTGCTCATAATAACCATAACCACGATTACGTTGGCCGCTATAATCGGGCTGCCAATAACCTGTATATTGTCTTAAGCCGCCATTACCTCCATATCCGCCATAGCCGCCATATCCTGAATTGCCCAATATGTTCGTTGTGGGATAGTAGCCATTGCCAGTGCTGGGATAAAAACCACTACTGCCAGAGTTGGGATAGTAGCCACCTCCGGAGCTGGGATAATAGCCGCTGCCCGAGTTGGGATAATAGCTGCCGCCCGTGCTGGGATAATAACCACTGCCTCCATAGTTGTTATTAGGATAATAACCCGTACTGGGATAGTAGCCCGTGTTGGGTCTATTGTAGCCATTATAACTATTGCCATATCCATAGTTGGGATAGTTATAGCCGGGATAGCTAGAACCCTGTCCAAATAAGCCGCCCAAATTCAGCACTTGGTTGCGGCATAAATTGGCTATAAATTATGAATATATATTGAAATCACTTTCACTTACATTTCGCTGAAGTTTCAGCTGTGGCCAAATCGCTGGGCTTGGCATCCTGTGTTACTGGCAATGCGCCACACCAGACACCAGCAATAAGGAGCTGGTTTGAGACAGTTTTAAAATAACACAAATGGCCCATTTCGGTTGTTTTTTCAATACTTACCAACAAAGGTAAACACTTGGCATACATTGTCTGTATATATATTTGGCAAATTTGATGAATTTATATATATATATATATTTCTCGGCTTGGTGTGTGAAGAACACAGCTAAGAAAGACAACTGCTTGTTGCGACGTTTGTACGTTAAATAATTCTGTTTCCCAGACGTGGGGCCAATTTATATTTTTCATTTTCCGGCTGAGTTGCTGTCTACGTCGACGTCGGCGTCAACGTCAACAACAAACGTCGTCGAAACAAACAAACCGAAACAAAAATCAAGCTTTTGGGCCTGGTCCAAGTCGCACTTAGAAGCCCAGTTAAAACTGCGGCTACGTTGTCTTTATTACTCATACGCCACGTAATACAAGCAAGCAAGCAAGCGCGGCTCATAAAATTTAAAAATTGTTACGTTTAACAGGGCTGGCGAATAATTTTGAATTTTGGAATAAAAAACTTAAAATTTCTTCAATAAATAAAATACATTTCATTGATATACTGCAATTTAATAAAAATTAAATTGAATTGAATCATTTGGTGGAAAACTTGGAAAAATGGATCATATTCAAATTGTTAAGCCACTTTTACTCTTACCATCTAAAGTTTCAACAGATGCAATCAATTTCTTGGCTTTTATATTATCTTTTATTGCACTTTTCTAACTTTATTACTCCCTGTTCCCATTAAAAATGGGAAAAAGGAAGTTATAAAGTACTGCAAATGTGTGTAACAGGCAGAAGGAAGCATTTCCGACTATATAAACTATATATATTCTTGATCAGGATCAACAGCCGAGACGAACTAGCCATGTCCGTCTGTGTGTCCGTCTATGTGTCCGTCTGTGTGTCCGTCTGTCCGTATGAACACACAGATCTCAGAGACTATAAGAGCTAGAGACACCAAACTTGGCATGAAGGTTTCTGTATACCATTCGCAGATCAAGTTTATTTCAAATTTCGGATTTCTTACTTGTTTTCAATAAATTTCTTAACAAATGCCATTTTATCTTTTATTGTTTTCCAGCCCTGCTGCACGTTTAAATTTTAAGTTTCGTTTTCTTTTCGATTCTTTAGCATTTTATGAGCATGTTTAACTTCAAATCAAATAGTACTTACGACCTTTTTGGCATGACGATTATGTATTATTATCATTAATATGAAATATTTGTATGGGGCAGGTGACAAAATAAATGCCTCATTTTGGCTGTCTTTTGTTTGTTGCCAGTTGGCAGTGCGTGAGTTTAATTTTAGATATTTGCGCCTTAAACTTTAACAAACACAAATAACAAAATGCTGGAAATTCCAATTGTTTAACTTGGTTCATAGATCGCTTTCTTTCATGTTGGCCGACACAGCCATATTATGAGAACTTTATTTTGTTTGCATACTATATCTTTAATTCCAATTATCCACACATATAACAAAATCTGTGGTAGGGGCCGCGTTCTACAAATATTTGCTAAATATCACAAATTTTGTATTTTTCTTGCTGCCTAAAGAAATGCCTGGTTTGCTAACTGCTTTTTTGCTTCTTTTTTGTTGCCCTGCTCTTGTTTGGTTTTGCCGCATAACGTGGCCAGAAATATAATAGCCCAAAAAAAAAGAAAAACTTGAGACAGAACACAAAATAAATACTTCGAAAGAAGCACCCAAGAAGACGCCCTTGAGCTCAACGCACTCAAAATTCATTCATAAAACTTTTGAGGTGTGGCTGTTAAGTAATTGGCCAATTTGATGCCAAGTACAAGCTGAGACAGAAGGATACGTTTATAATCAACAGGAAGCAGCGCTGCTTAAAATTAGTTTTCTTGCAAACAATTTCTATTAAACAATTTGTTGAGCAAACTGAGCAAACATCTTTGTTGTTACTTTGGTTATATATACAATTACATCAGAATACATACAAGCTTACCTTTATGCATATCTTTTGTTTTTGACACTAGCTCTAAACGTGTGAAAATATATATATTTTTGGGCTTGTTGTGCGATGCGGGAATAACAATTTTTTAAATATTGACTTGTCACAGTGTCGTAAAACTAAAAAAAAAAAAAAAACTGGGTTACGTGCAATAAAGCCTAAACCTATTGTTTTCAAGGTAAAAAGGTATAAAGGCAAAAGTATATTGTACAAAGTATTCATCTTAAAGGTTTTGTGCTATATGGAATATAAAGTTGATATATGTATAAATATGAAGATATATTGTACGAAATGTTCATCTCAAAGGTTTTTGCCTATATGTTATATAAAGGTGATACATAAATATAATGGTATATTGTACAAATTGTTCATGTTAAAGGTTTTTTGCTACACTCAGAAAAAAACACCCTGAATTATAAAAAATCGACCTACAATTCAATTTAGGCTAAAGTTAAGAAAAAAGTTTATACTTTTAATAAAATATTTTTCTTATATTTAGAAAATTACTTTAAATTGAAGAAAAAATTAAAAAAAATGTCTTCATTTAAGAAAATAAATTTAATTTTCCGAAAAATTTACCATATTTTTGAGGAAAAATTGGCAAATTTTTAAGAAACTATTTTCTTGTGTTTTGGGAAAACTGAAATCTACTTGCAAGAAAGAAGAGCCCCACATTTAAGAAAAAATACTAAAGGCTATTATTTCTAAATTTAAGAAATTTCGTCGCAAAATTTTGACCTTTCCACCCTTTTTTTTTAAAATAAAAAATGTAGATTATAGAACAAAATAAACTCTTAAAAGGTAGTCGAAGTACCCTTGGCGTCTTTCTGAAGGCCACTTTCTTATTTTAATTCCCATTTTTCAATGTCTTGTGTATATTCATGATATATATGTATATATTTATTGGTCTTTTAATTGAAATTTTATAAGTTGCATTTGTAACAAAAATTCTTGCTAATTAAATTCTTTGTATAAAAACAAATATCCATTGCAACTGTTTTGTCTTTGTTTGGACTTTTTAAACCCTTTTTTATTATAGTAATCGATTTTCAAAGCTCGTTAAGAGGCCTTACTTTTAAAATTTGTTTGTTTTTCTTAATATTTAATGAACTAATTTTTCATGGCTGTAACAATTACTCGCGCAGCGAGCCGCAGCAAAAAGCAAGTCTTTGACGTAGGCCCAAAACATTAATATCATTATTAACATAATTTTGGCTAAAATTTGTATAAAGATTTTGTTTCAGTTCTCGGAAAACGTTGTGCCCGAAATACTTACACATTTACGTCTTGATTTCGGTCTGCGTTTTGGCTCAACAATTTAATTTGCTACCGCAAAATGCTGGCCAACGTTGCATACTTTTTGGCGGCAGTGTAAGTTTGTTTTTTGTGGCTTGACCTTTAAAAATGGAAGACGAGTTTTTTGTTTTGATTTTTCTTACATTTTATTTAATTTCATAATTTCTCTTTAGACATAACAATTCATTTCTCCATTTTAAGCATTATTTAGAGTAGAAGAGATTAAATAAACTAGCAACTAAATATCTAAAGAAAGTGAACAAAATACAAATTAATACATAAAATGCATAATAAACAACATGTCACTAACAATTATTATTTTTCCAACGTTTTTTTTATAATCTTTTTCTACTGCCACAAAATGCATTTAAAAATTAAAAAGAAAAACAAATAGGAAAAAGGAAAGTCAACACTGTAACATTAAGATCAAAGTCAAAAGAGATAGAGTGATAGTTGACAGAAAGCTTGGAGTGCATTTTGAAAAAGAAAGCAATAAAAGCAAATTTTCAATAATTCATTTTTTTCCTAAATTTTTTTCAATTTTTCATTTTTTTTCCATTTGTTATCCTTTCCTGACACAGAAGAGAGTATTCTCGTTACTATAAAACACTTAAATGACTAAGCTGGCAATTTGGGTTAGTTGAGGAGTTGCTTTGGATTGGGAAGTTTTTTGTGCTGTGGGTTTTTGCGGGCGGTGCTGGGAGCGGGAAGTTGTGGGATATAGTTTCAAGGACGTCCAGGCGTCAATTGTTGTTGTTGTCTAGTTCTTTGTTGGCTCAGCAACAGTCTCGATTTTGATCTTTTCTTCGGTCACAGTTGTAGCGGCAACCACGAGCGGTTCAGCTTTGACCTCAACGGGTGCCACAAGCTTCACTTCCACGGGTGTGGCAGCTTCAGCTACGACGGGTGCTTCAACCTTGACTAAAGTAGGTGTTGCAGCTTCTGCTACGGGTGCTTCAACCTTGACTTCCACAGGTGTAGCAGCTGCAGCTACGACGGGTGCTGCCTCAACGGGTGTGGCAGCAACCGCCACTGGTGCCTCAACCTTGACTGCCACGGGTGTGGCAGCTTCAGCAACAACAACAACGGGCGTCTCAGTCTTGACGACCTCCTCAACAGCCGCTTTCACCGGGACAGGGACATCCTCAGCATTTGTTTCGCGTTTCTTGTTGAACTTGGGCAGATTCTGTGTGCAGGAGCATGGGCACATGCATTGATCCCTCGGTGCTTCGCCCGAGAAGATTGAGTGCACACTGAAGCTATTTGGTATGGCAGCCGGTTGTACGCCCAGCGGGAAAGGATCAACAGTTTGATGAATGGTGTTATCATCACAATTGGAATAGTACTCTTGTGGCAGTATGACCACCGGCATAAAGGCAATGACAGCGCCCTTTGGTATCTTATCAGCTGGATAGAAGGCCGGCTGGCCAGGTGCGTGTGGCACAACAGGTAGTTGGGTTAGTGACATGGCATTCATAATGCTTCCGAAATTCGTGTTTCCATTGAAGCCGGTGAATTGTTTGTTAAAGTCGACCGAGGCCGGATTGGGATAGGTAGTGGTGGAGGAGGAGGATTTTGATGAGTGCGTCTTATCGGCATTACAAACGCAGGATTCACTGCTTGGTACATGCAATGGGGGAGAGGGACGTGGTGTTACATTCTTATTGGATGTATAGGTGGGTGGTTCGTAAGTGTTTGTCGTTTTTGTTGGTATTTGTTTGACTGGCTCAAATGGACGTGGTGTCGATGGTTTGTATGTATTGACAAAGGTGGGTGTTGGTATGGGTGTGTATACGGTTGGTACAGTCTTGGGTATATTAATATTACCAGTTATTATTGGTGGAGTTGTAATGCCTTTTACTGGTCTATCCGTATTAATAATGATAGCCGGGACCTTTGGCGTTGGCTGTATTGTAATTGTTGGGATTGATGTCGGTGGTCGTGGTTTGGGAGGTTGCGCAGGAGCATAATTAGGAACGGTATTTGGGAAAGAAGGAGGAATATAGGTTAGTGGTATTTTTGTTGTGGCTGTTGGCACTTTCTTAGGCACATAATTATCATTAAGATCGTAATTTGGCTTGAAAGTTGGTGGCTTAAATTCTGGTTCAATGACTTGTGAGAAGGATGGTGGACGTGGTGCGTTTTTACCCGGTTCAAGAGGTGGCAGATAGCCAGGTGTCTCCTTGTCCGAATGCCTGGGATCGCTGGGCTTGTATGGTGGAGCTGGGCCTGAATAATACGGTTAAGCAAAACCTTGCAATTATAAATATATAAATTTGACTTACCAGGTGGTCCTGGTGGTCCTGGACGGGTTGGGCCTGGTGGTCCGGGACGTGTTGGGCCTGGTGGGCCGGGTGGTCCTGGGCGTGTTGGGCCGGGTGGGCCGGGTGGTCCGTAGGGTCCTGGACGAGTTGGGCCTGGTGGGCCGGGTGGTCCGCCGGGTCCTGGACGAGTTGGGCCGGGTGGTCCAGGAGGTCCGGGTGGGCCTATAACAATAATTTTGAAATGAGCACAAAAAACTAGTCAAAGTTCTGAACCATTTGCTTACCGAAAGGTCCCTTGGGTCCTGGACGATCGGGTCCATTAGGTCCGGGTGGTCCTATGTCGCAAAAAATTATATAAAATTTAGAAAACAACTCAAATTTGTCTATGCGTTTCAACATATTCTACAGGCGCACTTCAAACCACACTTTAACCTACCTGGTGGTCCGGGAGGGCCGGGTGGTCCATTGGGTCCTTTTGGTCCTAAAAAGAGTAAGCAATAAGATTAGATGTTTGGAAGTTTATCAAAGGCTTCCTCTTAGTAGGATATTTTATTTTTTAGTTAATTAACTTACCGCCTGGTCCTTTTGGTCCACCAGGTCCTTTTGGTCCACCAGGTCCGTTGGGACCGAATCCTCCGGTACCGCCGCCATCTCCATTGCCGCCCTCACCGCCATAGCCGCCTTCGGGTCCTACAATATGCACATATGGGGGAGCCGGGGGTCCAGTTGGGCCTTCAACGTGCACATATTTACCAGAGTTATCATGATTGTATCTACCATAGGCACTCGCTAAATTCAAAAATATATTATACATTAATATACAGTTGAGTAGGATATAGAAAAGGTTTTGCTATAAACTTACCGTCATAACGACCGTTACCACTGTTTGTATTCTTACCGCCTCCTAAAGTGAATAGATATAGTAATATTGATGCAAGGCATACGATTAGTATTGTAATGATATAAGGATATTTACTGATTTTCGAATAAGTACTATAAATTAGGGACTAACTACAAACAATACGTACATAAGGTACTGCTAAGAACATTCTGATAGATCTAATCAAATTACAATTACAGGGAGTGCTATGCTAAGATCCAACACCAATAACTAAAGTTCATGCGTTAAATAATAAGTTCAAATTATAATCATTCCAAATACCAAAATTAATTGTAATTCATTAACCGTTAGTAAAATTGCTCAAGCATTTTTGTATGTGGGCGTGACAATGTGCAGTGTAAATATTGTACAAATGTGTTCCGAGGCGTGGGTGTGTGCGAGTATGTGTGTGTAAGATGTGAAAATCTCATGCATGAAAGCATGAGTGAGAAATAACTGCGATTGTGCGTGGTGAATTCTCAGCCCAAAATGCTAGGCTGAGAACTTTTAAACAGTGATAAAAGTGATAAAGAAAAAGTTTTCTCTTGACATAAAAGATATGTGTTTTGTCATTGACAACTCGTGCAGATTTAAAAGATAGTGACAGATATACAGAGATATAAATATATTGATTGTGCGCTTTTAGCAGAAGTGCTTCTAATAACGATAATCAATATCGATAGCTATGGGGTGCCCTAAAGTTGCCCTACATATAAAGTGTGTGTGGTGTGCCTGAGAGTATTGAGAATTGCATTTGAAAGTACAACAAAATTATAATAATATAATTATATATATGCGGTTTCTTGGCTGAAAATAAACAAAGACTGCTTAAAATAGATCATAAATTATTGTACATTAGCATAATATATATAAAGACATAAAATATGTAATTTAAATTGAGAAAAACTTAAAGCTAGGCCAACAAGCAGACGAAAATTTGAACAAAACGTTTTGGATGAAGGATATTATATATGTACTTAAATGAAAACTGGAAGAGTTAAACCCCCTCAAGCACCGTTCATCGTTCAAATTTTGATCTGATTGATTTACGAATCTCAATTGGATCTAACCTGATGTGTAAATGTTGGCCCCAGGAAAACCGGTATTTATTTGCGTATATTGATCGGTGTAGGGTCCATTATTACCGGGCTGGTTGCCATTATAGCCACCTAGACCGCTACCCGGACGACCTCCAGCACCGGTACCGATATTGGAACCGCTGCCAGGACGATTGGCATCACCGCCACCGGACTGATAAGCATTACCGTTGCCGGTATTGCCACCACTGCCAGTGCGATAGTTGTCACCGCCGCCAGCAGAGCTGGGACCGAAACCATTACCGCCCCCAACTCCGGCACCGTTGCCGGGACCGGTAGCACCACCGTTCCCAGCACCGGCACCTTTGCCGGGACTGTAAGAGCCACCATTACCAGGGCCGGAACCATCGCCGGTACGGTAGGCGCCACCATTACCGGGGCCGGAGCCATCGCCGGTACGGTAAGCGCCACCAGCACCAACGCCGGAACCATCACCGGTACGGTATTTATCGCCGCCACCAGCGCCGGAGCCACCGCCCGGGCCATAGGCATCTCCACGGCCAACATTATTGCCGGCACCTGTACCGGTGCGATCGCCATCCCTATATACCGGTTTTCCTGAGGCTCCTCCTCCCGCGCCGACTGGTCCGGGAGGTCCAGGTGGTCCCTTAGGTCCAGGAGGTCCCTTGGGTCCGTTTGGACCGTTGGGTCCATTGGGTCCATTAGGACCTGCGGGACCGTTCGGTCCGAATCCACCATTCGATCCAAAACCGCCATTTGGCCCAAAGCCACCGCTGGGACCGTTGGGTCCGCTATTAGGACCAAAACCTCCGCTCGGACCATTTGGTCCGCCATTTGATCCAAATCCACCAGAGCCTCCCTGACCACCTACAACATGATCATAGGGATTTGAATCTGGCTTGTACTGTCCATCATCTGAAACACAAAGATTTGAATCCGCCACAAACACTGTGTGCTCCATGTCATTAGCTCACTGCCAGGCCTTAGGGTTAGTTCTGATTGGAAAGAGGGTGCCTGAACGCCGGGTCCCTCATCTGTGTGTCCTTCGCCGGTGTTAAACAGGCCCTTTTGTCCCTGCTTGAGGATGGGCAAACTCTTAATGCCCTCACCCTTCAGAACAATGTTCGAGGAACCGGATGTGCCAGCGCCCTTCTTCTTCTGCTAGAAATACGATCATAGCATCAGTGTGGCTGCTTAGATTCATTCACTGCAACCATCTTACATCATCCACTATAAAATAGGGTATATCAGTGATGGCGCCACCCTCAAACTTGCCACAGCCAATGGGGAAATAGAGTTCGTGCCACTGCAGCAGAATGCCAGGCTTGGATGGTCCGCCGTTCGTCTCATTATACAGACCGGGCGGAAAGGTTTCCACTGGCTTCTCTGGCTCCACCGTGCGATAGCCATGCACATCGGCCACATAATGTGTTGCACGAAGTAGATGATAGGGATCGATTAATCCATAACAACCATAGGTGACACCGTCCGGACCACGTGTCTCGTGATGGAAGTTTCCAGTCTTACCAACATCGTAGCCATAACGATAGGCATCTGATTTTTGTTTTGGTTTTTGTGTGTATTGTTGTGTTGGATTTGGATTGAGGTTTTAGTGTTTTGGGTACGTTTTTTGGATTGAGGGGTTTTTGAAAGTAAATGTTTTTAGAGTATAACGTTTTTTGTTTTTTTTTGTTTTGTTGTGAAAAGTTTGAAATTGCTGAAAATTGTGTTGTGAAAAGTTTTCGGACCTGTTCTAAAACTGCCTAACATCAATTTATATAGCCTGGCTTTGGGCGCTGAAAACTGAAAACTGCAAGAGTTCAAAATATATGCCTACACATAAATGATATTGAAATGGTGTTGTTGTTGGATTGGATTGTCACAATTCTAGATTTTTTGGGTTGGGTTTTTTTGTTGTTGTTGTTTTTGGATAATGGTGAGAGGAGGAGAGAGTATATGAGTATGCGAAGCCTTTTTTTATAATTTATGTATAACTTTTTTCCACTACGATCAAAATAAATACATAAAAGATATATAGAAAATATATATGTATATAAAAGTGACAGAGGAGAGTGTGAGAGAGTGAGTGGAGAGAAAGAGAGAGAGAGATAGAGTTTGATAGAGCGATTTTGTTGTTTGTTGTTGTTGTTGATTTTGAGCATATATGTATATATACAATTTGAGTTTTAGCTACGACGCAGACTACGATTTCTACGGTGAGTTTAGTAGTAAAAGCCGAGCTACAAGGGGTAATACATATAAAAATAAAAAAAAAACAGCTACAAAAAGTTTGGTTTTGTTGTGTTTTGATATGTTGTTGTTGTGTTTCGATATTTTGAGAGGAGGGGTATTAATGTGTAAGTTTTTTAACTAAACTTCGGGGGGTAAAGGCTGAAAGGGCCCAAACATTTACTTACAGCTACTCAAACAATACGAAAACATAACATAAAAATACTTATTGGGAACTACGACTATTTACTTAAAAACGAAACAAAATACAAATACAAAATTGTGCTAAATACTACGATTAACGAGTTATACAGGGCGATATCGATGTAGTTCACAAGAAAACTAAAAAACTGCATGGTATGGTGTTTGCATTATAGTATTATAGTCAGTATGAAGATAGATATAAAAAGAGTAGACATACGATGATACAAATTTCAACTAATATATTACAATTCAATGTGTGTGTGTGGGAAAGAAAATTTTGTTTGATTCACATGTTTATTTTTTTTTTGTTTTTTGATTTTCGAATGTTTGGAAATGTTTTTAAGCAATGGTTACTAAAATCAAATTGATAAACGTCATTACTTACTTGTGTCAAAGTTTGAGGAATAATATTGTTGATTCGTTGTCTTTTGATCATTAATATCGACAATAAGACGACGATTCTCTGCATCATATT
Organism: Hirtodrosophila cameraria; assembly: GCA_949708635.1. Classification (NCBI taxonomy): domain Eukaryota; kingdom Metazoa; phylum Arthropoda; class Insecta; order Diptera; family Drosophilidae; genus Hirtodrosophila; species Hirtodrosophila cameraria. The sequence continues at coordinate 17,915,770 of OX453091.1, forward strand.
TGGCAGAGTAAACGCATTGCAATAATATGCAAGCGACGACCTGTAAATATATAGATTACAAATATATAAAGTTAGTTTAAATACATTTTTATTATGTGGAATGAAAAGTTAATCGAAACCTCAACTTGAGTTGACGAGTGAATTTGAAATTATAGTATTAAGATTAGTTGAAAGAAATCGCATAGAAAACAAATGTTAAAAAGTTCGAGCTTCAAAATCAGTTCACATTATCTAATAAGTGTTAGATATATCTTTTAACAAAAACCATTTGTCAATTGCCACAGTTAAGTTAAGTGTCAACGCCTTATTGTCATTTCAAAACACGCCCACAACTTTTATTTTTCCTCAACATAATGCCTAAAGATATTGTCTTTTGTGGTCTTTTTGTTGACTTAATTTACATACCACGAGATGAGTCAAAAGCTGACTGTCTCCAAGGCAGTTTCAGTCTGTAAACGTTCAGCTGGCTCACGCTTTATTCAGATTTAGATCCGGTTCGATTCGTTTAGTTTTTGCACAAAATCAACAACAATAAAAATGTCCAAAAATGCCGCTTCAACGTAAAATGTCAAAGGCGTTGTATTGTAGCATATTTAAATCACAGTAAATTCTTGTTTTCCTCGTCAAACGTCAGAAAAGATGACAAACTCTTTTACTCTGACAAACTGGATTGTGTCGGCCTTTAAGCTGCACCTACTATAACTATTTTGTACGCATTTGTCTTGGTACTTATATGAGATACATTTGTATCTGTATAAGTTAGTTTTGGTGCATCCGCTAGTTACGCAAAAAGTCGTCAAAAATGTCAAACTGAAAAACCAGTTGATTTTAGTGGATTTTGTGCTGACAGCTATGGCCAATTAGCTTAGATCTTAATGCATTCTAGAATGTCAGCCAAATCAATATGACTTTAAATTGCGTTAAATTTCTATTAGCTTGAAGATTGCATAAATACTAGATTAACTGGGGCATTAAAGCCACTCACTTCTAACCCAATTGAAATAAGAATCAAATCTTTTCTTACGCAATTTATAAAATATGTGAAGTCTTCAAAAGCAATGCGCATTTAATTTTTTGTGAAAATTAACATAATATATATTAGCATACATACTAAGACTTATAACTCATGTTAAGTTCCGGCAATGCTTAAACTTCCTTATAATAGAAACCAGTTTAATTCCAAAAAAACATTTCCCAATTCAGAATTCATATAGCAATAATTTAAAAATATGTCTCTTACTGAGTAAAGCGTGTCTCGAGGCTAACTAAATGAAAAATTTGACAACTAATGACCTTCACATTAAGCTAAATAATTAATTGGTTTAACATATTTTTGTCTATGATCAATTTTGTGCAGTACACATTGTTTATTTTATAAATGTTAATGTTTAACTATTTTCTTTTTTGTCTTTATTTTGGTATCTTTCTTATGGCTCATAACAAATCGACCATTTGGCTGGGCGTGTATATTTGAAATGACGCCAACACAGTTTTTGGGTGTGTTTGGGTTAAGGTTACACACAAAAAAATGAAAAATAACTCAAAAATAATATATTTCATTATTGTAAATTGCAACTACTTAATATAGTTATTTATTAGTTATATGTGTTAATTAACTCAAGTATGCACAATAGCTGCTTAATTGGCAATTTACAGTTTTCATTGTTCACGCAAACCATCAATTTATGCGATAAGGTCAATAATTTTGATATACCCAAAAATCTAAATATATATATAATCATATATATTAATGCTTATATCATAGCAATATCTGTTTCAGCTTGGAAGCAAACAAAACGAATAACCAAATAACACTTGAAGCAGGCTGACAAAAGTAAATAAACATGGTCCACTGTTTAACACTTTTGTCTATTTGTTCGGTAGCATCCATTTGGCCATCAAAGACTCTTTTAGACTACAAAAGCCAACGGTAAGTCATTAATGCAAATTGTTTTAATGGCCATAACAACGAGGCTGTAAAACTGCGTTTTGATTGGCATATATGCCTCAAGATAACCAAGTGTTGAAAAATATATATATTTCTTATAATATTTAGATATATATTTATGCAGCTGCTGCCGCTCCAAGGTGTTGGCTACCTATTCACCTGCTCCAAAATCTCCACAAATCCAATATAATCAAGTGAAGCATAGTCAAATGAATTCATATTTCAAGTTTTTTTCTTCGATTTGTATTTATTTATTTATTGCAGCTGCGCTGACAACAAAGGTCGCCTTGTCACCCACATATCATCATGCCACACTTTTAACGGTTTCGTTTTTCTTTTTATCTTTTATTTAATACACATGTCTTACATTTGTTGCGTATTTGTTGCACCCTCATAAATCATTTACAGCATTCTCTTAAGATATTATTAATGTTTTTATTCAAAACTTTGGCAGCCAAAGAAACAAAAAAACCTTTGGGTCATCAGAAGCGAATTGTTGGCTTATGAATTTAAATGCAGAAATTTTTCATGCTGGCTTTTTAAATTGAGCACAATTTGTATTATTCATTTCTCTGATTTATATATGAGGTGGTTTTTCATAATCAACCGAAATAAGTCGGAAAATGAGACTACTTGAAGTCTGAGAAGTCGGAAAAATAAGACTAAGTATGAGAAGTCTGTTTGACTTTAATACCGAAGTTAATTTGAAGTGAAACAACAAGTCACATCACAAACACTTGCCTTTATCCAGGAGCGGCATAGCGTACCTATCTGTTTCGACAACAATCACACTTCCGTATCAATGGCCAATGCTACCAACTCCACTGTCAAGCATCCTCTTATTCCTTGCTACGTTAGAACCAGTTGAGAATTGTAAGCACATTGAGTGAAAAAAGTGCTTTAAAGTCAAATTCCCCTTTTATAATTGTTTCAAGCAGCTGTTCAAAAGCCTGAATACGCAAAACAGATCAGAAACTGCAATTATATACATTACAGCACTCAAAATAAATCAACTCTGCGGGATACTGAGGCAAACCTTAATCAATTGACCCTCATATATCAAGCACATATCATAATTGAGTCAATTAATTGGCTAACCACGCCCATTTATCAAAATAATGGCAACCACAGTCTAATTGCATAACTTTTAAAAATTCATCAGGGTTTGCTATTATGATTAAAGTTCAAGAAATTGTAACTAAAATCATTTGTTATACTTAATGATTTATGTAGATATGCAGCTACCGCGCGTGTGACATGCCCCAAATTTGCAGATTGCTCATACTGTATGTAAAACATGCATGACGCAACAAGTCAAATTGAATTTCAAGTAAAATCAATTATAAAGACAATTTGGTTGAACAATTTTTTAGCATGTGGGCCAGTTGGTAAATGCGGCATAAAGGCGGCATTTAAAAGTTCACTTTGTTAAGATGCGTGCAACATCGTATATCAAGTTGACGCCAAGTCGTGTTACGAGTTAAGACATTGCCAAGAATTATGAGCGTGTGCGTGTGTGTGTGTGTGTGTTGTTGCAGCTTTTAGTTGACCCAAAAGTTCTGCTAGCCTTGTCTCACTCGATCTCAAAACACACCATTACAATGAGCAATGCATCTTGCATAGTTATGCATAAGTTGTCAGACATACTATATAGAAAGACAGCTGGGCGGTCTTACAGAGGCAACACAGTCTTCATATATATTAATCGAGTTGTTCGCACGCACAGACTTTGTTTACATGGCAAGCAACAACAGCAGCAACAACAACATAATGATGTTGATCATCATCATCATCATCATCATCATAATCCATAACATCCCAAAGATTTCATGCTTGTTATGTGCAAACAGGTTTCGATTTCAATCTCTCAGCATCTTTTTTTTTTGCTGTTATTTTGGTTGCCCTTTTGAGCCGTCAACGAAAACCTTTTTTTTTATTGTTATTATTATTTTACAGGCTTACACTTCAAGGTCAATTGGCATCTTTGGTGCTGAACAAAACTGCAAAACGACAACAACATTGAACAATAACTATATAAAATATGTTTATCATAAAATGCAACTGCTTTGGGCTGTGTCTGACCTTAATCGATGACAACAAAACAACACAGCAGCATCAACATCAACTCGACTGCAGTTTATTGAAATTGTTGTGCTGCAGTTTATAAATTGTGTTGCTTATATTGTGAAATTGTGAAATTTTTGACAAAGAAGATATAAAAACTTAAAATATATGCAAAAGGTTACGAAATCACAAATTTCCTTTAAAGATCACAAAACTGTACACAAATATTTAAATGAGCTCAAACCCGGCACAAAAAAAAAAACCAAAAAACAAAGAGTTATTAGAGCTTGATTTGGCAGTGTCTAAATTTGAAACAAGATTCTAAAAGTTTGATAAAAATATAAAAACAGGTAAATCTAGATCTGGGCGATGGCCTTTTTGGACGTTTTTTTCCAGTTAATCCAGCTGCTGCCTAAATTAACACCAAATTTTGTTTGTCAAATAAGTTTAGAATATTAAGACTATTTGCTAATGAGTTCATTGATATCCCTTAATAGATACGCACACGATGGACAAGTGCAGATGGCTAAAACATTCAAATGAATAGTCTAATTAAGCAAACTGTCAGCAAGTTGGCATTCTAATTTATTGCAAAATTCAAATAAATGCCATACAGACTAGTCTAATTAAAAAAAAAAAGCAAACCAAAGCAAAATGCTGACATCATATGTTTGCCAAAAACATTATATTATATATTAATTAACTGCATAACTTTTACTTTCTTTCAGCGACTTTTGACATTTCCGACTAGCTTTGCCAGGTGAGTTAAGATATATGAAATATATATATTTAATATCTTTTACGTATATTGGTTTCATTTTTATTGAAATGCAAAAAACCTCAAGTTTCAACTCGAAACACAGCCCGTTCTTCGAGTCGTTTTTAAGCTTTGACTATTTAACGTCTGTGGTATTTTTTCTTTGTGTTTGCTTAATCGCTGACGAATATCAAAATCTAATTTGCATTTCTAGATTTCTATTATAGATACAATATTAATTTTGGTTTTTTTTTTTTGCCCAAATGTTATGGCCGATGAGCTAACACAGCTCACCAAAGTTATTAAACAATGACCTTTAAAAGCGAAGAAATGTGGCGCTATAAAAAGTGAATGTGAACTAAGAATTAAAAGCTAAGCAGAACAATCAAAAGGTGAGGTAATCAATGAAATCGAAAGGTATTATTTTGATTGAAACTAATCAATCAGCAAGTTCAAACTATAAATCCTTTAGACAAGTCTCGTAGATAATCTCAGGTTGTTTCGATAGTTAAGTAGCAACTATCAATACTATCGGTAGTGTCATATATTGCTTGCCAGCTCGATCTTATATATAAAGTTAGACATTCTCAGCTTATTTCGATAGTTAAGCGGAAACTAACAATTCTATTCTATACTCCGGCTCGACCTTATATATAAAGTTAGATTATTTCGATACTTAAGTAGCAACTATCAATACTATCGATAATATCATATATTGCTCTCCGGCTCGACCTTATATATAAAGTTATCTTTAAAAAAAATCGACTTGAAAGTACCCATAAACGCGTTATAAATGCGTTAAAGCTGTGAACAAAGCTGTAAATAGCAATCAACAACATAAAATGGTCTTGTAGAGTCAGCTTTTGATGGCCAGGTTGTTTATATGGACCCAAATAAAGTCCATAAAACTAGCCCCCAGCTGAGGCTTTATAGTGTGTCTCTATAGAGACTATTTGGTATGCTAAACACTTGGCTAGGCCGTCGACTTTTTTATGAGTCACTTGCTGTACACGACCATAACATTAAAGATGCAGATACAAATTGCTTCAAGATATTGCAAGAATCTTTTGTACATAGCAGCTACAAGCACACAAACTTACATTACAGCTATCTAAATACAAAATCTTCAAGTGCAGCGCAGCGTAAAAAACAAAGAAATTTGCCGAGAGACTCTTTAAAATTCCAGTGCGAACTTCTGTTAGAGGAAATAAAATACAAAATAAAGTACAAGAAATACTTGCTGCTTGGGCACAACGAAGCAGGCATACGCTTTGTATAAACATTTTGTACTTTCTGTAAAGAACAACTTAAACAATACTTCTAGAAAACTTGCCTTATGCTATATTTAGTTGCAAATTCAAATGAGTTTATTCTAAAAAAAACTACAGCAGTCATAATTTGAATGGAAATTACGAAAATTGCGTCTAGAAAAAATAATTATTTCCTCTGCAGTCAACTGTATACAAATTATACAGTTCAAGCCATAAGGCCAAAAGCGTTCCGGCCAAAACAGTGCGACGACCGCTTTGGCAAAGCAAAAATTGTCGTGAACGTGTCTGAACGAGCTGCGATATGACCAAGAAGTGTCCAGGGAGACACGAAAGCCATTGGTTTAGCCGCCCAGACGATGACGTTGAGACAAATCTTGATAAATAATAAAATAAAACTGGCAAGTGTTGAGCACATTGGCGGCACGCTTAACCCCACAGCTGAAACAAGGGTCAAGAAACTGAGGCACGTGCGGCAAACAAAAAAAAAACGGTAGGCACTTTTTACAGGTGACATAAACTAACCGAAAATTTGTCATTTTTGTCATCTATGCAAAGTAAAAAAGGTGTTGCTGATGTTATCGCATTGCTTAGAGTGTCATTATGGCACCTTTTTGCAACTACTAGTCATAAATTTGAGATAAAAAAGGCAACCGCATTTCAAAATGTTGTTCTTGGCATGCAATAATGCCAATTAGCAGCTGCTAGCGAAAAAATGTTTTAGATTTGAAAGAGTTTAGCACAATTTATGCAGGTTTCTTGGAATGTCCTTGAACAAGTCGTGATGTGACAAAAACTAAACAAATTTCAACAAATTATGTAATGTGTATAAAAGCGTAGAGTTAAAGAAAGGAAGCATTCAACATGCCAACAACGCAATTGTTAATTTGCATTAAAGTAAACAATAAAAATAACCTAAGGCTGACTAATACAACAAATATTGAAATAAATACAATAATTGTAGCTTTTTTTCGACAAGGGTTAAGAATTTTAAATAACGCTTTGTTCGCTTTACAAATGTATTTGTTAAATTTTGCTTTTTTTTGTTGTGACTGCTAAAATTTTGATCAGCTGACGCAGACTTAAAATAAACGAATCAACAATATTTAAAAAAGCCCGTTAGTAACTCATACTTGTATTTTGTTTACTTTATAAAAAAAAAACTAGGCGAGACTTGAGCTTAATGTGTAAAATAAATAAATAGCTGAACTTGAGATCATCGGCAATTTGTTTTGGAATTGTCGTAGATCACCGGCGTTTATTTGCTAAATTGATACAGGCCGGTTATTAAAGCAAAACATTGTTGCACATTTTGCTAAAAACTGGGAAATGCTTCAAAAACTATTTAAGTATAGTGACAAATTGAACCCGGACCTCAAAATGTAAACTCTAAAATATGCAAATGGGCTTTTAAATTTGCAATAAACCTACAAAATTTTCGTAGTCTATTGTTAAGCCATAAATTTAGCCTTGGTATTCATGCACTTCTAATAAAACAAAACTTGAATTCATATTTTTTTGATTGTTTATTTGCATTTCTCATTTACCAATATTTCTTTATGAAAATCTATAAGTTTTATATTATGGCCAGGTTTTTGTTATTAGCTAAGCGCTAAGTGTTAGCGTGTACAGTCGTGGAATTTCATTTTTAACCCTGACTTAACTGTCATTATAATATGATATTGATTTCTTCATGTGACAAGTGATATATAGGAAAATGAATAACTATTTACACTCACCATGCAAAGAACTGCACGCGCCATTTTTACAACGAATCAATTAAGATATTGACACAAGAAACGCCAGTAATAATTTTTTTATGCTCTTTAACAAATTTTACAATTGAAAATATTGTGTTATCCAAATTCCAATCTTGAAATATATGTAAAGAAATTTAAGAAAAAATTTGTTATTAACCAAGAATTTTATATATATTTTTTTTGCACATTTTTTAACACTGAGTTTGTTTGCAAATTTTGTTGTCCTTGTGATTAGTACAGTTTAGTTTGGTTTCTTGGTAATGTTTTCAAGTTTGCTTTTGTAGTTTGCAGAGCATTGTTCACTGTATTTACTTTTGGGGGGGGAAAGGGGAGCCTAACTAGAGCTCATACCGTGCTGACCGATGTGGACGAACTGAAGATGAACGCAGCTTGCCTTTGCCATATAAACAACACGGCTGGAAACAAAAAAAAATTTAAAAAAAAAAAACCAAAAATTCAACCTGAGAGCAGCTACCAATACATATAAATGTGTTTGGGGAGCAGCAGCAGCAGCAGCTACTACGGTGACAGTTGATTCTTGTGTGTGTGTGTGTGTGTGTGAGGCAGTTGGCTAAAACATGGCTTAAAGTGCGTGTGTGAGTGCATTTGAGTGTGTGTGATTTGCGTAGCTCGAAACAAGTTTTTCATTGCTCGTCGATGAATTTGTTAATTTATATATGGCCAAGAGTACAAAAAGATGAGCGTACTCTCTTGGAGACAGACACGGACAACCCCTACTATACTTAGAATATATATGGATCGGGTTGTTGAAACAAAAAACTTGCGTGTTTCAAGAATTTATCTACACTTTCTGGTTTTGAGTTCATTAAAAATTCTAAGATTTATTGTTGAATTTTGTTCGCATGCAGCAGTTCTTTTTGTGTGTGTTTCAAGACTTTTGGGCATTTAATTGAAAATTCGGGTTTTTTGACTTAATTTTTGAACATTAATCGAAAACTGATCTATTAGCTATAGATAGTAGCTATATTAAGTTGTTGTTGTTATATCAGCCGGTTATACAGACAGCGCTTTAAAAACTATTTGAATAACAAATGTGTGTGCAGTATATTAAAAATAGTTAGTTATATTGGTTTAATTAATGCTTACATAATAGCAGCTCAGTTTTTTTCTATTTTTTCAAATTTTTTTTGGGCATGCAGAATGCAAAATTTGATTTCCGTATATATTAATTGTTTCGGCGCTTAATAATTAAAATAAATTACCAAACTATAGATCAAATACATATTTTCATAGCTACGAATTTGTATTATGAACTCACACGGTAGCCAAATGTGCGCTGACATCATAATGTTAATTAGGAAATTGATTAGTTTAATCTTAATCCATTTGGCTTAATTGAAACACCTCTCAAATAAGTAGCTGGCAGCCGCTTTGTCGTCGTCGTCGACATGCTTCCGTTTACTGATCCGCTTAAGAATTTGGTTTTTCTTGCAACTTAATCTGAGAACTTGGCTAAGCTCCGGCTGGCATTTAGCTACATTGCGTATACGCAATGTTTCGCGCTGAGGAAGCAATTTGTTAATCCTACTAGTTTCTGGTAGTTGTTGCTCTTGAAAACTGCAATTGACACAGTTAATAATAACAACAAGCATCTCTCGTAAACAGGATGAAGTTAATGACAATGCCTTAAGTCAAGGCAAAGTCAACCATTGCAGACTAAATATTGTTTAAAATATTGCTATATAGTATATGCTATTAACAATAAAAGAAACACGAAACGCTGCACAGCATGTAGCGCCTTTTGGGCACAGCAGCAGTTTTCGATCAATCGGCACAGCTGGCTTTCTGAATTGGAGCTTGATATCTTAAAAATATGCCCCTTAGGCTTGGCTATAAGTATAGCTATCGATCAGAGAGACAACTATGTTGTCCTACTTTAAAAATGTCCAGAAAAACCATTACAAAACTAGCTACTAGAAATCTAAAATCAATTTCAAACCAAATTGAAACTTACTTTATAATTTGTTTTTAATTTATCTTTTTTCGAAATTTCTCAATGAAAATGAAACACTTGACCCCCCATATCTTATTATATGTATATTAAACTGAACGCAGCTGCAAGCTGTGCAATAACAAAAATATTGAAAACAAAAGTGAAAAATTAAATTTAATGCATATTTAATGCATTTTTTATGCATTACTTGATATGTTAATGCATTTTTGACAGTGTCTTTCATTGAGACCAAAAATATGGACTATGCAGATTTCTTGAAGCAATAATTTTAAAACATATTTTTGCAAAAAAAAAAAAACAAAATGTAATTTTGTGAACAAATAAAATTAAATAATTCTGCTACGATTATAATTTAATACAAATGTAAATTTTATTTTTTTTTTTTTGAGTTACCCACGCATTTTGTTGTTGTTTTGGCTTTTTGTTTTATAAAATATGATGAAAATTTTGAAAACGACCTTTGATGAGAACAAGAGGCAAAGTCGAATAACAAGTTGAATATTTTTGTTGCTATTAAATATGCATAAACTATCAACAAAAATCCAAAATAAGGCTGACAAATAACATAATGTTGTATTTATTAAAAACTGTCAAAAGTTTAACCCAAAATCATATACTTATTTTATGCAAACTGCGTTATGTTCACAAAGAACTCAGCTGCTGAGACTACGCAGATTTGCTGAAATTGTTCAATTGACCAAGTTTTTTTTGTTGGTTTTTGAGCAAGCTGCCCAAATTTAGAAAGCCTGTAAATTGCAACAATCCCCTTGACGAGAGCCAGGTCGGCGCAAAGTTACAAAAATATCAAAAGTCAATGACTGAAACTGAAATTGAAATTGAAACTGAGCTGCTTGATGTGTAGACTTGACTCAAAAGCTGATGACTGATCCGATCCAAGTACAATACTTGGTTGCAGGTAATCAAAAATTGCCTTTTACCATACACAAATTTAAGGCAATCAATTTAAAATTTTAAATCGTTGCCATGAATCTTGCGCATAATGTGAGCTGGCTTACATTGCCCTGACAATTTCTTGGCATGAATCACCCCAGTTTCCTGTCCGCCTTTCCATGTATGCAACGACATTTAATGACCTTGAATGCAGTCTAGTCAAGCGTCGTCCAGCTGCTTCCCCAGTTGCAAGTTGGTTGCATGCCTCGCTGCTGTTGTTGCCGATGATGCTTATGTAACTTTATCAGCGAACTCATGCAAAAAGTTGAATGACTTTTTTGGCTTCGAGGCGAGCTGAACTTGAGGGTTCGTCGTCGTCATCGACCTTCAGCTACCAAAATTGCAGTCTGTGAAAAATAAATCAAGTATGAAATTCCGCTTAAGGTTCTTGGCCTGCTGAATATATTTCAGGCAGGCATTTCCCAGGCGTGGCTTTTCAAAATGTACCCCAAAAGAAAACAAAATGTAATCAACACATTTTTGGCAAACAAGGGTAATCCTTTAATGTCATGTGTGGACATTCTCCATAAAGTTGAACCTTTTTTTTTTTGGTTCAAGCAGCAAATGTGAAAGGCAAATATTATGTTTTTATGTTTTTATCATTTGCAAATTTGCCAAAATCAGAATCATTATCAGATGATGTCATATTTCTTTTAATTCATTAAAAATGCATTAGTCCAAATTGAAAAGCGTGAATTAAAATCAAACTAAGCCTATGACGTGTGTGTCTTTAATAACTTCAAACAAACAATGCCAGCTGCTTCGTGAGAATTTCTATAGAAACCCCTCTGTCACCCCTACCCAACTAAAATGCGTGTCTTTTTCTATTGCCAATTAAAATTAAGATAATGCCAGAACAAATGACAAAACTGTCAAAACTGACAGCCAGCAGCTATGTTGTACAATATCTTATCAGGTAATATCAGAACAAGAACTTGTTTCTCAAAGCAGCTGGAGGCCTCAGGCCTACTATATAATATCATCATGAATACTTTAAAATACTACCAAAACAAATCATAAATAAACATAAGCATACAAAATGCTTGTTTTCAAAAAAATTCTGTATTTTGTTAACAGGTTGTAAAACATGAGGAAATACATAAAGTCATGTTTTCGAAATCTTAAAGTAGTTTCTTCAGTTTGGCAAAGTATTGCATGTTGGTTGACATGAAGGCTGTTTAGGCGGTAAAAAAACATGAAAATTTTTGTCAGTCTTTTAGATTTTCATCAGGGCTTGATTTTGCAAATCAATCAATAATCAAAAGCATCTTCAGAAGGCTGCCAAAAGACAGTTTTTGAATATTAATAATGCTGTTGTTTATACAAATATATGTCTTTCTTGTGTATTGTGTCTTGCTAAAGGTCACTTGGCAAGTTCGGCAGCTACTACTCATCTTTAAAAATAAGTTAAAACTTGCAGTACTTCCGTTTGAAATACAGCTTGTATTAGTTCTTATCAATATTTTAACTCAACACATTTACATAGTTTTTTAGAAATAGAAACCTTAAATTCGGACAAGATTGCTTCCATTTTGTCTGAAACTTGCTGTGGCCTATAAATAATGTGTTTAATAAATGCTTGATTGAAAATTAAGGCATTAAAATGATTTATACATTTATTTAAACATGTTTTATGCGACATTTGTTAGACTTATGTACCAAATTAAGCGCAAAAACTTAAGACTTTTCAGATTATGTAGGCTCTATAATAAGGTGCTTTGACTGTAAGATGTGGTTTGTTATGGTTTTTGTGTATACATATGTAGAATGTTAATCGTAGGTATTGGTCCTTGGGATTCTAATGCATCGATTCTTCAAAAGTCAGATTATACATACTGTATAACAAGATGCTTTGACTGAAATATGTGGTTTGATAGGGTTTTGGTACAAACATATGTAGAATGCCAATCGTTAGTATTGGTCCTTGGGATTCTAACGCATCGATTCTTCAAAAGTCCAAAAGCATATATCCAAACTAGAGCTAATTTTTGACAAAGGATACCCTTTTCTTAGCTTTAACTTGGCGGAACACTCCAGAATTTGGAAAAGTCATACCATTCTGTAATCAAAAACAACAGGATTTTCGAGTTATTACTTCAAATACGAAACTACTATTGATTGTATATAATATTCTTCCTTAAAGAGAAGCAAAGAGTAATTTTTGGCTTTCAAATAACTTAAAAAACTTAATTTAATGCGTTTAATATGCCTAAGTTGTAGCTACAGTCTGCGTGTCTATTGATTTATCTTTAAATAAAGCTTAAGTTTATCCAGTTTTTCAGGAAATACAAACCTAAGAAAAAAACAACACAAACAATATTAAGTAAATAAGACCAGTGGCATTGAAACAACGCACAAATAAAAACTAGCATTAATTTTGAACTAAACTAAAACTAAAGCAAATTAAATAACATTTTAGCAGACGATTTCGACCGGAGATTGTAATAAATTTGCAGCTCAGGTGTCACATTAGATATTAATAGTGTTCAAAAACTTTTGGAGGCGGGTTTTTTGGATTACGTTCTCAAGCCATTCGGTTTAACAATACCTTTTTTTTTTTCAAAAAAAATTTGCATGCAAATAATTCAATTAGCTTGGTTTTAACAGTTTTTGTTATTGTGCTTTTTTGATATAATAACAAACGAAATTCAATAAAAAGCACCTCGTTAATGGTTCGCTCCCAATCAAGTTTAACGAGACAATTTTAATAGAACTAAAGCAAAGTATATTAAAACTAGGATCAAAAAAGTCAACCACATTTTTGAATGCCAAAATTTACTTGTTTTATTAGTCAGCTATTTTTTTTTGTTCTATCCTAAAATTCCGACGTGTGCGCATAAATTTCAAATCATTTAATACTATTCTGTTCAGTATTCTGTTTTAATTTGGCAATATTATATTTGTTTGTAGCTGAAGCCTCAACACGCTTCGATATTAAGTGTTAATGCCGTTTTATATTTTCGATTCCAAAAACCAGCCTCCCCACCCAAAAAATATATTTTTACATAAAATTCATATAAGTTAGTTATTCATATCTGATCAAGTTTTAATATACATTTGCTCAGCACTATATTTATTCAGCCAGCTTGTCTGTCCGGTTTATGTTGGTTGAACAATTTAAATGATAATATCGCGCACAAGTTCTCTTTTTTTGCTATCGCAACTAAGTATTGTCTTATCCATAAACTAAATATTCATTCATTTATTATATTCAAAAACATATTTTATGACTTCTATTTCGAGAACTTAAGTTCAAGGAACTGAAGCAGCATAGTTATTTTTAGTTTTATTATGACATTAAATCATATTCATAAGCAAATTTTTAGAAAATTATGATTAGTTAAAGTTTGTTGTTCTCCCACACTCTTAAGTTAGTTAATATTTCATTGATTTTTCAGCGGAAAGTATTTTTCATTAGGATATGATCCTAGAGATTTATTTGAAAGCTCAAACTGGCTGTGATTCTTAGGGGTTTTGATCTAATGTGTATGTACAATTTTAAATAGTTTCAAAAAATTCACTTTTGCTAAATCTAAACAGATATTCATAAGCCTTGAGATCTGCTCAATACATATTCTGCATACAAATTGTATTCATTTGTGAAATTGAAAACATTTTAAAAAGTTAAATAAATAATAAGAAAGAGTATCTTTTGCTAAACATGCATAGATATATATGAAATTCAAATACAGCTCGTTTTGAATGTGTATAAAATGTTAATTATATAGAAGATTGGACTTCTGAAAAGCTGCTCCATTTTAGACAAGCTAAAGTAGTTTTAAAATATGCAAATAGAATAAGCATATATGCCTATTAGAAATTTTAACGAGAAGAACATTAAATTAAGTAAATATCAGACGTCAGAGAAGAAACAAACCAACCAGTTTTTTTGGTTTTTTTGGGTCCTGGTCAAGCTCAAGGTCGGCGGCAAAGTCAATATCATGTTGTAGTCATAAAAGGAAACCACTTAAATGAGATGCAATAAACTAGACAAGTTAATCATTTATGGCTGCTTGTTTTGACCAATTTGTGAATGTGGAATGGGAATGTGAATGTGAATGCTATGAAAGTGGTTCTATTTGAATATTAACAAAAAAAAGTCGATTAAGTTTTAATGAGGCGCAAAAATGTAACGTATCTAAAAAGACCTTGGCTTTGCGACATGGAAAGGCATTCATCTCTTGAACGAACAGCAATCAATATTAAAAGATGGGTTCAAATAAAAAATAAAAAAAAGTAACTATTGACGAAAGTTTGCGTGCCGCAAACAGCAATCAATCTAATGTGTTTATTTAAAGTCATTTGCGTAATCGAAGAAGACGCACTCTCAGTTTCTTGGTTGCTCAAAGATACTTTTGGTTTCAATGCGGTTCATTCACTTAAAACTCCAAAAATTTATAGAAAATTTTATATAATACTATGTGTTTGAAATAGCAATTAGTCTCTGTTTTAGGCAGGTTTTAGGAACAGGTCCCAATTCCAGTCTTTCGTTAATGAAGCTTTGCTTAGAAATGAATATTTGACAGGCTGCTGAACCAACGCGTCGTTTAGTTTATCCAATTGACTATCTGACTGTCTATTCTTCAGTTCAAGTTTTTGATAGCAGCAACATTTTATGCAAATGAAAACGAAATTTGTTTAAAAAGCTTGAAACTGCTTAAACATTAGCTACAAATTAATAAAGAATTTATTTGTCTTCCAAGTTTTTTGTATACGCCTATTAATGCTTATTTATATTGTGTTGGAATTAATAAATTTTACTTTTTTATATTATTTCACACACACAAAATCTTCCGTCTTTTTATTAAACATATTTAATTTATATTTTTTTTTAACATTTTTAGACACAAATTGTTAATTAACATATGCTTGTCTGAAATCTAAATGTAATAACTATTCTAAAATTTTTCACGCAACTGTCAGTTTTGACATTTATGCCATCATTCAGATTTTCTGTTTTCTGAACTCTCAAGTCGACAATTAAACTATAATCTTAATGTATTCCAATCCGTTCCGTATGCTTATTTTGCACTTGTAGTAAATATAAATAAGTAAGCGGATTTATTTGCTATACTAACGGCATTTGCGAATATTTCGTGTGTGAGGTCATGCCAAGTGGGTTTTTAGATATCTATTTGGAGTGCCATTATAAATTCGTTAATAAATTTGCGTTTAGCACATTTCTGTATAGCCTCTCATCAAGGCTGTATCTTTTTTTGTATAGGCTGGCTGTGCGCCAATGATTCAGTCAAGCATCCGGTTCGCCAAGTGTTAATCAGATCTGTGGCGAATTTGGACCAATTCACCATTAATCCATCAATCCCAGCATCAATAGCCGCCTCTATTTTAATGCAGCTTGCGCTGATCTTTCACGCTTCAATATCTTCATAGCATTTTCGACACGTCCTCACGATCTTTTTTTGTTTTTTTTTTTAGCAGCTAATGATAAAACTGGTGGCCATTTAGCCAATTTGGCTAACAATTGTGTGGGTCACTGCCAAAACGTATTTCATAATTCCTACCTTACCTTAAGTCTGACGTGTCTGACTAATTATGCCCAAATAAGCACTCCATAAACTTAAAATTTGTATCAATTTTGGATAACATTTAAAAGCGCACTCAACTGTGGTTTTGAAAAATGATTCAATTAGTTCAGAATGCCAACGAATTTTTTGGAGTCATGTCCAAAACGACATTCCACTTTGAAATCGTTTCAGTCCTTACAAAGTTAGGGCAGTTGAAAGTTAAGGGATAGTATGATGTAGGAATCCTTACAATAGAATTGCAAACTAATACAATTTTGAATGCTGAATAAATATAGATGACATATGCTAACCAAAAAGGCATTCTACATGGAAATCGGTTCAGTTTTGTCCAACTTACGGAAGTTGAAAGTTTACTAAAAATGTTATTGTAAGTTAATACAATTTTGAATGCAGAATCAATAAAGATAATACATTTTGACTAAAAAGCATAGCAATCGGATCAATATTGAAAAAAACGATGGCAGCTTAAAAATAGTTCGAAAATGTGACAAGGGGGAGAACAGGCATTTATCATAGAAAAGTCGAAAAATATCATTTTGAAATTAGATGACATATTTTGACTAAAAGGAAAGGGAGAGTACAGTTAGATTCAACGTCGAGAATTCAATCACGCAGGTTACCGTGATAATAAAAAACATTTTGAATACAAACACTTCATTCAAACATAAGTTAAAATAACATCTGAGCTAGCTGTTCTCTTTCCAGTAATTCAAATCAAGTATATGTAGATAAATCTAATGCTATAGTTCAAAATACAATAAGATGCACATTGCCAAACGTTGCAGCAAATCCAAAAGTCTATAACTAAAGTTGTTTTCCCAACACACCAACACTGCTACAAGCATGATGGGAAAACTTTACACAAAACTCTTTCGGGGCTATTGTTATAGCAGATGCTGCCTTGAACTCGCATAATACTCGTAGATAGATGAAAAGATACTTGGAGACACATGGAAATGCAAGTGGAAATGAATGCATTTTGGTTTTGTTTTTGTTTGTTTGTATACAATAAAAATCTTTATTATTCTTCGCTTTAGCTAAAAAGTCGTTTGTACAAAAGTTACATTCATATATATTGTAAAATTGTTTAATACGTTTGAACATGGTATAAAAATTTGTAAGACAGTGTGGGTTAAAAGTTATACAAGCACTAATAAAGAGCTACCTTCACTAACAGTTAAACGATTGTAAAAATACATTCAACATAAAATGAAATGACTTACACTATATTGGACGTTAACTATTCGTTCACATTGTTCTCTTTTTGTCTGATATATAATTTCTTAACTAAGGCACAAGATTAGTAGAAGTTTATGCAAGCCAATCGGTAGTTGTCGCAGCGCACTTTCTCAGGTATTAGAATCTAACAATACTTTTTGTATATTGTATATAAAGGCACTATATATATTAACTATAACAGAGCTGTCTATTTAAGGCACGAGTGTATTACTTTTTGCTAGTTCTAAACGCTGGCGACAACCAAAAAAAAAAAAAGAAAAACAATTATATGGGAAAGGGTTGGGGGTGGGCCTTGTGCGTTAATTGAGCGCAATTTGGTATGCAAATATTGATACACACGCGATAATGATTCACTTGAGCTTCTATTAGATTAAGCGTCGTTGATGTGTAGTTGCCGTTATTGTTGTTGTTGTTGTTGTTGTTGTCACTGCAGATATTGAGAATAAGCATAGCAGATGCAGTCAGTCTTATTTAGAACTGTTGTCGTTGTTGTTGTTGCGGCCGTGTTGATGAACTGTCGTATTTAGATGATTCATAAGTACCAACTGAAAGTCTCATTGGGAATGTGTAATGTGTTGTTCGTGTGGATAATGCGGAAAAATGTCTGGCAATTGCATAAACTATTCAACTAGCTGTTGGTTGGTTTGCCAACTAAAAACTACATTTAATTATATGGTGAGAATTCTTTGTAGAAGTGTCGTGGGGACGGAATGTTTTGTTTTAGTGTTGTGTTGAATGTGCTGCTGCAAGAAAGAAGGTTATTTAGTGACCTTAAGTTGCATATACTACAACTACTTACCCAAAATTATTGTCACTTTGGAAGGAAACTAAAGCTGCTCGAGGCTAGCCACGCACGAGCTCAAAGCGTGTCTGCGACTCCTTGAACTGCAAACGCTTGCGATGCTGCACATGCGCCTCTGTTAGGAATAATGTGGCAGCCACCAGTGTGAGCACAGTGCCCACACAAGCCAGCACAAAGGACCAGCCAAACCAATTATTTGCATGCTCCGGCATCCAACCATTTCGATTGCCAAATCCTGCAAACACAATCACTGCAATGGCCGCACTAACGCCCGAGCCTAGCAGCACATAGCCCAAGCCGCGTATTAGATTGATGAAATGCTTTTGATCTGGTCCAGCGCAGAGGAAAAACACAAGCACGCCAATGGCACTGGCCAGCATGCCAATAAACGTAAGCGTGTAGAAGAACTGTGTGGCAATCATAAAAGCGGGCAGCAGGAATCCACGTATCTCATCGTAACCCTTTGTAAATGGGTCATACACCCAGCGACATCCGACAAAGAAACGTCGCTGACTGTCATCGTTGACATCGGGCAGCGAACGGAAACAGTGCACCCAGAGACCCAATCTATCCAGCTTGGCACCCGTTATCCGATAATCGCTGACCAGCCAACTGGGCGTTGCAAATGCTATGGCTATGAAGGCGAATGCAAAGATGAACACGGCAACGCCGCAGCTGCCTGACAAGGTGCGGCGCTTCATGTTAACGGTATTGTGTGGACTGGGTAGATGCTCCTGGGAATCCTCGCGTGCAAAATGTGGCGATTTTTGCATGCTTTGTAAAGGAATTGGCAATTGTTTTCACAGATTTCGTTGAATGTTTGTATTTCTGGCTTAGGGTGTGGACTGGTTAGAGATGACAAAGCGCTGCTGTTATCGGCGTGACCAAGCCTGGCTATCGATAAAACAGCGTTGCAATTAACACGCAACTGTTATTTAACAGACGAGTCTGGCGGGCTATTTTAATTTTTCAAAATAATCACATTTCTGTTTTGTTTTAATATAATATAACGGTGTAAATATATAATTTGATTGAAGTCTTAAAAGCCATGTAAAATAACAACTATTTTCTGTCCGTTTAAATGCTAAACACTGTGCGTCTTTCATAATTACGATGGTAATTTCATTATCAGAGTGCGGCAACCGCCTTCTGAGCTGCATCATCCAAGTCACTGGCCGTCTGTATGGGCAAGCCAGAGTTTTTCAAAATCTCGCGTGCCTTGGTGACATTGGTGCCCTCCAAGCGAACCACCAGCGGCACATTCAGCTTCAGCTTCTTGGAAGCAGCCACAATTCCATTGGCAATGGTGGCACAGTTTACAATGCCACCAAAAACATTAACCAGTATGCCCTTAACTTTCGGATCGGATGTCAGTATTTCAAAAGCCTTGGCCACCTGATCCTCCTTAACGCCACCACCAACATCCAAGAAATTTGCCGGTTCACCGCCTCTCAATTTGATAATGTCCATGGTGGCCATGGCAAGACCAGCGCCATTCACCAAACAACCAATGTTGCCGTCCAAGGCTACATAGTTGAGATTGTACTTGGTTGCCTCTACCTCACGTGGATCAGCCTCCTCCTCAGCGACGTCCATAGCAAAAATTTCCTTCTGTCGGAACTGTGCATTGTCATCAAAGTTCAACTTGGCATCCACAGAAATGACCTCGCCGTTGTCGGTTTCAGCCAATGGATTGATCTCAATTTGCAAAGCATCCACAGACTTGAAAAGCGTAAAAAGTTTTTGAATTTCATCGGCACAGCGCTTAATGGTATCGCCTTTAAATTCCAAAAACTTGGCCACCTCCAGCAGCGTGGCCTCTGGTATTGGCTTATTAATGTCCAAGGGTACAGTCTTAATCTTCTCGGGGGTTTCCTCGGCCACTGCTTCAATGTCCATGCCGCCAGCAGGTGAAGCTATCAGCACGGGTCCATTGTGTTGGCGATCAAGCAAAATGCCAAGATATGTCTCACGTGTGATATTCACGCTGCGTGCTACCATCACCTTGTTAACCAATACACCCGATTTGGGCGTCTGTTTGGTAATCAGACGATTGCCTATCATTTGTTTACTAAGCGAAAGAACTTCGCTCTTGCTGCAAAGAATACAAAAGTATCAGTATCAAAGTCAATTAGTTATGTTTAGCATTGCTCTCTTATCGCGGCCGCCTTATCATTGAAGAGGCGGCAGCGACAGCGAATGGTAGCCACTTACTTTGAGGTTATGTGAACGCCTCCCTTGAAGCCATTATCAAAGGTACCCTTGCCACGCCCACCGGCTAGTATCTGTGCCTTTACCACATACTCAGGACAATCTGCGTTGAAAAATAACAACAATTTAGGAAATGATTATATAAATTTCAACCGGTGTTGCCTTCGTCTGATTACCAAATTTTTGTACCACTTGCTCATCGGCACTGGAGTTATCCAAGACTTTGAACTGTTGTATGGCCACGCCATACTTTTGCAGCAAATCCTTTGACTGGAACTCCTGCAGATTCAGATGCCGCACCTGCTGCTGCAGTGCTGGTACCTATTAGAAAAGATAAACAAAGAAATCTGAGTTTGAGGCAAAGGTCAACTAAGGCTAACATATGTGAGGGAAACCTTATGAAAGAGCTGACGTGTGGTAGTGGCGGCCTTGATCAGTTGCGACATGTTGCACTCTAAATGATCACACAACAATTGGAATTTAATTTAATAATGGCGCAGCAATATTGATTGGCATTAATTAATGCGGTTTGTTTAAAAATAACACAAAAAAACAACAACAAAGCTGAAGCCGCCGCCGTTGTTTAACAGAGCAGTGTTCTGGTTTACAGAACACGCAAAAACGCGTAACATAACGCAAAGTGAGCAATGGTAAACGCACTTTAAGAATTTCGGTAATTTTAAAATATATGGTAATGTTTCGGGTAATGTTTCCCTGCGAAACCGCCATCAAAAAATCTTTCTTTCGATTTTGGGTTGCTGCAACGAAACATTACCGTTTTTCGTTATCATATATTATTATCAGCCGTTGAATTTTGAAATTGCCGACACTATCTGTTAAATTTAACATTTTCTGTTCAGTTCTCTCTGCTCCCTCAAAAGTCAAACAGCTGTTGCTTGTCGGCTTCCGCCATTTCTTTTTTTTATGTATAGAGTTTTTCATTCGCGAGTGGAAAGGGACCTTAAAGTGCTGTTAGATTGTTACCAACAGCTGTTTTTGTATATAACTTGTATTAACTTTAAACAAATATTTGATGACTAAGTAGCATTAAAAGAAACTAATGTACAACGAGAGTGAAATGGCTGCCGAAAGTACAACACTGCCGCCGCTGGAAGCACTGCCGCAGATTCCAGTTATCACATCGGTTAGCTGTAGCTTTGTTTTGGCCGTCATCTATGTGGGAAGCCTCTATGTATGGAGAACCAAACATAATCGCGATCATCCGACGACAATAAAGCGACGTTTTGCCAGCGTCTCCTGTGTCATGTTCCTTGCACCATTGTTTGTTTACTTTTTCTCGTCACCGGAGCTGCTGCAACGAGAGCCATTCCCCAAGTTGCTCGGTTTCCGGTGGCAGGGACTGTGGCAAGCAGCTGTGATACCGTATCTGCTTACCGCGCTGCTTTACCTGGGGCCCATCTTTGTCAACATGCAGAACGAATCATTCAGTTCCTATTTTAGTACGTTGATAAATTGCAATATTCAAACTATTATTGATATGGTTTGCCTTCCTTTAGATGTGGACTACTGGCGTGGCTCTTTGAGTAACATTGTTTGGATACGTAATCATGTGATGGCGCCATTAAGTGAAGAGTTTGTCTTTCGTGCCTGCATGATGCCGCTCATACTGCAGAGTTTTTCACCAATGACTGCCGTATTTATAACGCCACTCTTCTTTGGCGTTGCACATTTGCATCATATTGCGGAACGTCTTAGTCTGGGCGTGGAGTTAAGCACCGCATTGCTCATCGGATTGTTTCAATTCACCTATACGACGCTGTTTGGTTTCTATTCGGCATATTTATTTGCACGTACGGGACATGTGATAGCGCCGTTACTAGCACACGCTTTGTGCAATCACATGGGATTGCCGGATGTGCAAGATCTTTGGCAGCAGGATCTCTGGCGACGCGTGCTGGCGATAGTGTTGTATCTTGTGGGACTTGCTGGTTGGATTTACCTGTTGCCTATTGCAACGGAGCCAACGCTCTATGATAATACGCTGTATTGGCATGTTTGAGCAGTTGAGAGATATAGTCTAATAATTTTTTTATTGTTGCCATATATATTCAAAAGTTTGTTGTCAAATAATCATACATTTATATGTATAATGTTTAGTCATATCAATTTTAAGCTGATTGTAAAATACATAAATATGTCTTCCGTTAACTAAATTAAAAGAATTTAAATATTTTTGTTAAATTTGGCGGCTGTTCTGTGCAGCATTGATGCTTATAAAAATGATCGATAACAATGTAATCAAAAGGTCGCTGTTACCGATATCGATTAACAATATCCGCTGTATTGATGGCAAAGAATAGCAGAACTATTTTTGTAATGTGCTAAATTAGCATTTTTTGTAATTTTACTTTTATTTATTATGCTTCAATATGTTTGGTTTGTCGACTGTGTAATTTTTAAAAGCCAGATCTGTCGTTAGAATAGCTAAACGTGCAACACTGGTCAAGGCACTGATATCGATATCGATAACTCCGCATATGTAAAAAGAAATGAGTTGATTTATTTAGAAAAGAAACACGAACGATGTGTGATAACATAAAAACGCACAATAAACCGACGCTTAAATAAGCAACGACCAGCACAGACAGCCGGCCTTGAGGAAGGTAAGTGCCGAAAACGCTTTGCGGGAAACGCCAGAGAGACACAACAACAGTAGCAACTGTGGCCACAACAACAGCTGCAACAACAACAACAATACTGCTGACGTCTCCCTCGCTCGTTCCCAGGACACAAACAATTAAACGCAATTATATCGCAACAATTCTTAACGTTTACAGCAGTCACCACCACAACCAACAGCAACAACAACAACAACATCATCCAAAGCAAACGGACACGTCAACGTTGAGCGGGCCCAAACATGTACTGCCTGCAATGTTTACTACCCGTGCTGCTCATACCAAAACCCACGAATCCAGCGCTTATGGAGACGCATGTGATGTTTATAGTGCTATATTTGATTGGCTTCTTTCTGGAGAGGAAGCCATGCACAATCTGTAGTTTGGTCTTTATAACCGCCGTCTCGCTAATCTGCTACAGCGGCGTGGGTAACTGCATCTTCTGGGGCAGCTGTGAGGGTCATCATTGTGAGAATGGTTAGGATAAAAGAAGTCCTCTAGCAAATAGTCAACTGGGGAGTGCTAAATATTAATTACGTTCGCGTTGTTACAGCTTTACAATACCTAACAAAATTTGCAAAAAACAAAAAAAAAAAAAAAAAGATTAAACAAACAATCAGTGATAAAAAGTGAGTGAGTCAACAAAACGACCCAAGTCGAGTGTGTGTACTTGTTTGTTAAGAAAAAATGGAAGTGTTACTGTCCCTCCACCTACCCCCCGCACTGATAGCCAAAAAAAGAAAAGTCCATCCCAACGCGAGCGTTAGATAGCCCGCTTTCCACTGCTGCTACTTCACAATGTATTTTTTATATTTATAATTTAGCTAAATTTAAATCTCTCCTCTCTCCAGTTTGTATTCAACACTGTCTTAAGCGCTACAACAAATGTATTGTACATTTTCTGGTCCCCCCCTCCCTCCTGGCAATCCAACTTTACGATTAGACACATATTGTTAAAAATAAACTAATTGTAAACAAAAGAGAAAAAAACTAATGCTGTGCGTCTTTTGCTGTGGCAACGGACGTTGATATCGGTTGTTTCCCTTGTCCTCTGCACATTGCAAACTGTATATATATACACACATACATACATACATACATACATATACATTACACATTGGTTGATATTTAAAAATGTATAAAATTGATCCAATATATGTTCAATATTTTTTACGAATTGCACTTCGTAAATGTACTTTAAGTCACAACAAATTTTAAAATTTGTTAAACATGAGATTGATAAAAAAAAGACATAAGCAAAAATAACGTAACGCAATGAAACGAAAACTTGTTTAAATATATATATATGCATATATATATATATAGAAAAACTAATAAAAACAATTTATTGATGCTAGAATTTACGACTTGTTTTCATCTGTAATCATTAGCATAGGTCAGTTAGCGTTAGTTGATGCTAAATGACTTTGATATACATATATAGTTCTCGACATGTTAATTACTGTGCTATCTATATATATTAGAGCCCCTTTCTTAACTTCATGCATAATCAAAGGTTTTGTTGAAATTATTATACTCTGTTTTTAAAAATTGAAAAAAAGTAGTTGTATTTAGTTTGAGAATTGATTTTCAGCAGCTTTGAAGCTAGATTTATAGCATAGGCAGATAAATTGATATGATTTTGGTTTTATCTGGTTTTTTGCACAACTAGTTTTGTTAGGCAAAGAAATATTTGAAGTCATTTTAAATTAGTCCACGTATTTTTTCACTCAATTCGGGTATTCACATATTCACGTATTTTTTCATTCCTAAAATTTTCAAATAATCTTTACTATAATTTTTGTTTCATTCCTACCACAATACCCCAGTCCAATACGCACATTTATATTTTAGATTTTGATTTCCAATTATCCACAATTTTATTCGCTTCAAAATGTTTGTATATAAAAAAATGTACAATTTGTTGGTTTTGTTTTTAACTTACTAAAAAACTACTAAAAAAGTATTAAAAATAAAATACAATAATTTATGTACAAATTTTATCGGATTTATTTGTGAAAAAAGGACGAAAAAGAAACACACAAATCAAAACTGTAGACATAAAATACAAAAAAAAAATAATTAACACAAATGATTTTTCTTAAATTTCCTTCAAAAAACACAGAATTCACATTTCTTTTTTTTTTTTTTAAAGACCGATTGGAATGTTATACACGCAGAATATATTGTACAATATTTATATGAAAAATATACAAATACATATAAAGTATATAGAAATAGATAAAGTGAAAGAGATACAGTTGGGGGAAGCATATATAGAGATTTTTTAGGGGCCAAAACTCAAAATTGTTATCGATTGACGTTTTCATTTCTTCTTTTTTTTTTGGCGTTTTGGGGGGCTGCTTTACACACGCAAACGTAAAAGTTTTGAGATGTTTTCGGAATCGAGACACACGGAAGACGACACAGTTACAATTTGAATGTGGGAATAATAATAACGACGACGACGACAACGAGATTCGATTCTCCGAGCAGCAATCACAGGCGTGGTGTTATTGTTACTTAAACGGAACGAGGCTGAACGACTGAAAGATCAGATCGAAATATATATGATTATTAACTTATAGCAAAGTTTGTTGTGCGCTGGAATACTTACAGTGTGGTCGCTGCGACTCCTCGGAGGCGGCGGCACCCTCGGTTGACTGCATCATGGGCACTGGAATGCGCACGGGCTGAGCCAGACTGCGTCCAAAGACCATGCGACCGAAGGGCAGCTGTGTGGGCTGATCGGCCATGGGTGGAGTCATGGTATCGCGTGGCTGCTCTGGCAGCGGCTGCAGAATCAAGCGCTGAATCTGCAATTGTGGCGTCTGCTCCTCCTGCTGATCAGTGGATTCCTGTTCACGCTCCTGCTGCTGCTGCTCACGTTCCTGGTGCTGCTGCTGCTCACGTTCCTGGTGCTGTTCACGCTGCTGCTGCTGTTCACGTTGTTGCTGCTGCTGTTGCTGGGTTGATGTTTGTGCTTGGGTTGCGGTGGTGGACTGCTCGCCGGATGACATGGGTGTCTCGGAGTGCTCCTCCTCTTCACTGGAATTGGCATTGGTGTTTTCGCTAGAGTCGGCTGCCTCCTCGGCGGTCAAACGACGCAGCTCATCGGTGAAACGATCCTCGGCCATGCGCTGAATGTTACGCAGATCATCGGCGGTGATGCCCACACGCTGCAGTGCCATGCCCAATGGCATGTGCTGGATCTGGATCTGTGGCATCTCACGCTGCTGGGACATCTCACGTTGCTGTGGCATCTCACGTTGCTGAGGCATCTCACGATGCTGTTGCATCTCACGCTGTTGCATCTCACGTTGTGCCATTTCACGCTGTTGCATCTCACGCTGGGCCATCTCACGTTGCTGTTGCTGCTGAGCGGGTATTTGCATGGGCACATCATCGGCCACATGGATCTGACGGAAGGGCATCTGATGCATGTGTATGCGCACCGTCTGCACTTGTGGCTGCTCCTCCATGCGTGGCGCCTGCATCACCTGTGGTGGCATGGGTGGACGCATGGGCAAATGCTGGAACGGAGGAGGCAGTTGACGAATGATAATGGAACCTTGCTGGGGCAGCTGCTGTTGCATTGCTGGTGGCATCATGCGCTGTGGCATATGGGTGAGCGGCATCTGGTCGGGCATGCGGCCAAATGGAATGGGCACACGCTGGAATGGTATGAACATGGGACGCAGCGGCTCCGAATCTTCCTCAGAGTCTTCCTCCTCTTCGCGCTGACGCTTGGACTCCTTCTCATCCTTGTCATCGCCGCCATCGCAGAAAATGGAAATGCGTTCGCCAGTAATGCGTGCCTTCTTTGGATCGGTGGTCAGATTGACGCCAAAAGGCAGCGCCACGGTCTTCGAGGGTGAATCGACAATCTCCTCAGCATGCTTGCGCTCCACCACGCAGTTCATGCGGGATCTAATTATAATGAAGATATTAGTTTGGTTTATATAGGCTTAACAATATTGTAGAACTTACTTCTTGTTGTTGCGCAGAATGGCAGCAGCCAGATCGCTCAAGTCCAGCTCGAGCGGCATCTTGCCTGGGAACTTTTGCATCTCCTCGGTCTCATCGCTCTCCGAGTAGGAATTATCATGCTCATGATCAATGTCGTCGCTTTTGGAGTCCGTTTTCTTGTTAACAGACTCATCGTGATCGAGATTTTGCAAATCATCACTGGAATCGGTTTTGCCCAGCAAAGCTTCAGCTCTTGGTAGTTCCTGAAAAAAAGTTTATAAATTATTAGGAGAAGTTTTCAATAGTAGGTAAAAACTAAGCTACTTAAAAAGACTTTGCAAATCTATTTACTCTTTCTGTCTCTTCCTGTTATACGATCGTAAACTACTTCTTTTAACTACTACTATACCACTCAATACTCTATAGCTTTAAGATCGTATATTTTATGACCCCAAGTTAATCATTTTAAGAATGCTGCCAAGGCTTTAACTCTAACTCATGTATTTCATTTGACAAGGAAATGGTTTTTGGTCATTTTCAACAACACAAAAATACGAAAACAAAAGCACTTAAAATAGTTTGGGCCATCAAACACGTACTGGCCATATAGTAAATAGTACTACGACAGTGACTGCAATTGTTATGTGCCACAAACAATGAGACTTTGTCGTCAGAAGATGTGACCCCAACCTACATACAAAACGACGCGACGTCAGAGGCAACAAATGCGACTGAAACCAAAAGTAAAATGCCATAAAAATAAACTTGTTGTTGTTGAAAATAACAGCAACAACAACAACAAGAGCAGCACATATTACATAAGCGCACATACACTAGTGTGTTCAAGCCGAGCTTTGACTGAGCATACTTCACGCCACACCAAAAAGACAACAAATAAAACCAACCAAAAAAAAAACTCACACACAAAAGGCAAAATTTAAATAATTTGTTGAACAAAACAACAACAAAAAATAACTCATTAATTCAATGCGACGCGGCAGCTGAGAATGATGATGATGATGATTGATAGTGGGTCTAAATGGGGTATGTTGGCGTTGAGGGTTAGCGGGGTAGCAAGTTTTTGAGTATCTGCCCAGGGGCAGAACGCCCACGTCATGATTTGGCTTGAATATGATGGTTATAGTATATTTTTTGTATATATAGCCGCGTATATCCGGTAGCTAAGCTTAAGATTGGACAATACTTAAAGCATAGATGATTATGAAAGAGTTAAAAAAAAGTGTTGAACAGCTGCAATTGCAATTGTAATACGATGCAAGCTCAGATTACGACTATATATCAAGTCAACTGTATAAATAAACAACACAAAAAACGTATAAACACACGCTCTATTAAAATGTTAATTAGCTGTGCTTTACTATGCCATTTTTGTCTAGATTATCTGCAAGCCAAAGGTTGCAGCTGCCTGTCAGTTTAATTAAGGCTTAATGTGGCACAACATGATGCTTTATGTGGGGCCAATAGACTCTGCTCCCTCAGAGATGTTTCCCAGAACTGGGATGCTTTATGAAAGCAGCTGCTTATGTGAGTCACAAGTCAAAATTACTTTTTGCCCGAAATCAAACAACAAATTTCACACAAAAACAAAATAAATAAAAAATAAAAAGAAGTCAACAGCGCAACTGAAACTAAAACTGAGCCAACTCGTTTGGCAACAATTGAAATCAAGTCAACAAGTCTCTGTGCCAGTTATAGTAGTTCCACCTACCCCCTCACTTAGTCCAAGTAACTAAACTTAACTCCGGTTTACAGCTCAATTTATATTTTTTGTATTTCTCTGTGTGTGTTTTTCTCTCTGTAGCATTTCAAGGTTAAGCTTTTTAGCGATAACATCAATTACACTGCAAAAAATAAGAACATTTGCGATTGCTAATTTGCTGTGAAAAAAGCTAGACACGTAAGCCTCAACTCAAAATCAAGTTTGATTTGGTTTTAGATGCCGACACACACACACACACATTTCAGAGATGACAATTAAATGATTACAAATTGAAACGCTTTGTGCAATTACTGTCCAGCTGTCTCTATAATACCTATCTAGATATATATCTATTTTAAGCTTTGACGCAAGTCAAGTAATTGTTATTCTACAAACGCAGAATTTTCTTTAGAAAATCTGTGTACGCATAATATATATAAAACAGGCAACGTTTTTTGCACAATTGTCAAATAATTTATATTTATTATGCCTTTATCTGTGTGTGTGTGTGTGTATTTTGACATTACATAATCGTCAGAGGCCTGGCCATAAGTTTTGGCTTTGTTTGCGTGCCCAAAACGAAAGACTTAAGCGCGCAACTTGCCTTAAATGGCAAACAGTCAACGCGTCGTCTTCGACGCAGTCTTTGTCTATATGTCAATATCTATATATATATGCATGTGTATATATATATATATATATATATGTCGGCAGCTTTCTGGCCAACTGGTTACAGCCTGGCCTAACTGTCTGTCTATTTGTGTGACGGTGCCAAGCGGCGCCAGCCGGCAAAAAGTGACAGCAAATGCATTATGGCTGCGCTGTTGCAGCGCTGCTGCTGCACTGCTGCAGCTGATGATCTCTGGCATTTTGCCGCGCCCACGCCCGCTGCGCCTCGCTTGAGCGGATTACTATGTGTATGTGCAGACAAAGCTGGTTTTCTGTTTAATTTTTTGTTTTTGTTTTGTGATATTCACAAGCATTGCAACATGTTGCAGTCTCTCTGTCTGCCTCATCTGTCTGTCTGTCTGTCTGTCTGTCCGTCGCTGGCTGCTGTGTTCCGTTTGCTGCTTTCACTTTGTGTGTGCCATTTGATTTGCAATTGTTTGCCACTGATGATTATGTCGCAAGCAACACAGCTCCCAAGCTCTATTAAACTCCCAGGTCTAACATTTTGGTGTCCATTTAAGCGTCAAATTATGGGAATTTCGCTTGATTGAATTTTTCCATTGCAAATGCGACTTTACATAAGCTCTGTATATATATACATATATATAGAGAGTTTTTTTTTTTTTACTGCAAGTTGAATAACCTAGCTGCTCCAAATTGCAATCATCATCATCATCGTCATCAGCTGAATCCTTTGTTCAATATGCATTTATTATTACTTTTATTTCACTTCATCATTAAATTTAATTGCTCGCTGCATATTTTTATTTGTATTTATGCATTTTAATTAGTTTTATTGTTTGTTGCAAGTGCTTTCCATTGCCCGTTAATTGAATATTGATGATGCGGCATATAAATTTGTATGCAAATGCAAAGTAATAAAAAAAAATATATAGTTGAATTGACGTTGTTTGTTTGTCTTTCAGATGATGATTTAGAAAATGCCATTAAATTTGAGTTATGTGGCATATAGACAAACTGCGCAGTCATCAGGTACTTATAAACTTATATACTCATATACCATTTGTATATATATATATAATCGTAGTTGTTATGGTGCGGTTATGATCGTTTTAATGGGCAATTTGATTACATGGGGTGAAATTTCTCAAGGAAGCACGCAACACGCTAATTGAATTTGCACTTATACAATTGTTTATGAGTATAAGTTGGAGTGTATATATATATATGTATATATATAAATGTAAATATGAATATGAAAAATTCGAATGCAATATGCACAATGAGTGCTCAATAATCGTTGTTCATTCAATCGATTTGATTGAGCATGCAATGTGGCAATATATATTTATCTAGCTGTATATTATTATTAACGTTATAAACATCATTAAGTTGCCTTTTAAAGACTGACAAAGGTTGCAGTTTTTGCATATCGAATCGATTAAGCTAAGCGTCATTTATCTCGTAAAATTTATAGTTTTTTATTGCTAAGCTATTGTCTAGGTCAATGAAATAAGCTATAAAGCCCTTCACATTAATCTTGTATATCTTATATATAGCATTTTATTGAGCAGTTTTAACAGAACATCAAACTGTGTTATCTAATTTAAACTGAAATATTTCAAACTTCTTGAACTTTTACTACTTTATTAAATGTTGTTTAATGAATTTGTTGCTAGAATGGCATTAATGCTTACTTCATAATCTTTTATAAACATATTTGCAACCTCTCTAATCTCTATAATGCCTGAAAATGCAAAGTTCTTGAACTTAGCTTTCTCTAAAAACTCATTTAGATTATTTTACGCTGGGGTTTTTCCATTTGCTCTTCGCCCAATTCCCAGAACTAAACACAATTAGCAGAATGAGTTTACAGTGCAGCTGTTTTTCACTTGTCGTAAACAGCTAAATCTACGGGTAGCACAGTGCCTGCTAAAAATTTGTTTACAGCTTTTGTAGCTAATAGTGCGTGTCAAAAAACTGATGACAAAGTATGTCAGCAGTAATCAGAAACACGCAGCAGTTGTTAAAGACTGTCACACACATGTTTATATATATATATATGTATATAGTATATATATGTATCTAAATCGCAAATATGTGCCGACATTTTCCGGTAATTATCATTAATTTAGCTTAATAATTCGACTGTTGCGGCTAATCGGCGAGTCGAAAAAAAATGTTCGTGGCGTGTTCAGCGAACGATGCAAAAAGCAATAACAAGCCATAGGCCATTATTAAAATTACCTAACAATATAATTTTTATATATATATATGTACATTGTACCTACTATAAGTATATATATATATATAAAACTGATACCGACTGATACGAAAATGGGCGTGTTTTTACTGCCCCTTTCTCTAGACTATCTCAAAATAGCTGTGCATTCAGGCTTAACACATTCCTATCATATAACACTTACCTTGTTCACCTGCTGCAACGTTTCCAGCATCAGCTCCTTCTCTAGCACTGAGTCCAAGGCTTGCACCTGATCACAGGAGGCCTTGGCCTGCAGATACGATGAGGCCAATATGAAGGCGCCCAAGATAAAAGAGGACACAATAATGGTAAATGCGGTGATTTTTGCTATTTTCACCGAATTCGCCTGTCGCTTGTAGGCCTGCAAAATAATAATAAAACATAATTTTAGTTTTTCGTTTTTGTATATATATTTGATATATTAAGTTGAAGTATGTTTATTTAGTTGTGCGCTACGTGCTCTTTGGCGTTTGACCTTTTCAGCGAGTAAAAGCATTGACCTTGCGCTTGTCAAAAAAGTCTTTGACTTTGATGGCTCACGTTCCAAAATATGTTTGCAGTGCAAGGTGCAAAAGTCAAAAGCAAAATTTGAGTTTATAGCGAAAAAAGTAAAAGCGTTTTTTTCCAACGAAACAGCTAATTAAGTTGCATAATGCAATTTTGGCTTATAACGTGTGTAAATAGACATATATAGGTAACTGTAACTTTAACTGGGGGCTGGATTAGATCATCGCTGTTTGAAGTTTCTACATTATGCAAATAGTATCTTTTTCAGTTAAATGCTTGACAAATATTTGCATATTTCAATAGGTGCCAAAATTGGCAAGTTCATGTTATGTTATGTGGTCAAAATGGCAACAAATTATGTATATAACAAAGAGTAGTATCTTGCATAACAGGAAATACTAAAAAAAAGAGGCCACCGCAAAATTGAGGAAATAAGAAAATGCCAGCAGAGCAAAGCCCAAACAAAAAAAAAAACAAAAAAAACATAGAGTGAAAACACAGGCAGAAGAAGACTTAAGGAGAGTTTTTATGCATTTAAAGTAAGTACTTTCTGCTTTTGGGTGTGGGTGCAGTCAGTCAGGTGAGGCCACAACAACTACTGTGTGTGTGCGCGTGTGTGTGTGCAGCGAAATGTGCAATTTTTACACCTTTACTACGTGAGTTTTTGTGCCCATTTTTTATTGTTTGTTGTTGTGTGTTTCAAATGCAGTTGCGAAAGTGAGTCGAAGTTGGAGTCATCAGCAACATCATCGTTAAGTGTAGTGTATTAAAGTGAAGTGAGGTGTTTTTTTGTTTTTGGTGAATGTTAGGCACAGCTACAACAACAAAACAGCTGTTGCTTGTTACTAATGATGAGTTTTTTTCTATTATTTTGATTGCTCATTATTTGTGTAGTTATTGTTGTTGTTTTGGTGCAGTACAAAAGACAAAAGACTTGAACGACAAACCTGATGATTATAGTTAAAAAATCCCAGCTGTGGTTTATTTGTTGTTGTTGTGTGGTTGTTGTGCGAGGGGGTAGAAAATTTCATATTTGATTTTTAGTTTTTATTTTTTTTTTTTGGTTTTTGGTGATTGTCAATCGAGGTTTCGATTTGCATTCACATATATATTTTTGTTGAGTGTGTGTTGTACATTACGAAAGATAAACGATTTTTGTGGTTGGACAAAGGCACACATACACAAACAAAACACACACACACACATATAATGAAAACAAAAGGTTAATGAGTTGGTTGCATGAAGGTTTCAAATTACTTTTTAAAGCTAAAGTTACAGAGAAAGCTCAAGTTGGTCTGAGCTGAAGTACTTGAAGGCTGCACTCAATATTGAAAGATTGATTTGAGATTAAAAATCATATTTTCAAGCACATAAATCATCATTAACTGCATTGTATAGCATATAAATATTATAAATAATTGGTTTGTTAGCCAAATAAGGCATCAATTGAAAGATTGCACGATTGTAATGAACTTTAATTTGATTTAATTTTTTTCAATTTCATTAAGCAATTTTCTTAGGTGCAGCGCTTAAGTTAACCCCAAGCTAAGGTCACTTCAATCAAAGTTTGCCTGTTAGATAACTGTACAGCTTTCACTGCATTGAGCCCATTTGAGCGGCAACCTTTTATAAGTGGGCTGGCACTTTGGAGATCACAACAACAACAACAACAAGAGTGCTACACAAAATGCATTTAAGGCTGATGCGGATGTTGGAATACAAAAATGGGAAAACTGCAAATGCAAATTGCATTTTATGCAAATTTCAAATCAATTGCCAGCCCACATAGTACAAGTTCTTTGGGGGCTGGAACAGCAACTGTCGACTGTCGAGGCGAACTCTGAGCTGAGCTCTGCTCAGATTGAATGCAATAATTGCGCCAGTTTCAGTCTGCCTGTCTGTCTGTCTGTCTGTCTGATGTTGTCATAGCGCATTATATTTACTTATATTTGTTTGTGTTTATCATTATGAAGTTTCTGTATTTACAGTCGTGACTTTTGTATTAGATCTCAAATTTGGTTTTCAACTGGTTTTCTATTTGCTCTGCTGCTGTTGTTGTTGTAACTGCTGCTGCTGTTGTTGTAATTTCTGCTGCTGCTGTTGCCGTTGCCGTTGCGGTCGCTGCAAATGGGTACAAATCTATTCACACTTTGTCGAGAATTGCGCTGTACCCATTTGAGTTAAGGTCTGTGAGCTCTGAGCTCTGTGCTGCTTTGTACTTGCTTTTCATTTTTTTTTTTTTTTCTGTTTCTGTTTTTCTGTTTTAAAATGTCAACAGCGGGGGTCGCTCACAAATTGTCAAAGCTATGCACGTTGCATGCAATTTGCAGGCAGTGCCGGGTCGGGTCTTAATAACACTCGCTACACGCAGACAGCAGCAGCAACAGCAGCAGCAGCAGCAATACAATAATGAAAATAATTTAAAAAATTGCATTAAAATTATCCACAGCCAAATTGCTTATGCATGCACAGAGTCGACTCAAGAGTCAGCCGGATCAGAGAGACTTCGACTTAGCTTGTGAAAAATGATCACGTTTCTGCAGCTGCGTGTATGCAGACACAATGAGGCGTCACAAAGATGCAGGCAAATGACATATTGCGCATACGCGCCGTATGCCTGCAACGGATGTGCCGGCCAACCAAATGACCCTGGCATTTTTTGATATTTTGTAAACTTTTATTGCTACCTGTGCATCTGACCATCTACAGCTTGAGTTGGCTCGAATCGCAGCTGACCTGCTTAGAGCTTGTATAAAAGGTAGCGCAAATAATTGCCAGACCAAAATGACATATGGAAAATAGTAATTAGTTGCGCCATTCAACAATGACAAATTGACGCATTAAAACGCAATCGACCAAAATATTGCTAGTGTTCACATTTGAAATGTTATATACTATATATAAATATATCTTAAATCTATATTCAACTTACCGGTGGCGGTTCGCTGGCGGTGCTGTAGACCTCGCTAGCCGCATAGTCAGGCTTCAATTGCACGGTAGCCATGGATACGGTATCCTTCTCGGTCATCTATGTTAATATAACACTATAAAAATATATACATATATAAAAATGACTTGATTTTCAGAAAACACATTTTTTTTCAATATATTTTTGCATTCAGAACACATTTCGATAATTTGCATGCACTTTCGAAAAACGTTACTTGTTCATTTTAATTTTTACAATTTTTGCAAAAATTTTCACTTTTTTGGTTTTGTTTTAGGTACTTCTCTACACTTACATTCAAAATTTATGTGATATAGTATATATATATATTTTTACAGAAACGATGCTCCGTTACGAAAAAAGTAAAAGGAGTTCAATTTAACTTTTAGTTGTATATATTCTTCTTTTTTTTTTTTTTTGTGCGTTGAAACTTTGCTTTATTGCTGCGGTTTTTGAAAAAGTTGTCTGACCAACTTTTGCAGAGATATCCGCCAAGGTAGATATAACGAGGAAAATACTACGTCTTTGTTGTACGACTGCCACTCGCCGTCTGAGGCCTCAAACGCGTTTCGTTTCAGATTTTTCTACCTGATTTAAAACTTTTTTTCCGTCTGTCAGCGTCGACTGCAAAAGCCCCCACACACACAAACACAGCGCAGCTCACACAAACACACACACACACACACAGACAGCGCAAGTACACGATCGCCAGCAAAAAGTAAACGAACATGAAACGAGAAACAAATAAAAACAAGAGTAAAACTACACACACACACACATGCACTTACAATAGCTGTGTGTTTGTGTGTGCTTTGCAGTCGAGCTTTAAAGCGAGCTTAAAAGCTTTCGGGTTGCAGCTTGTTAACTTCTCAAAGCAGCTACGCAGCAATTTTTAAAAGCTTAGTTTATTAGTACACAATTTGTTTTTGTAGCCGAGATGATTGTACAATATTTGTTGCTATTTTCGACATTTCTAATTAACTGTTACGCCTATTCGATTTGTTTTGGAGTCTCTCTCAGTTCTTTTCTTAATAAACAAACAGACGATATCTTTTCATGCATTCTTTTCAATTATTTTTGTTTATTTAGCAATTATTTTCATATTTGTTATGGACGCATGGCGTAACTAATGCAAATCTGTTTTGTAAATATCAAAATAACTATATTCTCACTATAACAATGTTAAAGGAGCTTTGAAGTGTTTAATAGAAAAGGAGAGTAAATTGAGTTTTCTACTGAAAATCTATAGCAATTTTTTTAAGATTTTTCCATTGCAATCCTGAGCTAATTATGCAGGAATGATCATCAAATGTGTCAAAGTTTCATGTTTCTATTTCTAATAGTTTCTGAGCAAGGATTGTTTCAGTTTTTCATTGTTTTAAGAAACTAAGAGAAACTTGATAACTTAAATAGCGTTTTTCTCGAAATATCAAATTTTGAGTTATGACGCTCTTGCAGTAATAAAACGATATGTATGAAACTCATTTTGTTTGTTCAACAAGTATGAAACTAAAGACATCTTGCTTATTTGCAAATTATTACTGAAACGTTCAGTATAGTTGATTGTTTATTCTCAATTACGTTATTATTCCTGATATTGATTATATTATACGACAGCTGTTCAGAAGCAAATCTTCGAAGTCATCCAAACTTAACTGGAAAGATAAAGCATTTAGACCCAACAGCTGTTAGCAAGAAAATAATTACATATGTGGAAACCAACCTGTAAGCTGAAAAACTATAAAAGCCAAGTGTTCAATCGTTTTTTGGAATTTAGAAGAGCGCACAATCGCGAAATCGAAAAGAAGGAAACAAGTAGATCATATATAAATATATATTCCGTTAAACATCTTGACCTGTGCGAATTATTCTTATCAATTTTACTTGTTGTTCAGAAAGAAACCCCCATGTGTTTCAGTTGTTTACCGCTTATCAAGCAAAACGGACTTAAATCAAATACAAATCAAATATCAGTTATTTCCAGAGCTGTTGCCAAAATGAAGCTACTTCAGCTAACTTTAATGTTCCTGCTATTGTTGCTATTCAACTGCAGAATATCAGCTAATGTTGTTTATCGAAAGGAGAATTGCAGATCTAACGCTGAACTCAATAGAGTTTATAAAGATCATTCCCTACAAAGAGACTGTAAATCTTATGACTAAATTAAAATAAAGACATTCAATTATGAAAGCGATTTTAATTAAGGGTTGTATTTTGTTGTTGCAACAAGTGAAACTGAAAACGACTATGCATAGATTCTATATTATAGAATGTATAGTATACTGTACAATAGTAATCTAAGTAAGATGATTGGCAATCAGAAAATGCTAACAGAAACACGAAAGACTAATTTATTGGCTTTATAATCATTCATAGCACGATTACTCAAATAATACTGTTGATATTGCAATATGTACATATGTATATGCAGTTTATGTGTGTATATACTCTTATACCATTATAGCAAGATCGGCCAGATTTCATCTCAAATTGTTAAATATGTATATTGCTATTGAAAGTCTTTTAAGTTCTGCAAAACTATCTAAGTTACTATCTCTTTTCTGATTTTTTTAAGTATAACTAACTAAAACATAACAAATGCATCGATATGGCCGACTATCGACTATTGCAACTATCGAGCATTGAGATATGCCCCATAATATTGATGTAGCGCATCGTAAAGCTCAGCAGACAAAAATTAAAGGTACCCAACACATTTGCGCAGACATAAATTAAAACTCAGATCTCGTAAAACTTGCTTTGGCTTAAAGTTGCTGGCTGCGACGTCGACGTCGGCGTTGGCGTTGGCGTCGCTGTTAACGTTAGCGGCAACGTTGCTACTGCTGCAACACGGCCGTTGATCAAGTCGCCTTTGTGGCAGCTGTCTTTGTTGCTATTGTTGTTGTTGTTGTTGTTGTTGCACCACTCAAACTTGTTGCTGCTTACGAAAAAACATAAACTTTTCGCTTTTGCTGCAGTTGTTGTTTTTTTTTATTTCATTTTTTTTCTATGTGCCGCTCAAATAATTGTAGTGGCCACAGCGACTAGCAACAAATCATTGCACTCTTCAGTATACTACAAGTATATATATATATATATATATATATATATATATATATATATATATATATGCAGTAGTATATGGCCTGAGTTCATCTTGATTGCTTCAGCAGCTGCCCGCTGCTTTTGGTTTGTCCATTTAACCTCAGAGCTGCCACAATACTTGAGCTGAGAGCCAACTTTATTTGACTGGCCAGAAGCCAAACAAATCTATGAAATAACTAAGCAAATAATACTTAGCTATATAAACAAGTTATAGCATGTCAGCTGATCTGTTAACAATGCAAGCAAGCTGCAAAACTATTTCTTTGAATTTCTGTTTTAATTTTATTCTGATATTTTTTTTATGCGACAATTTGCCAGTTTTAGTAGAGGCTATCAACTTCATTATCATTTTAAGCGAGATGACTGTGAAATAATCATTTGAATTAGGCATTTTGTTACTCTATCAGAGAGTATTTTCATTTGATTATGGTATGTGTAACATTAGACACATTTACCAACTCGAAACAAGATAAGTTAAGTTGTTATAGGCATACATATATATGGTAAGTCTGTATTCTATAGAAAGTAGTCTTTCCGATCGGATCGAACGACTTTATCACATAGCTGCACAAGAACCGACCCTTGCAGAAGGCCAGAATCAGAATCGGCCAGATCGGGCCACTATAACAAATAGCTGCAATAGAAACGATCGGTTGAAAAATAAGTTTTTGTATGAAAAACTTTTTTGTTTTTCAAGATAACTCAAACAAACTCTCTAAACCTAAGTTTAAGGACAGTTTATACAGGCTGACAAAATTTCATTAAAATCGGACGATTATATCCTATAGCTGACATACGAACGATTGGTTGAAAAAAAGTTTTTGTTTGAAAAACTTTTTTGTTTTTCAAGATAACTCAAACAAACTTACTTTACCTATGTTTAAGGACAATACAATTTACAGCTATACATATACATGATGACAAAATTTCATCGAAATCGGACTTCTATATCTTAAAAGTTGAAAAATAAGTTTTCTTATGCAAATCTTTTCTAAAATCTAAAATTGGTTTTTGCAGATGCAATATTATTGGGATCATTGCAAGGGCATTATATTTTACTAATAATTGAAAAGTTTTTGAAAGAGTATTAAAAGTTAAACATGCCAGAATGTAGCTTTTCTTTTTTTCTTTAAAATTAATTATTTTATTATAGTTTATACATATTTATTTTTGGCAATGTAAACTAGTTCCATGCCCTTCTTATCTATGCTACTTTTTAGACATTTATTTGCTATAAATACGATATGAATCTGCCCTAACAGACATAGTTATCATTGTAGTCTCAAACTAAACAAAAACTAAATATGAAGTTCCTTATTGTCTTTGTGGCGCTCTTCGCTGTGGCTATGGCCGATAATATTTTAAAACAAGATTCTGATGTACAACCTGATGGCTACAAATTCGAGTAAGTACTACGAGAGTATATCAATAAAATTTTGAAGTTAATCCTTTGTGAATTTGTTTACAGTTTTGCGACCGATGATGGCACTAGACATACCGCACAGGCTAAACTCGATAATATTGGTACAGATCATGAGTCTCTTAGCGTGCAAGGATCGTACTCCTTTATTGGTGACGATAAGCAGGAATATACCGTTAACTATATTGCCGATGAGAACGGTTTCCAGCCTCAGGGCGCTCATTTGCCTGTGGCACCTGTTTAAATAAATATAATTAATTTCTTAAAACTTTGCATTTTTGTAAGCTGTGAATTCGGGGCATTTGTAATAGTTATATCAATTTCATAAACGCAAAGTTCGTTGAGCTTGTCCAGTTTTTGAGTTTTGAGACTGTTTAATCGCTGTCTCTATTATTTAATTCTTATAAATGATGGCATACGATTGTTGCAACTCGTGAGTTTTACATTTGCTTTTGCTAATGTTTCATATCATGCTAGACGCTCGTTTATAATCCATATCGCAATGACCCAATAGCCGCACCGGTCTTTGACCATTTCCATTATGCAATTTTATAGTTTATTTATGTTATTTTATTGTAATTACATAATTTTGTTGTGTATTTTTAAATGTCACAAGCCAACGAACCGCTGCTGCCGCTTCAGCTGCTCAGCTCACATTAAGTTATAAGTTATTAAATTTCTTTTTGGTTTTTTTTTTTTCATGTTTATGCAACGAGACGCCCAATGTTGAACGCACGACACCCGACGCCCCATTCCCACTACCATTCCCAGTTCATTAAACATCTCTACAGAGTTTCAGTTTTGGACATTACAGCATCCTCCATGATTGGAGTTGGAGCTGTCTGGGCCTCTTCACTAATTGCCAAGCTTCAATCTTCGCATGACTTTCATTTGTTTTCATTTTCATTGCTTTGTTTGCTTGTTTGGTTTTGTATTTTGTTTTGTTTTGTTTTTGTTCCCAAATTTAAAAGGTGCCTGCTTCAGGCATTTGATTTGCATATTGTTTTGTGAAGTAGCAGAAATGCCAAATTAATTAACAATTCTCTAACTATATAGTTGCATCAGCTTTGTGTTTCAATTGCAAATTTTGCTAATTAGATCGGCTTTATAATCAGTAATTAGATTTTATAAATTGTTGCTTTGCAATCTCTTCTTAATAAGTACATTTAACTCTAATCTTCATTACTTAAGATATAGTTCAGTTTTTTTATACTCTTGCAGAGACATGTGTAACGCACTGAAGGAGACATCTCAGGAAACATTTGTATATTCGTGATCAGCCGAGTCATGTCCGTCTGTCTGTCTGTTTATATGCGTTTTTCAGGACTTTGTTGTAGAGCTATATTGATGAAACTTGGCACAGATGCTTCTACTTATTGCAGGTAGTACCTATAGCTGAATTGGCCAGATATAACATATAGCTGCCATTAGAACGATCGCTTGAAAATAAGTTTCTGTATGAAAAACTTTTTAGTTCTTCAAAATAACTCGACCAAACTCAGTTTACCTATGTTTAAGGACAATTTATACATGATGTCAAAAATTTATCAAAATCTGACTTCTATATCTTATAGCTACAATGGGAACAATTTGTTGAAAACTAAGTTTTCTTATGCAAATCTTTTCTGCAAGGGTATAAATTTCTTTCTTGTTTTATTTTCAATTAAATCTCAAATCAGTAGGAAATATAAATTTCAGCGTTTTTTCTTAGAATTTGCTGCATTATTAAACTATTAATTTATAGTAATTATTAGTAATTAGTAAGCTTGTCTTAGCTTAGCTTTTATGGATATTACCATTTCAAAAGTTGATTTTCTGGTTTCTTGGCCCATCAACCTGAGTGCTTAACTTAATTTTTTCATAGTTTAAGCTTCCACAAACTGTTTCTAAAAGATCTATGCCAAACAACCTACCATACATTATAATTATAATAAATTTTCAATTAAGTAATAAACAAGTAAGTAGTTTAATAATTCAAGCTGCTTCAGTGCTCTGTTTAATAGTCAACACACAGCTTTATGTATTTATGTCTAGAAATGTTTATTTTTAGAAAATACCGAAATCAGCAAACACGTGAGATCGGTATATACTCTAAACCTGTCTCATTTGATGTTAATTTTGTTTGACGATTGCATTTTATTTATGCATCTTGCATCTTTATTAGATGCCAACTGCGCAATTGTGCAAATGAGTATTTTGATATATTAAGTTATATAAATTGATTAAGGCATGACATTGAACATATTTACAAACTTAATTTTGTTTTTATCATGAAAAATTTATCCTAAAGTTGTTTTA
This sequence comes from Hirtodrosophila cameraria, assembly GCA_949708635.1. Taxonomy (NCBI): domain Eukaryota; kingdom Metazoa; phylum Arthropoda; class Insecta; order Diptera; family Drosophilidae; genus Hirtodrosophila; species Hirtodrosophila cameraria. The sequence goes on from OX453091.1 coordinate 17,957,789, forward strand.
CAATCGTAACATTCAATTTACACTATAAAAACGTATCGCCCAACTTGACTAGCAATTTGTTTGGCTGGAAGCTTGAAGCTTGAAGCTGGGAGCTTGGAACTGGCGGTACCAAGCGGCGACTTGGCACCATCATAGTCTCAGGCACATGTCTGGGAATTAAGCAACAACAAAAATGAAAAACAAAAGCGCTTTCAGTGCGAGTTTATGGCTATACGCAGGGAGCAGTGAAAGATACAGGTATACTCATAGTATATGCAATATCCAACACACAGTACATACATATAGTATGTACGAAAAAAAACAAAAAAAAAACAACCGCAAATCTCATAAATAAACACAACAACATCAAAATTTTGTAGTCGTTAGATGCTGTTCGGCAACGTCGCCATTTTGGCTTTGCTTCAAATTAGCTAATAATAAAAATAAATAAATTTCAGAAATACAAAAATATAAGTAAACAAGCAACACACAACAAAACAAACGATTTAAGAAACAACCGCAGCAAAATATGAACAATAATAGAAATACGTTTTATCCAGTTGATACGAATGTGTATTGCCATCGGGTTCTAAACAAAAACTTGCTAGGGAACGTCTAGAAATAATGCTCAAAAGCAAATCAATTTTTTCTTGATTGAAATGTTAAATCTAGACTTTGGAAACCTAAGATTTGAACAGCAATTAGATTTTGAGTTGGTCACGGCAGAATGATTGTTGTTGCGTTTTGAAGATTTGTCGGGGATTTTGTATAATTTTACTTGTATTCCAAAAGGGTATTCACTTTTAACAATGTAGCATCTTTCGCTGAAAACTTGATTTATGTGCTTTGCAATCTATAACTCTAAAGCAAAAAAAGTACCGATTTCAGCTTGCTGTCGTGAAATACTAAACAATATTGAATTATTAAAGTCAAGTTTAACCACACACACGATTTATCAGCTTATAGATTGCTACTGAGCATGGTCTATACCAAAATCGTGTACTATTTTATCTCTTAAATCTGCCAGTTAACATAAACTAAAGTACTATATAGTAATACTACATAGACAAATAGAAGCCAGTTTTGCATTGAGCTGGTTTTTGTTTATTTTGTGATTCAACAATATATCAAGATATTTCTGAACCCCCACTCCTTTGCACCCGATTTCCCTTTTTGACGATTCCACAGCGAATATGAGCTACCGGCGATTAACACCTCAACAAAATTGTTGCACCTGCCCCGCCATTCGCTCTGCTTTTCTTTCTAAAAGCATGTGCAAATAAAATTAAACCAATTTGTACTGGAACAAAAGCAGACCGTATCCAGAAATTGTTAGAGACTTATGAATAGTATATAATATTTCTATATGTATTTATGCAAATTAGCAAAGCTTCTGTGTCAAGTCGTTTATAGTATAAATATGGTGAAATTTAAATAAATAAGCTTTTATTGTGCTATGATAGTAAATGCCAATTGGCTTTAGTTTTTTGTTAGTTTCATTTTTTTGTTTTTTTTTTTACAATAATTAACACCATCCGTTCTGGCAAGCCCAATTTACCAGTTTTCTAGTTCAAGCTCTGTTGGTTGTTTAGTTTGGCTTGGCTTGGCTCTTGGCGCTGAATCTGAATGTCAATGACTTGGTTGCTGGAGTTGGAGTTGGAGTTGGAGCTGGAGCTGGAGGCAGTGGCATTTGCAGTGCTCATTTGTCAACAGCAACAACAAGCAGCTATAACAACTACAACAAACAGCAACAACGACAACAACAATGTCGCCCTCAATGTCCATGGAGCGTTGCGCTTTTAACGCTTTTGTGTTATTAATTGTTAAACAGATCATAAATACAAGCACAACAACAATTGTAGCTAAATATTTGCTTTTAAATGGCATTTAGAAATGTTTATTGCTGTAGATTTTGCTAAAGTGTGGGACTGTGCCTTTTGCTGTGGGAGGAAGCTGCACGTTTACCAGCTAGAAATTATTTAAATGTTTTAAAGCTATCTTCATGAAACTTATATTTTCTATGGGTAATGCATTTGTTGGAATCAAACGGGTTAGTTCTATATAACATAATTTTTGTTTTTTCAAGATAACTCGACCAAAGTGATCAATTCTAAGTCTGATCGTAGTTCATATGTTCATAGTTCATGAGTTTAGGTTTATTAGTAAGTTAAACAATTTTTTTTACAATAAATGCATACTAAAATCTTAGATGATCCGTTTAAATGTTCCTTTTAAGCTGTTGTTTGTATAGTTATTGAACTGAAAACATTTTAAGACACTTGAAGACTTGTCCTTTGGCTTTTTGCTTCCATTCTAACAAAAAAAAAATAAAAATGGAGAGATAATAAATATTAAAAGTAATTATTACGGCTTAAATATTATATATTTGAAATTATTAAGCTATTACCGTTCATACAAAGACTTTAGCACACTCTTTTTACAAATCGTTACGGAAAACAGAAATATACCATGAGAAGAAGCAATTATATTCAAAATCAATGATATTTTAGAATTCGTTATACACAAATAATTTATTATTCCAAAGAGATAGATCACGCCTGTAGTGATAAAAAGTCGAAAAAACATCCAAAAACTGAAAGGAAAAGAATTGTCGTTAACGTTAAAAGGTACCAATACAAAACTTTTCCAACCAATTACCTTGCTTGGTTTTCACATCTTTTATTGCTTTGGAAGTTTTCCAGTTCGCTAAGAGTATTCTTGTTTTTCTTATATATTCGCCATGCCGTCATTAAGGAAAGCACCATATTGATAAGAATTATTGTCAATATAGGACCAACAAAGTAAATCATTACTAACCAATAACTAATAACAATAACTCCAGTAGTATGATACAAAATACACACTGCGCAAACTAAGAGCGCAAGTAATCCAGCAGCAATACCCCAAACGAAGATGTTGTATTTTTTAAAGCTGAATTTACAAACAGTTCCAAAGTTCTTAAATGTTCTCCACAATATATAGTTTATGATCAGGAGCCACAGAAAAACGGCTATGCCCGTATAATAACAACTGTACTCTGTAAATATATTGTATCATTTGTATTATTGTGTTAATCATGAAGAAGAGTGAATTATGACATACCCATTACATAGGACATCCATTGTAGTCCATTCTCTGCGAACATATCTTCAGTTAGATCTTCAACCGATATCAATACTATCGTAAGGGTGTAGCAGATAAAGTAACATAGGCAGCATTTGTTATAACAACCAGAATGTAAATACGGCAAGTATATATAGATAGCTATGATAATTATCAAGAAGAATACGGACACAACCTGAAATGATCCAGGTAGGTTGACTGGAAATAAAGGTATTTTTATAAAATCTGATGTAACATTTTGAAATATTCATTTCCTTTACAGTCTTTTTTGATTACGACAGATTCTTCTTTAAAGTTTTCACTCACAAGATTGTAATCGGAATTATTCGCGAATGACACCAGACAAGCTTTCTGGCTATTACGAATCACTGTTCCATTCTAATGAAAAAGATTATGATTTATATTTAGTTAAATGAAATAATCGTATTCAGACAAACCTCAAGTAATTTCCATTCTTGGTCTACATTGTTTTCCGAAATAATGTAGTCACACGATAGATCAGACATTGGTTGTACAACAAATTCATTAAGAAAATTTACTTCAATTGCACTACCATTTTGTTGTGTTATATTCAAAACAAAGTTATCGGGTAACTTGGGTGGGTTACAGCAAAATATAACGCATGTTTTCATTTGGCAGACACAACCTCTGGTGTGATTGGAAACGTTTTTTTTTGCTACCGTCATACATTATGCGATAGTTAAATATTCCAATTTTTTCCTTCGGAATCAAAACATCCTTGTATTGATATGATCCATTTGAAAATGGTTTTATATTCGTTACATCTACGGTTTCAGAATAATTGCAACCGGGAATATCCGCTTTTGTTTTGAGAATAACAATGCTGATTATAATGAAAACACATCGAATTATTCTCATTTTTTGACTGCAAATTTTATTTGATCGCTTTCTTTGCAGTTCAAATGTGAACTGAGCAAATTTTACTTATAAAATCGTAGAAGTGCGTATGAACCAAGAAGTTTTTTATTTAATAAAGTTGTTATTAGCATTATTATAATACAAAATTATATTGTTAATGCCTGGTCGTTATTTCTTATCAAATCAACTCGCCTGGGACACTAGCTTAAAAATTGAGATTGTGTTGATTAATTTATATTCGAGTCACATAGTGAGGCCTGTGGACGGGAAAAGGGGGGTGGGGAGTGTTTCCCCCGGGCCGGACTTCTTGGAGGGTCCCGAAAACTTAAATTACTTATATGCAACATATATACAAATGAAAAAAAAATGATTTTTTCATGTTAAAAATTGTTTCTATAGCAAATATAAGAGGGACGTAGGCTGTACCCCCTGGTTCCGTATTCCCCTTTTGACAGACCTGCATATAGTTGATTTATGTACATATATTTAAAATAAACAGAACAGGAAACAAAACAGAAACAATTTAATAAACTTATTTTCAGTTATTTCCCTTTTTTTATTAACAAAGATATTCCGTATATTTTCAATCATGCTATATTTTCTTATCTCTCATAATAGTGTTCGAAACTAATGCCATTTTTCATAATAAAGTAAATTACTCTTACTTTTATGTTTTCGAGGTATATGAAGGTGATGTTCATAACCATCTAATACTTAATAAATTATAAGCTTTTTTTTAAATAAAAAAAGCACAAAATTTAAGATTGCCCATATATATTTGTAGCTTTTATTATGCGTAGCGACTTATCTCCGCCGACATATCTCAGAGCGGAGTTTTTATTATAACGCCAACGTTTATTTGGATTTACATATGTTTGAGCTCGGTCACTAAAGAACACGAACTGGTTCTCTTTTAGGGTTATAACAGGGATTTATGTTTTAGTTCGGTCGCAAACGACTATAGTAGCCATTTTTGACCCGTTGCCCATCAATAGGAAGTGGTCTTCGCAAACCGTCACGAGGGATATTAGCCCGCAATGTACTTATTAATGATGCTGCATGCTTAAAAAGCCTCGGAAGTTGAGAAAAAGAAAAACAATGATCAGGGCTTTTTTGCACTGAGGTGCCAAATATTAAGACTTGTGACGGCCGCGACAGGCAAATCCAAAAGTCAAAGTCTGTGTATAAAGCTACAAATAAAACAAGTGTGTAGTATTTTTTTTTAACTGAAAATCAAGTCAGGCGTTTCGGGGGATTTTTCGACATCTTCAAAACACAATGGCGTTTGTTATTTTAATTTTAATTTTTTTATAAGAAATCCACTTAACAAATGCGATTTCCGAAAGTCAAATTTTCTTGAGTTTTGGGAAAAGCGATAAGCTATAGAAGAAATGCATGGAAAAATTACACTTGAAGTACGAATAATGACAAAGACAAATCGAGGAAGGTTATTGTGGGGCGCCACAAATTAATTTGCACCTTTCGCCTCTGTTGTGGCAGCAGCAGCAGCTGTCGCAGCGGCGGAGACGCGCCAGTCGCAGCAGCCGGTGAAAGTTGCATGCAAATATAAAAAAAGGCATGCAAATCTGTGACGCTGTAAAATGCTGTTCAATAGAGATGTACATTGAAGTTAAAAATGAGTTCAACATCGTTTTATTTGTTAATTTTGGAACTCTAATGAACAGAAGGAACTATTATCAGGCTCAAATGAGCAGAAAGAACTAGAAGAGAACTTGAAGGAAAGAAACGATAGAACTAAATGAACGATCAGCAGAACCTTAGTTCGTTCATTCCGTTTACAGACTCAAAAGAGCAGAAAGAAATTGAAGCAAAGAAACGATATAGCTAAATGAACGAAAATGAACCTGAGTTCGTTCACTCCGTTTATTGAGTCAGTCGTTCGATTGAACAAACTCTGAACAATTCGAAACAGCTCTGCTGTTCAACCCAACAACTAAAAACATCAAATCATGATTCGGTGCACTCTTTTCTGCTGGAGGCTGTCTGCAAACACTGCTTTCAAATGCCAAAGCCACAGGGCCCTTCTTTTTCATTCCCTACGACTGGCGGCTATGTCATAATCTGTGCTTTGGCTTTTTTCCTCATTGCAATCGCCAAAAGCGTTTCGCTTGAGCTGGGCGCCAGTCTTAAAGTCAAATGTACTTGTTATTTGTCATTTATTTGCACTTCGCATTTGAGTGCGCTTTGGGTTTGCTCTGGGCCAAATAATATTATACCAGGAGGAAGCGGAAATAAGTGATATTTGCTGTAAAGTGTGATGTTTGAGTGCGTTTCTGCTCAATTTACTTAGCATTAACAATATTAGACTTAATTTAATTTACCGCTTGGCTTCGTCTTATCTATTTTTAAATATATCGTTACTAAAATGGCACTTATCGATAACTTCTTTCTTTATCGGCAGTGGCTGTAAAAATGTAGAGGGTATTCCTGAAACTGATTTAAATAAACCATCAGCTATCAGAGTGACCAGTCTGCTATAAAAACTCTTTCCACTCACTCTTTCGTTTATTAAAACAAATGTGTCAATGCTGGCAATAAATTGTTATGATTTGATTTATTGAGGTACCATTTAAATTTTATACAATTAGTTAGCTACTTTATTGTTTTTGCTTACATTTTCTTTGCAAAAAATATGAATTAAATAAATTTAACAAACATCGTTACTTTCGCGTATCGATAATTTGCGCTATCAGTGCTTACAGTGATTGTCAAATTGTAATAAATATTTAGTTGCATACTTTTGTGCATACATTTTATTATTAATTACAAGCGCATGCTGACAAATTTCTAAAATTACTATTTATTTACTCTATTTTAGGTCAAAATTAAATGAATTCCTATAATAATGCACACAAACTTCATGTTGGCGACAAGTATGCATTTATCGATGGCTTTTACAATCGATGCCATGAATCGCATTGCAGCCCTGCGCAAGTATCGGTATCGTCTGCGCAAGTCATGACCCAAAAATGAACATTATTAGCTCTTTGGAAAATGCATAAACACTTTTTTACATGAAGTATTCAAACAAAAGCAAACTCAAAACGTGTGCACGTGGATGCGAGGAAGCGCGTGTGCCGTACGTGAAAAAGACACCACAAAGCCGTTCATCCACAATTTGGTGTAACAATATTTTAAGCCAGTAATAAATACGCCTCCGCCTTGTCCATGAGGATGACCCACGCCCCCCGCACTCGCACCCCGCAAACGCATTGATTACTACACATTTTCATTGGCAGAGCAACGAAACGCAACACAAGGCAGCGCCATCATTTGAGCTATTAAAGAAAACAGGCAAGTCTTCCGCTAAAAAACTATCTTTTCAAGCATACAATTTATGCAAGAATGTCGCTAATGACGCGCAACGAGGAGGTCGCCGACGGCGGCCTTGGCAGCAACAGCGACGCACAGCAGACGCCCACAATATCCGGGGGCGTTGCTGCTGCTATGATAAGCGATGAGTTGCAAGACGGTGAGAATAGTCGAGAACTGGAGCCGGGTGAGCTGGTTACGCCGCCGCATCAGCAACAACAAGGCAGCGCAAGTCCCGTGCTTAAGAAAATACTTGTCAAGGACGTGATGAACAAAGCATTGCGCAAGCGGACACAAATCGATACAGACAATTGTGAGGAAAAAGTGCTGCAGGAAGAGCTGGAAGCCATCAGGCGCAAGGAGGTGGCCACAAAGCCAACAACAGCAACGCAAGCTCAACCGCTTGAAAATGGAACAGCAGCAGAGGATGACAGCGAAGGTTTATATTCGGACACAGATTCATCTATGGAAGAGCAAAAGAATGTGGAGGATGTGCAGCAGGCGCGCAAGGAAAAGCAAGCTGAAGCAGCTGCGGCGGCAGCACCACCACCATCACAGCTCCAATCACAACCTGCCCCCCATCACCCCTTTCTAGGCCTCAGTCCGCTGCGTTTTCATATGCGTCCGCCATGTTTTGAATTTAATCGCATGGGATTCATGCCTAGAATGCCGCGTGGTGGCATGCGTGGCATGCGACCACAATTCTTTAACCGACCACCGCCGCCCAATCGAAATGCCACGCCCAGGTGCATTACACCGCCCACATCTGTATCGGGATCGGCAGGCATGTGCAATGGACCTCAAGGTCAGGCGTCTGGTGCCTATGGACCAGCGCTGCCACCCGGTCAGGGACAGGGTCATGGTCAAGGCAACAAGCGGCCACAGTCGGATTTGATGTAAGTACAGTGAATATTCGACTTATTATATAACTGCAATACATTTCAACTTATATTTTCTTCATGCAGCTGGACATCATCGCAGCCTGCAGTTTCTTTCATCTTTAATCTGGTTTCGGAATGTAACAATGCGCAACACAAGGACTGCAAACCGAAAGAGAATCAACGGGGGACACCCATATCCAAAGAAGGCGCCAAGGAAAGCAAACAGAGTAAACGAGGCAACGAAACGCCCAAAGAGCACAAAGAGAAGCATCGCGATCGTTTCAGGGAAAAACCCAGTCAGCGTTCCAAGGAGAGAAATAGCGATGGCGCCAAGAAGAGAAAGAGCGATGCTAAGGACAGCCAAGGACAATGCGCGAAGGATAAGCAAGATGAAAATTTCAAGGAAAGAAAGCCAGAGCGCTCCCATACGCAGAGGGAGCGCTCCAAATCAAGGGCAGCACACATCAAGGATAGGCAGAGGGAACGCTCCAAATCAAGGGTAGCACACATCAAGGATAGGCAGAGGGAACGCTCTAAATCAAGGGCAGCACTCATCAAGGATACGCAAAGGGAGCGCTCTAAATCAAGGGCAGCACACTTCATGGATACGCAAAGAGAACGCTCCAAATCAAGACCAGCACACATCAAGGATACGCACAGAGAGAAATCCAAAGATTCGCAAAGGGAACGCTCCAAAGATCCGCTTAGGGAACGGTCCAAGGAAAGGCAGCTGGAGCGTCCAAAGGAGCCGCAAAGTGAACGTTCTAAGGACAGAAAAAATGAGCACGAAGCTGCCAAAGACAAAATCTCTTGTGTAACCACAAACGAGCCACGAGATCGATCCAAAATCGAGCCACGAGAACGATCCAAAGGCGAGCCACGAGATCGATCGAAAGACGAGCCACGAGATCGATCGAAAAACAATCTACAAGATCGATCCAACGACGAGCCAGGAGATCGATCCAGAGACGAGCCTCGAGAAAGATCTAACGACAGGCACAACAACAGCAACAACAACCACAAGAAATCAAGTCAACACACGCGCAGTCAAAGCAAAAGCCGCAAGACTGAGAACAAAGCAAAGACGCCGCCACTGCCAATTGGCGTCAGTGTGGGTGTTCAGGTTCAGGTAACTAACGAGGAGCTGCCCCTGACGCCACCAACTGTACCAACTGCGTCTGCCGAGACGCGCCAAGCTTTTGATATATTTGCCGAATCGCCGCCAAGACTGAACAAAGTGAGCAGCCCAGCTATAATACAGCCGCCAGCTATCAAAACTGCCAAATTAAATGCTGAAATGTCACCAGAGCGGAGCACAACGCCACCGCTGGAGGAACGACACATGACACCCATGCCCATATCCAAGGCCGAGCCGCCTAAGGCGACGGCAACGCAACTAATCATACACAGTGAGATTCACAGTCGCATTGGTGCGCTGCTCGAAGAAAATGATTTACACTTGGAGGCGCTGCTGGCCTCCAAGGATCAGCTGCTGCGCAAGACCAACGAGCATCGGATTAAAAAGGAAGCACCCAAGGAGCAGCTGCACATCAAGCAGGAGCCCTTGGAAACAGCAGCAAATTCAAGCAGCCACTGGTCAAGCAGAGCCAACATCGAATGGGAAAGGGCGCCACCAATTCAAAGGCATGCCAATCCTTTCAAGCGTGAAACAGTATTACCTGACATGTCCAATCGCCTCTCATCTAGATGCAGATCCACAGAATCTTCGCGTCGCAGCATGCATCGAAATGGCGACAGACACAACAGCAGCTATCGTAATGATTCACATGAGCGTGATCGTGAGCGTGATCGTGATATGAAGCCACAGCGACGCAGCGATGAGTATAGAGAGCGTGGCATTAAGCAGGAAAAGAATCGTTCCCGGACGCCACCATTGCTTACAGCGCGACAAATCAAAGTAGAACGTGATGCAACGCCGCCACCACGTGCTGCAAAGGAGCTGCCCGTGCATAATGGCATTCCAACTGCAAATGCACAGCCGCCAAAGACAGATGAGCATAGTCCCGATACGGATGACTACCTAGACAACTGGGAAAATGATGATTCTATGGCGGGCGGTGACAGCAATACGCCCAAAAATGCACCAATTGCAATTGTGACACGTTTGAACGGCGACGATGATGATTCAAATACGCTGTGGAATGCAAAGAGCACACCACCACCCAAACCCAAGTTGCAACAGTTGCCACAACAGCCACTGTTGCCACTGCCTGCAACAGCAACAATATCAACTGCAGCTGTTGCAGCTGTGCCCGACAAGTCGCTGATCAACATACACGATCTGTACGACAAGTTCATGAAGAGTATTAAAATGGGCAATGAGACAAATGCTGACCCAACTGAGACGGAGGCAAACACAATTAGTTCCTTAAGCAACGCCACTGCCGACGATGATGAGTCTTCCAGCGATACAGATGCAACAACAACGAGTAGCAGCAGCAGCAGTGGCAGCGATAGCAGCTCTGCTGAGAATGCAGAAGACGCTGAAGAAAACGACGATGATGATGAGGAGGACTCCAGCTCAGATGAGGAACAGCAGCAGCAGCTTATCAATTTGCAGGATGACGATCAGTCGCAAACGCCATCACAATCAGCAGCTGTTGGCTCGGAGGAACCTTTGGCTGGCAAGCAGCTACTCAGTAGCCACAAGAAGAACAATGTCAGCAAGGATTTGCGCAAACTTAAAAGTCTTGAGGATAATTTGGCGCGCATACAAATGATGCGGGAGAATTATGATTCGGGCGATGACATATGCGAGGAGCTGCTGAAAATGGAATCTTTATTTCTAATGCAGCGCAATGCCATTATGAACAAGTATCGCAAACCGGAATTGAAGCCAGCCAGCGAGGAGGACTTGCTGCCAGTTGAAGAACATTTGGAGCAGCAACAGCAGCTGCAACAGCAACAGCAACAGCAGCAGCAACAGCAGCAATTACCTGCCTCGCCAGTTAACAATATATTTGATGCGAATCGTGAAGCTATCAAGTTGACCATTTCACCTTTTAAGCTCTCACGCAAACCCGCTATATTTGATAAGGATGAGCCGGATACGGCTGCACCAATGCAGCCAGCCGAGGAGAAGCAGAGCAGGCCGCACAAAGAGGTGGCCATTGTCAAGCCCACCATAGTGGACATGCGCTCCAAGCCGCCATCGCGTGCACAGCAGCAGCATACGTCACAGCAGCAACATCCGTCTCAACAGCAACATCCGTCACAGCACCAACATCAGTTACACCAGCAACATCAATCACATCAGCAACATCAGTCACATCAACAACATCCGCAACATTCGCAGCCACATCAGCAACTTAAGCGCTCACGCACACGGGAGCGTTCCAGATCTCGTTCGATCTCACACAATCGCTTTCGACGCAACGTGCGTCCTAGTCGCAGCAAGGACTCAACACGCTCGCCCAGTCCACGTCGTCGTTGCCGTGCGCCGCCTTCGCCGCCGCGTCGTGGACGCTTTGCCAAGCCACGTCTAAACTTGGCACGCAGCAGTCGCAGCCGCAGCATAAGTCGAAGTCGCACTCGCAGTCGCAGTCCGCTGCGCCGGCGTCGCATTAAACCGTTAGTAGCTGGTCGACGTCGCAGCTCGCTGTCACCGCCGCCAGGAAAGATGCTAGGGCCACGTTCACCGCCGCCACCGCAGCGACGTCGCAGCTATAGTCGCGAACGTGAACGCGAACGCTGCTATTCACGCTCGCCGCTGCCATTTAAGCCACCTTCGCCGCCCATGCGACGCAGCTGGTCATCTTCCCGTTCGCGTTCACCCAAGCACAGACGCAGCCGCTCGAATTCGTTAAACAGATCGAGATCACCACTCGCCCAAAGCTTTGCCGATGATTACTTTGTGGAGAATCAAAGCCTGGAGGCAGCTGCCTACTATTACAATATGTCCCTTATGCAGCAGGATGCCAGTGGTGAACAATATGACAGCTATGCAGCCTACTTGGACACTGCCTACAATATGGAGCAGGCCTATTCCCAATACACGGAATACTCGACATCCTCAACGCCTGTACCAATGGACTATGATTATGCTGTGGGCATTGGAGAAACTGGCACTCCGTTGGAGTCCTCTGCTGTACCTGTGCTGCGTGAGCTGCCCAAGGCGCCGATTGTGCCAGTCGCCGTGCAAAAGGGCAATGTACTGGAAATAGTGCCATCCATAGAGCCCACAGTGGAGCAACTGACGCTGGTCACGACGGCTATTGTGTCGGAGGAGGCGCTTGAGGACTTGAGGTAAGTGAAAAACCTGAAACAAACAATTGAAGAAGAAACCGTTGACTTGATTGCTAACTAAAATGATTCAATGTTATCCCAAACAGCAAACCAAAACGCAAGCGTGTCAACTTTGTGGACTATGTTCTTCCCACGTACGAGAGCGACAGCGAGGATCGCTGCGTTGCGGAGAAGGTGGTGGAGCGTGCCGTACGCAAGTATCGTCGACGTTGCGCCGTTAAGGTGGTCAGGCAGCAACGCACACGTGAGAGGCTGTTGGTAGTACCAACGCCACCGCCGATTGGGCCCAAGCCGGTGCAACCGGATAGACCGGTGCTGGTGAAAAAGAATCACAGGATGCGTCACTTTCTTTTTGATACTATGAAGGGCAATGTGGTTAGGTCACGGACGCCGCAGATGTTACGAGCACCACTTTCACAAGCACCACCACGCTTCGATCCCAAGTATATGACAATGCTGGTAAAGTCTGGCCGCTTGCCAATGCCAGCGTTTATGCGTCATCGACCACCGCCACTGCCGGCGCAAGCGGATGCCATGCTGCAAGAGTTCTTCAGCAAACATCCGCCGCCACCGCTGCATCAGGTAATGCCACACTATATGCGAGGACCACCGCCAATGACAACGGTGACAACAACACCGCCGCCACCCATTGGCCCACAGCCAATACCTGTGCTTGGTGCATCGAGCTATACGTGTTATCCGCAAACGCCACCGCCTGTTATAGCACCCGTGCCTTCAATTGTGTCCGTTCCAGTGCCAGCGCCCGTTCCAGTCCCTCTGCCTGTACCCGTTTTAGCTGCCCCGCCTCTAACATCTACACCGCCGCCATCATTGGTGCCTCCATATTTTACGCCACCGCCGCTGCCCACATTGTCATCACATTTTACAGTGCAGCCGGTGCCGGCGATGCGGGAGATAATGCCCATGGATATATTGCAGAAAATAGGACCGCTGCCGAAAACATTGGACTTGGATGGTGGCAATATCGGCGTGGATGAGGCCATCACCGATCTCATCGTCGACGAGGTGGTGCTACCTGTAAAGCCAGTTGTAGAAATGAATACCCCTCCGCCGCAGCTGGTGGAAACCTAAATTAACACGAATAAGAAGCACCCACAGCACGCACTTAAAACCATCCCTAGAAACAGTTTGAAGATTTCGGTTCACATGTATTTAGAACCGCCAAACAACTGGACACATCATAAAAATCTAAATCTAAGTAGTTATCTTATAGTCTAAGCATAAAACTAGACATATTGTTTTTTTTTTTTTTGTTTCTTTTAACCATCCAACGAGCCCTTGACAATTATTATCACATTATATTTCTTATACATTTTTTTAAATTCATTTGAATTTTTTTTAAGCAAACGCATTTATTGTTAAACTTTTTTTTAGATTTAATTCTGCATTGTGTACCATTTAACATTTAGTCTACTGATTTCTACAAGAAAATAAAACACCTGTAAATAGATTAATTGACGAGTCGAAGCTAGACTAAGTGAGACATCGTAATGTATTTAACAAAACTTTATATATTATAATTGAACCATTAAACAAAAGTACATTTTATGTATATAGGATATATACAAAATTTTCTTTGAAATTTTATTTGGGTCGTACATAATCGTACATATAGCTGCCACGCAATAGAGCAGGGGCAGCAGGAGATGCAGAGTCAGGGGGGACAATAACAATAATGCAATATAGTACTCTGCTGCATGTTGCAGCTACTTTCTATCCCATTCTGTTTGCCTGGTACTCAGTAGAATTTGTTCTGTGAAGAAGTAGAAACCGAAACCGGCTGTGCACCAAATATATTGTTGCATACTTTTAGGAGCTACTTTGTTACTGAGAGAAAAATAGGAAACATACCTAAAACAAATAATCCTTTGTAACTCTAAAAGGGCAAGGACGATTTTGATATCCTTTGGCCAGTCGATAGTCCTTTTTGAGATGCGTCATTTGTCACAGGACTTGTAAGGATCCGAAAGGATACGGCCGAGTTATGGCTAGTTTTCTGTATACTTAAAAGTCCTTGTAACTCAGCAGTTTGAAGGACAATCGTCCTCAGAGTAACATATTCTGACGCGGACAAACAAGGACTATCTTTTGGCAAAAGGACATCCAAATCGTCCTTTAAATGGCCGAGTTACAGGCGATTTTGTGATTTTAGGTCCATTTTTCCTAGCAACCCCCTTGTAAAAATTTGAGGCAACACTTTTGGAAAAATTTAGGAAATCCTTGAATGCCAATCGGAAGCCCTGCTGTCTGTGACTACAAAACGGTATGTCCTTTCCAAATCCTTAAGGATACTGCCGAGTTATAGCTACGAGAATAGTTTGTTTTTCATTCAATGTGCAATTGTTGAAATTTGTTGCATACTTTCAGGAGCTATTGTTTCCCTTTATCGGTATTTTTTGCTGAAAAATTTCTCGTAGCAAATTACCAGGTGAACAGAAGTGTCAGAAGGTCGCTGAACATTATAACAGTTGCTGCATAAATGTAACAGTCAGTATAACAGTAATAAATACACAAGTTGATATTTGGAAAGAATTTGTTATTTTGATTATATTTTTCTTTAAAATCAATTGTTGATATTTACATGGTTTTACTTATAATAATACCTATTAATTAATATAAACTTAGTACTTAGGCTAAATGTCTTATTTTACTTTAATATTAAGGCATGAATATAAAATAACTTTTTTTATGCAGACATATATTAGGGAAACTTTCCAACAACATAAGAGATTTAAATTTGTAAATTCAAACTTAAGCCAATTAAGTACAATTTTCTAAGTTTAATTAGAATTAGAACTTCCCATAAATATAAATTCTTATTTCAATCGTATGCCATCAACTTTTGATCACAACAATCACTTTATTGAAACTATTTCTTCAGCTTGTCCTGGGCAAAGGGACCAATGTTGGCGGCATAGGCCATCAAGGCGGGAATTGTGGTCTGTTCGTAGTTGCCAGCAAAGAAGTGCTCATGAGGACCCGATGCAAAGACGCCCACATCTTCGCCGCCATGTGTCTCGGTTTTGAGTGGAACTGTGGCCTGGAATTTGAAATCGGGATCTGTTGTATCCTCTTTCGACAGATCAATGCGACCATTCTCATTGTAGGTATTCTCATAGCCAGCACCATTGGCATAGGAGAGTATGGTGAATGGTAACTCATCGGTGGCCAGATTTGGAGCCAGTGAGAATATGTTTTGGCGACGATACTGCAAAGGATTTAGTTCAGGAAATAGCTAATAATTGAAAAAAAATTTAAGCTACCTACCGGATAGCCATTGATGGTCATGGTATGCGAGTGATCAGAGGTGACAACGATCAGTGTATCCTCCTCAGAGGTCAAATTGCGTGCCAGTTCCACGGCGCGTGCAAACTCCTGGGTTTCCTCAAGGGCCTTGTGCGCTAGCGTGGCATGGTGAGCTAGGTCAATACGTCCACCTTCCACGAACAGGAAGTAGCCATTCTCACTGCGATCGAGCAGCTTGATGGCTGCCTCCGTCATCTCGGAGAGCGAGGGTTCCTCGTACTCCATGTTTGATCGGGCGCGGTCACCATGGTAGGAACAATGCGAGCGAGCAAACAGACCCAGCAGATAATCAGTCTTGCTCAGGTCCAGCTGTTGGAGACCACGGCGTGACCAGACATATTGCGCCTCTGCACCTTGCTGCTCCTTATCCTGCTGCCAGTCCTTGATCAAATCGCGACCATCATTGCGTAAGCCCGAACCGCTCTTCTCATCACTCATACTCTGATCCCGAAAATATGCACGTCCACCGCCCAGCATCACACGCAAATCCCGACCCACTGGCCACTCAACCAGCTGTCGTGCAATGTCCGTGTTGAGCTCCGCGCTGCATTTATCCTCTGTAATCAGACCATCATGCTCCCACTCACGCTCCGAGACATGTGCATAAACGCCAGCGGGGGAGGCATGCGTTACACGTGCCGTTGTCACCAGACCCGCCCACTTGCCCGCATCCTGTGCCCACTTAGCAATGCTCTCCGTATGCATCTTGCTATCAATACCCGCCTGGCAATCTTTGCGCTTCACCTGCGCATTTACACCCACTGTGCCATAGTTAGCCTTGACACCGCTCAAATATGCCGTTGCCGTGCTGGCCGAATCTGGAGTACGCTCATCCACCGCATAAGTCTTGGATAGGCCCACATAAGGGAACTTCTCGAAGGAGACCTGCTTGTTGCTATCGCCCATAAACGCACGTGTCGCTGCTATCGTGTGAATGGACATGCCGTCACCCAGGAACATAATAATATTCTTGGCACGATTCTCATTGAGTTGTTTATGATGCGCCAGCTTATCAGCCAATATTGATTGAGCCTTATCATGCCAGAAACGTGTGTTCAGCTCCTCATCAAGTTCGATGTAGTCACGAGAGCTCTTTAACCGTGGATGTTGTACTAGATTAATGTGTGGGAATTTTATTGTAGATTACTTAAAGTCTGATTCTAATAATAACTAAGCATACAAAACATGTCTGATAAAGTTAGTTAGGTAATCGGTGGAACTTATAAGAATAGAAGTACATACATATGTACGTCTACGTTGGTATGTATAATGTTGTGTGATAGCAAAGATTAGAATTGAACTCGGGAAGCACATTAGTAACTAATAAAATAATAATTATAACTCAGATTATTAATAATTTGTTTTTGATTATGTTTTCTAGTTGATAAGAAATTTGTGTGTAATTGAAGATTATGCGTAGAATACCTTTTTTTTTATCAATGATGTATGTATATTTATAACAGCTATATGTTCTTTTGAAAGAATATATATTCTCAAGTGGTATAATAGCAATACAATGTCGCAGAATTGAGAACTCAAGTGTAACCAACAATTTATGTCCCTTTGTAATATATCATTTTCAGTAAGATTTTACGATAGTGAATCTCGTTTAAAATGTTTCATTTAAAATATTTTGTAAATTGAACTGACTTATCTGTCGGAAAATGGAAACCGGAAACAGAATTGATTACTTTACTTTACGAACTGACATATATGTTCTTTTAAGCCAATTAGCTAAAATTAAAGATTCAAATTCAAAATATATTGAAAATTGAACTCACTGATAATTTCCACTAAATCTGTCGGAAAGTGGAAACCGGAAACCGAATTGATTACTTTTTTTTACGAACTGACATATATGTTCTTTTTGGCCAATTTGTTAAAATTAAAGATAACAAAATCTTACAAGTGAAAAATGTAAATAGTTAACTTACCATTTTCCTCCTCACTCGATAAGTCGGCCCCAACTGCAGATGATATAAGCACCAGGGCTAGAGTGCACCACATAACGTAACCAGCTTTCAAATTCATGGCTATAACTTTAGTAACGATCTGTCCAACAGTTGCCGTTAGACTATTTGTGAGAGTCTATTCGACAAGATTATATAGCCTATGGCTGGGTCTTTGTTCGTATTGAATTGGGCATTATGCCCGATCAGTGATATACGGCACTTGGGCTTGTGATTTCTACAAATCTAAAGTGTCAGCCGTAAATCTGGAGTGTCGCATTGATAACTGCACTAATGAAAATATATATATACTATATCTAACTGAAGCATTATGACAGCTACAATGACCGTGGTTATATAGCTGCCGTTTTAGGCCGTTTAAGTACAGTATCCGTTTGACTAGCGAGCTGATCAAACGCAAAATGTTAACTGGTTTGGGACTGCTGCTGCTATTGGCAGTAAGCGTGCTGGGCAACGCTGTGCCGCACCACCCGCTGCAGGAGGAGGACGATAAAGTCATGCATCCCGATTTGCAGCATAAGGCACGATCCCGCGAACAAATGATTGAGGGTGAGGATACGCAGGATTATTGGCTCTCGGCCAGCAAACAGCATATTCTGGAGAAGCTGAGCTATGTGCGCAACACAAAGCGCGCCAAGAATATAATACTCTTCCTGGGCGATGGCATGGGTTTGGCTACATTGGCTGCTGCCAGGAGCTACATTGGCGGCGAGGAGCAGAAGCTTTCATTTGAGCAGTTCCCCTATACGGGCCTCTCCAAAACCTACTGCGTGGATAAGATTGTGCCCGACTCGGCGTCCACATCGACGTCATATCTGTGCGGCGTTAAGGCCAACTATGGCACCATTGGTGTCAATGCACACATCAAGCGTGGTGATTGTGCGGCTATGGCTAATTCATCGAATCATGTTTTCTCCGTGGGCAAATGGGCCATGGATGCGGGCAAGGCCGCCGGACTGGTGACCACCACACGTGTAACACATGCCTCGCCGTCGGGCGTTTATGCCCATACGGCTGATCGTGAGTGGGAGAATAATGCGGTGCTGGAGGAGGCTTGCGGTGAGCTGGCCGAAGGCTTGGATGACATTGCAGTGCAGCTCATACATGGCGAGGTGGGCAGCAAGCTCAAAGTAATGCTGGGCGGTGGCAAACGTAGCTTTTATGATCCAGAGTACTATGATAAAGGACGTCGCACAGATGGACGCAATCTGGTCGAAGAATATGAAGCTCTGTCCAAGGGCAATAAGTTTGTAAAGACACGCAAGAATCTGCTCAAAGTGGATGCCAAGCAAACGGATCGTCTGCTGGGTTTGTTCAGCAAGAGTCACTTGCACTATCATCTGGAGCAGCTGGCCGATCCCGAGAATAACGAGCCCACGCTGGAAGAGATGACGCAAAAAGCAATTGAAATGCTAGAGAACGAGGAGAACGGCTACTTTTTGTTTGTGGAGGGCGGCAAGATTGATATCAGCCATCATGAGACCATGGCACGCATTGCACTGGACGAGACAGCCGAGTTGTCCAAGGCGGTAGAGCTGGCACGCAAAATGACCAGTGAGGAGGACACACTCATTGTGGTTACCTCAGATCATTCGCACACGTTCAGCTTAGGTGGCTATCAGCCGCGTGCCAGTGACATCTTCAGCGTGGCCGAGTCCAAGGCTGACGATGGCAAATACTATCTGCCCCTCAGCTATGCCAATGGCAAGAGTTTTGATACTTACTTCAATACGGAGCAGAACGAGCGTGTCGATCTCATGTCGCTGTTATCGGATGACCCTGCACAGCTGTTCCCGGCCACAGTTCCACTGGAGTCCGAGACGCATGGCGGTGAAGATGTTGCCGTTTTTGCCTCAGGTCCTTGGGCTCATCTCTTTACCGGCGTCTTTGAGCAGAACACCATTCCGCACATGATGGCCTTTGCCGCCTGCGTAGGTGATGGACAAACGGCCTGTGATTGATATACATTCTGTGATTGATAAACAGCTTGATTGAGTTAATGTTAAATATAAAGTCGAACTTCTTGAAGTTGACAGCAAACGATTCTCATTGTTATCATTAAGTGCATAATCCAAGATTACTTTTGGGTGAACGGCTTCAAACTGGCTGTAAATTTTCATTCTTTTTTCCGGACTTTGACGTAGTTAGTATGCTTTGTTTTCAAATTATTTGTTTAGGCACTTTTATATTGAAAAATAAACATTTCCTTTCGGATATTAGAAACAAAATGAAAGATATAGGTTTAATTTTTGATACATCCGATTCTAATCTGACGTCGACACTTCCACTCATCGAAAATCATCGCTTGAAGTACACTCTCTGCACTCTGCGCTCTCTTGTCTTATCTTATGTTCTGTTTATTTTTGTAAATTGAGAGAGAAAGCGAGCTTGCTTCTTTGTGATTGGCCATTGGCGTTATCTGGTTTTTTCCTATCTTAAAAACAACACTTTTAAAAAATAATTATATTCTCCAATACTCCACTTCACAAAAGATCAAACAAATATGTTGTATTTAAAACAATTAAAAAGGAAGGTAGTGATGTTTTTATCCTATTTATATATAGATTATAATATTAGAGTACTTCCGAAGTGATATAGAGCATATTACTTATTGTTATTGCGAAATGGGGCTCCAATTGCATCAGATGAGTTTGAATTTACTCATATCCCATGTAATATCCCTAACAGTATTGAACTTTTCCATAGTAAAAATACTCTGAGATCCTTAAAAAATATATATATATGTCAGCTAAATGTTATGCACTCTTAACTCTAATCGCTTAAAAGCTAATCAGTACTATTAACTTGATTGTAAATTATACAAAATATTCCTAAGACAAAATGACGTACGAAAAATACATTTTGAACAAACAACTTAATAAATCTAATCGTGTGTCATATAGTATGTGCATCAGAATAGTTGCTTGATTGGCTCTAAATTATTAGTTTAACAAATCAGTAACACTTTCTTATATATATAATATATATAAGGATGCGATAGCTGGCATGTGCCAAGTTAAGCATTATCTCACTTAATTTTATAACACTTTATAGCAAAAGTGCTATAATTCAAATACTATTTGTTTTTCTCTTCAATTTCGCCACTTATAAAACGGTTTTTCAACAGTAAAAGAAACTTTTTAGAAATTATCAGTACGTGTTTAATATAATAACTGTCATAAGGTATATCTTCAAGTGTTCAAAGAATAACTGCATATCTCTGATCGCTAGTCCGTGGCTGTATCAAAGAGGCATACTTATCCCTCAGATCAACCAGTGCTCGCTGAAAGCTATCCATGCTGGATTCCAGCTGATTGGCACTGGATTGATCAGATGCAGAGGCAGCGCTCATGGCAGATGGTTCACCCAAAAGGAGGACACGCCGCCAATCGTTCATATCGGAGCTGCTACGCAGTGGATCCTTCTGTGCCGATACAGAAAACATGGCCTCATCCAGGCCCTCGGGCAGCTGATCATCGGGCGTAGGCATTGTGGGGCCAGGCCGGGCACCTGGTGGAGTGATAGCTGTGTTTGAGGCAGCTGTTGGCACGGCAGCGTGTTGTGCGATCAAGTCTTGAAGATTATTCGGCAGTATCTCATTGATTGCACTATTTGGATTGTCAATGCGCACCAATTGGCCATCGGGTGTGATGCGGAAGAGCTGTGCGCGTCCATTAATGCCAGATGGTATAATAATGATATTGCCAATGGCGGTGGCAATACCCTGACCCTGCCCACCACCAGTTCCTAAACCTGGGCCAAAGGGAGGAAAGGGTCCTGGGCCTGGACCGGGTCCTGGTCCTATGCCACCATTAAACGGGCAGGGAAAACAATAGCCAGGCGCGCCTGGTGGTCCGGGCAAGCCCCTAGGACCCATTATTGGCGGTATATTGGGATTGAATGGTGGTACAGGTGGATATCCCCACATGCCACCGCCAGGTGGACCACGTGGTCCTGGCGGTCCCGGTGCACCCTTTGCGCCCGGTTCACAATTACAGTTTAACAAAGATGCGCTGGCCATGCTATAAATGCCTTTAAAAAGGAAATTGAGTCAATTAAAGGATCATCAACTAACTGTTCTTTAAACTTACCAAGCAGCAGTGCAGCCAAAAGGCTAAACGATCCCATAATGTCTCTCTATGTGGCCTATTCCAACAGCATCTAAAGACTGAGTTCAGCCCAGAGCCCGGCTATGGCTTTTTATATTGTGAGCCAAGGAATCAAGAATTTATTTTAATGATATTCGATGCAAGTTGAAATTGGTTTTCCAAAAACATTTTCATGTGCATACAAATGAGTGAGACCGGCTCTGAAACGGCTTTTCCATGTGATTCTTCAGCCCATAACTGTTCTTGCATCAGATAATCGTAAGACATAAAAAATAGAAGAAGAAGAAACAGATACAGATACAGTGGGTTGTGCCATCAGCACCAGCATCTTGACATCTATGGTTATTTACGTTGGAAAACATTCGGAGCGTGCTGAGTCTCGAATTGGGTCGATCCTAAGTATAGTCCATGATTTTGTGTCAATCAACACATTAAATTTGTTTTAAACTTAATGTTTATTACATATAAAATTGTCAAAGTATGGAAAGTCTTCGATTTAAGAACCTGGTGGGCTTAATGGTTCATACGTTATGAATGAATTTGATTTTACAAAACACTTTTCCACACTTCCCAAAGAAAAACGATTGAAATAAGGTTCAGTCTGTTTGAATACCAAATGTCAAAGACAGATTCCTAAGCGCCGTTACAGATATGTAGCTAAATTTAAGAAGAAACAAGAATGTTCGACTAGTAGATACCCTATAAGAAGGTCAAAGCTGAAACTGGTTATTGTACTGCAATAAAATAGCTTTTTAAATAACTTTTTCGCTTCAATTTGGAACTAGGAATAATTATACGGAGAGAAATATAAGAAATATTGAATAAATTTGATATGCCTATAGATCTACATAATAAAAGTTAGGGTCTCTTTATAACTTACATCCTCCGAGATCGACATAAAGATACTCGGAAACTATTCCGAATACATATTATATACTATCAATGATTCATTCTTTAGCATGTTACAAACATAATCACAACTTTATAATATCCTACGCTAACCATTTTATGTTCGAAGAGCAGAAACAGAAAACAAGAAAATGCAATCGAACTTTTCATTTAAAATTTTAAATTAAAACAAACATGTTAGCATCCAAAATTTGAACGAGTCGCATATTTAAATATATTCTGGCTACATTTGTGCCTTATCAATTACTAGGCCACAACAAAAGCAGAATCTATATATATCTTGAGTGGCACTTTTTGCATGATTAGGGAGGGGTACTTATAAAAGTATGTGGGGAATTCCGAAAGAAAAAGTGACGAAGTACATCACATGCTTAGCATGAAAGATCGATTTGAAAATAATCAACTTTAACTATTTCAATTTTAATGAGTATGGATGATTACGCATTTTATAAACGCTGCTTTTTTTATATTAATAAACACGTTTAAATTGCACGATTTGCTGCTGTTGATAACATTTTTAAATAGACCATGAACCCAGACACATGCGACATTCACGTTTGCGATAAGAATTTTCAAGTGTTTACTTTTTGGGTCTGATTAAAACAACCCGTTATTGGCATAACATTACGCACTTTGGTTTTATATCGTTGACTTTATTAATATAATATTATAGACTATTGCTAATCAGCACATTTCTGCATTGTATATATAAACTTAATTGGCGCAAACAATTTAAAGTCACATTTGCAATTGCATAGAAGTTGATAAGTTTCCTAGGCATACACGATATTACAATTTATCTGCTGCACACACACAAAAAACACACATACAGAGCATACACACATGTACATACATATGTGCAAAAGTATATAAGTATATGTATATATATATATATATATTTATACATAGTTCAGATCAGGGACGACATTTGGGCTGTTTTGGTATCATTGGTGTGAGGCTCTTTGACTTTATATACTTATCTGTTTCTGCTTAATTCACACCGATATGAGAAATTTGTTAAGGAGCTTTTGAAATCGAGCAAAAGGAATATATAAACACAAAGTGGTTAACTAAAGTAACTACACAATAAATACAATTGTAAATGGTTAGGTTTCGATTCGATACTACAGCCAGATGTTCTTAGTCTATTTTCACATTGGAATAGATTTTGCGCACGAAGAGATTCGTGCCCACATAGCCGACGGTGCCGCAGATGATGCCCAAAGCGCCACTGAATAGAGCCATGTAGCCAAAGTAGAAAGCCGTTTGGAACAGACCAAACATTCTGTAACAGAATAAATTACAATTAAAAAACATCAATAATATAATTACTTATAGTACACTTACTTGGTTTTAAAGAAGAAATAGTAAAAGGAATATGCATAGACATAAATGGACGTGGAGCCTGCAGCCATAAAGCTCGTCCATTGCCACCGATAATCCTCGGCATTCAGCAGGAAATATGTGCACACAATGGTAACACAAACGGTGACCACAGTTAAAATGGAAAACACAAGCAACATGAAGCCATAGACATAGTAGATTTTATACGCCCAGAATGAGGTAAAGATAAAGTACCTGCAAAACGGATAAAATACACAAAATGAATACTGACAATCTCTAGCAATGAACAATTATGTGTGTTATCCCATACATTTCAATGAAAATGGAACCAAAGGGAAGCACACCGCCCAGCAGCACAATGACCAATGGTTCCATGTACCATTTCTTTTCCGGTATGGGCCTGGGCACTGCATTAACACGGCATGGGAAATCCGGTTGTCCATCTAAATTGCGCCCGACCACAGTGCCAACGAGCGTCAGTGGCAAGATGACAAAGAGACAAATGCAAGTAACTGCTACCATTGTTCCAAAGGGAATCGCACGCGATGCATGATAGCCAATAGCAATAAAGTTGATAAAGAAAGCTGTGCCACAAACGGCAACGGGCACCGTAAAAGCGGATGCAAGCATCTGACGTATCCACAAGCGGCCGCCTAGTCGAGCGTATAATGAGCCACCAAAATAGCCATTAATGGGCGATGTGGCCGCATATACAAAGATCGCTGTTGATAGCATCGAGCCACGTCTACAAAGCAAGAGTATTATAAGCTAATTTCTATATAATGTGTTGAGCTTTGTACTCACTCTGTATATAGTTCTCCGACAATTGCAAACATAATGACACAAAACACAACCGAGATGAGTTGATAGCCGCAGCCAACGAGCGCCGAGAAGATTAGCGCATTTGGTGGCGTGCGAAATACATCGCCATGCACCTGTTTCCAGCCATATTCATCGCCTAAATCGCGCTCCATGTCATCCACCTCCTCATCTTTGCTGTAGCGTGCATAATCCTTGCGCAGTGTGCGCATCAAGATCATGGAAACCAAACCCACCAAGAAAATTACCATCATAAAGCTATTGAAGATGCTGAACCAATGAATCTGAATAGGAATTAGATATTAGAATTAGCCACATCAGTTGGTTTTTGAGGCTAGCAGACTTACTCTGTGCTGGAAAAAGTTTGGATCCAGATACTTGTCAAAGCGATTCTTAAAGTCGATCTTGCTGGACTTGAAATTGACCTCATAGGAGAACTTGATTTTGGCATCTGGCTTTAGTTCCTCGCGCATTTCCGTTGTCAGCGTTATGTCCACAATTTGCTGACCATTATAGCCAATATCGAACTTCTTGTGCGTATGTATATAATACTTGCCATCATTCTCATCCCGTTCACCCACTTTGCCCCAAATGGGCAAACCATCAATATACATCTGATACCAATACTCATTCATAACAGCATATGTAAATGCCTTGACATTCTCCTCCGTCAGCTTAACCATGCAGATGACCGTGCGCTGTACATCCGTCTTGAATTCCATTTCATAGCCACTAAACTCCAGCTCAACGCCTTGCAATGCTTCGCTAAGCGTTTCATGATAATGCGAGATGCTTGATTTTCCACCGCTGCAGAATGGCAGGGAGAAGTATGCATATGTTTCCTGTCGATTATGATAGGGGCCCACCGTGTTCATCCAAAGCACAACCTCGTCGCGATCATTATACTGCAAGTAGTGTTAGAATAGTTAGCTAAATGATGCCAAGAAGTGCCAACAAGATCAACACAGCTGCCATGTCTATGTTGGCAAATACAAATGCAAACACAGCACACAAATACAAATACAAATGCAAACAATGTTACCTTATGATTGTGCTCGTCTGCGGACACCGACACGTAGCAGCTACTGGAGAGCAGACATAAACAAATTGTTAGGACATGTGACGTGCCCATTGCTGAACGTTTGTTGTTGTTGTTTATTGTGGCCGTTCTATTGTGAAGCCTGCTGCTGCCCGGTTGGCGTTACTTTCCAGGGTATACTTTGTTGAACAAAAATTGAATGAATTAAAACGAAATATTTTTGGTAGCCTCGAGTTGAGTAGTGTTGTTTAATGCTTGGTGTGTTCTTAACAGTAATCGATATTATGCTATCGATATTGCTAATATTCTTAATTTGTTAAATATTTATTACAGCTTAAAATACTAATACAACTGTTTTAAAATTATTAAAATAGGCATAATAAAAATATTCTTAAAGATATGCTGCGCACATACTTGCATATTTACATTTTGAAAAACAATTGTGTGCTATCGATATTTATTGATTTTTTGCTTCGAACTAGTTCTACTGAACTTGTCTGCGAACTACAATTTAACGAAAACACGAAATATCCACCAGACCTGTTTGTTTGTTAATTATTAATTAAATTTAATTAATTTGTTAAGTATACACAGTGTAAGAGCCACAATGAGCGACATGGAGCCAGGCATTGAAATGTTAAGTCCAGAAACCATATTGAAAACGGACGAAGATTCATCTACAGAAGCAACAGCCGACGACTGCAGCAACAACAAGGACAAGGAGGATGAGTTGATATCCATGGAAACATTGCGAGAATCGCCAGTGCAGTGGCCAGAACGCTTTCCGGGCATGGATGAATTTCTAACCATGAGCAACACACCGATACACACACCAAACTCAGAAACCTCATCAAATCTGACCAGCGCGGACATGGCAAGAATCAATCGTAAGCGTGCAGTCTAATCTTGTTTCAAGCAGTTTTTAATAAGACTTAAATCATTACAGAGCTGGCCAGCTTGACGCCAGATCAATTGATTGAGAAGATTAAATCCATGCATGATCAAATCTATCAGCTGGGTCTACGCGAGTCCAAGGAAATGACACGCGGCAAGCTCTTGGGCATTTTCGATCGTGCGGGCAGCAAGTCGAAGAAGTGAGTAGTTGGATCTGAGATATCATCGCTTAAAATAGTATATAGACATTATGTTTGAACGTACCGTAAATTTAACCAACTATATTTAAGATTAAAAGTGTGTATGATGTAATAATTGTAATTTAATTAAAATTTATTCATCTTATTGTACAAGTGCAACGCTAAAACACGATTAAAACACTTTCGTCTGTATCCATATATATCGTACATATCCCAGCTTTCTCCGAACATCATCGATGTCGTATTTTCTTGTTAATATGTCCACTCTTCTTCGCCGTCACACTGGAGTTGGATGTTAATTTGCTTTTTGTATTGGAGTTGGGCGTGTGTAGCAAATCCTTGTTGCTGCTGCTGGCAATGCTTGTTCCCTCGTTTCGATGGATTGGTGAATCTGCAAAGACGCATTGATTATTTTGATATTTTTGATTGCTTAAATTACATGCTAAACCTGATTTGTACACTTCTTAAGTTAGCTTATTATAGTTTTCTTCTTCAACACATCTCTTATGATAACAGCCACTCCGCATCTTCTTGCAATTCCTTACCCTTTTCATCCTGCGTTTTAATGGTAGTAGCTCCATCATGGGCAGTTGTTGTATTCTGATTCATCGAGATCTGATTGTCGCTGGAGTCCTCGTTGGTTATAGAATCCGATTCGCTGGCACGCTCAGCTTTAAATCATTTATACATTATATGCAAGTATTGAGACAGCAGTTGTTGGCAGTTACTCACGATTACATATGGCCATGGAGGTAATGCTGGACTTGGAAAACAAACGCTCGGCATCCTTAAACTTACGATTACGCTTGTCCGCCTTTGAGTTGGTTGCCTTATTTGAGGTCAGGTAGCGTTCCCAGCCTCGTATGATGTTGCCGCACAGCTGCGTGTCCTCCAAGTAGGAGCCCTCAAACGCGTAAATCTGTCGCTCCAGATTGGCTAGTTGTTCCTATGGATTATATTATAGTTTACTGTGGATATAAGTAATGTTTGTTTGTTTATTTTTGGCTACCGAAGTCTCGGCCTTCTTCTTGATTAGGTCCGCCAATTCTGCGCGTGTGTCCATGGTGCCCTTCGGATTGGAGTTGGTTTTGGTGGACTTTTTTGGCTTGTTATTGATGTTGTTTGTCTCATTCATGTTTTTACTCGTTGGCGAACTCATGTTTTGTTGTTTAACTTGCGTTTTGCTTTTATTTGTGTTTGGAAATACAATTTTTTTGCGATACAATGCGATTACTATTTTCGATAACTTATCGCAAACAGAAAGCAGCTGATTAACATTTCGAGCAAAGAAGAAAAGAGTACTTAACAGAAAAAAATGTTCAGCCACTGTTAAAAGAATGTTAAGCAAAATCAGCTAAATCCATAATAGATAGACGCAAACGGCGCCAAACCATCGTAAGGGCAGCTAATTCTAAGTTTTTGACAAAAATCAAAATTAAATAAAACGATTTTCCATACATTATTGTAATAAATGTTTTGAAAAAAACTAGCAAGTCGAAAAAAAATGTCAAATCGCAAGATTCTATCAAAAACTGTTAAGCTGCTAATTTTAATTTTTCGATATACAGAGCTGCCAAGCATTCAATATCGATGTTAGCGTGTAACGCGTAGTTGTCTGAGCGACAACTAGATGGCGCTAGCAAAAGAAGACGACCGTTTTACTTTGAACACTTTAAGAAAACTAATTCAACGACTTTTACAAGAACACTTCTTAAGAGACATCATTAATATGCATATGTAAATATATTGTATAGACAAAGTAGGGGCTCCGCTGCTGAGGCATTCTTTTGTCTTATTGTTAGGCAAAGTAATATTATTACAATATCCAATTCTTTCACATTCATAGGCATTTCGAGTGCGAGTCTGCCATTGACCTCTTACGTTGCTTTTTTTGATATATGCGTGTATTTCTAAACAAAAGCCAAGCCATCAAGCGCCATTAACGTCATCATTATCATCATCATCATCAGCTCAGATCATCACCGGTGGCTTGCATAGTTTATTGACCCAAGTTCTTTCTAAGCGCTGCTGCCCAAAAAGTTTGTTGAACTGCCGAAAAAAACAAAAAGTGAAGCGTTGCGGGGCTCCCTTTTTTTTTGACTCTCTTTTACTTTTTACCATTTCGCTGCTTACGCACACACACACACAAACAGACAGACAGACACACAAACGCAGCTTTGTCTATTTCACTTTTCACAGCCAGCCTCTTGTCATACGCGTCGTATGCGTGATTTTATTTTGTTGTGCTCTCTTTTCATATGACCATCTTTGGCCCAGACTTAAAACTTAATCCAGCGCAAGTAAGTAGAAAACAATATCGAAAACGATGGCGACAACATTTGAAAATGAAATCACAATGAAAATACAAAACAAAAAAAAAGAAATAAATAAAACACGAAACGGCAACGACCGTTACAAATGTTTTGCAGGCCTAAAGCCGGTAAGCAAAGTCTGCTTCCACGTATGACTGACTAAATGACTGACTGATTGACTGATTGACTGACTGACTGACTGACTGGCAGACTGCCTTCAATGTGTGTCAAAGATTGGCGCGCAAAAAACTTTCATTTTATTTAAACAAACACACAAGGCGCGGCCTGGGCGACTTGGAAAAACTTATTTTCATTTGTTTTTTTTTTTAGGCAAACATCTTTCAAGCACCCGCCCGCCCCCTTCTTCGATCTTCTTCTTCTTCTGCTTCTTCTTCTCGCTCGCCTGGCCAATTGACTGCAGTTAACAATAATTTTTATGATGAATTGCATGGCCGCGTGTGAAATCTGCTGCGGTGACTGAGGAAAAGTGGAAAACTGCCAGAAAAGTGGAACACAGCTAAAGAAGCAGCAACTGCGTAGCCAGCAACAGCAATAACAACAACTACAACAACAACAGCACAAACACTCTCGACTAATTAGCTGCGTTTTAGAAATTCAGCGGCAATGAAAACAAAATCGAGTTCAATGCTTGCAACGATGACGCCGCTGCCGCTGCTGTTGCTGTTGCACTTGTTGTTGCTGCTGGTGCTGCTGCTGCTGCCGCTGGCAACTTGTTGTTGCCGCTGCAACGTTTTCGTCGTTTTCCAAGAATCGCGCACACATGCACACACACATATACAATGCATGCATAGTTTGTTGCCATCGACAACGCGCTTTCCAATGCGAGTGAAAATTAGCTGCATTTTGGGCAAAAATGGAAAACTGTTTTCAACAAATTAACACAAATTTGCGCACATCAAAAATGCTCATATGCAAAAGCTGCTTACAAATGTGGAATAGGGGGGTGGTGGGAGAGGAGCGTGATGAGGGCGGCGCTGGCAGTGACATCATAACAGATTGACTGACAAACACACAAATGCACTTGCCATAAAGCACACACGTATACAGTCTACCCAACACACACACGCACACAACCACTCAACATATGCAAAAGCTGCTGCATTGGCGCGCTCTCTTAACTGCTGCCATGCATGCTCTCTTCCACTCTTTGCAATAATGCCAACAGCAACAACGACAACAAAAAGCTCTAGTTTTTGTTTTTGTGCACAAATGCCGGAAGAAACTTGATCTTGATTATTTTCTATGCACCACCAATGAGCACACAATGAGAGCAAGAGAGCGCGAGCGAGTGCGCAAAAAGTTCAAGTTGAATGTCGTCGTCGTCGTTGTGTTCGCTGTCGCGGCCATCGCGCTGCTCAGTCGCTCAGCGTGGGGGCTGCCGCTCTCACTCTCTGCCGCTCTCTCTCTCACTCTTTCATGCTGTCTGTGCACAAGTTTGTGTGTTTGTTTTGTTTGTGTGTTCGCATGATGGGGCGTCACAATTTGCACTGTTCGCCTCTTGTTGTTGTTTTTTTTTTTACATGCATTTTTGTTCTAGGCACTTTGAGCTTTTGCAATTCTTTTTTCTTTTTGTTTTTGCATCGTGCGATTCGCGTGCATTCACTTTGAAAACTTTGCGTGGGCATTCAAAATTGATTGAATTGTTCAATTGTATAATGAGCGCTGTACTTAGGCTACATACATACATACATACATGTGTATTTAAACATTTTAATATTCATGTGGAACAAAATGGAATGTCACGAAACGTTCTATGTCTTCTTTAGTAGTTAGATATAGAATGAAGCTTTTTTTAGTATGCAGTTTGGTCAGTTCTAACATATGTATGTGTGTGTACTACATTAAGTAACTTTTAAATAAATGTACATCAGTTTAAAACCAATTGTTATTTGCAATTAGTTTTTTCATTATAAAACCTTGATTTTGAAATGAATAGCAAACCCATTAAATCAATTGCATTGCGTATTGCATAAAAAGTGGTAAACTAGGGGTCAGATTAAGAAAAAATCAGGAGTTTATTTTGCTACAAATAGCGCTTGCAAAAGTGAAGAAATATAAAAAACTTTAAAAATTAAAGAGTAAAAAATTTCAGATGAACTAATTATGAACAACAATCAATTTTTTTTATACAAATCTGGGTTTGAGAGTGATACTGGCGCCCGCTTACTAGTCTGTGGACAGCTTATGATACTTTGGAATGATACTTACACAGGCCTGTTCCCATTTCCAAGAACCTTTCCTTCTAAATCGTTTCTCTTTTCGAATAAAATAGCAATCGTTCTTCCGTTTACATTTAAATTCTAATACTTCTCATTTCAATGTCTCAAAAGCAAATATTTTGTTACGACTGAATTTCCCTTTGATATTCGAAATTTAGAACAGCTAGTAATACCAATCCGGAATGATTTGTTAGGAATCGGAAATGGGAACAGAGCTGATAATCACCATTGTTACTAAAAACTAAAGTTACACGATTACCAACATATTTGATGTTCAATTCATATTACTTACAAATATAGATTGTCAATCTTCTCTGTAAAAAAACAACTGGGAAAGATAAAAGATTATGTATAGAGAAAAATTCGTATATGTTTTATCCATTAGTTCCGATAAACTTCAGAGATTTACAAAATACCCAAATTTATTCACTTCTTATAACAAATTCAACAAAAGTCATACAATGTTCTTCATTTAGAGGTGACATTCTATTAAGACTTCATGTTACTCAAAGCTCTTCAACTTTATTTTTCTAAATTTTTCTGTGAAAATGCATTAATGCATTAGTTTCAGTAGCCATATAGACATAATATGCGCATGCTTGTTAAGACATACTTGAACATTGTTTGAACTTCTCACCTTTTAAAGCAGACACTTCCTAATGCACTTTATGATAGAGTCATCATAGTAAGTACTTCAACTATGGTTCACCCAAGCCAACGTAACTAATTAAAAAAGCCGACTGTTTACCCAAATAAAAAAATAAACGGTTGACCAACAAAACAGGCAAAGTCGAAAAATAAAAAAAGACAAAAAATGCAATCGAAGTTAGGTAAGAGAACTGACCTTAAACAATGATGCACAGACCGACGCACAGATCTTGTGTCTGAATGTGTGTGTGTGTGTGTGTGTGTGTGAGTTGGCGAGATGCGACACAAACAACAGCCACAACAACAACATGCTTACGCACACGTATCCCACAGATAAGAAAATAAAAAAAAAACACATTCACCCAAAAACGTCGCCAGCAATAATAACAAAAGCAACAACAACAACAGCAGCAAACATTCCTTTTCAAGAGACTCAAAACAACAACAACAAACATACAAAGTTTTCAAGAAATCCAAACGAAAGCCAAGCTCTGAAAATAAAAAAGAGAAAAGCCATCAAAGCCAACTGCACCACCAACAACAACAACAACAACAACAATATATTTAAGCCAAAAAGAAAAAGCACAAGAAGCAGTTAGGCGCAGAGAGCCAGACAGCATAGTGAAGAGCAACATAAACTGAGACACTGACAAAGAGAGACAGATAGAGAGAGAGAGGTGTAAAGCGCAGGCGAATGGAGTGCACGAGGCGAATGAACTTTGAGGCGACTCGTCGCTGCCTGCGTTGGCATGAAAGTTATGCAACGCCACACCAACACACCAACACACACATACACACATACACACATACACACACACACACACGTACAAAGAGATAGAGAGGCAGACAGAGATAGACAGAGCTGAGCGCAGCTTTGCTTTCGGCTGCTCAGCGCGCGAAACAAGTTAACTGTTTTTTCTTCGGCCTCGCTTTAAGCTCAGCGACGACTTTGACTAGTTGCTGTCTATGTGCGTGTGTCTGTCTGCCTGTCTGTGTGCGTGAGTCGTTGACTTTGCATAAGTGTGCCAATTTATGAAACGGAGTGGCCTTCAATGCATCCAACTTGAAACTGATAAGACAAACAACAACAAAAAGCTTTAATTAAGCTTTTGTTTTAGGGTTTTCTTATTATGTGCACAGCTTTTGAATTTGAACTAAGTGTTTTCTAACTATAAATTAGTTATTGCGGAAGTTAAGATTATGATATCGCTTGAAATATGGCAAAAAATACCTTTTTTAATGTATTTAAAATCCACAAATGTTTGAAATCGCAACAAAGAAGCTTCTGATATCGCTTTTCTAAGTAATACTTTTGGGAAACAGAAATCCAATTAGTTCTGAAAAATATATGGCTTAAAATCGCTGAAAAAATAAAAACAATTTCAAAATGTTTAGAAATATTTTAAATTTTAAAACGTTTTAACTAAGATTCCAAAGTTTTGATTCTGACTCTAAAGTATTTGTTAAAGATTTTAAGATCAACGATAGATTATGGAAAAAATAATTAGTTAATGGGTAGATTTTTATAAAAGTGAGGATTTGAAAATGTGAATCTAAAATAGACAAGCTTATTCTTTAAAAATAGCTCATAGTTATAGTACACTTTAAGATAGATGGCTTAAACATCATACAAACTTGACTAAGATGGTGTGACGCCTATCAATTCCTGTATTAAATACACATATGTATATAAGAACAAATTCTGAAATATTAATTTTAAATCTGAAAATGATAACTTTTAAAATTAAACTTATAAGCTTCTTTAGACAAAACCATAATTTGCTAAACTTATAAGTCGCCCAACTATCTTCCCACTACTCTTCGCTTTAGAACAACGCTGTCTTTCTAGGCGATATAGATAAGAAACACTTAAAAATATTTTTGCTGAGAAGCTGCCGCTTGCCACAAATTTTGTGCTGCCCAATTCTGCGGGCCGCCAGCGCTTTGTACATCACGAATTTGCCACGTTTTTTGTATTTAGCCATTTGCAACAGCAGCGTCAGCGTTGCATTCAGCATGCAGCAAACATTACTGTACATTCACCCACTTTTCAAAGTTCAAATACACACACACACACACATAGACAGAGAGAAGCGCACGGTGAACGTTTCGCTAGAGAAACAGAAATTGCATTCTAGACGCCGCTGCTGCTGCTGCTGCAAAAAAACCAAGTTGCGCATGCGCAGCAAACGTGTGTCTATGAGTGTGTGAATGTATGTGTGAGTGAGTGAGTGTGTGTGCATGTATGTAAGTGCTTATGTGTGTATGTGTTGCTGTTGCAGTTGCAGTTGTTGCTGCATTAGAAAAAAAAAAACTGCTTTCTCTTGAGGCCAAAATAAATTCAACGAGTCTATTCGCAATATTGTGGCAGCATCAAATGAAGAGGCCATTTCAAAAAGTTGTCTAGAACCAGATAGAACTTGTCAAAATCACTTATATCAAGCAGTTAAGATATGTTTGATGAAAATTCATAATTTTTATTAAGACTATAATAAAAAGAAACTGTTAAAAACATGTTTTTATGGCAGATAAGAATTAAATATTAAAGTTGAAGATATTGTTGAAAAGATTAAAGTTGAATAAATATATTTATAGAATTTAATTCAAAAAGTCAATGGAAGTGGAATAATGAAAGGTTGGATATTATTAGCAACATTATCAATTTTTAAATACTATTTTACAAAAGCATTTAAGTTTTCTTATTTGCACAAACTGTTATGATTTGAATTCTTTTACTTAAGCTGAGTTTTTTCTTTTAAATCAATTGAGAATATCTTTGCAATCTCATTTCTCATGCGTCGAAAAATAACAAACAAAATTCTAAATCAGCTCAAATCAATAGACAATTTTTTGTTGCCACCTGGCGCAGACTTTAAATTTAGCTGTCTATCAGTGCAACAGAATCCAAGTCAAGCTTAAAAGCAAAAAAGTGGAAAATCGCAATGCGAAAATCAGCGTCAGTTTGTGTGTATATGTATATATGTGTGTGTGTGTATCTGTGTGAGCAAAATGTACGGTTATAATGCACTTCAGCATTTCACTTAGTGCACAGTTCGTTCTCTAGCTTTTCCAGTTGCCTCGTTGCATGTTGCTGTTGTTGCCGTTTGTTGCACACTCTCTGGCCATGCAAAAAGTACCGTTAGGCGAGTGTTTATTACGCTCCTGTTACAGCATACAAAAGCAGCCAGCCAAGCTAAGCTATGGCGGGGGTGAGCTAAGCGAACGTTGAGCGGTGTGTGCAAACTGTGGCAACTGCGGGACTGCAACACATTTCGCTTTGTACTTGAAACGATCAAATGTAATTTTCATATCTGAACCGAAAGGAAATTGGTTTTTGTTTTTGGCCAAAAGAAAAGTGCCGAGTCGGTCAATCGCCCAATGACCGCTGGGCGAACGTTCCAATTGCACACCCGTACGCCTCGCTTCTCTCTTTCATCACTTCTCCTTCTCTCTCTCTCTCTCTCTCTCTCTCTCTCTCTCTCTCTCTCTCTCTCTCTCTCTGTCTAAGGCCAGGGTGCAATGCATTGCTGGCAATCGAACCCAGCGATCGCTGCACTCTGCAATTTCTTTTAGCCATGGCCTTTTCTGATGCTGCCAGCAGCAAACATAATTTCAGTTATTTGCCAGCTCAGTTCCTCGACTACAACGGGCGACGGCGACTGCAACGGCGACAGCGACGGCAACAGCGACAGCGACGACGACGGCGACGGCGACTGCGACTCGCTCTATGCGCATGCGCATAGAACTTCCGGGACAACAAACTGAAAAACAAGAATACAAAACAAAACAAGCTAAAGCAAAGTTTTAATACTCTTTTCGAGACTTGGATTCTTGAAGTAATAAATAGGTTAATTTTTTTTAAAAATTTAACATATTTTATAATAAAATATATATGTTATCAGCTATCTGAACAGAAACTTAACATAAGGATTTATGTTAAGAAATATATAAACAAAAAAATGTTTATTTAAAACCAAAAATTTTGATAATTCGAAGACTTTTTCTATAATTTTAGAAAATACATTTGTTTTGTTATACAAAATAGGCTTTAGACCAGATTTTGTTCTATAGTGTTTCTAGAGGCTTCTCTAAAAAACTGCAAGAAACTTTTCTAAAACTAGTTTTTAATAAACGTTTTCCAAACAGTTTAAGAGTTTTCTTTTTGTAAACAAGAATATAAACTAAAA
Organism: Hirtodrosophila cameraria; assembly: GCA_949708635.1. Taxonomy (NCBI): domain Eukaryota; kingdom Metazoa; phylum Arthropoda; class Insecta; order Diptera; family Drosophilidae; genus Hirtodrosophila; species Hirtodrosophila cameraria. The sequence goes on from OX453091.1 coordinate 17,994,248, forward strand.
GTTAAAGTTGAACTACCTTTACATGGCTAGAGTATAAAAAGGCCAACTAACTCTAACAACAGCTACGATGGCGATGACAGCAACAACAGCAACAACAACAACAGCAACAATAACTGCGATTGCTGCAACTAAGCGCAGAATTAGGTCACTGGGAATTCTTTTTTTTTTTTTCTTTGTTTTTTGTTGTTGTTGTTGTTCTTTTGCCCATTTTGTGCAACGTTGTTTTGTGCTGTTGTTGCCTCTCGACTCTAGTTTGTGGTTAGAATTTTTACTGTTTTGGGTTTTATAATGCCACAGAGTTTGGCAACGTGCAACGATCCCAGGCGACGTCGGCGGCGTCTTATATTGAGTTGCTATGAAAATATTTGATGGTAATTTTCAATTTGTTGCACACAGCGCACACAAATTTGATTTTTTGCGCTTTGCCGCTAGGAACCCAGAAAAACTCTAAACAGAAGTTGCAAGCAACCAAATAACATAGCAAACATTTTGTGGTCAATTTGTGCAATGTGCAATGTGTTGTGGCCATAATAACAAAATGGCTAAGAAAGTCTAAATTTGTTAGACGATATAAATCAGCAGAGCGCAATTTGAGCTGGCTGCTGATAAGAATTTGGTAGTAGCTGCTGCATGCTTCAATTCGAGGCAGGTTGCAAATAGATCTGTTTGGAAACATGGCTCTAAATAATAGCATTAGAATGGTTAGCAAATGCATAGGAAAATGATGTACAAAAACTTGACTAAGTTGTTTTTAAAGTTTTAATTTTAAACTTAAAAAAAGCAACACGTGTATATTTAAGATAATATTTATTAATAGGCATGTTTACAGTTCTACTTAAAGTTTTCATTTCATTAAAATTTAGCATGCTGTTTTTATTTCACGTTTGAAACTGTTATAGTCTTTATTTTTACGATTTCCCGAATACCAATTTTGATGTTGAACGGAAGTGAGATGCTCTGTACTTAATTTAAAACTTAAGACTAAAAAACTGTTTATATATATATCTATTTAACTTAGCTTAACATGATTTTTAGCTCTTTGCAATTTGCTTCTATTTACTGTTGGCATGATTGAAACTGCATTCATTTTGAATTCTCATAGCAAACTTTATAGTTATTTGTTTAGTTTTATGTGAATTCCAGTTTTTTATTTTGAGTTGTTCAACTAACTGCCATAAATAGTCAATTAAATGAAATGTATTTTCGTAATTATGTAAAAAGTCAGCAGCTTGAAAATGCCTTTCGTAATGATTAAGTGGAAAATAGGAGAATGTTGATGAGAACTTTAGCAAACAACAAACAAATAATACTGATTTTAAGCATCTCTCATAGCCTGCTCAATGCGCCTTTCCCTCAATAATTTTCTTGGAAATATTTCTTAGACCGGTTTTTTTTTTTTGCAGCTTTGGCAGCAGCAGCAGAATTGTTGTAGTTGTTGTTGTTGTTGGCTGGCTAAAGAATCGCGCTGCAGACGCTGCACACAGCTACCGTTGAGTTACTGTTATATTCTGCAAAATGCATTGGCACGTCTCTTCGAGCCGAGAATGTCTATCTGTGTGTGCTTGTGAGAGTAAGTATCTGTTGCCTCTCTGTATCTGTGTGTGTACCAGCTCCTTTCGCTGTGCTTTTGCACACATTTTTCAAATGTAAGTTACTTGCGGTCATTGGCTTTAACTGCTTCTTGTGCTCTGTTGCTGTTGCTGCTGCTGCCTCTTCAGCTGCATTGGCGGCGACTGCGACTTTTGCTAGCCAAGTTTGCAGTGACTGCATTTGAAGTTGACTCGTGGCCATTGTGTCTATTTTATTTGGCATTAGATTCTAAGCGGGATTAGGCCTGGCTAGTTGCCTATGCATTGCCTAATATTATAAGCTGCCCAAAATAATGCGGATCTGATAGCAAGAAGTTTTTATAAACCGCGCTCTTTGGCAACGCCCAAACAAAAGACTTAGGCAACGAACTTGCCAGAACTTGCAGACCAAACTTGACGTTGGCCAAAAGAAGAGCAACAAGACAGCGCATACGAAGCTGATACGAAGCTGAGACGAAGCTGAGCCGAAGCTCAACACGAAGCTCAGCCGAAGCGCAGCTCACACTGTTCAGCTCAGTTCAACGAACCTGCGCTCGAATCTAGGCTAAACATTCTCGCGCTGACGTGCAATGAAAACGAAAAGTACCGTAAGTTAACCGCTACAAAGCGGAGGCTTCTGGAAGACGCGGCCAAGAACAACAGTGGGAAGAAAGAGAGGCAGAGAGAGAGAGAAAGGGGAAGAAAGAGCTGCGGGGTGGGAACACATTTGATTAGCGAGCGTTGGCCCAAAAAAGAAAAAAAAAGAGGCAGGGCGGGTGGTGTAGTCCGTCAGGGAATATTAGCTTGTGGCATGGCCAAAACGTGACGTTCTGTGTTGTGCCACATAGCACACACAAACACACACACACACTTACATATGGTATATATGCATGTGTCTTTGGCTGCTAATCAAAATATGCGTCTATTCCGGCATTTTTGTTGTCTGAGCGGAAGTTGCAAGCGACTTTATTAGCTTTTAATGGGAAAGTTATTAATGCGACATATTTGGGCAAACAAAAAGCAAATGAGTTCTAAGACACAGCTGAATATACAACACACACACACACACACACACATATATATTGATGGCTGATCGGATTGACGCTTTTGGCGCATTGACAGCAACAGTCAATTGTTGTCGTCTCGGGAGAACACTGCGAAAGCAAAACAAATTGGTGAAAGTTGTTGAAGACTTCTTGGCCATTTCAGCGCTTTGCTTTATATATAATATTCGCGTTCTTATTCGCTTAAAGGTTCTGCGTTCTGGCTGCCTCCTCTACCTCAACCACTGTCTCTACGCTCATTCTTTCCATTTCTTTTTGGCCATATTACAAAAACGGTCGTTGAACCTGTGCCCAGTGTCTTTTACCTCTTCAAAAAAATAATAATAAAAAAAACACTCTCAAGCATTTCGTTTTTCATCTGTAATAATTTGGTGTGTAAACAGCGCCGGCATGAAGTCAACGACTTCTGTGCCACACTTCGCTTTGGCCCCCCTCTCAGCCAGCTTGATTTGTTATCAAGCCGCACTTTTCTGGGCCCAAATCGGCAACGGCTGAGTCATCTTGTTTACGCAAAAGATCCAAAAAAACGGCAACTTCTTTATTTTTTTTTTTTTTGACAGAGTTTCTTTTCATTGGAATTGGTATTGAGCATTGTATAATTAGGCTAACAGCTCTGGCTGCAAATGACGAAAGTGTAATCGCAAACAAGTTGTCTTCAAGTTATGGAAATTTTGACCATGACACGACAACGCATAAAGCAACGATTGTTGTTCATTTTGCCTACTGTTCTTGATGCTGTTGTTGTTGTTGTTGTGTTTGTTGTTGTTGTTGTTGTCGTCTGTTGTTTCTGAGTCAGCGACCTGCAATCTGTTCTGCTTTGATTAGGGCCAAATGTGACTGAACCTCAACACGCAAAAATTGTAAACAGCTTCTGCTGGGGGAATTCTTTACTAACTTTGTTAGTCGCCGGTATTTCCCTGTCAAATGGGGCAACAACAAGTTTGCTCTACAATAGAAATTATTGTTTTAAGTTGGCCTATGAAGTCGTAAAAGATATTGACTATAAGTTAAGTAAGCCAAGCATATTTGAGAATATATTTTTTATTGACCAGATTTGATTAAAAAGAAAAAGTTTATTAATTCGTTATTGTTTGGTTTACTATAATAAATGATGTTCTTCAAAATAGTTAGTTAGTGAAAACAGTTTTTATTAGGTTCAATAGGTATATATAGAAACCAAATATCTACACTTTTTGCAATCAAAAATTTTAACAAAATATAATCTTAAATCTTCTTTCCGTAATTTCACAAAAGTACAATATTTTTAAATCAATAAGTGATCTATTCCAACTTTTTCCAACAATTTTTCTTGAATTTTGAATATAAGAAATTTCTGTTGAGATTCAATTCAAAGTCATATATTGTTTGAGCTTAAAAGCTACTACCATTTTAATGAATAGGGCAACTTCTCCCAAATATTTTCAGCTTCCATCAAGATATGTACAACTGAATTATGGTTATTATATCTTAACTAATAATCATGTGCCAAATATATTTAATGATACTCAAGCTAAGCTTTTTGCCCACAACTCAGTTATATCTATCATCAGTTGTTTTTGCAAAAACCCAAAACCTATATAAGAACTAGAGTTGCTTATATTAAAATTCTCATGCAGTACAATAAACAATTGCTGCTAACCCAAGTGATACTCGGCAGATGCAATCGTAATAGCATTTTGATGAACAGCTTTTTATCGCTCAGCCGAAATCTGTAACAAATGTAATGGCCAGAATACTTAGAGGCCACAAACAAACAAAAACATACAAGAAAACCTGCTGCACGGGGGCTCCTCCACACACATATGCGTGTGTGGAGTTTCAATGCGATGGCGCGACATTGTCGAGCTGGAAGAACGGCTCGAAGAAGTTTCGGGCAGCTCGGGAGCTCGACTTGGCTGCTTCGTAATTATTTTCATTTCTTTTGGTACGTCGGTTCTTTAATAGTGTTGGTGTTGTGTTCGTGTTGGCGTATTGCTACTCCACATTGTTAATGTATATGTATGCCTTTGCATGGCGCAAGTTCAACGCACTCGCTTGAACTGCAGAATACAAAAAAAAAAAAAAAAAGAGACTGAAGCAAAAGATGTAGATAAACATTTCCGCAACGGCGCCGAGAGCCAAGTGAAAAATCTAAGTAGAAACATTCTTTGTCAGCCAGCAGCCAAACAACAAAACAACAAAGCAACAAAAGCAACAAAAGCAACAAAAGCAACAACTAAGCCAAGAGAGTGTAACCAAGTCGAGGAGATACTTTCATTGGCTTATGCGAAATCTTTCTCTTTGGCAGTCGGGCAATGGCAAAACTTGCAACTTGCAGCTTGCAACTGGCCGTCCCAACCAGTTTTTGTTTGGCCACGCAAAAAGAAAGGCTTTCTTTCTGACCAAGCTGGCAATTGTGCAGCGCGATTGCAAACTGCAATTTGAAAGTATGACCGAGTGCCCAGACCCCCAGAGAACCAACCAGAACACACACTTACAGACTAACAATTGAGTAATTTTCTTTAGTCAGCCACTTCTTTCAAATTCCAAATTCTAAGCAACAAAAAACTTTGTGTTAAAGTTCACATTGAAGATTCTTCTGCTTGTTGTTGTTGCTGTTCTTCGTTTGTTTGTGGTCAATGAACTGCCCCGAAAAAGAAACCCAAAAGTTCAGAGCTTGACTGTTTGTTACATTCTCGGCCCGCGTCTTACATAAATAAAAAAGAAAATAAAATAAAAAAAAATATATATAAAAAAAAACTTGACGCACTTCGCTGCGTGGCTTTATTGGGCAGCTAAGGGGGGCGCTACGTGGGGGCTTTTGAAAAGTCAGCAGCGTATTAATTTTTCTAATTTGTTTGCCATGAGGCGAATGAACTTTTTGTTAGTTGGCTTTTATGTCATGTTGTTATTTCGTTTTCTTTAGCTTTTGTTTTTTTTTTTTTTCATTTTTTTGGGCTGCTATTTGGCTAAGCTATGAAGACATAATAGATATAGTCGCAGCTCAAATTGGAGTTCAAAGAACTCATTTCTATTCGAGCTCTATTGTGAGAGAATTTAAATACCTGTGTAGTGTCTAGATTTATGGAAATACGATACATAAAGACACTTCATAAAATTGGCAAATGCCATTAATCAAATTTATCGCGCCACGAACTATCTAAGATCGTAATTTAATATGCGTGTAGAGTTTTGAGCTGAATTTGATTAGTGTTTGAATTTTTTTTAAAATCAATCTAAAATGGTTCCCCAGGCGCGTGTATCCAATGCAAATGTTTAGGATTATTTTTTGTTGCAAAAAATACTAGATCAGAAACAAGATTTAATTAAACTCTTAACTGATTTTATTATGCTTTGAATTTGTATCTTAGTTTTTATTACATACGGAATGTGGGTTAAGGATTGACTGTTGTTGGTTTCTTTTTTAGTATACCAATTGGGCACGATGAGTTTAAAGAATCACTTAAAACTCAAGTCAGCGCTTAGAATATTATGTTCATTTACAGTATTTTTAAATATTAGAAATTTAAAGTTTCCATTACTACAAATAAAACCAAAATAATTAGAATACCCTCAGCTAAATTACGAATATTTCCAATTTATCTTAAAATATTAAAAACGAAAAGTTTCCTTTACTAAAAAAGAAAACAGAAATATGTATATGAGCTAACCTCTCAGAGATCATACAAATGATCCTTTCTGTTCTGTTCTTTAAGAACCCTTTTACAATTTCAGAATAAGTTGAAACTCAAAAAATATGGCGCTTATATCAAACAGCTGCTCCATTAGTTACCGTTTAACTCAAAAGGCAGCAACTGATGTTCTTCGTATCCTTATGCCATTCTCAGCCAGAGACGACCTAACGGTGCTGCAATCCTTTAACACCATTTTTATGCGACAGCTGGCCGTCAGCTTTTAAGAAATTTCCCATTCATAATTGATTTCCGTTCAACTTGAGGCAAGTATTTTTTACTTCCACATTAGACTGCCGACAACTGCTATCAAACACACACACACAGACACATAGAGAGCACTGTTTTGCATTTACAGTTATGCAACACAATGCATACAACACATCCTTTGACATAATAGCCAGAAGAGGCAAGATCACACGAAGAGTTTGAGAGGGAGGAGGCTGTGTAAAAACGAGTTTCCTGTCGCCCGTCAAGAAATAAAATTTAAATAAGAAAATAATGAAAGAAAAAAAAGTAATAAAAACCGCTATGTTGCTGCTGTGCATGTTGCTGTTGTAGGCTGTTGTTGTTGCTGTTGTTGCTCCTTTCCATTTCTCGTTATTTCACAAATGAAGCAATCGCAAAGACGATGACGCCCGCGTCGCTGCCAACGCCTACAAAAGTGCCTGAGCCTAGCTACGACAACAACAACAACAACAATGAAAAATAACAACCCAACAGACAGTTGAACAATAGAGCAACAATAAACACGCAAACAAAGGACAACAACAACGGCAACAGGATTTTTACCGTAATCCTTTCGTTTTGATCCGCTTGAGAAGTATATTTTCATTCTGACGAAAATGAGATTTCTGTGTGCTGCCAGAAGCTGACTGATTGAGCAAGGATTAGGGCCAGAGAGCTACCTGCGCAGGACATGAGTTGCTTTATTTGAATATGAGTGGCAGCAGCAGCAACAAAAACAACAACAACAGCAACAGCAGCCGGCAGGTACCGCAATTTAGCGCGGCGTCAGGTGCTGCTGCTGCTGCTGCCTGTGGCAAAAGGATAACCCATCCAGCATTTCTACTTTCTTTGATTGAGGAACAACGTGAGATTTTTACGGCATGTGGAGGCGCTGCCGTTTGATTGCGTGAAATGCGCGCGGGGAAAAGAAAATTGATATTTTGGAATGTTTACACAACCGAACTCTTTCCATATGTTGTGCAGCGGAAATGCTGTTAAAGGATTTCCATGCAGGCGGAAATGGCAGCCGACATTTAAACAATAGTTTAATTAAAGCAAGGACAAAGTCATAAAGCCATAAATTTATCCTTTGGCCGGAGCAATTTGCCGTCAAAGGGTTGACCCTTAAACCGGGCTCAAGTCTGTCTTTCGTTTTGGCAATTAGTGCAGCCTCTCGTTTCCTGGTATTTGGTGAATTGTGTGTCCTTGCACGGTAGGCAAATGTGTTTCCATTGAAATGGCACATGCAGGCGCAAGTTCGTTGCCTAAGTCTTTCGATTTTACATCAAAAGCAAGAAGTTGAGGAAAGAAGAAACTGTTGCTTAACTTCCACGAGCACAAAACTGGGAGTTCAACGAACGCACAACATTCAAATATATAATGAAACAGTCAACAACAGCAACAAAACCAACAGCAGTAAGAACAACAACAACAACAACAACAACATTGCTTGCTCTGTTACAAACAAGCGCCAACTCACAGCAGCAGCAACTGCTCGCCCTGTCCCGCCAACAATCAGTCAGTCAGTTGGGCCGCTTGCTTACAGCTACCCCACTTGCCCCCCTTTCCCCTACTTACCACTTAGCTTGCTTCACGCACTGCCCGAAAAAAGCACAGCGACAACGTGGCTGGAGATGAGTTTGTTGACCTGCCAGCTCAATTTTTTGTTGATTCGTTTTTTTTTTGGCCAAGAGACGAAAATGAAATGGAAAAGAGCGCGCAAAGTTCTTAGCATTTTTAACTTGTATATAGTATATACAAACATATATATACAAACCGAGAAACACTCTCGCCGAACACGCGTTTTCAACTCTCTCGCATTTGCTCTTGACTTGGTTTTTTGAAAAGTGAAGTGATTCACTTTGATTCACGCACAGTAGCCGCCACTGCCTCTGACGGATCTCATTGGACAATTTGGAGAACGGACAATGGACAATGGACAACGGACGGTGTACGTCGGCAATGAGGCTACAAATTACTTATATTCGCATTTTCAATAAATTATGTCGAATGAGTTGAGCAAACACTCGATGAGCAGTTACCAACAACAAAAAATATTGAATGCTAAACAAAAGCCGCTTCACAATGGAGCTGAAGTTGGAGCTGTTGGGGCGATGTTAGCTTCCATTTGCTGCGGGTGCTGTTCATTGTTTGTAGGTGTGTCTCTCGGTAGCATACGCAAATATATTCATATAATGTTAATACTCATATTTTGAGGGTGTTTATTAAGCCAGCTGCTGGTCATGCTTTCTTTTATACAAGCACTTTTTGGAGGTGGGTTTTGATCTGTCGATAAGATTGTAATGCGGAAATCAATCAGTTATGTATGTGCTGATATTATAATGCCCATCATCAATGACTAATCCATGACTGATGCAAATGTGCAGCTTGATTTACTCGGAAACGAGGGGTTTTTTAATATTGTATGAGAATTTTCTTGGGAAATTTATTTAGTTTATCATCACATTGATTCTTCAAAAAACTCTACACTTTCAACATTTCGTGACTTTGCTTAACAGCTCTTTAAATTTTACATAAGTACTTATCAACTTTTATACAATTGCTGTCCTAATCCCTAATAAACAAGATATCTTTTGCCATTTTCACAGTTAACATATAATGGCAATTCAATAATTGGCAAAACAACTAAACAAGCAAAACAAAAACAAACAATCTCATCCTTCAGAGTTTCTGCTACCTGTGCAAAAATAAATTCTTGAAAAATATGTATGACCGCAACGTTCTTAAAAAAAAGCCAGAAAAACAGAACACGGAAACGGTGAAAGTTATGAGTATGTGAGCGAGTCCTTGAACTGTTTTTATGTGTTGTTTATACCTCTGGCAAAATGCGCGTGTCGGCGTTTTTGGACCAGGTCTTCAACATGCAAAACAATGCCAAGGGACTGTATCAGGTTCGGGGTCTGACCTGCCTGCCAAACGTGACGAAAAGTTGCGTCACTGTGGCAAACTGTGATCCCTGGAAAACGTTTCGCATTGTAAATCATCCATCATGTTTATGAGCACAAGGCGAAAAAAAGGACATGCAAGCATAAAAAGAATAATGACAGCCTTGTTGGAAATTCAGTTTTTTGTTTTTTTTTGTTGGTTGGGCGTGTGCGATCATAAAAATATTTGACCCCGTAGCACATAATAAAGCAATATGACGAATTGCTGTTTAATCTGTATTTGTATAATTTATTGTTTGCGATAAGGCTCAAAGTTTGTTGAAGATTTGTGTAGTATATATAGGTCACTAGTTCCGCTTTTTAAATTGGGTCAAACATCCTGTTTCAGACTTATTTTTAAGTTTCCGTTGCAGTTCCTTAAACTTAAATAGAACATTCGCTTTTTCAGGTCATTTCCGTTTCAGTTTTTTTTTAGACAGAACTCGGTCACTTGAATCAATGCTCATTTCTAGAATGCTCGACAAAACCACATAAGGCTGACACTTCCTTTTTTTATCCCGAATTCCGAATCTTAATGCACTGCAATGATCTAAAATTACATAATTATTAGTTGCAGAGCTACCTTAAAAAGGTATAAATTGGTAAACGAAGCCGTAGCAGACACCAATACAAACACACACAATAAAAAAACCCATAAAAAAGACTTGAGAATTTTCGCGCGCAATGGGAAATTATGTATTTTCCTATTGAAGCAACCCCAAAAGTGAAATACAAAAAAAGGAAAATCCAAAGAAAAAAGGACAACGCCGACAGATGCGTCGATTGATTCAGCGATTATTATCAGTCCTCCAAAAAGGTTCTGTTAAAGGGGGACCTCATGTTGCACACAACGCGTCGCGTTTATAACTGTGAACGCTTTTGATTTTGTCAGGTGATCCTTGAGCTCCTTTTGCTGCTGCTGCTGTTCCTGTTGCTGCTCTTGCTTTTGGTGGTAGGAAATCGAAATCCTTTTGTTGAGCGTTTTACTGTTAGCGCAACGCGTTTTGGGGTAATTACCCAAAAACCTGAACTCGAAGACAATCGTGGGAGCGTTCTTTTACAGGATATACGCGCGAATCTAACGGTTCATAATTATGCAAGTTGCTGTCATTTTTCAACTGCGCACAACTCCTACACAGCACATATGTCACTCTCTATATAACTATATCCAATTTCAGCTTGTCAACAACAACAACAACAACAATTTGCAGTTATTTTCGCGATTCATCAATCAGCATTAGTCTACTCTTGTCTTCACTGAGACGTGAGCAGCTGAAAAACAAGAGCGACAACAGCTTAAGAGTTCATTGTTACAATTATCAAGTTGAAGTGTTGCCCAGCGGCAAACACAACAACATTCGACTAGCCAAACAACCTGTACCAACCATAAATTTTATGAAAACATAAATAGATATTGAGTGGGCTTAGGCATTGAAAAAATACTTAAGATTTCGCACTATAAAAAATGATAGTTTTAAGGCTTATATCACTTAGCATATGTCTTCAGTTTTGCAAAAATACTTTAAGCTAATAAATGATATTTGACCTAAATACAAACTGTTAGAAGTTCTGAGTTTTGAGTTCAGTGTATTGAAATGAATTGATATCTATATTGCCGTAATAAAAATATAAAGATATAATGGCGTATTTTTAAAAAGAATATTAATCTGTTAAGATTAACAAATAGGTTTAAAATATACATGATATTTTTTAAAAATGTGTGAGACTTTTCTAAAACATTACAAAATGCATTCAACTAAAAAATCTAGATAATATTCAAGTTAATTTGTCACAACAATTATTGCAAGCAAAAAAAAAAACCAAGATTATATTATAAGGATCTGACATAGTTGAGAATGAACCGTTGCATACTTAACTTTATATCTACAACATCAAGACGAGCTTCCGTTTGTTGCACATTGCTAACTACTTGTGTATGTGCAACATGCAACAATATCACAGTGATAAGTATTTGCAGCTTTTGGCACCACATAATCCAGCATTTACCGTTAGATTCTTGCATTTTAATTGCACTCTTAAGCAAATGTAGAGCATTTCAAGAATCTGTGTGTGTGTTTGTACTCTCTCGTTGCAATAATCAAAACAATGTAAAGTACTGAGAAAGGGATGGGGAGGGGGGGGGAGTAGGGTTCAGAGCAGCAAAGTAACAAGCGTAGGTCGTTGGCTGGTTTGGCTCTTTAGGCTCTTTGGCTGTTGGCGGATTGACAAACACTCAAAGACATGCAGAACGGGAACGGCAGAAAAAACCAAAGACAACAACGACAACGATCCGGCAAAGCACTTGGCGCTTCTCACTCTTTACCGCTCTCTATCTCTTTTCAACTTTTGAGTTGCGAATACTCAATTGTATATCGCTGTGTATAAGTGTGTGTGTGTGTGTGTGTGTGTGTATGTGTGTGTTAGCAGAAAACAGTTAACTTTGCTTTTGTGTGCGTTGGCCGCGCCGTTCTTTGCATTATTGTTGTTGGCGTTGTAGTTGCTGCTGATGTTGCTGTTGTTGCGGCTGTTGCTGCTGTTGTTGCGGCTGTTGTTGCTGCTGCTTCTGTCGGTCATTGGCTTAGCACACATTTTTCATTTCGTTGCGGAAAAGAGTAAATTCCAATGCCTCCTTCTGCTGGCCAGTCGCCACATATTTGATTGCATTTGTTAGCCGTATCTTAAAGATTGATTGCGATACAAAACTTTCAAAATTTCAGATGCAGCATACAGAGTTCTTAGTTTGTTTAAACTGTATTATACAGGTGTCTATTACTAAGGCAAACACTGAATGGCAACAAAACATTCACTTTGTCTGGCTGCCGCTGACGAATGGCAAGTTCATTGCTCCTAACCTAATTTTTCAAACATAATCATGAAGTAAATCAGGTTTGGCACATAGATAACAACAACAACAACCACAGCAGCTGCTGCGACAGCGACAACACGACTTCCAGAGACTCGGAGCCGCGCTTAGAATCTTTACAGACGCGGCTATCAAAACTATACAAGTGTTTGTGTGTTTGTATCGGTGTCTGTGTGCGGTGAGAGCTTTTACCACAAAATTGGCGCGTGTGTTTAGCACCTTTCGCGCCCCCAACTGACAAGCTGTTGGCAGCAGCAACAATCAAAGACACAGCTGCAACTGTGCTGCATAATCAACGTTTAACGTCTGCCCCTCTGATCCACTTAGACAACGCCAAAAAGTGCAGTCCCAAACTGCAGTTGGCAGTGATACAAAGTAATTGATAGCAACAACAACAACAACAGCAGCCACAGCAACAGTGGCAACAGCAACTGCTGCAAGTGGCAGGTAGTTTGTTGAGCTGGCTGAATTGGTAACTTGATGACTGACCATTATGCACAATGAGCGCAAAAAACAAACATTCGTGGCCAGATTTGGCAATGCATCAGCAGGAGACAACGACAACAGCAACATCAACATCAACAACAACAAAGATCAAGAGTAGCAACAGTTGCTTACAAGATTGGGGTTAAGACTTGCAGTTTAGTTCTTAATGTTTTGTTTGTTTTGGACGTCCTTTCTTTTTGCTAAGGAACCCGGCAAATAGGTCTATAAGAATATTCAAGTTCTGTACCCAAGAGCTCAACTATAATTTCCAATTATAAAATTTAATAGAGCTTTTTGAGTATTTATCAAAAGACTTAGGCAACAAACTTGACATCCTTAATGTCCTTAATTCTGTATGTCCTTTGCCCGAATTCGTAGCCTTTACTTTAACATACATACACAACAAGTGTTAGAGTTTTATGCTCTTCTAACAAAAGACTTAGGCAACAAACTTTAAATTCCTTTCTGTTTTTCCAAATTGTATTTGTCTCGTTTGACAAACCAATATATAACTAAACATAATATATATTTTGGCCCTGTCATGCAAAATAATTGTTAAAAACTTATTGCTCAAGCCATGTAATCAATCACAGCAGCAACATGCCCATGGAAACAAAAGACTCAAGCAACAAACTTACAGGTACATCACATAAAATACAATTATTGGAATTTCTTTTGACCGGCATAAAATTAAATGTAATAAATAAAAAGCATTTCAGCAGCACTTAAAGTTGTTGTTGTTGCTGGTGTTGTTGTTGTTATTGCTGCTGCCGAGGCTTTACCATCATTTATTTATTGAAGTGTGGCTGCTGCTGCTGTTGCCGGTGTTGCCGCTGTGGCCAATGAACTCCAGCAATGAAAACGAACGTATAAAAAACGAAAACAACAAGAACACAAAACTGCGAAGAAGAATCAAAAAAGAAATGAGCAACAGAAACTGAAACGACACAACCAACAAAATTTGGTTTCAAGAAGTCATTGAACTTGTTACCAAAAAAAAAAACAACGAAAAAACGCTCTTAACGTTCTCTGGGTGCGTGAGCTTGAAATAAACTTGGCTCGAAATGAAATGAAAAGAAATGATTGTTTGGGGCTACCAAAAATACAGAAAAAAAAGGCCGAAAAGGCAAACGAAAGAGCCATCAAAATGAAAGAGCCATAAAAGCGGGCGACGTTAACGTTTGCTCATGTCTTGGCCAGCTGTATGTTAAGCTGTGTGTGTGTGCGTGTGTGTGTATAGGTGTTAAATAATACAAGCATACATATGAGTAGGCCTAAAACGCACTTGCCTTGCTGACAACATTTTTATTTTTATACTTAATTTCATTTTTGGATAGGCATTTCATATTTATCTTTTTACTTTCAATTATGGAACTGCCAAAACTTGATATTTAACGAAAGAATGTTTTATTTTTCTGCAGGTTTTTTTTAAGACGCAATAGTTTTATGCAAATATACAACAAAAATCACTTTTATTTCTGTTGTTAAACAGAAAGGTGCTTCACAATCAACAAAATTTCTTAACGATGGCGTTTCATCATCGAAAAATCAAAATCCAAATTATAATGATGATTTATTTATAAAATATTATAATTGTTTTCATGCTCGTGGTGGCTTTTTTTTTTCATTTTTTATTTGTTTAAGAATTTATTGACCCCGTATAGTTGTAGTGTTTTTGCTTTCTATGTATGCCTCACGAACCAAAAAAGGTTCTAATGACTACAATTCCCAAGTTTCTTGAGCGTGTCTTTCGTTTCTATCTTTTTTATATATACTTTGTACGTTTGTTCTTTGGCTCTATTGTCCATTAGAAGCCGCCAAGTTTTGTGTATGCCTAAATTCTTATTTATAGAAAATGATAGTAAGTGTTGCAAAGCTAATGACTTTATTTTTTTTTTTGGTCGGCTCTTGTCTTTAGTTCTATAGGCCTTTAAAGCTTATGTTGGGTTCTTCTGATCCCTCCTACTGATTTATTATGTGCGTGCCTTTTGATACGTTTTCATAATCCTATTTCTTTGATCTTCAGCTTTGAGTCGAGTTCAAGGTTAAGTTAGCTCATTTAATGCTAAAAATATTGATTATGTTACCTTAAGTTCTGTAGAATTGCCAACTGTTTGGTATTTTTTTGTCTAAGCCCGCAGCAGCTCCCTTTGTTAATTACATTTGAGTTATGTAAATGCCAATTTCAATTAGTAAGCTTTTAATGTCTTTGTTGTAAATAATGATTTTGCATTTGTTTGATCTTTTGTTTTATATCTTTTTTTATGAGCCATGCCAGCGGAAGTCTTTTAACCATGTTTCTCTACATTTAGCCAGCTAGCTGCCCTTTGCAAATCATTACGCAATTTTTGGATTTTATCTATTGTTTGGTATGTTTTTTTAAGTTAAAACTATTTTATTAGCTTTGAAGTGTGTTTGCCATTAAATTGTAATCGATAGAAACTATTTTAATTTCAAGTTTGAGCACCCATTACAGCGTACTTAAAACTTAAATGCAATTGCTTAGTAAATACTTATTCTATATAGCCTATCTTATCTTTCTTGCTTTTGAGTTCATATAGCTTTGTTAAATTGAAGTGATTTTCATGCGGAATCGTTTTGGTCATGATTTATATTTGATTAATTTCAGCATATAAGTTTTATTCGGTTTTATTTATACAAACAATGGCCATTTATAAAAAACTATTAAATTTCATATTTTGTATCGTTTTATTGATTGCTGACATCAATATAAGTATTAAATGCGGTTTCAAAATTTTTACAAAATTTGATTAAGTTTTTAAAATTTTAAAAAAAGTTTTAGAATACCTTAGATGTTGAGCTATACAAATGATTTATGAAATTGCACTTAAAGACTTATTTCCTCAATTTGAGGCGTATGCAAATTGACAACTGGCCAGTTCCATTTTGGGCAAGCAAATAACAATAACAACAAAAACAACAACAACTCAGTTTGAGACAGTCGCCCATTACAATTACAATATGCAATTATAGCATCATGAAATTTAATATATACGCCAAAACAAACAAACAAATGACACTAACAACAACAACAACAACAACAACAACAACAACAATAACAACGACAACCAATTACATGCAATTGTGAGTGCGAGTGCTGAGAGTGGGCGACAAGAGAGCTGCGGCGCGTGCAATTACAAGTCACAACAGCAGAGAGGCCTATGTGTGTGTCTGTGTGTGTGTGTGTGTGTTAGTGAGCGCTTTGAAACGGGTTAAGAGAATGAGAACAAGTGACGGTTGGTCGCGCTTGGCTTGCGCAGATTCTAAACTTGTTAGAAGAGTTCAACAGCAAATGAGCGCCAAGATCAATGTTGCTGACGCTGCCGCTGTCGCTGCTGCTGCCGCTGCTGCTGCTGCTGCTGGCGCAAGCCTTGAAAAAATGTTGTAATTTTACGCTCGCATGCTCAATTTGTGCTCTCGCAGCGTTTGATTGCATGTGTTAGAGGCGTTTAGAACTATTGCAAAAAAAAGATGAAAAATACAAATAAAAGCACAAATTTATTGAGCAAAGAGCGAGCGCTGGCTCAGGCCATAATAACAAAAACAACAACAATAAAAGCAAAGAGCTGCTCGCTGCTCGCAGCGCTGCCGACGCACTCACCTTGAATGAAAGTTCTGGCCTGTTGCGCTCACCACACACACACACATAGAAACCAAAGAGATACCGCGACGACTCGTTGCGCTCAATGTAAAAAGGAGGCAGCAGCAGCGACTGAGACAGCGACTGAAGCAGCGACAGCGACAGCGGCTTTATGGTATGTGTGTGATCAAGAACCTGAGACACCTGAGCTGCGACCTGCATGTGTGTGTGTTTGAAGAGAAAGAAGAGTCGCTGTAGAAAGCAGCGGGCAGAGCTGTCAGTTGTCAGTGTATGCGTGCGTGCCGTGTAATGAAATGCTGAAAAAAAAAGTCTATCTGTCTGCGGCAGCGCTGCTTGCTGCTGCTTTCAGAAGCCTCTAACGACGTCGCCGTTGCTGCTGCTGCTGCTGCTGTCGTTCGACATTGAAGTCGCAACGCGACTCATCCGTAGTTCAGTTTCCCGTAAGCAACAAAACGATCGAGACATGGTTTCGTAAGCAGCACGCGTTACGTTTTTATTGCTTTTAAGAAGACGCACGACGACGATGAAGAAGTGAAGAAGAAGCAGCAGCAGCAAAATAATAGTGCAAAACATACAACCTAACTAAAACAAAACCAACAACTGTGCAACATTGTTCAAATAACAACAAAACAAACATATCTAATACAAAAGAGGGTGCAACAAAATTAACCGAATTTGAGCGCAAGTGTTTTGCATATTGATAAGACTGCCTCTTAAGTTATCATTAGCCAAATTCGCAAATATCTTAAAGCTAACATATAATTAGGCAATTAGTTCAAATTATCAAAACCCAAACCCAAGTGTGTGCACAACAAGTGCCAACAAAAAGAAGATGTGCAACAAGTGTTTATTATAACTAAAACAACAACAATAACAAACAGCATTTAAGCATTTGGATTTATTACGTAATGGATTTAAAATTAGCAACAACAACAACAACAACAGCAGCAAACATAACAGCAGCAAACACAACAGCAACAACAATAACAACAGCAACACGGATATGCATTTAAACAATGAAAATGGTGAGTGTTCCTTTTTAGTATTTAATGTTTTCTTTTTTGTCATTTTAATTCTCAAGTTTCAGCTTGAAATTTTAATATATAATATAGCTATATTATATAATATATAATATAGCTATAGCACAGTTAATCATACCAGCAATCTTTCTACATTTCCCGAAAGTTCTGCAAGAAAGCTTTTCACAAAACTTACCAAACTTGTTGGACATACTCTCAGATTTTACTAGAAACTTTGTGCTTAAAGATGTTTATGCTTTTTAACTAACATTTTTCAATCAAAGAACTTTATTAATCTACAAAACTTAAAGGCAAAAGATACACATTTTATAATTATCTATCATAAAAATGAAAAAGATTGTTTAGAATAAAAGTAAACCCCGTCTAGAACAACTATATTTAGCTTTAATGCATTAAAAACTCTAATTTCAAATCATTTTTAAATTGCAAAAAACCCAACTAACCTCAAAAAACTCTTAACTATCGCAAACTAAACAAATAATTCTATTAAATCTAAGCTCGCAATGACTAAAATGATGTGATTAATGATGATTTTTTTTTACATAATTACGATCAGAGTTTAATTGATATGTCTGTATAGACTTCCTGTTTTATCTTAGGCATTACATAATATAACCAAAAACAATACAAACGTATAAATCAGTAAGTAACTTTTTTTCTTTCTCAATTAAAGCCACAAGCAACATTGCCAGCAGCGACTTTAATTGAATTATTCATTCTTATTAATGATAAATATCAATTTGATCATTTGCCAATTGTTTTGTTTTTAACACTTATTCTATTCCTGAATTTCAACTTCTCATAAATACATTGTTTCCAATTGCAAAACAAATAATATCTTGTCAATTATCTATTTTTTTTTAAATATGAACAAACAAGTAAAAACTGTTTAACAAAAGATGGACATAAGTGCGTTTAATTTTAAACCATGATGCTTTTAAATATATTCTGAAGATGAAGACTTTCTACAGTGAATTATGCTAATGCCATAATGATAGTATTATATAATCAGCCAGTGGGTAGCACCAAAACATGTTTTAAGGTAACAGACAACAAAAAAAAAAAAACCATACACGAAATAGGCAAAAAGCCCAAAATGGTGATTAATTACTGACAGACTGGTAAAATGTCTTATAGAGGTTCTTAAGTCATAATTTATGAGAAATTTTATTAAAGATTAATATTTGAACATTGGCTGCTTTCTGACTCAACAATGAAGAGCTGTTCTAGTGTGGCATAGCATTTCATTTGATATATAATATATTATATTATATTATATTAATAAGCAACAACAACAACAAAAACTAGCAAAGTGAGCAGCAAAAATAATTAGACAAAAACCAGTTTCTGGCCTTAAACAAATAAACACAGCAACAACAACAACAAATGGGCAAACACCCAGCATATAGTATATACAGATATATACATATATACAACTTTGTATATAAGAAGAGTTAGGTAGAGAGAGAGAGAGACGCGCAAATAATTGGCGACGTAAGGCAGAAAAACCTTGACTTTGACTTTAAATGACTCGCAAAGCAACAACAACAACAACAACAACTACAATAAAAGTTGTGATAAATTGTCTAAACAAAAACAAAAATTGAAATGAAATCGAAACGTGGCTCGACGCTGCTGATTTCCGAGAGATGAATGAACAAAGTAAAAGCAAAACGCAAAAACGCAAAAGGCGCAAAGACAAATCGCAAACGCAAAAGCACAAAAGCAATAGCAAACAAATGCACATAAAGCACAATTTCAATATCAAGGTCATTAGCTGCTGCAGCAGCAGCTGTCCAAAGACGCAGTAGCCACCTGTTGGCTGTTCAGAAAGCAACAACAACAATTCGAATTGATTTTAAATGGCATATTGAGTGTTAGGTAGGGTAAGGGTGTGTGGCGCCGTTAGGGGTGCTCAATATTATAGAAACAGCAGGCAAGCAGCTTATTTTGCAATTTAAATGAGACAGCAGAAAGCTGCGCTTGTTGTTTGTTTGATGTCATTTAAAAAGCTTCTTAAGTTTTAATTTGGGCAACACACATAACACATACAAACAAAAGACACAACTTGAGTTCAATGACCAAACAAAAGACTTAGGCAACGAACTCAACCTCAGCCTGGCAACGAACGGTTTTCATTTTCATTTCTTGGACAAAGCGCTATGCGCGTGCGAGCGAGACGGAGCATATACAGCATATACATATAGCAAGAAGTCTAGGCATTAGAATGATGTTGGCAAGGGCGCGACCAAACAAAAAGTGAATCTGCCGCTTCAGCGAACCAAACCAGTTCAACGCGGCGCAATTTAGTAACAAGCAATCCTTGTGGCAAATAGTGGGCCTGCGTTGGGGCAGGTTGTGTGCCGGCGGTACAGGCAGGCAGTACAGCAAGGTAGCCTCAGTTTCAGCCTCAGCATCGGCTTGGGCATCGGCATCGGCATCAGGGAATCATTTGCCGTGAAAAGGGCGTTCAACTGGCAAATGCTCATGGGCACATGGCCTATGTGCATGTGTATGTGTGTGCGAGGTTCTTGCACTTGGGCCAGAACGCCAACAACAAGTTCTTGGCGTACTTGGAGCATGCAGCAGCAGCAGCAGCACAGCAGACTGCAATGTTTTTGTATCTTGCTGTTGTTGTTATTCTTGTTCTTTTTTCTAAGGCTGCACGTCACGTCATGAAAAGGGAATCAAATCACTCTTACTCTTTGCCGCAGCCAACTTCACGAGGTTATTGACTTTGCCTTTTGGCTTTGACTTTGGCTTTGGCTTTGGCTTTGCCTTTTGCTTTCTTTGTTGCCCGCCAAGAGCAATTAGAATTGTTGCTGCCCAGGCTGCCAGCTGCAGCAGCTTCAAGACCAATTTCTGGACATGCACTTGCCACGCATTGCAACTGCCAGACATGCAAGTCATGCCTGCCAGCTTCAACTGCAGCTTCAACAGCAGCTTCTACTGCCGCTTCAACAGCCGCTGCAACTACAGCTTCAATTGCAGCTTCAATGCTTAAGAGCATATCGCGCACTCACGCAGCAAAGAGAACGAGCGCGCGCACAGGTGGCTTAAGAGAGCTAAGAAGTGCTGCAGAGCGAGCGAGCGGACCAGGAAGAAAGTGTGTGCAATGGCCAACATGCAAAAGAATGAAATGAAAGACGGCAAAGAGACGGCATGAAAAGAAAACAAGTTCGCCAGTTCAATGACCGACCTACTCAAGCGCGTTATACGAACAAATACGAGCACAAGAGCGCAACAGTGAGAGAGAGAGAGGAGAGCGGAGAGCGACGCGGTGGCGTTGCGTTGCGGCTTCGTGTGTGCGCTTCGTTGAGAGCGCAAGCGCATGCGCAGAGTTGGGCTGCTGCTGCTGCTGCGTCGCGACTTCGTGCTGCTTTTGTTGAACTTTGCGGCGACAGGTTCTGTGTCATGTTATTGTTATTGTTGTTGTTGTTTCGACACTATCGCGTGTGGCGTTTTGCTGTTAGCTGTAAATGCAGCCATTGTTGTTGTTGCTGCTGCTGCTTCTTTTGTGCATTGACTGTGACATTGACTGAGCCAGCAGCGCTGATAAAAAGCGCGCCGCCGCCGATCAGCGCAGCTCAGTGGGTGGGTGGTGCTGTGACAGTTTGTTAATACCCTGTAGTCAATAAAAACTGGATAAATGAGTTATAAACAGCTGTGCAAAAGTATGGAAAAGTTAGAAGCAGGCATGTTTGACCTCAAAACACATATATACCTGATTCCCTTCATATGCCAAGTCGATTTAGTCACAGCTTACAGGGCATCTTCTAGTCGAGTACTAACGACTGTTATTTCTATCTATCCCTTCATATGCCAAGTCGATTTACTCACAAAAACTTATCTCACAACACCTTACAGGGTATCTCCTAGTCGACTACTATCAACTATTATTTCTATCTATTTTTTTTTTGGACTGGCTCTTTTGTTTCGATAATTGTTGGTATTGTAATTATGCTCATTTACGCGCCTTGCATACGTAAATACTATCAAAAGCGTTACGTTATGCGACCCACGACCCACTGTAATTGTTATTTTGACTATGACAAAATGACTTTTGTATAAGCGCACACAATAAAAAACTGTGTAGCGGTATTTTATGAGCTTCTGCTTCTACCTCTACTTCTTTTGTTTCTCCTTACTTATTTGTTTTTACAGTTGTGCATTAAAACGTGCTTGAAATCTTTATTAATAGAGACGTTAGTTTAATAATTGCTGGCTTGGGGGTTAAGCTTTTTGACTTTGTGACTTTTTGGAGCTTTAAGTGAGTGCAGTTTGCATAATGTTCATGTGAACACTTCCGGTTTGCTGCGCTGTAGTTCATTGTCAACTGTCATAGGGTAATAGAACTATAGAACTACTAGAATAACAACCCCTTAGCTTAGCAAGCTTTTGAGTAGAGCGCTGCGTTGCGGCAAGAGAGCGAGCGAGAGAATACTTTGAGCAGCTCTGCAATGCAATTTTGATGCACTGCACGAAATTGAAACTAAGGGTATTAAATTTTGTGAATAAGAAGTAAAGTTATTGAGTACTTTTTGATGGTTGCTATGTTTTCGAACTAAGCAAGTGTTTTTGCCTGTAGATAATGTAATTATAATGTATTTATATTATTATTAATATGTATTTATACATCGGGAATGTAAATTCTTATAAAACAATATAGTTTCTCAAGAAAAAAGAGGCTTTTCTACGATAAAGAATATATTATTATTTAATTATAACTTAAATCTTTGAAATATGTACAAGGAGTCCTTATAAAGTCTCTATCTCTCTCACTTAAACCTAACTCAATAATTACTTTCCTACAAAGCTTACTTAGTATAGCTTGTCTAGCATATCTTTCAAAAACTCAACCCCCAAAAACCAATACGAATACACTTAAAAAATACTGTTAGCTTTTTCGAGACCTAGCCCAATAAACCCGCTTTTGTAACCCAGACTGAACCCAATGCAAATCTCAGCGCCACAGTCGCAGCGCTGCACAGTCAGCGTCACAGTCAGAGTATATGCAACCCCTGGCAGCAACCCCTAGCAATGACTGCAGCACTGCAGCTTCTTGCAGACGAGGCTCGACTTCGTCGACGCTGGCGACGCTGACGCCGCCCTTGTAGCGCTGCTTTTGTTGTTGCTGTTGTTGTTGTTGTTGTTATTGTTGTTATTGTTAAATGCGCGAGTTCAGCTCATGCCAAGTGCAAGTGCCAGCCCCACTACAGCTCCCCCCCTTTTGGCTGCTTGTTTACTGTCTGCGCTGCGTTTTGACTGCATTCAACTGGCGTCGCAACGTCACGTCGCTGCCGACGGCGACGTCAACAGCGACTGCGTGTTGGCCAAGTGGCAAGCAATGAATTGGCAGTCGATTCAGTCCTGACTCGGGATGTTAGCGCGTTGGGCAGGTCATGTCTGGCAGGCGTAGCAGCCGCGTCGCGTGGACCAATACAAAAATAATGCAAAACAAAATTTAATAAAAAAAAATATAGAAATAATTTTATACATAAAAATCAAAAAAATTGATATACCACAAAATGTGTTCAGCATGCAAAAATAATGCAAATAAATCGATATAGTGCCGTTTTAAGTGTAAGATTCTAGTGTATAAGCCTTTTGCTCCTGTATATAATTATATATATATAGCATATATTCCAACAACAACAACATACAAAAACATACTGTGCAATGTGTTCATACGGACGTAGAACTCTTTACTTTGATCGTATCTATTTTCGCGATATGTTTGCGATAATCAGTTTCTTCAAATCGCGTTTAAAATGTATTTTGGCCAATACTTGAGCCCAAAAATGAGACTGAGCAACAAAAAAAAAGGAAAGGGTTCAAAAACACCCAAAAATCAAATCAAATCAAAAACATAAAAACAAATAAAGGTAAATAACAACAAATGAAATTAGTTAATTATATTAATATTTGTACTTTTGCTTTTGTCCTGTGCTGTGCAAAGAGCTGCTGACCATGTCCTAGCGCACCATAAAGCGCCTGACGCAAGCCGCCTCATGTCCTGTGAAAGTTTTTAGTAGCCAAATTGCTGCTGCTGCGGCTGCTGCTGCTGCTGGTGCTCCTCTCAGTTCAATAACCTTCCAAAATAGGCAGCCAGTAATGGCAGCGTCGAGTGTTCTGACTCCAGTGCCAGACACAAACAACAACAATGAAGTCTGCTGCTATTGTTGTCTCGCTTGCACGCATCGAAATCGAATCGCTTCGTCCTGTCTGAATGGCTCTGTGCAAAAAATTAAAAGTGAAATTTTTATGCTGGCGCCTGCGCTGCGCCTCAACATTTATACTGGCGCTGCATTCAGGGTCCTTGCCCGCAGTCGCTGCGCTGCTCTCGATGTTCGCTGTCGACGTCAACGTCAACTGCACACTGTCAAGACCACAACCCAAAGCGCGACTGGCAGCGTCAACTGTCCAGGCCAGCCCAGGACCTTCGTTGTGCTCGTCCTCGTCTGCTGCTGCTGTCGCTGTCGCTGCCGCCGCTGCCACCGCTGCTTGCATTGTGTGTACAGCTTTTGCTGTCGTTGTCCTGTCGTTTGTGTGTTTCGCTTTCCGTATTGGGTGTGTATACCAGCAAGCAGCCGGCAAAAGCCGACGACCGTGCAACGTACGTGCCCAGAGTTCATTGAACGCGCCAGCGATTTATGTATGAAAAGCGAAAAGGATAATGAGCAGCAGCAACAGCAGTGGCAGTGGCAGCGGCAGCAGCACCAGCGGCTGCGTCGGGCCCTGCCCCAACATAATGTGGCAACATTGGCTGGCTGTGTCTGCGGCAGGCAGCGGCACTTGGAAACTCCGAACTCTGGCGTCGTCTGGCGCTCAAAAGGGTCGTTCGCCTTTTCTGTTGTCTGGCTAAAATTTTACTTTGACTTTTTTCCTGGCCAAAAACACCAGCCAACCACCACCCACACACCCACACACACACACACACACACAGCCAGTGAGTCTGCTCCTGTCTGCCTACAGCCCCTCTTCCCCCGCACACTTTTACGTCTCGAATTTTATGCGCATTTTCAATCGCTTTGTCGTAGGTCGTGTTTGTTGTTGTTGGTGTCGCCAAGGCAATGTCGCCCACAGGATTATGCGAGGATATTTAATCCGCTTTGCTGGAGCTACCTGTGCGTCATATCCTTAATCTGCTGCTTCTTTTGAGCAAAGTTCTTTTGACATTTTTCTTATTTTTTATATTTTAATTGCTTGAATGTGACAAAATGGTTCTTTTGAGCAGCCGTACGTTGGCAGTGTGTAGCCATGACATCATAAATGTCCTGACAGTGTCCTGGCCCATGTTGCATGCAATTGTGCAAACTGTCTGTGCATTTGACCTTTGGGTTCAGTGACCCGCCACACTGCATGTTGACGATGATGCAATTATAGCTAGGCGTGCAGGTTTAAAGGAGCTTTATTTAAATGGGCTTAGTTTATAATTTAATAGTTAGCTTTATTACAAAGTTGTAAAGTTGTTTTAAAAGGTAAAAATACGTTTAAGTATTGGAAAACTGTGATGTTATAAAACAGTTTTTCATATTTTAAAGTCTTTAAAAGTTTATAAAGCATACTTGCAGGCGTCTTTAAAGTGTTTTCTTTGCAAATAGAAAACTTTTTAACAGTGTATAGCCAAGTTTTTTGTCAGCAAATATGCTGTTCTAATCAAATTATAGGACATTATTTTTGTATAATCTAAACAATGTAACTATCTAAACAGTGTTTGATTAGCATCAAAACATCAGCAACAAAATGTAAAACTTTCACTGCGCAATAAGCTTAGAAAAACTAAACAATACAAATTTCACAGGGAAAATTGCAAAAAAAAACAGCTGATAAGAAAAATGCATAGCAAATGCAAAAGTAGAAGAAGCAGCAGCAACTGTAACTGTAACTAAACTGAACAACTGATAAGAACTAAGGGGGTATCAAAACAATTGCATTCAATTTATGATTAAACGACTCTAATAAAAAAAAAGTCAATTAATATATGAGTATGTAGCAATAAATGTCACTATATAGCTATATATATACATATATATAAGGTCTGCGCAGATTTAGAAGCATTTTGCAAAAGGCAAAGCAAATCAAATCAGGCGTATACAATATCAATTGCAAAATAAAATATATAAAAATATATATATTGTTATATATTTATATAGAATGGACAGACAGGTTTTTTTTTTTATATACTTTCGCTTTTTATTGTTGTTGCAAAAATTGTTGTGTTTTAAAAAAAAAGCGAAAAAACCAAAAAACAGCGAGAGCGAGACTTGAGTACAGTGTGCGCTACAGTGAGGCATATGAACAGCGACAATAACCAATTAATATGCGAGCAGCGAACAAAAGCAACAGCCAATTGATAAGCAGTAGAAGAGCACAAATAGAGAGAGCGAGAGTGAGCGAAATTGCATTTGTATTGCACATGCGCTCGGAAAATTGAAACTGAGCAACAAATTTTCAAGGTTAAAGTGCAACGAAACCGCAACAATACTTTTACAGTCACATGCAACCCTAAGTGGGTTGAGCAGAGGGTTAGGGGTTGGGGGTTGCTAGCGCTCACTCTCTCGCTCTCTCTCTCTAGTATGTATACATATTTGTTTAGCAATTTTAATTAGCATTGAATTGAATTATAATTTTTTATTTGTTTTTTGTCCTTGAAGCGCAAATATTATTTACAAAACTGTTTATTTTTTTTAAACTTAATTTCATTTTATTGTTGCTTTTATTAGATAATGAGCGTCAGCTAAACGAAAAGATACTTTGTCGCAGTTTTCAGATACTTTACGTTGCACACTTTTTTGTTGTTTTTTTTAGTTTTTTGCATTTTTGCATTCTGCTCGCATGTTCTCACATTCTCGACTTGTGACTCAAGGTTAAGATGATGATGCTGTTGCTCAACTCGACTGACTGACTGACTGACTCGCCACCCAGCCAACCCCCCAGCTTCTGCTACAACAACAACAAAAGCTCTGGCAATTATAATACACACACACAAACTGACTAAGCACACAATTTATATTTTATCAGCTGAATGCACCACCCGCACCCTTTAAAACGCCCCCTCAGACGGCGCCCACCTTTCCGCCCCCCCATTTGTTTGTCTCGTTTTCATTTCGTTTTTGCATGCACATAAAATAAATGCAAGTACTCAAAAGTTACAACAATTCTGTCAGATATTTGTCGCGGTTTTTATTATT
The DNA here is from genome assembly GCA_949708635.1 of Hirtodrosophila cameraria. NCBI lineage: Eukaryota > Metazoa > Arthropoda > Insecta > Diptera > Drosophilidae > Hirtodrosophila > Hirtodrosophila cameraria. The sequence goes on from OX453091.1 coordinate 18,020,929, forward strand.
GTTTTGTTGTTATTGTTGTTGTTGTTATTGTTATTGTTATTATTGTTATTGTTGCTATATCTCTAGCCTCTTTGCATTTACATTTCCGGGTTGGTGCACGCCCGGCGAAATATTTTCGTAGTTGTTATGTAGCTACTCGCAAATTGTGCTGTGTGTCTTTTTGTTGTTGCTGTTGTTGCTTGTATCAAGATGCATAAACATCATAATTTATGCGGCAATTAACCAAGTGTGGCAAGTTTTCAATCAGACTTATGCAAACATGTCATATATCATTAGACAAATGTGCTTTAGACATATCAAGAGAGTAGAATTAGATTGATTATGCCTGAAGTTTCCACTTTCTAGAAGTCAAAACTATTTCAAATTGATAAATAATAAGAAAAACTGTTTATTTTCAATGCAATTTCATTTGTTTAAATAAAACATTTGACTTAGCTGCCTAAAAATGTTTATAAACAAAAGTTCGAGGGCAATTAACTTTGCATGTTTAAATATATCCAAAAAAATACATTTTATTTTTACATTATTTGAGGCCAAATATATTGCATTAGTCAGCCTTATAAATATTTATTAGCTATTAAAACTAAACTGCACACAAATAGTTGTAAAAATTGGAATTTTGTTTTTGAAATATATTGAAAAATAAAGTTTATTTGAAATGTTTTAAAAGAATAACAGCACTTCCGCTTGTATCTTACCTGAAAGGCACTTGGAATTCACAATTGTTTCCTAACTGGTTCAAAGTGCCTGCTCTTGAGTTCACTTTAGATAAAGCTGCCCTTGGTAAAAACTTTCTTATAGCTAAGCTTGGGCTACTACTTGACTGAATTGATCACAATCTCTAACGATAAAATTACATGGTTTTTCCAGCGATTATTATATGAGTTTTGATAGTGCAGCGCTTTATAACTGAATCATCATGGAAATACACAACTACCAAGTATTGCCTAGACGATTAGAAAACGCTAAATACCAAAAAGACTTTTAGAAAATGCAATATTCCAATCTCTCCACCCATACTACTAACCATTAATAAACAAATATTAGCATTACACTTATAAATACATCGTAAAATTTGTTTATTCATTGAGACTACTTAACAGATACGCGTAGATTTCCTAGATAGCGCATATATATATAGTTTTGCAAGGCCACACAGGGCGTGCGTGCGAGTGAAACAACAACATATATATATATAGAGGGGCAATTTATGGCCGCCGCTGCAGCAGTTATCAGCATATATATATATATAGGTAGTATTTGTATGGCATATGGCCTGCGGTTGGTACAGTTCCCGTTGACTAACGCGCACTTGTCCTTGAAATGAAATATCGCCATTTGGTTTATTTGTTTTTTTTTTTTTGTATTTTTTACGTTTCGCAACGCTTCCCCATTGCAATTTGATAAAGATCGATGCATCGACGACGACGACGACGACGACAACGTTGCGGAAGTTTTTTTCACAGTCTAGAATAACAAAATTATTATGAGCATTGCATTTACATTCGCACATATTTACTTATATGCATATACATATATATATATATGAATATATAGTTAGGCGCATAGCTGACATGGCAGCGGCTACACACGGCGTATGCGCAATGTGCAAAGCTTATCAAAATTCAAATGCGCTCGAAGACGACAACGTTGATGACGACGACGACGACGACGGCGACAATCGTCAGCGGGTCGTCTGCGTTCAAGTTGAATGTTAAACTCGGTTGACTTGACAATTCTCTACAGAATAGATAGTTTTTTAGAAAATTGTAGAAAGGGTATATTGAATTTCTCTATGGGTATGTAACATGCAAATTGCAGCAGAACATAAAACAAGCTAGAAACAAATTCATTCAACTGGTTGAATAAGAATTATGTCAATTAATAATTGTTATAATAATTTTTAAAAATTTTTAAGTTAGTAATTGTAGTAATTAACTTTGAAAATTGTTATTTTAACTACTTATTAATTGTTCTTTATTTTTTTTTTAGTAAATTATTAATATGAACGCAATCATTTCAATCACATCAACAGCTTTTTAAATTTTTTTAGTTTATTAATTTTTTTTTATCATATATTTCACACAACTGAAACTTATTACAGGGTATGCAATAGCTTTGCAACTGCCGCTCAAACTATTTGTGATTATGTCGTGAACACGAAATGCGTTCGTGTTTGTATGGCAATGTGTTTTGCGTGTATGTGTGTGTGTGTGTGTCTGCCTCTTATTTATTTTTAATTTGCTGCGCCACTCTAAGCAAATTTCCCGTTCAATTTGTACAAGCACCCCTCTTCCAATCCCCCTATGCGCCCTACGCTAATCGCGTCTCGTGTCCTTCAAATGCAATTGTGCGATGATTAGAAACGCAAAGCGTTGAGCTTTTTACTTTTTGTTTCTAATGCGGGCAACTCTTTATAAATATCGTACTTACATGCATACAAATGTATTTACATACATACATTATGCATTATCTAGGTGTGTGTGTGAGTGTGTGCAGCTGTTTATTTTCATTTTCGCAGCGATAGCGAAAAGCTTTTGCTTGCATTATCTGCACACACACACACACAACACAACAGCACTGCACTTTTTCTATATTTATGCTCTGTTCTCTAAAGGTATAAGAGGTATATGAGTTTTGTGCAAAAATAGGTAAGCATACTTATGTTCCTTGGAAAAAGCAAGTATCTCAAATATCCTTCATTCTAAAACTATAGTCAATGAGTTGAATACAAAAGCTGAGTTCAAAAAAAGACACTTTTACAACCAACTTTATCTGTTTTTACAACAGAAACAGAGTATATGGCAGCCTATAGTTGCCTACAGCAAAGTTCTTAATTGCTTTTTTGTTTATTAATACTTTGACTTCCTAGAGGCAATACGCATCTGTTCTATGTTGGTCGCGCCAATTGCATTAGCCAATTTTGGTTATAGCTGCGGCGAAAGTCCCTGCAGAAAAACGAAAGTACCAAAAATAAAAGCGCAAAAAAAGTGAATAACTGGCTGCATTTCGTATGGCGCCAATAGCCATACACACACCCTCAAATACCATTACAAAACACACACCCACACAAATGCAAAATTGTAGCTAGCCAAAATACTATTCGCACATTTCCGCACTCATCAGAAAATAGAATCAAAGTGCACGATTGTAAATGCAATTGCAAGTGCAAGTGCAGCACGGACATAAAGATACAGTATCTATAGCTGTATCTGTGCCTTGTATCTGTATCTGTATCTGTAGCTGTATCTGTATCCGTATCTGTGTGCATTTGCATCCGTGTTGTATTGCCGCCATTGCCATTTGCCAAAGTCTGGGGCAAAAAGTACACATTTATGCTGCACGTCGCCGCAGTTCGCATTCTACGTGCGTGTAGCTCACAGATTTAGTTACGGCAAAAAGTCCCAAAAAAAAAAAACCATATATATATGCATATATATAACATTAAAATCTACATTTACGTACGTTTTACCGCAATGCACTGAAAACTTTTGGGTGAGTGTTGCTGTTTATGAAATATGTATTTATGATTGCAGTTTCCAAGTGGCTTGTAAATAATAAATAGTAGACTTATCAAAAATAAGCTGTTGATATAATCTGATAAGATTCTAAATATATACTTGCTATATCAAATTAAAGTTCCGCATTTGTGCAGTTATCTGCAAGGTAATGCAACTTATTTTAGTTGTTCTACGATTTAAGTTTTAGCTTTTAAGCTTAATTCAGCGTGTTCTGCAACTGTTTGGGAATTCTAGTGCAAAATATATGAGAACTGAGTTAACCTTTATTTACAATTTTATATAATGTTTCAAATAAAACTTTGAACAAATAAAAAGGAAACAAACAAAAGCAGAAATAAGTATTCAAACCCTTTTAACTGATGTTAAGTAATCATTGAAACCCTTATAAATAAAAAATATATTTATTTTCAGACTTGGTTTTGATTTCTTTCTGCTTTTATACGCAACTAAAATCACATTTCCTCTCTATTATGCCAAATATTTGAAGAAAAACTTTTAAAACACTCTTATCAGTTTTTTACTTCGCTTCAGATTCATTTTCTTATATCCGTACAGTATGTCAGTTGTCTTATACAGGCTCAACCTTAGCTGAAAGCTTTTCAAAAGTTCTCTCTCTCTGATTTTGCAGCGATCTCAGCTTAGCACTTAAATTGAAATTGCTGTGGCAGACATCTGTTCTCAAGTTGCCAATCCAATCAAATTAGGCTGCAGCTGGAAAGCTTGCCACATAATTGGGCAGCGCTGCTTCTGTTATCTGTCAGCATCAATCACACTTGTGGCATTGTTTGCTGCTGACAGGCATCATCTTGATATTGACAGTTGCACTTCCTAGCTGAGAGGGGACGAGGGGCGTAGTCAGCCTTGCACAATAAATTTATGATTGTGCAGCGGAGCAAGAAAAAACAAGAAATAGGCAAACAAAGAAGAGATGACAAAGTAACGTTAGATTGCAAGCAGCAACAGCGACAGCAGCAGCAGCAGCCGCCCTGCCGGTTTGCGCAAAGCGCAGTGCAAAACGAAAGCTTTTGCTCAAAAGCGCAACCCTTGACAGAGCTTGAGCGTTCAAAGTTTTATTTCGGCATTGCGTTGGCGTCGCAGCTGTAGTTGCAGTCGCAGTCGCAGTTAGCTTCGCAGTCGCTATTGCAGTGAGTGCATTTCGTGCTAAATAGCCGGGTTGGGCTCTCTTTCTCTCTGAAAAACTATTGGGCGCAGACGGTGAGTGAGCTTTTGCATTTTTATTGAGCATGGCGCCTGTGCCGGTTGCAATATACTCACACTTATATAGTACTCATATATTTTATACTGTTACTCGAACGTTGTGCTCAACTATGTGGGTCAGTAGTAGGAACACTCGGTCCGCGCCTGTGTGGATGGGCACAACGTTTTTCATTCTAAACTAACTTGCACACACACACACACACACAAACACTACACATATTAGTTTTAATAATATTTTCGTTGCTGTCATTTTGGTTTTTGTTGTTGTTCTCTCCTATACCTATTATTGTTGTTCTTGTTTTGTGCACTAGACATATTTCCGCATAGCTGCATTTTTTTGTTTTTTTGCTGAGCGCAATATTTATTTACGAGCGCGCCAGAGAATCCAACGGGAAGACACAAAAATCACACTAGTTTTTATAGTCGTCTCCGGTTAGGTTGGTTCAGTGCAATTGAGTATGCGGTGCGGTCGGTTGTTATCGCTAACGGTGTTTTTTTTGCACACCGCCGGTTCTTAACAGAGTACACAATGCATAGCAGTTGAACTTCTACATAGCTCAAAAACATCCTTTTGGCATAATATTTCGAAATTTTATATTTATAATTGCAAATCTTTGCGCTCGTTGGCAGTGAAATGTAAAAACGTTTGGCTGGGCTACGCGGCGTATGCGTAATATGAGTATATATCGAGCACGAGCAGCCAGGCAACGAAACGGAAAGTGATGCGTAATTTGCCAGCACGAACCAAAATCCAAAAATATATATATATATATATAGTATATATAAAAAAAGGCAATAATTGATTAATATTATTCAGTATGGCAAGCGAGCAAAAGCAGCTCAATTAACAGGAATACATTAATTAAGCATTGTAGTATGCATTATAAAAATCACGAGTATATAATTGTTTTTAAATCAGCACAATAACAAATAATCAAGTTGAAAAACGAAAGTACAAAACGCAGTTGGCCAAAAAAAGCACAAAGTGAGTGTCAAATTTTAATTGAGCTGTACTTTTTTGTTCAAGTTTTCCTATCCTTCAAGCATTACAAGTGTAAAATTTGGTTTGACAGAATTTGAGTTAAAGGGGTGTTAAGATTTGCCTGTCTAAATGCCCCTGAACGTGAACGCATAACCTCCATTAAGGCCGCAATCTTGAACTATGCAAACACACACACATACAGAATCAGACACACACATACACGAAACCAAACCCGACGAAGCCCATTCGACGCTCGTTAATTCTGTTTTGCCGCTATTTTGCCGATAACGACAGCAGCAGCAGCAGCAACGACGACGCCATTGAAATACGAGTGCAACACTGCGAGCACACACACACACACACCTACACACACACCTACACACACACAACACCTATGCATTGAAATAGTTTTGAGTGTAGTTCTGAGTGAGTGGGCGAAGCTTTGCCTGTCTCTCTATCTGTCTTTGTGTCTGTGTGTGTGACGCATTTATTAATAGCACTGTGAAAAAAAAAATAAAAAATATTAAGTGAAAAAACATTCATTCTCTATCTTTCTCGCTCTTTTGCAGATCAAGTGAAACTTTAAATACAACAACAGCTAGCAGCCTAAGCAATAATAACAACAACAATAAAAGCATACTTAAGCTTAGCATTAAGGAAGCACACACACACACACACCAACAACAATTAGCTGTGAAATCAAAATGCATGGACATCATCACCAACATCATCAACAGCAGCAGCAGCAGCAGCAGCAGCATCTGCCCCCGCAGCAGCAGCAGCCGCAACAAGTGCAACAAACGTCTGCCACAATGAAGGCGGCAGGCAATCCACAACAGCAACAACAAACACACATAGCCATACAACAGCAACAACAACAACAACAACAACAGCAGCAGCAGCAGCATTCACACACACATCATCATCCACATCCACACCCACATTCCCAAACCCACCACAATACACACTCACACACACACCCACAACCACAGCCACACCCGCATCCCCATTCACATCATCATGCTGCCAAGCTGCTGCGTCGCTCGCGCAGTCGCAGTCGCAGTCCGACGCCAGATGGCACACAGGACTATGATGTGACGCGCATGCGGGAGGAGGACTTTGAGCGTTTGGCCGTCTATCTGGTGCCCGATGTGCAGGCGGAGCGGGGACTGCCCAATCGAGCGGATAAAACGCTGCCTCGCAGTCTAACGCTCAAGTCCTCCATGGTCTACTCAACGCCAAATGTTAAGGTGAGTGCAACTTTTAGATTAATTTAAAGATAAAGACAAGGATAAAACTAGGAAGCAGAAATACTGTCCATTCGATAGTCAATAAGTTTTCCTCATCGAAACTATCGATAGTTTAAATGTCGATTAAAATATGCATAGAGCGCAGAATATTTACTATCGATAGTTTTGCCTTAGCTTTGTAGCTGCTTATATTTTATATATAAACGCAATAAGCTCATAAAAGAACAATGCATTTAAAAACTATCGATTGTGACAAAGAGCGCATTCATCGATACCATCGATATTTTTTACTTTCTCCATTTTCTTTAACTATTTATTTTGTTTAGCTTAAATTCAATAAGTTTCAACAATTAAATGATTTCTATTAATATTAAAAACTATCGATAGTGTTTAGAACAAAAACCGATAAGCTTACCAACAATACTATCGATTCTAAGCACACATAGCTAACTGTACCTAATTGATTTCTTATGCTCTCTCTCTTATCCTTAGACTGAAGGAGTTTGGAGCAGCGGCGTCATACCGCGTGGCACACGCTTTGGCCCATTCGAAGGCATTCCAACCTCAAATTATCCAAATGATAATAATAAGGCGCGTTATTTCTGGCGGGTAAGCATCTCATTCATATTTTCGAAATGGGCTTAACATTTTATAAGTTCCATTTTTGGTTTATGTTTTACAATTTTTTGATTTTGCTGCATTTTGCTGTTTTTAAAAAAAAAAAAACACACCTCAAAAACATGCGACTAACCAACTGGTTTCTCTTAATTTTTAATTTCATGTGCATATAAACCAATTACCTTACCAAATATACAATTATAACCCAATACAAAATACAAAAACAACCAACCAACCAACAAAAAACCGAAACAAAATAAAAAACATACAAATTCCAAATTACAATTTTGCATTTGAATTTGAATTGTTTTTGAATACAAATCAGGTGCAGGGAACACGCCACATAACCTACGGGATAATTAAGGTACCACTTTATGCTTTGTTTTATTTGTGAATTAACCAAAAAACCAAAAACGCACTCTCTTATGTCTAACACTCTCTCTCTCTTCCTATCTTTTACTAACTCTAACTGCACTCTCTAACGCTCTCTTAAATTGATCATTCAGTACAAATATGATTGCGTTAAAAAAAAGCTCTCTGAAACTATATCGAAATTAAAGAAATTTGAAAATTTTGATCGCAATTAAAGAAATCTTCCTCAGTCTTGATCACAATCAAAGAAAGCTTTTTCAATTTAAATTGCAATCAAAGAAAGCTCTCTCAAATTTTGATCGTAATCAAAGAAAGCTCTCTCAATTTAAATTGCAATCAAAGAAAGCTCTCTCAAATTTTGATCGTAATCAAAGAAAGCTTTTTCAATTTAAATTGCAATCAAAAAAGCTGTCGAATTTGGATCGTAATCAAAGAAAGCTCTCTCAATTTTGAGCGCACTCAAAGAAAGCTCTCTAAATTTTGATCGCGATCATATAAGCGCAACGAATGGTCACCTTAATTTACACTCAGCTATCGTTGAGTTTGCTCTCTCTCTATCTCTCTTTTGTAGTTTGCCTCATGTGTTGTTTGACTTCTTCTTGTTGTTTGTTGTTTGTTTCGCTCTCGACAAAGAAACGCATATCAAATTTTGGTCTCTCTTTTTTGTTTCTTTCTATGTGTAGATCTTCAAGGATGACGATTATTACTATCTGGATGGCTCCGATCGTTCGCAATCGAATTGGATGCGTTATGTTGCCTCTGCATATAGTTTATCTGTGATGAATCTGGTCGCATGCCAGCATCTGGAGAATATCTATTTCTATACCACCCGCGACATTTTACCCAATGAGGAGCTGATGGTTTGGTATTGCAAGGACTTTGCCAGTCGCTTGGGCTACGATGTGGATCCGGAGCGTACAATTTTTGGCGCTTGCAAGCAGGACGTTGATGTGGAGGACGATGAGGATGATGAACTGCCCCATAAGAAGCCACATTATTCCATGCCCGCACCAGAAATACCCGCCGAAGTGGCTGTCAGTCATATTACCTATGTAATGGGACTGCATTTGCCGGGTGCGGCGCCGCCAGCAGCAGCAGCTGCACCACCAGCAACACTGCCGAATCAATGCTGTCGTCGTGGCAGTCCACCCACCCATGTCAGCACCACCACCAGCAGTAGCAACAGCATTAATACACAATCCAATCCACATCATCCGCATATACAGCATAGTAGCCGACATGCGTCCGTCATTATTGGACAGGATCGTTCACCTTTAAACAGCAACAACTGCGATAAGGATACAGCTGGTTCACCGCTGTGCGGCAAGGATGCACACTATGAGCATCAGTTGACGCCGCAGGATGGCAGCGTGCGTTCCGTGCGCTCCGATGAGGGCTATCATAGCAACGAGTGCCAGGAGGATGGCCTTACGCCACCCGAGGATTCCAGCGATAGCGAAAGTGAGCATAACTATGTGCTCGACTGCTCCAAGAAGGCCATTGCGCCAAAGGAGACGGTGATTGCGCAGACGCAAAAGCCGAGCAGTGTAACACCACCAGCCGCCGCCACCACCACCAGCACCACGCCCACCGTTGCCACGCCCAGCTGTGATGCCGACAAGAACGAGTATCGCAAGTTCAAAGTGAAAATGCCACTCAAATATGAATTCAAGAACAAGAGCTGTGTCAAAACGGAGCCCATTAAAGATGTGGATGAGCAGCTGCCGGCAGTGGAAGAGGAGGAGGATCTACACGAGCTGCATGCAGCAGCGTCGTCGTCGCACGCTGAAGACACGCTATGCCCGCCCTGCAGCACAACAACAACGCTTGGCGAGGAGCAGCAGCAGCAGCAACTGCAACTGCAGCAGCAGCAGCAACAACAGCTGCATATGCAGCATGTGGTGCATGAACCCACCAATGCACAGCCCGCCTCCTCGACTGTCATTGTGCTGGAGCATAATTCAAATGGACAGACACGCACAATTGTGCCGCTGAGCAAGCCCTACTATGAGGCTGATCCGCCCGTGGAACGCTATGTGCGCTTTACGCAACCCAGTTCCAGCATACTGGAGACCATACTGACCAGCCAGCATCGATTGGAGGCAGCTGCAGCTGCAGCAAATGCCTGCAGGCAGGCAAATGCAGCCACACCGCCACCCACATCGCCCACTGAGATGGCCTATAGCTATAAGAAATCGCAGCGTTATGGCAATGCTGTCAGTCCCGATTCCAGCTCGAATCTGGGACAGCCACAAGAGCTTACTGCTGTGGTGCAGAAGCAGGAGCTAAGCTTAAGCCGCGCTGTGCTTATCAAAGGTGAATGCTCACCACCACCGCCTGCCACACATCATCATCATAATGTCATCTATTCGCCAACGAGAACGCATCATGCTGCTTATGAGCCGGGCAGCCATTCGCCTAGCTATGCTGGCTATGCCAGTTATCCGGGTGCACAATCCTTGCATGCGGCAACCTCAACGTTCCACTCGCCGCCGCACAGCTCCCACTCGCCCTTTGATCGCCAATCGAATGCGTCCAGCGGCGGCGGCTCAGCCTCCAATTTGCATCTGCTGCAGAGCAGCACACAAATGCTGAATCATCCGCTGATGCAACCGCTGACACCGCTGCAGCGTCTCTCACCGCTGCGCATTTCACCGCCCAGCAGTCTCAGTCCCGATGGCAATTCCTGTCCCCGCAGCGGCAGTCCCCTGAGTCCCAATTCATTGGCCTCACGTGGCTATCGCTCGCTGCCGTATCCGCTCAAGAAAAAGGATGGCAAGATGCATTACGAGTGCAATGTCTGCTGCAAAACCTTTGGCCAGCTGAGCAATCTCAAAGTGCATCTACGGACGCACTCCGGCGAGCGTCCTTTTAAGTGCAATGTGTGCACGAAGAGCTTTACACAGCTGGCACATCTGCAGAAGCATCATTTGGTGCATACGGGTGAGAAGCCGCATCAGTGTGACATCTGCAAGAAGCGTTTCTCCAGCACATCCAATCTGAAGACACATCTGCGTCTGCACAGTGGACAGAAGCCCTATGCCTGCGATCTGTGTCCACAGAAATTTACACAATTTGTGCATTTGAAGCTGCACAAGCGTTTGCATACAAATGATCGGCCCTATGTCTGCCAGGGCTGTGATAAGAAGTATATCAGTGCATCTGGTTTGCGCACACACTGGAAGACAACGAGCTGTAAGCCTAATAATCTGGAGGAGGAACTGGCCATGGCAGCGGCAGCCACCTCCGAATGTTTGGGTAAGTTCTTGAAACTAAATTCCTAATTGAAAACTAGCTTACAATTTTACTGCCTCAACAGACAAGGATCTACCGGAGCCGGATTCGCGTGAGGCCTACGAGCAGCTGCAGCAGCATATGCATCCCGTGCATCCCAGCTTGCGTCATTTAACTGGCGCACAGTCGCCGCCGCGTCTAATACCGCTGAGCAGCAGCAATGGCCAGCCGCATATGCAACACATGCAACATCATCAGCAGCAGCAGCAGCAGCATCAGGCAGCAACAGCGCCGCCGCCGGGTCATCTAATGCACGGTCCGCCCATGCTGCTGACTACTGCCAATCAGTTGCCACCAGCCACAACGCCGCATCACATGCAACAACAACAGCAGCAACAACAGTTGCAGCAGCTGCCACAGGGATCACCCAATCGACAACATCTGTCAGCGCCGCATCATCTGACGCCGCATCATTCGCCGAAGTCCTTAAAGCCTTTGCAGGACAACAGCTATATGCATGCGGCGCATGTGCAAACGCAGGAGAATCGTCCTTCCGTGATTGAGTCCTCCAATCAGCCCATGATCATTGAGTGCACGTAGAGAGACAGACAGAGAGAGAGAGAGAGAAGAGAGAGAAAGAGAGCGAGAAATGTTCTGAAAATTGAAATTAAAGTGCAATACAACAACAACAAAAACAAATACATAGAAGTTAAGTTAAGAACCGTACGGAAACTTAAGGACAACTGCAGCACAACAACAAGCATACATAACGGTATTATAATTAGATTGTATATAAGGCAGGCGGGCCCAATATAAACACAAAAACAAAACACACACACACACACACAAAATCCACTAATTAACCCACTCAAAATTATTCAAAACAAAAAACAAAAACAAAAAAACGAAAAACTCATTTCGCGCTATGAAACAAGATCTCAACAATTGGCAGTTCCCAACTAAAAACATATAAAAAAAATAATAATTATAATAAATATACACAAAAAACAAACTCTGCATATTATTTTTGATAAATATTTTATACTTCTTAAAATGAAAACGAATTGAATTGAATGCTAGAAATGGCAAAACATATTTATTTCAAAACTGTAAAAAGGATTTAAAAAAACAAAAAACATAATTGTTTATAAACAAATAAATAAGCAAAAATTATTTAAAAAAAAAACGTAAAATTTAAAAAACATAAAATGCATTTAAATTTCGATTTGAGTTTTGTGAGGCGCGCTTAGTTTGTAAAGTAAAGTACAGTTATGCATACAAAATATACATACTCACACATATACATACAATACATATTGATATATATACAAAATTAGATTCAAGTTGCCTTATTTGAATTTCGTTAAAAAACAAAAAACAAAAAACAAAAAACTTAAAAACAATTTGAGCAGAAAAAAACAAATAAATAATAACATACATAAATCATTTAGCGCTGTACAATAAACAACAAGAACATACGTATTATATATATATATACAATATTATATTATATATATGTATTTTTTATTAAAAAAAATCAAAATAAAATGATTTAGAAAATATATATGTTATTTGAAATGAAATTTGGAGTATGCCTGTTAAATTAAAAACCGCTTCATTCAACTAGTGTTTAGCTATTAATTACTTAGCCAAGTAGTGATTATTATCATTATAATTATATGATTATTATGATTAGTGAAAAACAAACAAACTGAACAAAATAACAACAGAACATAAAAACAAAAAAAACTTAGCTGAAAATCGGTGCTTTTGACTGTTTCCATATTTGTCCACATTTACATTTACAATTGTATTTGTATTATGAAACACAATAATTATTATCATAATCTTAAATACATAATATATATATATATATATATAAATATTAGAAAACCACATATATTAACATATATATAGCCTAATATATATAGAAAAACATATATCATAATCACTTTCCTTCTACTCTTTACAAAAATTAATTTCGCGCCTTGGAAAACTATAAATTGAAAGCTCTTTTTAAAAAACCAATATTAGCAAATTATGCGTATTTCCAGAAACTTTACCAAAATTATCAACAAAAAAGAAAAAAAAAACAAAACTGCTCTCAATTAGTCTTCGTTTTCTCTATATATGTCTATAAGTTTAAGTTAAAGCAAATATTGCTTAGTTAATTGTCTGATTAAAATAATTAAATATATATATATATATTAAGCTTATAATATTAATGAGGCTGACTAGCATTAATTCTAATATCTAATTAGATTTAAAAACAACTCTGTATATTCTAGCTAATACCAGCATATAAACTGTAAGTGAGACACCAATTCAATACATTTAAGTATTTTTGTAAACGCGCGCTGAGAGCGCACGCGGCGTATGCGCAATATGTTTCTACATAGATCCTTATTGCCTTTTCAAACTGCGTGCGTTCGTCCTTTGTAAAGTGTAAGTGGGAAGCAGCGCGTGTTAGGCCCGCTAATTGAGACTAAGACTATGCAAAAAAGAGAAAAAAAAAATAGAAAAGTAAAGAAAAACAAATAAAATTCTTGTTTGTATTTTTGTATACGATACAAAGACGCAAAGTTGAAAGAAAATTTGAAAAAAATGTATGTTGTATGGAAGTTTAGCTATATAGTAGTTTTTAAGATTTATAAGCATATGCAATATTTATATATATACGCATAATATAATGAAGTATTTGAGTGGAAGAACTACACATACATGGAAAATATAAAAGAAGATAATCAAAATTATTAAAAAAAAAAAAAAAAAGAAGAAAATATAAACAAAATTGATTTATTTATTTTCAACGTTTTTTTTTGGTTTTTGGCATGTTTTATGTTTTTTTAGTTGTGACTTCATTTGTTTTTTTTTTTTTTGGTTTTTGTGCAATACAACATTGGGACTGATTTCATATGATTTCTATATTGTTAAACAAAATTCAAAATAGTTTAAAAACTAAAAATATATAAAAAAAAAATAGCAAGTAATAAGAACAAGCGTAACATGCATAATACTTTCCTATTTGTGAGACTGAGACTGAATGAATATTACTATATACAATACTCTTGACTCGTAGTGTGTATGTTAGGCACATACAATAACAACAACAAATAACAACAAATACAAATACAAATACAAATACAACAAGAAACAAAAGTTGAGCAACACAAATCATTTAAGATATTGATTTGAACGGCCGTATTTCGATATTTTACAACAAAACAATTTTTGCTAAAAAACATATTTTACAAAAACAAAAAAACAGTTTTTTTTTTTCAGTTTTTATTCATTGTAATATAACTAAATATAGTTCTAATATATATATATATATACATACATATAAATATATATTATATATTTGTAATAGCACACGTTTGTAGTCGTAGAGAGCTATAGACAGAGAGAGAGAGGGGTAGGGTGAGATGAGAGATGAAGAGCTGGAGGCAATTTGTACAGTAATTGAAATCTGTTTCAGGATTCATAAAGTGACGACAACACGTAAATTTAAATGGAGAATAAATGACTGCTTCTTAGTGTTATAAGTGACTCTGATTTAGGTCAAATACACACACACACACACACACACATACACACAAAAAAAACAAACGATCATGTTTATGATCAATTATAGAAATCAAATCCAAATATATTGCATTATATATTCGATAAGTACTCTTAACTTACATATGTATGGTAATCATTTTTATTGCGAAAAACAAACACACACAATAATTCCAATGTATCTGTATCTGTATCTTTATCTGTATATTTATCTAAGTACATGTAGAGAGCCTTTGTTATTTCTATATATATTGGTATACACACACATACATCTATATATATATATACATACATACATTTATATATATATATTTAAATTGCAAATTGTTTTTATTGTATCCACAAATGTACAAAATTGGTTCTCATACACAATTAAAAAAAAAAAACAAAAAAAAACAAACGCAGCGAATTTCATTTGCAATTCACCAATTATGAAGAAAAAATTGCAATTAAAACCTTAAATTAGAAAATGTTTTTCTCTTTTTTTTTTTGTTGTATCCAATTTGAAAACTGTTAGCGATATAATATGTCTCTGTCATTCACCTTTTATGCCACATAAACAATTAAAGAAACAAAAACAAAAAGATAGAACAAAAAAAAAAAAACGAAAACCATTGCGCAAGAATCCATAATTGACTATATACAATACATATATATGCAAATATGATATGCGTAAATCTTAAAAAAATTATTAAAATTATTTGAATGCAACTTAAATTCCTATTAATTATATAAAATATCTCTAAAAATATCTCTAAATGAAAACCACAATTACATAATACAAGTACGAATGAAAAAAAAAGACATAAATAAAAACAAAATATTTCATACTAAAAAAAAAACAACGTAGAATTCTTATTAATGTTGAACTTTTAATTTGAAAACCTTTTCAATCTTAGTCAGGCAAGAACTTAAAAGGAATGTTTTCACAAAACTATGTGTTGTTTCAGAGATATTTGAATACTGCAAAATTTCAATCCTGTCTTACGAAATGTACATGATGTATGATTGTGCGGGTTCTTACAGGACTCCTGACAGGACACTGTAGACTGAAAAGCCACCTAAGCAAACTGGACATAGTCAGTAGCTCAACATGTCGATTTTGCGACATCGAGGAGGAAACCTCAACCCACATTCTGGCAGACTGTCCAGCACTTGCCAGAAGAAGATGTAGAACTCTAGGCAAACATAACCTAAGAACACACGAGATCAGAAGCCTCAACCCAACACGTATTCTTCACTTCGTTCAGGAAGTTGGTTTGATAGCGGAGCTTTAGGCCCAGAAGGGGGTACAATAGATCTATTAGGTCGCGGTACACTGTCCCCATTTATAATAATAATGGTTGTGCGGGTTTCTAAAGCGAGTTCTAGAGTGTACTTGATCGCAGTTCCGCTTGGCGATCACAAATCCAAAGTATACTTTCAGGAGCAAGTATTTGTAGAGCATTCAACTTAGAGCTGTTTTTCACAAAGACTTAAGACATGGAATCGTGAAGAGCTGCTTTAATCGCATAAAAGATTCATAAAAAATTTTATTTTTAGTTATTTTTAGTTTAGTTTTATTTTTAGTTTAAAGTTCAATTCAAGATGAAGTGACTTATTCACAAACAATACCACTTCTAATTGGAATCTGTAATAACTTAATCAAAACAGACAAAACCAGCTATACTTACTTAGGGCACCGAAGATATATACACTTGCAGTAAAGTTTACCATATAAAAACACAATTATTGGAACTCAATCGTGCGTATGCCCAATATAAGATACGCTGATTTGATTTTGAACAAATTTGAGTTAGTTACTTTTACATAATATTAGATAGTTTGAGTTTGCTTGTCCCAAAGTCGATTTTTTTTGGCATAAACTTTAAATATTGAGCTAGAGAGATAAGATAACCTAACCAAACTCACTTTACCAAAGTTTAAGGACTGTTTACATAAGCTGGCCAAATTTCATTAAAATCGGCTAACTATATCCTATAGCTGCCGTAGGAACAATCGATTGAGAAATAAGAGTTTGTATGAAAAACTTTTTTGTTTTTTAAGATAACTTAACAAAACTCACTTGACCTTAGTTTAGGCACATTTTATACATGCTGACAAAATTTCATTGAAGTCGGACGGCTATATCTTATATCTGTCATAGAAATAATTAGTTAAGAAATGAGTTTTTGCATGAAAAATAAGATTTTGTATGAAAAAACTTTTTGGGCTCAATAGATATCTCAGTAAAATTTAGCCATTATAAGTTATATAACACTTTATATAGTTTGGGCAAATTTCATCCAAATTGGGCTACTTTATCCTATAGCTGTCATATGAACAATCGAGTTTTTGTGTGAAAAATGCAACTGCAACATTTGAGCTTAAAGTTTAATAAATAACGGGACACATAGCTAAGATACATATGCGAATTGTACAAGCAGCTGTGCCCTTTGGCATTTCCTTTTCCGTTGCAACGACGAGCGCTGTTGCTGTCGCTGTCAAATGGAAACATCAATCAGTTGTCAATCAAAAGTGAAAGTAGGGTACTTCAATAGTTATTGTGTGCAACGTAATAATAATCAGACCACCTCCTTCTGCTCAACATGCAAATTGTGTGCACTCTGCCATAAAAAAGGACACAAACAACAGCATAAAAAGAGAAAATAGTTCATTGGTGATTATCGCACATGCGAAATAGAGATGAAGACAGGACTAAAGCCGAGGTGCCGCAGTCGGGGTCAAACGCATGCCAGGATATGAGTATGTGCTGCTTTCCTCCCTCTGCTGTGTGGCCAGTTGCAGCAACCACTTTGCATTTATACAGTTTATGATTTTTGCATAGATTTCTCGGCTAGCAATTTTCCACAGGCTCAAAATATTTGTTTGCCAACGTTTTTATACATATACATATATATTTTTAAAGCGGATTATTTTCAGGGCCCATTGTATACGCGTGCTCATTGTGTGTGTGCATGTCCTGTCCGGAAATGCATGTCGTACCAAAGTCGGACCCAAAAGACCGGACAATGCAACCGCTGGCCGTCCAATTGTCCGTCCATACTTGCCCTGCAATTGCATTCATGATGTGTGCGGCTGCCTTGTTAATCCTGTTCCAATTATGCGCATGTGAGTGGTTGGGTATCCCTAATGGGCACTTTCCATTTCACTCATTGTAGTCCCCGCGGGCGTCCAGCCTTTTGGACACACACACACAAACACACACGCACACATTCGCACACGCCAAAGCCAAAGGACGCGCTGCTGTCGGCAAAATATTGATTACAGGCCCCTTTTGAGCAAACGGATTTTATATACTCTCTGATTCTGTTGCTGTTCTCTGTTGTTGTTTTTTGTGCAACTGTTGTTTGTATGCCTTTGCCATCTATTATGGATAAAAATAAAAATGACCCAAGCCTCTGACTCTGACCTCACAGCAGCCAGTTGAAAAAGCGAATATTGCTCTAGTTTTGATAAAAAACAAATCATACAAAAGCATATGTTGTGTATAAAACCAGAATATGACTCTAGAACTAGAACTAGAGTTGCGAATTGAAACTTATATAGATTGACTGAAGAATGATGAAGTACTTTACACAACTAACCAGAATAGTATAGTAAAACATATGTTATCAGATCTATTGTCAGAACTTTGTGGCCTATTTTCATCAACATTTAATATTCCAGCAAACCATATGCGGAGTAAAAAAGGACTTCCATTACAAATCCTTAAAGGCACGTTTCCGGAGCGTTCCGATAATGGAGTGAAAAGGGACTCTCATATAAACTTCTTAAAGAGTCGTTTCTGGAGCGCTCCGCCTTGGACTGAAATGGGACTCCTACAGCAACTCCCCAAAGGTGTGATATGGGAAAATTTTCTGTTTTCGGGTGCCGCTTTGGTACACCTCTTCAATATAAATATATTACATATAAACAGACGGACTTGGTTAGTTGGACTTGACTGTTGATGCTGACTTTGAATATTTATATATATATATATATATATGTACATATATACAGTATGGTGTCTCTAGTTCGCTTAGTCTCTTGTCCGCTGGACAAAGCGTAATAAAATTCACAAAAAAATGTGCACGAAGCAAGCCATTCTATCATATTTTGTTAAATGTCGCTTGTAATTCCCAAACAGTCTAAGCGAACACTTGGTGTAGTGCCCAACTGAATTACTTCTTTTGCAATATCTTCTTGTTTCTTATATCTCATTTTAATTTGATTTGATATTAGATGCTATTAAAGTCATTTCACGCACTTTTAAGTTTTTTTGAAAACTGTTAATGCTATATAAAAGTATATATATAAAGTATATATACAATTTTTGTTCTTAAAATATACTTACATATATGTATATTCAAAAGTTTTGTATAATTTATAACTGGTCCTTCATTTTGAGGACATTTGCCACCACAGTTTGCAGCTCTAGCTGCTCACATACATATATTTTCCATTTTTCTTGATTTTCGCACACGTTCCGTAAATCTGAACAACCACACTTCACCCCCGTGGCAGCCAACACCCGCCCCTTCTGTTGCGCTGTCATCGAGGCATTTTTGCGGCGTTGGTCGACGATTCGGCATGCCACACACACACACACACATACACGCACACATGAGCAGTGAGTGGCACGTGGCATGATAAATTGCATCCATGAGCCTGAATGTTGCACAATGTGTCCTTTTCGCAATTTGCTTTAAGGAGGGTACAAATAAAAATGCGTATTTGCCGTTGGAAACTGCCACGCGACATTAGCAATTTGTGTGCATAATCTGCTAGAGGTCTAATGGGGTGGCAAGTTGTGTAAGTGTGTGTATGTGTGTGCAGTTTTTTATGCAATTTTTTTGTAAGTTGTGCCACCAATCAAATAGCTGCTAGTTTTTTAAACCCTCAAAGATCGCACAGTTTTTTGAGCAGCCTATCAGAAAGCAGGCTTGTAAAAAGTGCTTTATAAGAGTAGCATAGTTTTGTATATAGAGCGTGGTATAACAGTATAACAGCTAGCACATTTCTTTAAACAGAATGTTGTATAACAGTAGCACAGTCATCCTGTAGCAGAACAACGTGTATCAGATAGAGTTACAGATACATTTCAGAGCTCACGTACAGTGCGTACTATTCATAAATATTGTATCTAAAAGTTAGATAAGTAAAATGTAGATAAATTTGAAAAGTGCTCGGTCGACGCTCTCTGCCGCTGCGCGCAAGAGAGCGAGAGCGACATTGCTCTCGCTCTCCGTCTGATCGCTACGTAAAAAGTATCTGTCAGATACATTAACGTTTCATTACGTTTCATGCTCAACACACACGCTCGACTCAACTATTTTCCACGCACACAAACACACATAGGTACGCACACACACGCACATACACACACAGGCACAAATCTTGTGCGTCGTGGCCGTGTTTGAATATTTTGTTTTGAAGATACAGCTACAATTTTCGGGCTGTCTCTGTTGTGCTACACGTGTGTGTATCTATGTGTGTGTGTGTTTGTGTGTTTCGGGCCCTGTGGCCTTCCTAGAAATTGTAAAACGCAACTCACAGTTTAGTTTGATGAAGTGCGTCGTGCGCAGCGGCAGCGTTTTTCCAATCGAGTTTCGGAGTTTCGAGAGTTTCTTTCGATTTTCCCCCGCGTGTGTATCTGCAACTGCTGCAGTTGTGTGTGTGTGTGTATATGTGTGTGTATTAGTTAAACAAACTGCATGCAAGCAATAAAATGCAGTTAAAGTGAAACTTTATAACAAACAAACAAAAGCAATATTTCAAAAATATATATATATTTGAAATATATAAAAACTTTAGCTAATTCAGCATGGAAAATACCAATTTTGGTAGTGAGGAAAATGCAAGCAGCTCTTCGCCAGCAACAGCGCCAGGTACCAAAAAAAAAGCAACAATCTTAATAAAAATTGTTACCCCCAGCTAAACAAAAACATTATACAAAACACAAAAAACTTCAAAAACTAGTTTTTGAGTATTGTTTATGTGACTGCTGCTCTAAAAAAACAAAATCTTATCAAACTGGCCGCTGATTGGCCACAGCGATCTCAGTGTTGTTTTTTCTCTCTTTTGTTTTGTTTCTTTTTTTTTTTTTTTTTATGTACTGCGCAGTTCATTTGATTTGTTTTCCGCATTTTGTGTTTTGCTTTTGGCTTTCCGACTTTTTTATTGGCAAATGGCAATCTTTTTTACTATATACCCCTGGATTTTGTATATAGCAATACAGTTTAACAACCCTCAAATGCTTTGCAAATCGTAACACTATCACTCCTCACCCTACCAATTTGCACCCCGCAACCCTCACCCCACCTACAGCAGACTGCAACACGCGTTGTGTATGTGTATGTGTGTGTGTGTGTCTTTGGTTGTGGCAGCAACCGCCCTCTCGCCCAATTCTGCACATTTTTCCAGTATTTTGCTTGACTGATTTTTGAAAATTTTTCGAACATTTTGTGTCTAATTTACACGTTTATCATTACAAAACAAGTTTGTCTTACACGCATTTTAAGCGATCTCCGTTTTCACTTCACTTCAATGATTTGTCAAGAAAATTAAGCCTTAATAGTGCATAATATGCCAGTTTCCCAGAGTTTTTCAGAAGGCAGTCAGGCATGTGGTGGTAGTTCTTACATATAGATCATGTACATGTGTTTATAAGCTAATTGAGCAATCGAACAATGAAGAATGTGATGAAGTTTCAGGCCATAGATTGGTATCAAAAATATTTGTAAAGTATTTAAAGCACATTATAAGAAACTCTTGTAGAAACTAATTCAAGATCAAGTCTTCTTTAAAAGCATACGAGTGTATATAGATCAAGAACTGTACATCTATGTTCCCAAGTCTCTTCAATTTAGCTTTTTTCCCCGTTTTCTTTAAAACGAAAACTTTATTTTAGTATTTAAACCTTAACTTAAATTTTAGTATATAACATTACCGAAACTTCTTTTGAACATGTACTTAAAAAAAGTCTTTGAAACCGCAAATATGTCTCCAACTAACTTTCAATAACTCATCAATTGAATTCACTGTCTTATTCTGTTTTTAAGATCTAGTCTAAAACAGCATATAATAATATCGAAACTCCTCTTGACTCCAAAAGTCTTTTTAAACCTCAAGATCTATCCACTCACTTTACTGTAGCTCTTCAATATAATTTAGTTGCCACAGTTTGCTTTCATTGAAGCAACAAATGTTTATTTTTTCAATAAGACAACAAAAGTTGATAAGCAACGCACAAAAGAAACAACCCTCAAGAAAATGCCACTTAATATATGATTTTTCAGATAAGAGCTATCAGAAAGCGAAAGAGAGTGCATTGCAGTGCGTAGCTGTAGCTGTATCTGTATCTGTACTTGTAACAATGTATCTGTGAGATACTACTAAGCAAACGCAAACCCAAAAGATAAGCAGCCAAAAATTGGAACGCCGCACAAGAAACTAAATTATGAATGAACATTCCAAATGAATGGAACACACATGTGAGTGTGTGTGTGTGTGTTTTTGAGTATTCGTAGATGAAACTCACGCATACCATAGATAAAGAAATGAATACTCATGCACAACAACAACAACAACAAAAGATCAGAGACAGTTTTAGAGCAATTCAATTCAATTTCAATCGCCTTATTCCGCTTCAGCGTCTTTAACTCTCTTTCTAAATATTTCAAAACCTGTTTTTCTAATTGTGTTTAATGCTGTTGCTATGATAGAGTTTTTTTTTTTTTAATTATGTGTGCGTGTGTGTGTGTGTGTGTGTTGTCTTGCGGCAAATGGGACAAGGACGCAGGCATTCAAAAGTTATTCAGCTGCTGCTACTGCTGCTCATTTGAATAACAAAAACAAAATGCAGCAATATGCCTGTGTCTATGCCCAGACAGGATATCAAATTAACTCAAGGTCCTTTTCATGTACTCTACTCTATTTACAGCGACTCCCGGCGAGGAATGCGATTGTGTGCGTCTGGGCAAATGCAAATGGTTCAATGTGGCCAAGGGCTGGGGTTTCCTAACGCCCAACGATGGTGGCCAGGAGGTCTTTGTGCATCAGGTGGGTAGTTAGAACAAGTTATAGTATACCATTTAATCAATATTTGGAACTAATATCCTTATCAATAGCTTCTCAGCTTTAGAAACTAACATAAAATGTTGTTAACCCTTTACAGAGCGTCATCAAAATGTCCGGCTTTCGTTCGCTGGGCGAGCAGGAGGAGGTGGAGTTTGAGTGCCAGCGCACGGGTCGTGGCTTGGAGGCGACACGTGTCTCAGGACGACAAGGCGATGATTGTCATGGTAGCACCTATCGACCACGCATGTAAGCTACAACTATATATTATACAAAACTTCAAACTATATTGAAACTTTAACAAAGCAATAGAAAAACTCGCCGCATGCGTTGCTATAATTGCGGCGAATTCGCCAATCACATTGCCTCGGAATGCGCGCAAGGACCACAGCCCAAGCGCTGTCATCGCTGTCGCAGCGAGGACCATCTACATGCCGATTGCCCGCATCGCAATGCGGCCGTGGTGAGTATCCCTCCAAGTGGCAGATAGGGAGCGAAGGAGCGAGTGAAACTAAGCTCATTCTTATCACATTTTCACAGACACAAACCAGCAGCAGAGGCAGCAAAAGCCCTGCCAGCTATGATAATGATGAAACTGCGGAAGCTTCTGGAGCTGCAGCTTCCTAGCAAAGGATTATGAAGTTCAAAACTTGTAAAAATACAAAAATACATAAATACGCGCAACAACAACGTACAAAAACAACGCATGAAATCAAAGAAATCCACGTACAACCCACAACTATGTATAAGTGTAGTCATATTTCGTATGCGAAATTAGATATTAAACAGTTTGAAATAGTTGCCATGTAGTACAAAACGAATAGGCTTTCTTAACTGTATTCTTTTATAAGAGTTAGCTTTAAGTATTTTGTGTAAAATGCAAAAAAATAATAAACTAAATGCCATTTAATGTATAGAAATGCGTATGATTCGATTATTATTATACTTCAAAGTTGATAACTATCAAGTTGATAATGCTGTTAAATCTGTAGGATTTTCAAATTGAATTGTTTTTTTTTGTTGGTTCTGATTTTTATTTAGATTTTGTTCATTTTCAGAAAAAACTTTTGTTATGTTTCTTTTCAGAACTTTTTGTTTACTCTGCTGAGGGAGCTGTAATCCTTAACTCAAAGTTATATAACAGTTTTAATCAAATTTGGTATTAAATGGCTTAAAATTCAATGGAATCATAATTTGAAATAGCCGACTTTAAAAAATTGACAAAATTTCAGTTGTTATATAAACAAATTGTTTGTTTTTCCAAAAACCGGATAAAAAGTTGTTTTGTTTTTACAGATATCTCAAGAAAACTAATAAAATTAAATACTTTTAATGGTTTGGTAAGTTTTCAATAAAATATGAATACTATATCGTAAAGCTACTATAGGAAAAAATAAAAAAAAGCAAGTTTTGTTAGAAAAACTTTGTTTTTTTGTTTTGTTTTCCAGTATGATATGTAGGGGTATTAAATCTTCTACATTTTTATAGAATATATTTTAACTCTTAAAATAACAATCATCAAATTATTACATAATTCATTATTCATAATACAAAGTTTTTTTATATGAATAATTCTGAAATTGACCACTGTCAAAAGCTTTGCTCAGAGAGCACTAAATCTCCTCCACACACACACACACACACACACACACGCAGACGCATACACATGTGCACACAAAGGGATGAGCACTCACCCTGGGGGAGCTGTGATAAGAAAGCTCTCGGCAAAGTCACGTGCTGAGCGCTGAAAACAATAACAACATTGTAAGCTTTGGGCCTGGTGCTGGCGGCGGCAACAACAACAACAACAACAACAACAAGAAAATCACCATGAAAACGCAGAATCATTGTAACACATTCCTTGAAGCTACTGCCGCTGCCGCTCTGCCGCTGTCGCTCTGCCGCTCTGCCGCTGCCCTTGCAACACTGAAAGTGAAATAGAGGCAGCAGCAGTAACAACAATAAGGATATTGTGCGAGGACACGCATGCGAGAGGTGAAAGTTGTGCTCTTTCTCTCATTTATATACGAGATACAACTCTCTGCGGCGAGGGCGAGCATATCCCTTCGGCTGTTTTTTGTCGCGGTTTGGATTTGGAATTTTGTTGTTGTTGGCTTTTGGTGCTGCTGCTGCGCTTGTTGTGCTCATTGTTGTTGTTGCTATCATCACATTTTTTTTTTTTTTGTTTTGCAACATTGTTTGCTTCTCTTTTTGGCGCGTGGTTCGCGCCACGCCACGAATACCTTAACAAGGATGTGCTCGGCAGACTCCAGAAGGATGCAACTGCCTGCCTTGGCGCGAGGACGACACACACAGAGTAGTCTCAGCCTCAGTCTCAGTTTATCTCTGCCAGAGAATTGTTGTGTGTGCAACGCGGCGGCGGATTTAACAACCAATAACAAATACAATAAATTCAAAAAAATAAAAAATTAAAAATCAAATAATTTACAATAAAAAACAAAAACCTTTATAAACAATAACTAGACAACAAAAAGAATTTTAACCAAAGTTAACAAAGCGTTTCAGCAACAAACAAAAAAAATATAATAAAACAAACAAAACCAAATCTCAAACCAAACATTTGTAACACATTTTTTGCATATAACATTTAAAAATAGTAAAAAAAAAACAACAAATCCAAACTAAAACAATAAGCGATAATAACAATTTTTTTAAGAATATGTATATTTAAAATAAAAATAAAAAAAACAAAGTAAAGAACAACAAAATATAGTTCAAGGTTGCATAAAAATGTTTTTCTAAGTTATTTTATACAAAAAATTTTGCAATTGGTATTTTTTAAGCAAATGAAATGTAAGTGTATGGGTGTGTGCGTGTGTGTCTGTGTGTGTGAAGTATAAAAATGCAATAAATGCTGCACAAACAACAATAAGGACACTAAGTCAACTAGGATATTCAATTGCAATTCAATTCACAAGAACAATAACAAAAGCACATCAATAACAACACACATGCACACATACACACACACACACACACACACACAATTACACTTAGATTTACATGTCGCTCTCTGTTAAGGCAGCGCCTGTTATGTAATATCCTGTTTCTGAAGCTGTCGCCTGTCATGTTACAAGTCCAGCAGGAAGCAACGTTTTTGTGTATGTGTGTGTGTGTGTGTGTACGAGGTCGAATGAGGGGGCGTGGCATGCACCTCAGTTTTTACGCTGCTAAAATGATTTATACACTTTGCAACGCTCCATGGGCACGGCATTGAGACATTAACACGAAGGACGAGACCATCCTTAATATCTAAGCTTACCTTATATACAAAATAGGGATACATTTGACTATATATATAGTAGTATAGTTGTGTGCGTGTGTGTGTATGTGTGCGTGTGTGTTAAACATGGAAATATGTGACACTAATTCGATGAGCAATCGCTAATATTACGCATACGCCGCATTGGTCGAAGGTCGCCGACCATTACCACAAAAAGATTTTGATTCCTCTTTTATATCAGATTGTTGTTGTTGTTCTTGATGTGCGGGGCCAGCGCCTAATTAATGAAATGTGTGTCATAATGCGACAGACAGTTAGTAGGTCAAGTGGATTTCATGCTGAGGGTTGAGGGCCAAAACTCTTTCTCGCATCGTAATACAACAACAACTAAAAAACCCTTTTGCCAAAAGAGAAATTGCCGAGTAGAATGCGTTGCGAGCAAAGTAAACTAAAGTAAATAAATAGATGGGCGTTTTCTAGCTAAGTTCTAGGGTAATATGTTGACTTTTAAATGGGTGCAGCCACCGCATTGGATAATAAATGACCTGCTCGCATTTAACTTGCACTTCGACATTTTTAATTGTTTTTAAGAAACTTACTATGCAATTTTGTAATGAATTTTTTTGCCGAAGATATACTTAAGCATTTGCAGAAAAGTTTATCACAATTCAGTTGGAACTTATAAATGTAAAGCTAGCCAATTTTGACCAAATTTGGCATTTTTTTAAAGATATTTTGAAAAACGCAAAAGTTTTTCATACAAAAACTAATTTTCAACCGATCGTTCCTATAGCAGCTATAAGATGTAGTGCTCCGATTTTGATGAAATTTTGTCAACATGTGTAGAACGATCTTTAACTGTGTTGTAGTGAGTTTGGTTGAGTTATTTTGAAAAACGCAAAAGCTTTTCAGACAAAAACTTATTTTTAAACGATTGTTCCTATGGCAGCTATAATATATAGTGGTCCGATTTTGATGAGATTTTGTCAAATTGTGTGAAAAGTGCTTAAAGTAAGGCATAGTGAGTTTGGTCGAGTTATTTTGAAAAACGCAAAAGATTTTCATACAAAAACTTAATTTCAACCGATCGATCCTATGGCAGCTATAAGATATAGTTATCCGATTTTGATAAGATTTTGTCAACATGTGTAGAACGTGCTTAAACATAGATATAGTGAGTTTTGTTGAGATATTTTGAAAAACACAGAAGTTTTACTCACAAAAGACTTATTTTCGACCGATCGCTATATGCAGGTATTTGTTATAGTGGTCCGATCTAGCCAATTCAACTATAGGTACTACCTGCAATAAGAAGAAGCATCTGTGCCAAGTTTCATCATGATAGCTCTAGAACAAAGTCCTGAAAAACGCAACAGACAAACGAACAGACGAACTCGAGGACATGACGGACATACTTGGTTGATGCTGATCACGAATATACATTTTTTTTATTGTTAATTGCTTTAAGGAGATATACCATAAAATGTTCACAGCTCAAATTTGTTTTAAATTTATTTTAATTTTTAGCAAATGACAAAAATATTTAAAAAATTTCCAAAATTTATGCAAAATGTTTAAACTGATATACTATTTTAAATTCCACAGAATTCTATCAAAACTTTTCAAATGGCAGTTATTTTTAAAATCTAATTGTTTGTGTGATTTTCCAATTCTAAGATTCTAAGCTAATTAAACAGTCTTTATCTAACTGTCCTACGCACGTCACCTTTCACAATTTGCTTTAATTATTATATATATCACAATAACTTAAAATTCTTTAATTGTTCTACTGCACAGGCGATTTAAAAAACAAAACTCTGGCATGTTTCAAATGGCAGTTGCAATTTTCAATACTAAATACAATACTAAACGGTTAATGTTCCAATAAGCTAAACTAAAAACAATTTGTACAAAAACCAAAAAAATGATGTTTAAGTTCAACTAATAACTAAACAAGAACTCAATACATTTTTAAAAACAAAAAAAAAACGAATACAGTTGCAGTGCCAAACAACACAAAATTTTAAACAAAACAAAGCTCCAATAAACTTCTTCACACAAATTGCACCAAAAGGTAAGTAAAAAGCACATTTTGTATCTTCTTAAATGTAGTTCTATATGTTTCAAAACAATTCTATGTGTTGTCTTTGAGATTTTTTTTGTACATTTTTAAGCACATTTCTTAAATAGTAAAATAAGGCGAGAATGTTGTAAAAGTTAGGAATAAAATCACATCTAGACAGTAGAAAGTACTAGGACTTTTTTAAATGTTCATTTCAAAATTCAAAATTTAGATATATTTTCTTTTACTAATTTAGTTTTTCTTTTCATGTCAATTTAGGAACATAACTGCTATAGGTAAATATTTGACTTGGTGGCATGTGTAATGAATGGGATTTTTAAATTTTATCCTTATAATACCAAAACAAAGCACCTTTATTCTAATGTTGAGGACTAGATAAACGCTAGAAAGGCATCTTCTGTACGGCCAGATTCCATGCGGGCAGACCACGGCAAACATAAATGCAACTATTGTAGATCTTTGGATCCACTTTACCGCCCTGCACGTTTGCCAAAATAGCGCAAAGGCTACCTTTTTGATAATCCGGATGGTGTTCCAGAGTCAGAGTGTTGTCCCCTTGTTCTGTTGATATAAATCTTTAATTAACAAATGATTATTAGATATTTAAAAATATTACCTTGGACAGCGCCTGTTGAAACCCAGGCTGCACGATCAATATGCGTCCAGGGTATGACCTTTTGCTTGGCAGGCTTTGTCCACTGGCTAAGCACATTTGCCGACACATAATCCATATTGGCATCCAAGGCGGGCATTAGTGTGCCCACCACAGTGGGACATAGTCCACCATGATAAAAATCTTGTGCGCCAAACATAGCACTATAAAGTCCAGCGCTCAGCATACGCGTTGAATCGCAGCCAAATAGAAAGACGACGCCTTTGATGCGATTGCGGTAAATGACACGACTTGAAACATACTGCAAAGTGGAACCATGACCCGCATAACTGAAAGATATAAACTTGTGTTCAATAAGTTGTTATTTTGTTGTGTACTGCAGCTCTTAACATACACAAAACAATCGGCTTTGAATGCTTGCTCGGTCATAACTTGATGGCTGGGTACCGTTTCGAACAGATGCTGCCAATGAGTTAGCCAGTACTGCAGAAAGCTACGCAGACGACGTCCAGAATTGATCAGATCAGCATCTGGATTGATGACAGTCATGCCATGCTTAATGTTGACTGTATAATAGCCATGTTTTATCTGTGCCTTGTGGCACTTGTACAGACGCCATAAATTGTGCAGCGATTTGATGCGTGTGAACTCCTGCATGGGAGCAAGCTGCTCCCAATGCATATGATCCATGCGCTATAAAAGGCAGTACATTAATAGTTTGGTATATTGGCGAAATGATGCGACTTGTGTGCTTACCTCATCTACCACGAGTACAACGGGAAAACGTTTAATAACCAGCGGAGTATGCTCTTCCAGCTGCTCCCATTCGTTGGCATAGTTCTTGAGCATATCACAGACGACCAGCGCATCATCCTCATTATTATAAGTATCATTTTGGCTAAGGCTGCTGAGCTCACAGCTCAAAATTTTAATCTCAAAGCGTGGCAAACGATTTGCATGCAGCGCCGCCTGCGAAAGCAATATGCGCTGATGATTGCTCCAGCCTCGCTCCAGACAAAATGCATCCACGTGAGCATAAACAGTCTTGGTTTGCTGCTGCACAGCAGCGCAGTCATAACGCTTGCCCAGAAACATATAGCAATAGGGCGTCAAAGCGTTGGATAGATTCGAGATCAGCTTCTGCAAAGTATTGTTGTTAATAAAATGATTAGAAACTGTGAAACTGCGCCAACTTACCTTTAAAGACTCCTCAAAGGCATTTAAATCTTTCCAGTACTTGGCCCTAACTTCCTTGGACTTTGCATTCTGCTGATCGACGGTGACAACGCGCTTGTAACGCTCCACCAAAGTGCCATACTCCTTAAAGATGCCGCTTAGCGCATCGCTACTGAAACGCAGACAAGTTGGTCCTAGTTCCGAGCTGCGACAATGACGCAGCATAGTTACATATATATCACCCTTTGCCCCAGCAATATCACAGAATGTGGAGTACGTGGTGGCGGGATTAAAGCCCTTGCATAGCTGCACTACACACCATTCCTGTGGCAGCTGTTGGCATATCTGCGATATGCGTTCAAAGCCTACGGTTGGCTCCTGTTCATCCTCCAGAAAGTCTATTTTATCGATGATTGGCTGCTTTGGCATCGCTTTAAGTTTCTCATAATTCTTTTGATATTTGATTATGCTCTGCATAAACGTATTGCTGTTGTTTGCAGTTGGAAAGTTTACATAGTAGTGCATATATAGAGTATATGGCAGTCGGCAACTTACGTTTTATAGTCTATTTTCTCTTGTTCGCTGGCTGCGTCCAAAATTTCCGCGACGCTTGGCCGCAATTTCATCAGCTGCTGCGCTTCGACCAGGAAACGCAGATCTGAGATTTGGAATAGCGCACGCACTTGGTAATAAATGGAATGCTCCAGGTTGCCATTGCGGTACTCTTCATTCGCACGCAGTAAATTGTATTCTAAGAAAACAAGCATATTTATTAACATCAACAAAAAACTGCAAAATTGCACAAACCTTTGGCTTCGGGTCCAATTTCCCTGCTATTTAGGCCATCCAGTTTAATGGCGTCGCCATTGTGGTACTCCTCATCCGCTGCTTCGCACATTTTTTTCTCAAATTTGTATTTATTTAGTTAACAACTTATTAGTTAATTTAAAAGCGGCGCGTTAGTTGGCGTTGTTTTTTCTGCCCTCCACAAGTTGTTGTTGTTTTGACTTAGTGTTGGCAAAGGCGTTATAAGAAACGTTGTGCAGCACTGCACAAAATATCGATAGGCGCACACGAGCGATAAGCGCACGCACTATCGGCAGGCATATGCTGGATTTTTTAGTACATTTAATTGGCCTAGCGCGCAAAATGTGAAAAACAGTTAACTTTAATTGAATTAATTTGAAAGCATGTTTAAAACGTTTATTTAACAAGTAAGTGTATGTGTTTAGCCACGTTGCGGCAATTGTAAATATAAACAATAAACTCACGGCTCAAAAGCTCGTCTCTGTTACTGCTGCTGCTACTGCTGCTGTTGTTGTTGTTGTTTTTATTGCTGTCCGTGTATATTCATTCATAAAAACGCAGCGAAAGGAAAGTTCGCGTAGCGGCAGCGCCGTTGGCCAAAGCTTTGCGCAGCGGCGCAGATGCCCAAACACCCAGAAAACTGTGTCAATCTTGTCTAACACACATGTGTGTGTGTTTGTGTGTATGTTTGTATGTATTTTATACATTACATTGGGCTCCCCGGTGAACCACACCCTCCAGTTGCCCTAAAAAACCTTACGCAACAACAATGCGACACACATTGGCAATTATTGCAACAAGACCAACAACAACAAAAATAACAGGAACTTTGACATTTTAACGCTGACTTTTGTTGTTGCTGGTCCAGGCGCGCCTTTTTGCTGCCCGCTGCTCGCAGCCGCTGCAATTCCTAATGACGTTTCTTAAAGAGATAACGGCATAAGCAGCGACAGCAGCAGCGGCGTTGGCGTTATGCGTGGGGTGTATGTGTGCATGCATGTGTATGCGTGCAAAAGTCTGACGTCAGTGAGGCTGGCGTTTCGTTTCTTTTTTGTTGTTTTTCGTTTTTTGGCCGCTCCCCAGCTGCAGCTTGCAATTTAAATGCGGCGCTGCTTTAGCCCAAAACTCTGCTGCCCGCTCTCCTTTACGCTGCTAGCTTTGGTTGGGGTCCTTTTGGACCGGTCTAGTGGTTATTGAAATACATATGCATATATTAATGGGTAATTGAATGCAGCGCGATGGCAGGCAGCAGCAATATTATTATTGATGCAGCATCGGCGGTCAATGTAAGCAACAAAAAAAAAAAAAATTATTGTCAACTTGTCGAAGTTTTCGTTAAATATTGAAAGCACGCCGACGCACAAGCACTTGCTCTCTCTCTATCTCTCTCTCGTTCTCTGTTTTTCTCTGTCTGTCTTGCACTTTGCTTTTGATACTTTGTGTGTTGTTGTGTGTATTGTTGCTGCGCTGTTACCGTCGCAGTCGACTGCGCTGTTGGCCCGTTGGCCGCAGAGCACTCAGCATCCTTTCTACTTATTAATTTTGATGTTGCTTTTCACTTTTACTTTGTGTATGTTAAACGTGCTTCAGTCGAAGCCTAACTTTGTTACGGTATGCGTGTGTGTGTGTGTGTGTGTGTGTGTGTGTGTTTGGCAGTGTTGGGCAAGTCACAAAACTCCCATGACAATCATCTGTTGTTTTTGTTCTTGTTGTTGTTGTTTTGCTAAGTTTTTTGTCGTCCGTTGGAGTCATAAAAAGTTGACTTGTTGTTTCTGAGCGCACGTTCAATCATTTTGACCAGTGCTGCCACCCACCACCCACATGCACAACAGCGGCTACAGCAGCAGCATTAACCACCCACAAAAGCACTTGGCAAACCCTTTGCATTATTTATGAGCCCACTGCTAATGCAAAAACTTGGCACGTACATATGTTTAGTTGATTGTATGTGTGTGTTTGTGTTTGTATGTGTGTATAGTCTACCTGAGAGCGGGTTGAGTGCGTCGCGTCGTACGCCTAGCAAATTATAACATTAATATTACATTAACACACACACACGCAATCACACTCACACATACACATACATAGAGACACACATATGCATCGGGGAGACATTAAAGCGAAACAGAATGGCACAAACTTTCATTTGACGTCCTAACAGCAACAACAACAAGAACAACAACAGCAAGCAACACGCGACATGTAAAATACATAAATGTAACAAAATGCGTACGAACACGAAGCAGAAACATTTGAAGAAGAAGCAGCCGCAGCAGCAGCAGCATCAACACAAAAACAACAAAAGGCCGTCAAAAGCAGCAGCCACCCCAAAAAAACAAAAAAATATGGCACACATTCCAACAGTTGCAGCGATGCTGACGTCGACAGCGACGCTTAGCAGAGCATCCCTCTGCCCAGCTGCTGCTATGGCTGCGGCTGCTGCTATTTCGTACATCTGTGGCTCTGCTCACCAAAGTCAAAGCGATTTTCGAAGTCGACGGTTGTGTGGCTCGCGCTGCTTGCTTCGTTGTTGCTGAAGCAACTGACAAAACGCTTTTAAACACTTAAAAGAAAATAACACTAACATATACAGACAAACAGACATACACACAGACACAACTTCACACACACACACACACGTACACAATAACTGCAAAAATTGAACAGAGAAAAGTGTAAGCGAGAATAAAAACAACAACAGCAGCATGCTTTTAGGCAGCGCATGAAAAAAACGCCTAAGTGCATATTAAACTTTTGTTTTTGTTTTATGCAAAAAAACTGTGTAAAGTGTATTAAAAATTGACATTTAAGTAAATTAAGGTGTGGTGATTTATGCAACTTTTTAGCCACACGCACGAGCACAGGGGCGGCGGCAGACACATGTACAAGAGGGGTTAGCGGGAAGGGGAGTGGGAAGGCAGCAGCCAACAACGATTGCACATACCTCTAAGCTAAGCATACAGAGAAGAGGCATACAAAATAAAGGATAACGACGAACGAGCGACGAAAAAGCAAGAAAGAAATCGAAATTAAAATATATATGTGTTGTACAACAACAACGACAACAACAAAAACAACAAGCGTAGGCAATTTTCGGCTGTCGCTGTAATTCGAAGCTCATCTGCGCTGCGTGCTCTCTGCTGCTAATGCTGCTGCTGCTGCTGCTGCTGCTGTTGATGCTGCTGCTGCTCTCTCTCTCTCCCACTCTACGTTACTCTCGCCGCTCTGTGTATGTGCTTTTTTGTGTGCGTGCGTGTTTCGTTAAGTGAAAACATCTTTGGTTTCGTCAAGTTTTGTAGGTATTTTGGCAGAGGACAGCAGGCTACACACAAATTTACAGAGCGACGACATGTCCTCATCATCTGCTGCTGCTCCTGCTGCTGCTGCTGTGCATAAAAATTAAATTATAATAAATATAAAGTAAAAACAACAAGCATTTTAAATTATCTAAAAACATAAATAAACATAATATACAACTTTAACATAAACTTCGAAACGTGCACAAGGAATTGCAAAAAAAAAACCTGAGCAGCGAATGAGCCAAAAAAAAAAGTAAAGAAAAACAGTTTTTTTATGTGTGTGTTTTTGCAAAAGGCAAAGGCAAAAGGCGTTGCCAAATCAAAAGCTGCAGCAAGTCAAGCACATATTAAATTAAACAATTAACTTAATATTAAAAAAAAAAACAGGCACAACTAAAAACAACAAATTAAAGCAGCAAGCATTAATTAATCATACGCACCGTTAAACAGCGCAAATGTTAAAGCAACAAAAGTAAAAGCAACAAAAAAGTGAAATTTTCTAATGACAGAGGCTGCATTAATAAATAAATAGACACAACAATCATATAGCATATATACATATACAATATATATATATAAAGGATATAAGGACTCGGCACAGTAGGCATACTCTTGGCTGTTCTATTATTTAACTGCTTTCAACACACGAAACGTTTCAACTTGACGAAAGCTGATTGAAAGCCGCTTTCAACAAACCCAGCATCCGTTCGGCAAGTGGCAGAAAGAGAGGCAGCGAAAGAGAGTGAGAGCGAGACTGAGAGAGCGTATGACAGCAGCAGCGACGTCAACGTCAATTCGCTCAATATTTATATTGCATACGAGCCAATCTACGCTCAAACTCCTCACACAACTCACTGACGCAGACGCCACTTAGGTCCTGGCTTTACAGACTCTGCCTTTGGTTCAATTCGCTTTTGGCCCAACAACAAAAAAAAAGGAAGAAAAGGAAGAAAAGGAATCCCAGCCGCAGCACCAAAATAAATAACATCTGACAGCTGCTGCGGAGCTGAGTTGAGTCTGAGTCGAGGCTGAGTCTCGAGTGCACAATTTCGCACAGCACACCTAAGCAATATTCAACAAAATAAACAAACTACAGCTGTAACTATAACTATAACTATAACTGTAATCGTAATCGTAATCGTAACTGTAACTACAATCAAGCACAACAACAACAACAACAACAAAAAACAACAAACTTAGCAATTACGCACCACAAATCACAATACTCACCAAATAAACAACTAAAAAACACGCACGATGGGTGCCAAGGAAAGTGTCGAGGCAGCCGTTAAAATGAATGCCGATGGTTGGGGCCATGTGGAGGTGTGTATATGTTTGATAACAATATAATAACAATAATTAAACAGTCTTAAGTGTGCTCAAAACGGACAATAAAGATCTATTGTGTTTTGGTTTTACTTTGTTAAGCAAAGCGAACAAAAAACATAGTTTTTAATGTTTATGCCTCATTTATTGTTAACGTTTTGCAAACAGTTTATTTAAGAAAATTCTTTTATTTTAAATAGCTTTTACTAATGGATCATTACGAATATTTGATCATACAACTTTTACACTTCACTGCATTGGTTGGTCGACATTTTCAGACCTGTTCCGAATTTCGCAGAAATAAAGGAAACAGTTTTTGTTTTATAAAAGAACATATGTACAAGAGTACTAAGAACTTCAATTATATCCTGTTTCAAGAATTATGCTTTAGTGCATGTCAAACTGTTGTTTCTGCCTGCTGAGACGGTGGTAACAGATTCTTCCATAACTTTGGTGTTATTTATCCGATCGTAATGAAATTTGCGCAACTGATCAACATTGACAAAACATATATGTGTACCAAAAATCAAAGCTTTATTTTTAAAATTGTGGCTGTGGGAGTTATTTTCGATTTGTGGGGGGAGGGGGGGGGGGGGTGTATCCGAAATTTGAAATAAACTGCGTATGGTATACAGAAATCTGCATGCAATGTTAGGTGTCTCTAGCTCTTAAAGTCTCCGAGATCTGTGTGTTCATACGGACGGCTGTTGATGCTGATCAAGAATATATATAGTTTATATAGTCGGAAATGCTTCCTTCTGCCTGTTACATACATTTGCAGTACTTTATAACTCCATTTTCCCCATTTTGAATGGGAACAGGGAGTAAAAATCAGTCAGAACTCTACACAATTTTAAGTTTTTCTTTATCTTGAATATGAATAAATGGAACACGAAAGAATATTCTTTACAAAGACTTCTCTGAACTTTGACTTAACCTCAGAAATTCTGCTTAAGAAGATCTTACTATTAGTGTACTGTTTGATGATTATATAGTTCTCATAAAGCAAAGATTTAGACTTGATCGATATTGTTATTGAAACAATATGGTTGCAATTTCAACCGCTCTCAGCCCTTTAGTCCACTTGTAACAGAGAACATTGAAATGAATCCTTAGTCATCTTTCACTTTATCAAGTTGTCAATTGCGCTGGGCAACCAATTCAATTTGTCACTCTGATTGTCGAGAGTCGGCACAGACTGTGACCCAAAAATCGCCAGAGCTGTCGCCACCTTCATTTCTTATTGCAATTTGATGAGCACAGAGACAGAACAGATTGAGAGACAAAAAAACAAAAAGACTGAGCGCTTTTTGATTGATTTTAAAAATAAATTTCAAGCGAAAATAAAAAACACGTGCACAGCGCCAACAAACCAATTGCCGGCGAGGCGTTCGCTGTGTGGCAGCCACTTGATGAGGCACAAAAGCATGCGGGCAGAGCATTCAAATAGTTATCTCACAAGATCTCTACAGCTCTTGAGCAGCAACACGATCAATGTGTGGGCGAGCAGAGCAGAGCTCTTGAGACAGACGCAGAGACAATGCATAAGATTTACAGTTTTTTTAGAGACAAAGAGAGAGAGAGGCGACAGATCTCGCATGTATGAATGAAAATGCGCTTTGATTTTTCCACAGTTTTTTTGTGTTTTTTGTTTTGAGTGTTTCAGTTGTTTGACTGACTTTGTGGCGTGCATTTGGCATTTTCAAGAAATGTATTTAAATAAACATTATTAATAAAACGGCAGCTCGTAAACAGGTGTCTGTTTGTCTCAACGGTAAACGGCTGTAAACAAAAATAGATAAAAATCATATAGTGTACATAGTTAGAGAATGGCTAGACAAACAAACAAAACAAAGAAATGTGGCCAACATATGGGGCCAGCAACAGGCTGTCTATATAACATATATATGCATAAGTATTTTTATTTGAGGTGTACGAAAAGAATTTATAATTAAATTTTCTAATGTGCAACGCGCGTCTGTGTGTGTGTTGGTGTGTGTCAAAGAAAACATATATATCTCTCGCCGATCAAATCAAATCATAAATACCTAAATCAAAGCAAACTTCAAAGCGTTTTTATCCGCCGAGCTAAAACTGCTTTTGCTACGTTTTTTTCTTGTTGTTGTTGACACCTACACGCCAGCAACGTTGCATGCGACAGCGGTGCACGGGGGGCAGGCAGCTAAGCAGCGCATGCATTTTGGCCAGCAATAGCGTTGAACTCGCAGCGTTCGCACCTCTCTGAAATGCAGCAACGTGTTGGTGATAATAGCTATTAGCCAGCCGGCGTGGGTTGTTTCATGGGTTAATCATAGATCTGAAATCTGTTGTGTGGCACAATTGTTGCTTAATACATGGCTCAAGTTCAAATCTATATATGATTAATTTGACATAACGTTGGTATTTCAATGAAAGCCACATTTGTTTGGCTTGAATTGCGATGTTTTTGTGATTTGTTTTTCATTCATATTCATTTTGAAGTCTAGCTTTTAAAGGCCATATATCACATACTTAACTCTTTTTTTATAATTGAATACAGTTTTTGAAGAGGAGTTTTGAAGTTTGATTGAAAAAAACTAAAATATTATGCATTTGTAGTGATAAAGTCTTAACAAACCAATTTTCTTACGATCTTTGTTGTTAGAAAAGAAGAAAGAGTCAACAATGTAAAGCTTAAAACATCTTTAACTTTATCCATAAACATTTGACTAAAATAATGGGTATATTTTAAAAAAGATCCATGATAAAAAGGTTCTATATATATCCCATGATAAGAAAGGCCTCTATATATCTCTTTTAACATATAATAAGTACTTACAATAACAATAACTTCATTGAGGTTATTAAAGTAAGGCGATTCGGAGATAATGCATATCGGGGAATAATGAAAGTTAATTGTGAAGAACTTTTCTTTCATTTAGGATACCATTATCATAGAAAACACAACTTTTATAGTTATTTTCAAGTTTGTAATGGACAAAACAAAAGTTAAGTCTTTAAGTTTTCATAGCTTAGGCTAAAATAATGCCACATAAACTTTTCCTGGAGCCCCTTAGAAGTTCTATATACTAAAATTTGAGCTATCGTAAGAAACTAGGCTCAACATAATACTTGAGTCAATTGGAAAGATCTTTCAAAGATTACAATAAATTAGCAATAAGCTAACTACAACTATTAACTTTTACATATTACACTGCAGTTATAAGACTTCATACAAATATTAATTTTTCTTTCTCTTCCTCTCACTCTCTTCACTTCTCTTCAACAGCAGCGCAGTAGTCGCTATCACAACCATCGGCATAATCAACGCTCGCAGTCGCTAAATCGCGGCCAGGCGCTCTCGCAGGCGGACGTGAGCGGCATGTGGTGACATCGGGGTGCCTCTGGTAAAGGTAAATATATAGTTTATACTTCATTAATGCGTTAGTATATCACTAATCCTTTATCCAATTAAAAATAGGATCTGCGGCTGGCTGTGCTAACTGCGCCATGGGCAACAAACTGAGCTGTTCCTGTGCACCGCTTATGCGCAAAGCCTATCGCTATGAGGATTCACCCTGGCAGAGTTCACGTCGTCGGGATGGGCATTTATTGAGGTTAGTTTTATTGTTGCAGTTGTTAAACTACCATGCTGTAGTCTTTTGTAGTTGACTCTTATGTTCTTTGACTGGCTGTAAATATGGAACAACAACAAGAACCACAACCAACAACAATTGAATTCGCCTCTTTCGATAACTTTTTGAATCAACTAATTGTGTTCTTCTTCTAATTTTTTCTTTCTTTCAAAAACTCAATATGAAAAACCAAATAACAATAAAACAAACGTAAAACTTACGACTTTGCCTTCACTTCCAACAATCCAACAACCTACAAACTACAACACACAACAACAACAACAACAACCACACAAAACCACGCTGTCAAATCACAAATTGATGGGTGGCAATAAACACGAAAAACATCATATCTGCCACCTGCTTCAACTTTTCCTTCCTCAAAACGACAAAACTGCAACAACAACAAATGCAAAATGCGCTACCTTTGTTTGTTTTTACTTTCAATTAAACCCCGAATAAAAAAAAAACAACAACCCACCACCCTCAACAAATTTGCACAAAATTTCAATTGGATGAACAACTCAATAACCAAATCAATTAAACAACCAATCAACTAATCAATCCACCAACCAATCAACAACCAACAACAACAACAACTTTTGTAATAATCTTATATAAACAACGTTTTATTAACCAACGCTAGTTCGTTCAGGTTGTGGGCTGAGGTCTTTCACGTTTCGGCTAGCGGCGCCGGCACCGTCAAGTGGCAACAAGTGTCCGAAGATTTGGTTCCTGTCAACATCACATGCATTCAGGATTCGCCCGAGTGCATCTTTCACATCACCGCGTACAACAGTCAGGTGGATAAGATACTCGATGTGCGACTTGTGCAGCCAGGTGAGTTACTTTACATTCAACACTCGGAAAAAAGTATAAACTAGAACTTGTGTGCTTTTCAAATTTCGAAAACAAATGACTTGATACTAAAGAAAATGTTCTAAAATTTAGAAATAATAATTAATTTATAAACTAAGGTCTTACTTGGCATATAAAAAGTAAATTCGATTTTTAGAAAACAGTTTTCAGGGTATTTTAGACATTAATTTTGATTTTTAAAAAACTGTTTCCATTTTAAGGTAGATTTCTTCTAAAATTAAGGATTTATTTTCTCAAAAATTTGGAAAGAATTGATTAATTGATCAAGAGATTAGAAAATATAAAAATATTTTCTAAATTTTGAGAAAAACGTTTATAAAATCTAGAAAACCATATCAAAATCAAGTCTTATTTGGCATATAAACAGTAATTTTGTTATATAGAAAAGAGTTTTCAGTAAATTTTAGAAATTAATTCTGATTTTTAAAAAACTGTTTCTATTTTCCGGTAGATTTCTTCCGAAAATAAGAAATTATTACAAAATTTTAGAAAGAATAGATAAATTGATTAAGAGATTAGAAATTACAAATATATTTTCTAAATTGCAGGAAAAACGTTTATAAAATCTAGAAAACAAACTCAAAATCAAATTAAACATCACTCTTAGTTCGATTTTCTGCATTTTAGGACATTTTTTTTGTCGAGTGTTGAATTTGTAGCCCTACACTCTATATTTACCTTTGCTAATTGAAAACTGTCCATGTGTGTGTTTTTTTGTGCATGTTTGTGTAATTTTAGGTACACGCATTGGGCAGGCATCAGAATGCTTTGTTTACTGGAAGGATCCAATGACTAACGATACATGGGGACTAAATTTCACATCGCCCATCGATGCCAAACAGTTTCGTGAATGCTGTGTAAGTATTCTCTTACAGTTTGTTGTTGCATATTTTGCATATATACGCGACGATGACAAGCAAAAAGAAACCACCTCAACTGAATACCACCTCAACCAAAAGAAACCACCTCAGCCACCCACACACTAACACACTTACACACTAAAAATACAAACAAACCAACACACACACACATACTACTAACAATAACAAATACTTGGGCAGTTTGATAGTTTGCAAGTTGAGTTGCAAAGGAAAACTGCCCAACAACAACAGCAACAACAACAATAATCTACAACAGCTGCCACTAAAGAAACACCACAAATTGATGATGCTGTGAGGATGATGACCGACCGTGATGAATGTTTAATGATGATGCGGCTAAAGTTTCCTTCTTTTTTTCTTATATATTGTATTGTAAAGCTATAAACATCATTCGAAACTCAAGTTTCAGCACTTGAATTCCAAATTTTGAAATAACAAATAATCAACAATTTCAACAGCTAAGAAATGTGCAATCATTTGAAGTACGCAAAATAGCTTAAAGTTCATATGCCATGCCATTTAGTCACAGTCAGAGTATCACAGTCACTTCGTCGCAGTCACAGTCACTTCGCCGCAGTTACAGTCACTTCTTCGCAGTCACAGTCACTTCGTCGCAGTTACAGTCACTTCGTCGCAGTCACAGTCACTACGTCGCAGTCACAGTCACTTCGTCGCAGTTACAGTCACTTCGTCGCAGTTACAGTCACTTCGTCGCAGTCACAGTCACTTCGTCGCAGTCACAGTCACTACATCGCAGTCTCAGTCACTTCGTCGCAGTTACAGTCACTTCGTCGCAGTCACAGTCACTTCGTCGCAGTCACAGTCACTTCGTCGCAGTTACAGTCACTTCGTCGCAGTTACAGTCACTTCGTCGCAGTCACAGTCACTACATCGCAGTCACAGTCACTTCGTCGCAGTCACTTCGTCGCAGTCACTGTCACTTCACAACAAATCACAGCAGACAGTTAGTACAGACAACAAACAACTACAACATCAAACGCTATCTAAAAACTGCTGCTCTTAAATGTAAACATACTTATATATAAGTATACATATATCCATATATAAATATATATATATATTCTCGTTCATTAGTTGACTTTTTGACAAATTAAAATTTGAAGAATTTGGCATTGTATTTAAAATTTGTATTTTGTGTTCTGTATTGAGTTTTAAAGTTTTGATT
This sequence comes from Hirtodrosophila cameraria, assembly GCA_949708635.1. Classification (NCBI taxonomy): domain Eukaryota; kingdom Metazoa; phylum Arthropoda; class Insecta; order Diptera; family Drosophilidae; genus Hirtodrosophila; species Hirtodrosophila cameraria. The sequence goes on from OX453091.1 coordinate 18,062,854, forward strand.
TTCATTTTGTAAACCATTGAACAATTTAACAAAACTAATGTAATATTCGTAATGTAGTTTCTATATAATTTAATAAAAGTTTTAGCAAACTGCTTTCAAAGGTTGATTAACAAACCAAAATACACACAAAATAGTTGTAACAACTTACCTGAAAGTTCAGAAATTGAGATAGAAATAGTTGAAGAAAGTGAATTTTAAGTAAAATAATGTATTTCAGTTCCAGAAATCGATTTCTAAATTTTAAAAAAGTGTTTAAAAACAGAAAGATTCTCCTAACTTGAGAAATCTAAAGATAATGTTCTTCTTATCGTGATAAAATTTTCATAAACATATTCTTAAATTTTGTTAAAATAAAAACACAAAATAATATTATAATGTCAAAATAATTGGTACAAAAGAAACTTCAGAATCTGCCGTATAACAAACTAGCATGAACTCAATTTCTGAAATATCAAATATCCTTGTACTTACGATCTCTACACGCACACACACACACACACACACACCGTTTGACAAACCTCAGTATACACAAACAGCTCAAGAACTACACTCATCTAGTCAACATAAAAAACTGTCTGGATTTAGTATCTAATAACTGTTTCGTTTCTCTTTTTTTACTTTGCGCCTCATTTTGTTGCAGGTATCTTACATTGTAAAAAAATACGTTAGTATCGCTTCATATTATTTATTTGTTACTACACAGTACTAATACTACTACTACCTACTACTACTACTACTACTGCTAGTAACTACTACTTAATACCAACTACTGCTGCTAATACTTAATCTTTTTTAATGTCACTGCAGAGAAAGATATATCCACACAAGATAAATCTAAAGCGTATTTTGAAATCAAAAAAACTTCCCATTCAAGTAGAGCCTTCCCTATTGTTGGGCATGTGTAAGATTTTCCATCTATACATACAATACATAAGTACATACTAACTCACACACTCACATGCAAATCACACACACACACACAAACCAATACACACATATATAACAGTGTCCTTATGTGTCGTAACTGTTGTAAGCTATTCACTTTTATGTGTCTTTTTCCCGCTCTGTGTGTTTTGTATCACAAAATTTTTCAACCCAAAAAATATCACAACTCGCTATCAATACAGCAAGCACACGCATACCATAAACAGTTACATATATACCAGATAATACCAGTTATAACAGTTATATACTATTGTCAGCTGTAAATGTATCTCATACTAAATGTGCCAAGTTCTTTACTTTTATATTGTGTGTGTGTGTATTCAAAGTTTCAAAAGGTTTCCCAAAAAAAAAAAAACTAACTTATGTATACTCCCAACTATATAACATATACACACTGACGACACATTCACACACACAGACACACGCACACACACACTAACACTCACACACAGAGATATACACGCACAACCCACTAAAATTTGTTAAATGTATTTATATTATATATTCTTTCATTTCTTTTTCTCTCTTCTAATCATATTTTCGAAATCATTCTCAAAACAAAATCAATCGAAAAAAAACCAAAAAAAAAAAACAAAAACAAATCAATCGAAAAACAAATCAAAATTCGTTTTCGAATATATATTTCATTTTTGTGGCATTTCATTTGATATACTTATATAATAATTAAAATTTCGTACTTAAATTCGAAATAAAAACGCAAATTTGTTGAAAATATAAAATAAAAAAAAACTACTCTACAAACAACGACTTTACACACGCAACTACAATACAAAAACGATAACCACAACAACTACAACAATAACAATTTTGAAAAACATTTCTTAATGTACACACTTTACAAATCTATCTATCTTTAAAAAAAAACTCTGTCCCACCCGAAATGCTTTTATTATCTCTAACATACAATTTTATTTAACTACTTTCTATTATATATTTATGTATGTATAAATATATATATATATATATATTTCCAACTCGATTCGTTTGCATTTTAACACGTGTGCTATGAAAATACAAAACTAAACGAAAAAAATCTTAAAAATTTGCAAAAAAATTAATGAACGAAATGAACTGAAAAAATGCATATTGCATTATTAAATGATAATTGTATAATATTAAAAAAATAAACAAAAAATTTGCCAAAACGTACAATGGAAAATGCAAAAGAAAAACGCCAAACGCTTTAAAACAATCGCACGTATCCTCTACTACAATACCGTTACCTATCCACTGCAAACCGTTTCCGATGAGCCCTAAATCCCTGAAAGTATACCCAGCCCAAAGAACCTCATCCCAAACCAAGTGGGCGGTTTAAAAAATACGCAAAAAAAAAAAAACAATATCGATATTAACTTTCAAAAACAACGCAAAATTAGTCTAGAATCGAAAAGGCTAGCAGCGAATAGGAAGAAGCAGCAGCAGAAGAGTTTTGAGAAGCGCCGAGAAAGGCATACAAAAAGTATTCAAATCAGTTAACCAGTTAATCAGTTAACCAAGTTCTCTAGGTTGAACCTAAGAAAATATATATATAACTACTATATTCTTGGATAATAGTTTTTGTGGTTTTTAAAACCAAATAAAAATCAAAAATCGATATCGAACTCAATATCGAGAAACGCACATGCAACACAATAAACGTATTTCGCAAAGCAATTTAATCAAAATTTAAGCTAAAGTTATTAATCAAACCTTGAAGTGTTATCTATTGTTAGGTTAAGTTGAAAGTTCAAAAAATGTTGTTCTATCAAAATAATTGTTACTAAATGCGCTCAGCGCACAAAATGCTTCCAAATAGTAAAATTTAGGAAAAACACGCTGCTTAAACGAATTGCACTCTCTTATAAGGCTTCTTTAAACTGAACTAAATCTCTAATCGTAGCAACTAAGTAATGCTTGTAAGTGTTTATCTAACTACTTCACACTAACTATCTAACTATCTCTATATCTAAACTTATATATTTATATATATAAAGTTCTCTTTAGCACATAACAAGCTACTACTATATAGTTCTATATGCACACTTCTAGTAGTTTTCTAAGTATTCCTCTAAGAATAATAAAAAAAAACACACACTTAGCTCAAACTTTCGCCAAGCCACACCCACAGCTTGTGCCATTTACAAAAAGATCAAAGATCTCTAGATCTATAGATCAATACAAGAGAGAAAAAAGAACAGTCAGAGAAAAAAAAGAAAAGACAGAAGAGAAAAACCGCACACACAGAACCTTGTAATCCCAATCAACTAACCTAATGATAGTGCGACGTTTTACAGTCGCCTTCTTTCAAATTTTCACGAAAGGCCTCGTCGAGCTACTCTTTGAAATTGGATCCGCCGGGCAAGGGCAAGGTCAAGGCCAAGCGAAAGCCGCTCAGCACACCCGCGTCGCCGTCGCGCGTCCGCCAAGAGCCCCAATGCACCTGCATGTCCGCCGAGCAGTATGCGCGCCTGAGAACCGATCCACGTGTTAGAGGTGAGAGCAATAAAAACCAAATCCACAAAAAAACTAAACTCAAACCAGTTAAAACTATAAGCAAATCGGTTAGTCCAATCAACCTGTTAACGAGCAATAAACTTATACTCGTACTTGTCTTTCGTTTTGCTTTTTGTTTCAAGTCTTTTTATAAATTTTTTTTTGTTTTTTTGTATTTCTAAACGCGTTGGCCTCTCTTTTTTTTTCTTAAGATATAACATAAGTTATAGTTTTTAGTTTTACGCTTAGCCCTAGTCTCTTCATATAAAATACAAAACGTAACCCACTCGTATACCCTATAAGAATACAGTTAGCAATTAGGCGCCCAAAAGTCAACCGCATCCATCCCATCAAATCTCATCGCCTCATCATACTCCATTGCAGGTTCATCCACTTTGCCGCGTAACGTCGGCTCCCACAGAATCACCGATGTCGATGGACAGCAGCAAGGCAAGGTTGTGAGCGCCGTGAGCAGCACCTCTCTATATGATAATGTCGCTAGCGGTGGACCGGGCGTGGCCCAAGGAGGAGGTAAGTTTGATACGATATTAAACTTAATAGAAATGTATTTTTAGAAAAAAGCTTTTGCTTCGGCAAACTTTTCTAACTGAGTATTTAATCATTTTGAGGACTTATGACAAGCAAGTTAAACTAAGCCTGTGCCAATTGCCCAGTTTTTTCGATTTTATATTCCCGTTTCGAAAAAAACAGAAATCGAAGAAGCTTTTGCTTCGGAAAAAGTATCTAACTGAGTATTTAATCATTCTGAGGAATTCTGAAAACCGAATTATTTAGATTTAAAATGATTTAATAGGGGTCTCAAAGAGGAATTGGCCGCACTACTGTGAAACCGTTTCGTACCGGTTAAGAATCGGTTATTCGGTTTAATCTCATCTTTTCGATTACTTATTTTATGGAATCACTGACGCTTACACTAAGTTACTTGAACAGATTGCAATTTCTTTCAAATTCTATATCAGAAACTAAATAACTTACTCAGAAACATTGCAATAAGCGTTTCAGCCGGTTCACTACTTGCTTTCCAAAAGGCCTAGCAATTATAAATGAAATGTTTATCATATGCACTGATTTGATTTACAACTATCAGCTTACAAAACATGCACTTTCGTAATCCGCAGATACCCTACAACGTCAGCTTAAGGGACAGCAGCAAGATGGCAGCATGGTGGCCAATGCTGGCGTCAATACCAATACGCCCGGAGTGATTGTGACGGGCGTGGGCAGTGGCTCGGATATGTGCACACAGAATCATGTGGGTTCACAGGTGGGCTCTGACGATGCAGGCGGTCAAATGGACATGGATGTATCAAAGAGCGAGGGCATACAGGTGGGCGGTGCAATGCATCAGAGTGTTGGCACCTCCACCAAATCAACGGGCACACGCAGCAAGGATTTCAATGATGATATGGTAAGTGGCATGCTAAACAGCTAAAACCGCTTTGGAAATATCTATGTGACACTGTCGCATTTGTCTATTTGTCTGGTCTAACCTTATCATATCATCTTATCATTGTAGACACGCGAGGCACATTCGCAACACGACATGCACCAGCACCAGCACAACGTAATCAACAACAATACACGACGCAAGACCAAGAGCACCGAGGATATGAATGCCGATACAAGCACACTGAAGCGCATGCTAAAGCCAATGCCCAGCACCGAAAGCCCCGTTACATCGCCAGAGATGGGCAGACGACGTTACAACTACTATAATGCGAATGCGGCACAAACGTTGGGGCCACAGCACATGCATCAGCATGGCATGAGCATGGGCATGGGCATGGGTATGGGTGTTGGTGGCGGCGGCGGCGGTGGCGGTGGCGGTGGCGGGCAACATCACGTCATGAACAACAATACTATGGGCCGCAACAGCGGCAGTCAGTCGTCGCGCTTCTCCGGCTCTAGGTGAGTTTTTGTTGGCTGTGTGTTTATTTTTATATATGTTCCAATACAATATGGTTTTATTGTTCGTTAGATCTTCACATGAAATTGGACGTGGCTATCCACCGCGTAATCTCTATTTGGAGTTGGAGCGGGAACGTGAGCGTAGCTGCATTGAGGGCTCGCCGCCTTCGGATAACGTTATGTTTGATAATCAATGCTATGCGACCACGCCCAGCTCTAGCAATGGCAACTCCGATCAGGATCAGTCATATGGCCAACAACAGCCGACACAGCAACAACAACAGCAACAACATCAGCAGCAACAACAGCAGATGCAACAACAGCTGCAACAACAGATGCAACAGCAACAACAGCAACATCAGCCGCATCCACAGCAGCGTTCGTCACGTCACCAGCATCATCAACATCAGCAGGCACCAAATGTGACGCCCCAACCGGGCAGTCCCACCTCGCGTCTGCTCATGGAGTATGAGATGCATCTGCGCAATACGCTGGCCAAGGGCATGGATGCCGAGTCCTATAGCCTGCATACGTTTGAGGCACTGCTCTCCCAAAGCATGGAAAACTTAGGTGAGTTGCTGTTTGCCTTTTTCTTTTGTGCTATGCGCTTTATTTTAGTTTAGATTTCGTTTTGGATTTCTTGCCTTTGGTTTTAAATTCAATTTTGTTGCCGTAGTTTTTCTACCCGGTTTTTGTTCTCGCTGTTGTTGTAGCTGTACATTTTACGTCTTCTTCTTTTTGCCACCTCCTATTTTCTATTATTTTATTGTGCCTTCTTTTAATCGAATTTTAAATTAGATTGCGCTGTCTAGTGTTGTTCAGTTCGTGCTGTCGTCAATGACTCAATCAAGCCGAATCAAATGCCACTCGCGTTTCATGTAATAGTTGAATAGTCTAGGCATAGAATGGGTAGTTTGATAAGCTGATTAATGTGTAAATTCCGTTGGTTGGGGTCTTTTATAAAAAATGCAGATTAGCTGGCAAAAGGAATTCCAATTACAAACGGAATGCTTTTAGTTGTTCATTATAGTGCAACACTCATTTAAAGCGCAGCTCTTGTATTATTCAATTTAAAATATATTTAATACATGCTTTTTTGTATTCTTAAATTTTAAAATAAAGCTCTGTTCATTTGCCATTGTTTAATTTTAACGATAAAATCTTCTTTGTAAAAGCTGTTGTAAAGCAGTTTTAAAGCAATATTAGTAAATTTATACGTGTATTAGTGTATGCTAGTTTAAAAGCTTTTCGCGCCTTGCTATTACAAACGCTGTGCTTAAAGCTTTCAATGATCAGCGTCTGTGTGTAGTGTACGTAATGTAAAGCTTCATCAGCTTTATACAAAAGTTCATCTGACTTAAGATTGTAAGACTGTTGATCATATCATAGCCTTATCCTATATCTGAAAAGTAGGTCTGATTTGAATAAAACTTTTTTATGAACTTAAAGTATATCAATTGAGTTATAGATAAAAACTGAAATATATTATTTTGCTGTTGATTACTTATTTCAATAAATTTGTTCTAAATGTCATGCGGCTTACTTTTCTTCAAATTAAATTCTTAAATTCCAACAATGTTATCTTAAGTGCTTTATTTATTTGATCAAACCTAAACCTCTCTCTTTCTCTATTAAATCAATTTAAAATAATAAAAACTTAAATGCTATCCATACATATCACACAAATGCCTCATCCATGCGCTCTCGCACACTAAAACCACAACAACAACAACAATTGTCACACCAACATCATAATCAAAAACTACAACAACAACAACCACCATCACCACAACAACAACAACAACAACAATCATCAGAATTCGCTGAAAGCCTACCAGGATCAACACAGCGCAGCCCATATCCACTACGTAGGCGTAAGTAGTTTCCATTTGAATTGCACGTCTCTAACAGATTCCGTGTCTTTTAAACTATCCTTATGAAAATATACTAATAAAACCAATGCCAATTCGAAGCTCAGCTATAAAGAACTTGATACATAATTGCCTGCCTTTAGTTCACATTGTAGCTTTGAAGTCTAATTTTTGATAAATTTAATTAAATTAATTTTCTTTTGTTTTTCATGCAGCCAATGCCAAATCTTCAACTTTGCCGCTGCCCCCACATCGCCCCTTATCCACCATACGCGATAAGGAACGCGATCGTGATCGGGATGGCTACTATAGCGATCGCAATGAGTTAATACGCGAACGTGAGCGTGAAAGGGATCGCGGCTATCTATCCGATCATAACTCTAGGTTTGTATACGATTTGTGCTTAATTATGAAACAGCTTTTAAAAATTCTTATTTTTCACAGCTTTTCCAACTCGCGTTGCGCCAGCTGCATTGGTGAATCGGCACGTGCTCAGTGGTTCCGTCATTCGGATGGCTGGCGTTCGGGCAGCTCGACAATTGGCTCTGGCTCCGGGCATGGCATGATGCAACAAGTGCCTGGCTCTGGACACAAGCGTTCCCCTTGGGACTCGCTGCCATCGCTGCGCCAAGACAGCAGCCTCAATGATTCGGGCTATAAGAGCGCTCGTGCTGATTCCTTGGAGCAACGGTAATTAGTTTGTAGTGGATTTAAATTATTATTTATAAATGTTAACTTAATTTTGTTGTTTTTAGTGCGGAGTTTATACGTCAGGATAGTTTGCGTTCAGAGTATTTGAGTGATCGTGAATCACGCTATGGAATTGTACAGCAGGCCTCTATTGAGAGCACCGATTCGCGCATGTGCTATCTCACATCGTCAGAGGTGAGTTCTAGACTATAGCTGATCATTCAATTGAATAGAAATTTGATATTGCAAAGTTAAAAGCTGGTGCTTAATTGTGATTATACTTTGTATTGATTATGGTAATGCAGCTTTTAGGATATTAGTAAATTCAAACATTTAGCTATAAATTTACACACTACATTCCATTTCGACTTAGAATGGATTTGAGTTTCAATTTAAGAATTCGAACTTTTGCAAGATGTGAGATGAGTGTGGTTAATATTGTAAAAGATAATTCAGTTTATTATATGTTCTTGAAACTAATAGTTTACTGAAGTAACCGCTTTACGAATAATGCAATACCGTTGTTAAAACGTTGTACCTACAACACAATTACAAATTCTAATTTATTTATGAGGAATTTCGAAATTTTAGTTGATAATAATTCAGTTTATAACATCTGCTTAAAACAAAACCTTAATTGAAATGATTGTATTATAATCAATAGAACTCATTTTATTTCAATGATATAAACATAGATCCCTACACTATTATCCTGTTTCATAATTGGTAATTTATATCCCAAACGTACAAAAGTTATTCAAAACTTTCTATTTGTGTAAAAATACAGCTTATGATAATTCAAATCATAAGTTATATCTTTCTAAATCCGTTCTTAAAGCATATAATTGATTTGTATGGAAAATTGTAAATTAATTTATATTGAAAATTGATTTATAATGAAATGATTTTATTCATTTAGAAGCCAATTACTTCATTATAGCTATTAATATTGTATTATATCCACATTTAATGAGTTCCTTGCCCTGTTGATAGCTCCCACGCGAAAAGCGCCCAAACCATTGATTTTAACTTATTCAACGAGTTTTCAATATGTTTTTTTCCGAAAGTCTTAAGTTATATATAAATACCAATTTAATATGCATAAATCTTAGTGACACACAGTCCCTGCCTCTGCCACTGCTTCATGCTCACAGTTGCCTCCACATAAAATGTCCAAAAATTCATCATAAAACCCAACCCTCAGTCAGTCATGCAGCTTCTGTAAAATGAAGTCAGCTCTCAGGGCCCAACCGCAACAGCAGCCCCAACTCCTTACCTAACAGCTCTCGAAATGGCAACTGTATGCGCTGCTCTATTTATAGACACCGGGGCCAGGGAAAACTGGGTCAACTGTTGGCGAACTTTAACTGCCACTGTTAGAGTTTTAACAGCGGCATGTAAGTTAACAGAGCGCGCGCGGTGTTAGCTAACAGAGTGCTGGCAATACAAAATTCTTGCAGCAATTAAAACACAGCATCCCAAATTGTAACTGTGTGTGTATGTGTGTGTGTAGCTATTACAAATATATATGCTATATATATTTATATACTATATACATATGCATATATATAGGTGTATATATGCATTTTATATTTGAGCACAGAAATTGCATTCATATATAGAAAATAAAAAGGAGGGAAAGTCAACTGGAGCATTTGGCGCTGCGGCAACGTAAATGATATTTTTAGTTGCAGCTCAAACTGACCCAGTTTTGCCTTGATTAAAAACAAACTGCCATACACACACACACACACACATTCAGAGTTGTTGGCACACTCCTAAGCAAACACAGTTGCAGGCGCTACCCGAAAAATAAAGCAAAAAAAAAAAACAAAAAGGACTTTCTCTTTTTTTTTTGCAAACTCCCTCAGCTTGCAGCCTTGTCAACGTCAATGTACGCTGTTGATGTTCATAACGATGTTGAACATTATGTTCATAATGGTGTTGATGATGATGTTGATAATGATGTTCATAATGATGATACATTTTAAATGTGCTGTGTGCAGCCGCTCAACGCTTTTGTCTGCACTTTTGTTGCCTTGGACTCCAGGCTCGACCCGGCTTGTCAAGCCGGCTAATATGTGTCTGTGTGCATGTGCATGTGCATGTGTGTGTGTGTGTGTGTGTGTTGGTGTGGGCGTGGCATGCATTATGCATGTGAGGCATGTAATGTGCGTACTTGTGGCACGACGACGAGGCTTTATGCCAATTTTGATCTCTTTGCCTTGACACTAATGAGGCGCAGGCCAAAAATGATGTCGTCGCCAACGTTGTCGTCGCCGTCGCGTCCAGTTCAATGCAGTCACGCATCATTGGATAGCAGCCAACACACATACACACACACACACACACACATGCGTATGCAAACACACATCTATACAGTGAAAAGGTAGAAAGAGAGCGCGTATTTGTGCGCTGTTAATTGCAATAAACTTCCATTGTTACACTGACACATAATCACATGAATTCCTCACTCATACTCTCTCAATCCCATGAATTCCTCATTCACATTCACACTCGCTCTCTCTCTTTCTCTCTCTTGCTCGCTCTTTCTCTGTCTCGAGTCCATGAATTCCTACACATATGCACTCTCTCTGTGTCCCTTTTTCCAGCATTTTCAATGCGGCGCATGCGCTTTAAGTTTTGTACGCTCTTTCGCTCTCTTTATGCTAAAGCTTTTGAGTTGACTTCCAAGCTGCTCTGCTCTGCCGCTATCGCTGCTGCGACTGCTGCTGCTAGGCTTTCCAGCTGCGAAAGCTTTGATTGCGTTCTCGCTTCGCTTCGCTCCGCTTGCCGCTGCTGTCATTGCTGCTGCTGCTATTTTGCTAGTGTTGCGCTAACTTTTGCTCTGTCGTTTTATAATCAACTCTACGTATTTCGTATGTGTATGTGTGTGTGTTTTGCCATTTCGCAATTAACAATACACGCTATTAAATAGAGCAATAAACAAATTAACAAATATTTACAAAAAAAAATATGCAAGTACACAGCATTTGCGCCACTCGCAACAAGCCAAGCCAAGCAAAGCGAAAGCAAACATACTTCTGAAAAATATTTTGTGTATATAAAAAAATTGTTTTAAAATTCACGAGCTGTTTCCGTCGCGGCGACAGTAACTGCAATTTTCGTGCTGTGTGTGTGTGTTTTTGTAACGTTTTGTGTGTAAGTGTGTGTGTTTGTAGCGCTCGAAAGTATGCAACGTGTGGAAAAATTCGGTATATTGCAGTTTTGCTGAAAAATAGCTCACAAAAAACGGCAGCAGCAGCAACAAAATACATTTACAATAATAATAAACCCACGACAATAACTAGAATAACAATAACAAGTATAACAACAACAACAACAGCAGCAGCAACAACAAGAAGAAGCAGCAGCAGCAGCTCGAAAGGCGCACGTTAAGCAAGTAAATGTCAATAAAAAACCCAAATAAATAAACCAAAACAGTAGAAAAGCAGGCTAAATCTAAATGTGTGTGTGTGTGTGTGTGTGTGTCATTTTATGCCAAGCTAAGATTAAATGCTTTGTTAATCTCTCATAAGACTGCCTAAAATAAAAGCAACTGAAGCAAATCAGCCACTTCAATGTGTATGCCTATGTGTGTGTGTGTGTGTGTGTACGTGTGTTTGTTTTGCGGCCATAATAATAAAACTGGCAATCAAATTTGCTCAGCCAGATTGTCACACGCTGCGTATGCGTAATATGCGTATATGTGCTTGGCATAGCAAATACAAACAAACACACAATGTGGCGTATACGCAATATGCAAACATCATAGCAAAAACACAAACACAATGCTGCGTATACGCAATATGCAAAAAGACTTTCAGTTAGAAAGTACACAAAAAAGAAAAACTAAAAATAAAATTAAAAATTCTAAAAACAGAGTGCAAAAAAAGTTAAAAAAAAACAGCTAGAAAATGTCGCTGACAAATGCGATTGACCTGACACGTTTTTCACTTTGAGGCACGTGTGCTGCAAGCTTGTTGTGTATGCGAGTGCTTGTGTGTGTATGTGTGTTTGTATGTGTTTGTATGTGTGTGTTTGTAAATGTGTGTATTGATGTTGTGTTTTGATAAGTCAAGCAAGTTTGTACTAGTAAATGGGGGGCCGGTTGTTTTGTATGGCTGCTTTTTGCACTGACCTATGAAAATTGTGACTCTTAAACACGCGAATAGCTGTTGATTTTTGTTTGTCATAAGCGTTGCTATTAGATAAACTGGTTTAGTTGCAACTGAGCGGCTTTAAAGTAATGTTTGATGAAGCCATTAGCCTTAAAACAGCTGATTTGCTTAAACATTTCTCTTTTTGAAGGTTAATATTGCTTATTAGTTATGTTAAGGTGTTGCTTGATTAACTTGAACTTAGATATGCTTATTTTATACTGATGTCTGTTAGATTAGTCTTTAGATATTTTCAACCTAATTTAACGAAATAAGAAAGCTTAGTTTCCTTTTTATTCCTCAATCTGCATCAAAAGTTGAGTGTCTAATGATAACTAAAGCAAGTTTCAGGGTTTTTTTTAAAATAAAACTGTTTATTTTAACTTTAAAGAATCTTATTGTATCGATCTTTTGTTTACCAAAACTAGTCTATTTATAGTTTTACTATCTTAGTGAAATGTCCGTCCGTTTGCTTTTCAACCAAATTTTGTATGCATGTTGCTCTATTTGTTAAAACTAATTTCAACTCAAAATTATGAAAATTATAAGTCGACTTATTCACTACAGTTCCTTGCTAGTTATCTGCAACTTAATTCAAAACATTTTGTAAAAGCCATACGAATGTGTCAAAAAACTTTAAAACCTTGGGAACAGTATATAACATATTCATCTACATATTAATTGGTTTTCTATTAACTTAAACTTTATATTTGTCATATTTCTTAAAAGTAAACATCGTATTTAAAGCTATAAATCTTTTAAGCACGATAAATATGAGCTAATCAAAAGTTAGTTTTATCAAATTACAGTCTGTTTATAAAATATCCGTCATAGCCAATCTCCACTGTGGTTACACTTAAAAGAGAGAGAGCGAGAGAGCGCAAACAAAGCTGCTGCGAGTGCTGTTTAAATAATGTAAAACGTCTGACGCCTTAACATAGCGTTAAAAGCTTTACGAAAGCTCTTTCTCATGCATGCCTGCACCGCTGTTAAGTAACGCTGTGGCAAGAGCCAGCACTTGAAACTGAACTGCCATGTTGGTGGATTTAAAAGCTTTGGCTTGTCCACAGGATGTGGCCAAAAGGAAATGGTAAAGGTGGCTACGTTGCTGTTAAGTCTTCTGACAAGCTGCTGTAATGGCAGCTTGCATTCACTGTCTCATTCACTCTTTAGTCTGATGTTGATTGTCAGTTGTTTTAAATTTATAACTTAATTGCACATTCCTTTTTAATACAATTTGTATGCAGTTCATTAAGAAGCAACATGTTTATAGCAGATTTTTGAAATATTAATTAAAACCTTATTGTCATTGGATATATGGATATGTCAGTCAGGTTTTGGCCTGCAGTTTGTAACAGCTTGTCAGCAGCTGAAACTGTAAGTTGACACTTAAAAGCATTGATTACAGGACACGGACATGCAGTGAGAGAGAGTGCCCATTATGCTAATTAGGCGTAGTTAATTTCTAAGCCATTTATCTCCATTGGCTTAATAAGCCAAGTACAGTAATGCAATGTATTTATAAAATATTTATAACTTGAAATTCGCATCATTTTTCACACTGTGTTTTCTCTCTCTCTCTCTCTGGGGGTAGATAAAATGTTGTCCAGTCAGCTTTTGGGCATCGAATGATCCATCAAATTGATTAATTACCGAAAAAGCATTTTAAAACATTAATTTATGTGGTAAAAAAAAGAAGAAGAAATCGCGCAACTTGCTTGAGATAAGCAAATATAAAGCTAAAACCGAAACACACACACACACACACACACCTACATGCATATTTAAGGACTTAAGCCACTTAGCGGAATGACCTTTTTATTTTGTTGTTGCTGTTTTTTTTCTTGTGGTTCAGTGTTAGCAGCTGTATAACTTTGTGTCACTTTTGGCTATGCTCATTAGCTGCGACAAGCGTGAACCTTTTATTTTTATCATAGATGGATGCTACAATTGTGAAGCAGCTTCCCTTTTTAATTTGCTTAAATTTCAGTTTCGCACCTTTTTTTTGTTGTTGTTGTTGTTGTATTTTTTGTTTGAAAGCCGCTGATATCATTAGGTTAAAATGACGAACGCGGTGCCAAACAGCTGAGTCCGCTGCTTTAGTCCCCGAGGCAAACTGAAAAACAAAATAACAAACTTTTTACCCACACAAAAACACACAGCGAGTCTGGTGGAAATGGAATGAATAAAAAAAAGACGACGCTAAATCATTTGGCAGGCGAAGCATTTCAAGCAAATTGACGCCAGGGCTGAGAAAAAGAAGAAGCTTGAGAGAGATGTGCAGACGTGGAAATTACAATTTGGCTAGAAAAGAGACGTCGCGACGCGACAAAGCTGCTGCCTGACAATCCCATTGACATTTCAATAAGTGAAGAAACTAATTTTTGTGCAACTACAACAACGATAACAACTGCAACAACTGCAACAACTGCAACAACAACAACGAGACGCAGACGACGCGCGCAAAATAAAACTTTTTTAGCAGTTTCTCATCTTAACTTGGGGCCAACTATCGTTCTTATTTTTTTTTTTTTGTTTGCCTCGCACAAAAAACTGCAATATTAATTTGCAGCGAGTGCATTAAGGCGTGCGTGGGCGTGGCAGCCGCCTCAGCCAGGCAGCTGTCAGCGAAAGTTCGACGTGCTACGTGGACAGTTGTCCAACTATTTGACACAAAAATAACAGTTTTTCTTTTTTTATCTAACTAGCGGCAAACGTGAGTTTTGTGCAACTATTACACGTATTTTCAGTTTACCAGTTTAGCTGACCCTTTTGCTAATATCCTTTCTTCTGCCACCTTTCTTCTACTTCTACTCCCACGCAACTGCTTGTCAATGTTGCAAGCAGACTGAACAAATTTGTAGCAACGTTTTGCTGCTGCAAAGCCATTGCCTTGAATTCACTTTTCGATAATTCCTTTTTGGGACTGCCAAAATGACAGTTGTATGTAACACACACATCCCTTTCTTTTTCTTTTTTTGGGGCGTGGCACTGCGGTCATCTGTGAATGTGAGTATGTGGCACAGATTTGGTGGTGATGCTGATGCTGCCGCAGCTTATGAAACTTAAGCGCATTGCAATGCATTTCATTGCGGCCTCTTCAACTTGGCTTGGATTTTCAGTTCAGTTTTCATGCAGTTTATGGCCACCAAAGTTTTGTGGCCAGAACTGTAAGTCTTGTGATCTATGTGTGTGTGAGTAGAGTAGAGTAGAGGGTGTGTAGTGAAAGATAGTTTCGTTTTTTTTCTTTGATAGCTTTTAGGCTGCTGCAATATTGGATAAAAACTGCGAGTTGGGTAATATATTGCTACGGGGGCCAGCAGCAATGTGACTTGCATATGTGTTCAGACTTTTTAGTGTGTGTGTGTGTGCCATATTTTTTTTTGGGCTGGACTTTAAAATCAACTTGGCTTTTGGTTAAAAGCTTTCATCTTTGCAAATGTTTCGAATTTTATAACTTTTTTACCATGTGTTTGGAAATGTGCATAAGAGTCTTTAAACATTATCATTGCACTTTCTGTTTTGAACACTTATTATTAAAACTTTGTCAAAATCGAAGGGATTTGAAAGGGATGTCTTTTTGGTCAAATTTTAAACTCTTGATAGATATAGCTTTTGAATTTTATTGAAATCAAAATTTAAATGACTTGAAATGGTTTATTTCGCTTACCAAAAGGCCTCGGTGATCACAGTTTTGAGTTTGTTTGTTAGAATTCAATTGCTTAGCAAAGAGGCAACTTCAATCCCATGCCATTTGCATTATCAGCTCTCTTGTGGTAAATTGAAAATGCGTACACAACTTTTCACTCACAGAACAGAACAGAAGTAGAGTTCAGTTCACAGTATTCAGTTGAAGAAGTGCAAACAAAACTTTCATGCCTTTTTTATTTAAAACAAAGAAATCGTCACGAACTTCAATTCAATTCCAGTTCAGTTCTGACTTAGAAGTCAGTGAAGTATGCTTGTCTCTAATATGTCTGTGTGTGTGGCTTCTAAATGAGATGTGCCTTTAAACAAATTATATAGAAAGAAATATATATATATAATACGAGCACTCCTTTACAAAAGCCATGTGTAAATGAATGAAATGTTTTGAGAAAACGAGTATAACACAAAAATGCCAAACCAGGCGTGGAATGGAATGTCTGCAACAGTCCTGGGCGCTTATTTTCATTTACAAAAGTGCGACAGGAGCCAACCAACGACAGGCAGTTAAAGTAAGCTGGCTAAAAACACTTAAGTCAAAAAAATAAGAGAAATGCAAAAAACTCAGCTCGAGATGACAATCTACAAACAAAAAATACTTAAATGTTACAAAAGCCCCAAACATCAATGACAAACATTTTTTAACAATTGAACACAACCTGACTGTGGGGCAAACATCCTTTTTTTTATATATATATTTTACTCGCTTTATTTCCATATCAGCACATACACATACGAGTTGCAAATCAAGTTACCAAAAAAAAAAAAAGAAAAGAAAGGGGAATGGCAACAAAAAAAATATAAAACTCAGCCACGTCCTGGCAAATGGCAAATAGCTGGCTTGTTTCGTTCCGCCTTTTGACTTGCCGCTCCTTGATTTCTTCCTTCCGCCAGAGATGCCGCGAAACGGCGTGTAAGTCTTTACTTTTCCATAGCCCACCTTCTGATCCTGCCAACCCTTCGCCACACATTCACAAATGCCTTTCTCAACTTTTGCGCTCTCGTTTCGTTGGGCTTTAATACCCTATTATTTTGGAAACCAAAGTTAATATATATCTAAACTGAGGCCATGTGTTCTCTATCAGCATTTGTAATTTACATATTTACTTGCGCAAAATGTGTCAAAGATTATAACTTTTTAGGACTAATAAACTTTTGTGCTGGGGTTGATATGTTTCTATTTTTAGGTTATAATAGAATGTGCAATGAAAACATACGTTATAAGGAAAGCTTAAGAAATCCTTTTGTTATTTAACTATTTTTTTTTTAAGAAACTTATAAAATAAACTTTTTTATGGAATTTTCAAAACTGTTCGTTCGAATACGTTCGAAATTCGAGCAAGTGGAATTGATTGTTTTGAAATCCTTAAAACATCAAACTCTTACGATTTCCAATGAAAAGCAATTGCCAGATTTAGAAACGAAATATTTAATAATTTAAGTTAAATAGCATTTATAACATTAAATTAGAACTTATCTCTATTCAGGAGCTGAAATTTGACTTTTAAATTTCAGTTTCGTACTCCGATTGGAACTCAGACCAGTAATTCGTAAAACTTTCGGAATTGATTCAGTTTTATGTTTCAAAAACGTACATAGTTCGGAAGAAACCTGATTCATGTTGCTCTTCCTTTCAGCCTTTACAGGGTATTTAGAAGTCGCCTAACGCATTTCTTTGCATGCGTTTTTCGCACCTTTGTCAAAAGTCATAAAAAATAATAAAATGTGCGAACGCACAACTACAACAACAACAAGATGGAATCCGAATCCGTGCTGCTCACATGAGCGCACACAAATATGAAGACCATGACCCCGCATATCCCCAACCGCTGCCAAAAGAAACCCCTTACCCCAAACCCCTCCAACCCCTATCCCCTTTAACACATTCCACCATATCCCCCGCCCAATACAGTTGTAAGGGCAACTCGCGTTGAGTTCCTTTTGCATTTTGTATGTAAATGTAAATGTCGTTTGGCATTCGCGCATTTTAAGCCTGTGCCCTGGCAACCGTGCGAATAGTGGGCGGAAGGTAACTGGGAGGAGGGTAAGGGCAGGAGGCGTGGCAACCTTCTGCTGCGTGCACCTTTAGCGGATGCTGCGACTAAAGAGGCCTCCTCATTTTGGCACCTCGACACTTTGCAGCGCCTTTTGGTAATTGGCATGTGTTCAGCATTTTTGTACATTTCGCACAGTTTGCAAGAAACGTAAAGTTTACGCCGCGCGCCGCGCGCCGCCACGCCCACAGCAATGACAGAGATAGCGAATGAGTTGAGTGAGTGAGATAGCAAGAGAGCGGCCCATCCGCTTTGTAACTTGTCGGATTATGTGGCACGTTTGTCAGCCCCCAAAAAGATATGAATATAATTAAATGTAACAACTACATTTTTAGCTCTTATAAGGCAATGTTTAAATTGAGGGCTCTGCCTTTGAAAGGTGTCTTCCTCTTTTGGCCAGGTGTTTATGGTAAGAAGGCGAACCAAAAGCGGCCAAAAGCGAACCAAAAGCGGCCAAAAAGCGGCGTAAAGCCATCAACTAAATTGCTCCGGCCCTCGCAAAAGGCTGCGCATAAAACTTGACTGCCAATTGTTGTATATATATATGTAGTTGTTTTTGCTGTTTTTATTCGCCTTGTTGCTGTTGGTCAACAATTAAGGCAATGACAAGAAAAGATTAGTTCAAAGTTGGAAATTAAGTTGAATTGAAATGGTGTTTTTTTTTCTTTCTTCCTTTTCTCACTGCTGAGATTAAGTTTTAAAGTTTATGCGCTGTGTGTGCTGAATGAGTTTCTTAATTGGGCCAGACAATGAACAAATGAAATGATGTTGCAAATAAAACAAAAAAGTTTGAAAATACGTACAGAAAGAATGAAATTGCTTTAAATTGTAATTTTGTCAAATCAAATAAGAAAATCAAATTGCATTTGAAGTTAAGTGACAAGGACACAAGCTTTCAAATTAAACCTATAAATAACTTGTACAAAATAGAAATGCTAGGAGCTAGTTTACTAAGAGTATCTTAAAAGTATCTTAAAGCTTGGCTAAAGCTTTAATGTGCTTTCAGAGCTTTTGTCTTTTTGATGCTTCAAGCGCTGATAAGTTTGTGATTGTTTTTGATTTTGAAGTATTGTTTAGCTTGGGATTATTTATTATTATCAGCTTTTAAGTGTCAATGACAATGATTGATAGATAAAGAGTAACTCTTTAATCAAAACCTTTTAAAAGTTTGCTTTGATTGAGTGGAAAAAATGCATAAAAGACTTGAAGAATTCATGAGCTTTTCCCTGTCAGTGCAAGTTGCTTAAAGCTCGCTTGAAACTTGCATGTGCTTTCAAAGCTGTTTTTTTTTTAGATATTTGATCGCCGTGTAGAAGTAATTGATTAGATCTAAAAGCTCTTTCTTTGCTGTTGTACAACACTGTTTTAAATTGCTGCCTCACTTGCACTCATTGCCTAACGTAGTCTTTACTTTTTCGTGATCTTTGCAACATTTTTGTTGCCTACACTTTGGCGCAATCAAAAGGCAAAAATTGAAAATTTACTGCTCAATAAATATTGTGGATATTGTGAATAAGTTATGCATAAATCATAGATTAACATCAAATGCTCAATGCAATAAATAAAAAATCTAAACAAATATATTCTTTCTTTCTCTGCTTTCAGGTAAGTTTCAATGCAATTTGGCTTTTGTTATACTTGAGCAATCAGACAATTGTTGGTAAGTATTATATATATTCTTTTATTATTTGTATATATGTGAGCTTCAATATTTTGTAAAATTTATGAGGCCACTGAAAATGCTGCTAATTTATGGGCTTAATCTTGGCCAGGACACCTCTCAATGTAAAAAGCCAATAACAAAACTTGCTTTTGGGTTATATAAAATGCGACTATATCGTGCTATCTATCTCTATCACTATCTTCTATTTGACTGTCTCGCTCTGTTTGCGGATATCCGCATGCAAGCCATAACTCAATAAAAGCATTGTCCTGAGCCAAAGCCATAGAAGAGAGGAAGACACAGAGAGACAGAGAGAGATAGAGAAAGCATAAAACAAAGGGAAAAGCAAAGGACAAACGAGCAAAACTAAAACCCAGCAATGCCAGCAGTCAAAGATACAATCGAAATGCAGTAACAACTTGTGGTAGAGTGGAGAGAGGGGTTAGCTGGCAGAGGGGCAAAAAGGCAGACAGATTAGAAGAATAAACAAAGCCCTGGGCTTCTCAACTAGGCAACCGGGCAAACTGCTCGACTTCCACTCGGTATATAGAGAGAGATGGTCACTGGCTTCAGACTCCCGTCATTGGGGCCAAGAAATAAACATTAACTGTAATTTAGTGGGGCATTGTGCTTAAGCGTCGAGTCTCGCATTCGCATTCGCAGCCAGCGCTCTCAAATTATTATGGGGCAGCACACTAACCAAACCCCCCCCTCGTATCTAGTTACACGAGGCGTGTTTCATGGTGCTGGTCAAAACGCTGCGGGAAGTCGTCTCAAAGTGAAGGCAATTGTTATTTGCCTTTGCCTCTTCTATGGACAAGTGCTCAGCTTTCACAGCGTCCAACAATTAGGTGGCAGCAGCAGCTGGCAAATATACAGATACACATATCTTTGCTATTTATATAGATATATAGCATATATATATAGAAGAAGAACACAAACTCATTGACTGATTGACTTAGTTGTGGAAAAGCTGAACTGCAATGACGAAAGTAAACTTTAAGATAGGTTTTTGGAAGATTTTAACTTCAAGTCTGGAAATTTCGCAGATATATGTATTTTGTATGAAACCTTTTTGTTAATTCAATCGAGCTCAAGCTCATTTTAAAAGATATATTCAAAATAATCATTTGGTACATATTTCACAGATTTAAGATTATAATAGCACTCAAAAAGTTAAGTTTCTGTAGCGATTAGTTTCAAACTCACACTTAAAGCAGTAGAAAGTAAACCATTCTAACCGATTTAGGAAAATTCACCCTTTTAGTCGGAGAAATTGGTGGAAAATTGTGCGTAGCGTCGTTTTGGCTTTGCATCCGTTTGGTTTCAAACTCATTTTTAAAGTTCAATACACGAAATTGTTAAACGTTTTGGTATCCAATGTTAAAAACTCCAATCCCAGGGGTGGAAAACTGTTTATCTTTCCTCCTCAAACTCCTATTTTTAGAGTTCCAATCGAAAAAGCATTCCTTTTTTTTGGTAGCAAAATTATGTACGTCAAAGGCAATAATTGGCCCGGGTAACGCCGAGTGATACCAGCTAGTACTAGTATACGAGTACAGGATATATAGAAACAGGATACACACTCACACACACACACACAGCTAAAACTAACACAAATAGACACATAGGCAAACATGACGCTACCCAAACGCAAACTTCCAACAATAATCGACAACAATAAAAAGCCAACAATAAAAATGTGTGTGTGTTTTCCACAGACACAAGTAATGTAATTGCGCCACAACCTTTATGAATATTGCAATGGCACTGCTTTTAAATCTTGACTGGGGATTTTCAAAAAGCGCCAACCAGCCGGACAAAAAAAAGGTCTGCTATTTCTTGATTACTTTCAACTAAAGGCAAAGAAAATCAACTCAAAACTACAAATCATGCCACGTCAGAGCTACTCAGTTATGTTTTCCGAAGAAATTTTGTGCTCAATCATTGGCAACAGATTTGTGGCGCAATTAGCTAAGAAACATGAACAAAACTGTTAATGTTAGAAATGTTAGTTTTGAGCTAACAGCTGTTAGCTAACAGCGCAGCCAACAACAAGTGAAAGCCGCCAAAAAAAAAAGAATATATGCTCTTAAGTGTTGTGTGTTTGTGTGTGTGTGTGTGTGTGTGTGGCAAAGGCAAACGCCCACTGCGCAAACGTTACTCACCACACACACGCACACACACGCACACATAGAGAGCATGTCTGCTGGGGCCTGGACCCGCAGCCGAGACCCGACCCGCCTATGGCCATAACATGGCTTTATTTGGCTTATAAATTGTTAGACGCTCATGAACTTTGCTCATAATTCAACACCTAACAGCCAACACCTATACAAGCCCAGTTAAAAATAATAATAATAATAATAAAAAAAGCGAACCTTTTTCAAATTAAACTTTGCACTCTGACCACTTGATGATGCCCCAACAAACAACAACAAACACAACAACAACAACAACAACAACAAATAACTGAAACGCCGCGGGCTGCCTGTGAAATGGAGAAAAACAGGAGCAGGCAGCAGGCACGTTGACGCTGTGTGCCTGATATCCACTCGACAGGCAGCACCTCTGTCGCCCCCCCCTTTTGGACTGTCCCTTTATTGCAGCTAAACAATTTTCATAGGCTATCAGCCTGGGCGGACAGCAGCAGCGTTCAAGTTGGCAACTTTTTCGAGTGCAGCAACAAATTAAATTTGCGCTGGTAATTGGATTTCAAAACACTTCTACGACGGCTGTGTTTAATGCCGCCAACAGCCGCAGAAGCTTTTGCGCCCACAACACATACACCCAGAGGGACACACACACACACACACACACAAAGAGACACACTCGGAGATTTTGCACGAGGCTTGGACATTGGACAGACGTCGACGTCGCGGCTGCTGTTGCTGCTGCTGCTGCTGATGTTGAGCTGTCAAAGGCTCTGGGCTCAGTACTTTGCTTGTGGCATGCCCCAAGCATTTCTCTCTATCTCTTGTCCCTCACATACCCGCCCTCATCACGCTGCCTGACAGAGCTTTGGCCTAGAAAATAATGCTAACCGTGTCGCCGCCATTCTACCAATTGCAAAACTGTTGTTGGCCAACTCGAGGCGGTTTTTCTCTGTTATTTCTTGTTGTTGTTGTTGTTTTTTTGGGTTTGATAAATTTAGCGGGCGTCGCTGTAAAGTAAACAATATTGCAGCATCAACAAACGGCACAGTTTATAATTGTTGTCAGCCAAATAAATCTTGCCACATTTGGCTATTGTTGTTGCTGCTGCTGCTGCTGCTGCTGTTTTTGACTGCATTTTGTTGCAAAAGGCAGCGGAAATGAAAGCGGACGCTTTAAGGCCGGAAATTGTTAAAATGCAAATTTTTTTTGTTGTGGTTGCTGAATTTGATTGCTTTGACATGGGAGCATTCAATAAAGGTTAAAGGTTCAAATTAATGTTTGTATAATTACAAAATGGTTTTTGAACATTTTATACATTTTATTAAAAATATTTTCGAAATTTGAATAGCTTAAATCAAACAAAATCTAACTTAAATTCAAGGAATTTCAATAAAATATCTTGAAAAAAAGTTTCCAAACTTTGAGTATCTAAAGAAACTCTATATTAAGTTTTTTAAAAGATATTTTGAGTTTATAACAGAAATTTATTATAAAACAAAATAACATTTTGTCTTGAAAAATGTTTCTAATATTTTAGTATTTATTTCTTCAAAATTGAAATCAATTAGGTTTATATAAAAATATCAATTGAGCTTATTTATTTATTTTCGAGTATTTTTCGTAAATGCTATTTAATCTATTTTAAATAGTTGCAGAAAACTACAGCTTAGCATATATTCCCCGGCTTCCACTTTTGCATATCATAAAAAATGGGATTCCCATTCAATTAATGCGCTTCATTGCGTTTCTCGCTCATCAGCAATATAATCTTTTATTTAACAAACAATTGCACAAACAACTTTTGCAAAAGCATTTCCACTTTTTTTATACATTTCATTTGGTAATTTTGGCAAACCGAAAATAATAATAATAATAAAAATAAATATTTCCTACTTTACATCCAAATAAATACAACAACATACATACATATATATAAAACTGTGCGCGCTCCAATTACATTTGACAATATTTACAAAAGGATCCTGCGACGCACAGGAAATTCAATGCCAAATCCACAAGCGAAATCCATTAAATAATCCACGTAAATAAACCAAAACCCAAAACGAAAACCAAAACGAAATGACACGAAAAAGCAACTGTTCTGAGCGGTGTGGGGGGAAAGTGTATGGAGAGGAAGGGACGCTTACAAAAAAAGAAAACAACAAAAAAAAAAAACAAGACAAACAATTTTGTATGAAAAAAAGAAACGAAAAACGAAAAAAAAGCAACAAACAGAAGAAAAATTCATTTTTCAAATTCCAATCACAGTTATTAAATCTTTGCTATATGGTTATGGTTATTGTTGTGATTTGATTTTATGGTTATAGATGAGCCAGAAAACACACACAGAGAGCGAATAAGCGACACAGAGAGAGTCAGAGAGCGCGTCTAAGTTTGTGTTGATTTGGATTTGGACTACAAAAAAAGCAAAAGAGAAGCTGAAAGCTCGCTCTTTTGCATACGTGCTCTCTTTGTGTTATTATTGTTTGTTGTTGCTGGCATTTGCGCGCGCTACAGCAGCAGCGACGGCGACGGCAACAGCGACGACAGCAGCAGCAGCAGCAGCAGCATTGGCAGCGGCAACACTGGCAACATTTTGTGTCAGGCTGCAAAATGTGGGCCTAAAATGCTTTACTGACGTCATAAAAGTGTCTTTTCTTATCTGGCTGAGTATCTACAAGCGAGATGCGATGGATGATGCCGCTGCTGCTGCCATTGCCGCTGCCTCTTCCTCTGCAGCTGCCCCTCTCCCCCCTCTCTGAACAGTTATGCTGCGTATGTTTCTCTGTGTAGTCCAAATTCAAATGTCGCTGGCAGGCAGCTCAGCAATACACACAAACACACACACACACACATAGAGCTCTATATGTATATGTGTGCCTGTCACTGACGCATAAAGGAAAATAATTATATTTAAAGGCAATTTGGTGGCAGCCGCAGCCTTCTGCAGTGTCCTTGACCGACTTATGTAGATTTTCTGCAGCTTACTGCCTGCTTTTACAGTTTTCACACATACAAATTTTCGCAGTTGCAGTCCAAACGCCACACACCAATCCCACCCCACCCCACCACTCAACAAGGCCCGCAGCAACGTCATCTTTGGGATATGTATGAATAATATTCGCGCCCATCTCATTATTAACATATTTCGAGAGCTATTTTCTTATTGCAAGCAAAATATTTATGTGCTGTAAACTGAAGCTGCGTATGCGTTATATTTCTCCTTGTATTTGTGTACATATATAAATGTGTGGCTGTGTGTGTGGGCGTGGCATGGCCATGTGACTTACTTGAGCGCGCGTAAGCAATTTTGAAATGACTTTGATTACCTCCATGCACATTGCGGGGGCGTTGCCAAAATAGGTGTTAGCTTTATGTTGGCCCCATTTTGTGGGCAAATACGATACGTGTGTGTGTGTGTGTGTGTTTCTGTCAGTAATTAAGTCCAAATAGACAGACAAGTGTTTAACCATCAAATAAATAGTTGTGTGTACATATTTAAATTAAGAATTTATGTCAATCTGTTGCCTCGTTTTATAAGCGAATGTTTATATAGAAACTCGCTGGCAAAACAACTTAAATAGGCATATATATTTAAATAAGGAATCGGACACAAATGCTGACCAGTTTTATGAGCGAATGTTTAAATAGACAACTTTAGTAGGCATATATATTTAAATAGGAATTTGGATAAAACTGTTGCCTACTTTTATGCGCACATATTCAAAATATAAAGTAATGTGCAACTGTTGCCTACTTTTATGGGCACATATAACATATGTCAAAACAGCAATCAACATAAAATTGTTGCTTACATTTATGGCTCGTATATGATATGTTTTGATTACAATTGTGCTGAACAACTTGTGCCACAATTTGTGGCATGTTAATAGCTACAATTATTATAAACTTGACTATGCAGCTCATAAAATTTAAATAAACTGCTCTTATGCTCATTAAAACAAAACGTTAACTACAAATTTACAACACGATTTCTTAGTGAACAATATCTATATATAAACCCAAAACTCTGCTTGCCACAAAACTTCTGCTGCTGCTTCTGCTTTGCGAAGTACTAGCTGCTATACAATTCTATTAAGTTGTCGTATACCCTGCTTGCCACGCTTGCCACCGCGCTGCCGCCGACATTGCCGCTCACGCCAAAAACTTGTAACAGAGACTAACAAAATAAATTATGCTTACGATTTGTAAAAGCTTTAATACGCCCCAGAGCCAAATCCTAAGTGCACACAGCAGCAACAATAACAACAATAACAACAATAACAACAACAAAGAGCAGCTGCTTCGGTTGCTGCTTCTGTTGGCTGCTCCCAAAGACAACAATGAATAAATTTAATTTTAGCTGCGGCCGACCTACCGCACCATAACCTCAGTTTGTTATTGTTGCTGCTGCTGTTATTGTTGTTGTTGTTGTGGTTGTTGCTCATGTTGACTAAACACCTTTGAGATTTTGAGATATGCCTCGCCCTCTGGCAGCTGTCAAGCGTGCTTTGGCCAAATCCAAGCCACATGCCCAACCTACCCCACCCCACCCTTCGAACTGCTGCCCGAGTGCATTATAACTGCATTTTGGTTTTTGATGACGTCGACAACGTTGTCGTTGTCGTTGTCGTTGTCCTCGTCGTCCTCGTCGTCGTCTGATTTGTAAATTATGCTTGGCCAGCTTTATAATGTGGCTAAACGAGCTGTTAACTTAAGCAGCGCAGCGTGCTCTCTTAATCGCAGCTCTGATTGAAGAGCGCGCGGCAACAAAAAGCTTTGAAGCTTTTCACCGCGCTCATGTGACGTCTGAGAGTGTGTGTGAGAGCGAGATGCTGTAAAAGCTTTTTGATTTTACTGATTACGTAAATAAAGGCGAAGCTGCCAAAGTACGACAAATTACGAATTGTGGCGAAACTGTTATAAACAATTTCGAGCAGCAGCCGAGGCAGCAAACGACACAACCCGCTTTCGTAAGCTTTGCTTTTGCTGTACACACGAATTGGAGCGAGGAGTAGCACTAGCGGCAGCAACAACAAAAACAACAACAACAATAAAACAAACGAATGCTAACGAGGCTGATGCTGCTGCCGCTGCTGCTGTCGCTGCTTCAGCCGCTGTCGCTGCCTGTCTGAGAGCCACGCTGCGAGGCTCTTGCATATATGCAAGGCAATGCTGAAACTCTTTTGCCCTACTCTCTCTCTCTCTCTCGCGTTCACGCGCTCTCTTGCTCTTTTTGCTTGAAGCGTGCTCGGCAACATCAGCGTCAGCGTCAAAGTCAGCGTCGCTTAGCTGCTGGCTTTGCTGTGTGGTGAAAATCAGTCACAACGGGAACGTCGTCGCGAGCTGTTTGCGCGCTTCATGCACTTGTGTTTGTAGCGAGCGAGCGTTGAAAACACACAGCAAAAGCAAAAGCAAAACTTTACAACAGAGCCTGTTTCCAACAACACACAACAAAACCAACAAAACAACTCGAAATATCAAAATAAAGCGTAGGAAAATTACAACAACAAACCAAATCAACGTTATAAATATAACAAAAACAAAATGCATGGCTATGCTATTTGTGTATAACGAGTGAGAAAAGTGCGTCAGCAGCAGCAGTCAACCAGCCAGCCAGCCACAGCGGGAGGCGGGCAACGGCGGGTCGTCGGGCGGCAAAGAAATCAAATTACAAAACAGCAACACACACACACACACACACACACACATACAAGCGCACACACACAGACAAATACAGAGACAGACACACGCAGCGCTGAAATCGACGCAGGCTATATAATTTAGCACACAAGTTAAGCGCAAAAAGGAAAGATGAGCAAAAAAAAAACAAAAAAAAATAAAGAAATAAAGCGAAAATCAGAACAAAAAACGCAGCCAGCCGCCCAAATAAAGCGCCTGTCTGTGTATGCATGTGTGTGTGTGTGTACTGTATGTATGTGTGCTGACCAAAATCAAATGAAAAATGCTTGGCCAATCGGCCATTAAAAGCAAATTAACAAGTGCAAGTTTTCCAAGAGAAAATGAAAACAAGTTTGGAACACAAATACAAAAAAAAAGTGTTGAAAAATGCCACACAGCAGCTGTGTGCGGCGGCAAAGGCGTGTGCGGAGGCTGCGGGGCGGGACAAAACATATATATATATATATAAAAAAGAAAAACACGCAAATACCAACGCACTTAACACACATACCAACAACAACAACAACAAACAGAGACATTTAACAGCGGGCGCAAGCAAAAAAAAAAGAAAAAGCAGCAGCAGAATACTCGAGACTTGAGATTTGAGTTTTAGGATACGTTGGTTCTTGTTGTTTTTGTTGTTGGCCAGGCAGGCTGGCAGTCAGGCAGCTGTTGTTCTTATTGTTGTTGTTGTTGTTGTTTGGCTATATTTTTAGCACGCGTAGCGAAACATTTTTAAATCGGCAACGCACAAAAAAAGTTTTTCCCTACGCTTTTGCTGGCTAATAAAATACATATCAACAAGCAAATGGGCGAAGAAAAACAGCAGCAGCAACAGCAACAACAATAGCAACAACAAGAACAACAATAATAATAAAGAACAACAACAAGAATTGTGCTGTGGCATATTGAAAAGGCAGCGCCTGCTGCTGCCACTGTTACTGGCAACAGCAACAGCAGCAATGAAACGACAGCAACAGCAGCAGCAGCTGCAAGGATAACCAGCAACGAGCAACGTCATACATGTGCAAGGATATTATCAACGTCATGCCTGCCACACATATAGACAAAGATAGAGGGAGAGGGATAGGTAGAGAGTAAGAGAGCAAGATGAGGAGCATTTGGTGTTTGGCATATTTGTGCTGCATATTGCTGTTGTTTTTATTGTTGCTATTACAACTTATGTTTATGTGTGCGTGTCTGCTGACATTTAATGCATTAAAAACATGTTGATAAATTCATTAGAATTTATTTAACTAAAAATAAATGCACACAATATCAACAACAGCAACAACAACACACACACACACATGTTGCCCAGCAGCAGTTGCTCGACAAGTCCTGCTGCTGCTGCTTTCATTAGTGCCTGTGGCTGCCCATCGAATTATGCGGAAATCTAATTTATTTGTACCAGCAACAGCAGCAGCAGCATCAGCAGCAGCAGTCAGCCAACAGTTGATCGCACAAATTGCTAGACAACAACAACAAGGACAACATATTTAAAAGCAAATTTCATATATTTGTGTAGAACTTGAAAAAAGCAGCCAAAGTAGCCTTAAAAAACGGTTGGAGAAAACCTACCTAATGAAGCCTTTAAAAAAAATGTTGCCTACTTTACAGCGCAGTTGAAATTCTTGCAGCCAAATGGAAATTCTTATGTTTTCCCAAGAAAATCAACTGACTGAAGTCAAACAAGCTGGACCTTAGCTAATTTCTGTGTCCTTTTTACAGCTAAATGAACTTATTATGAAATTAAAAATAAAAAAAAACCCTTTGCCTGCTTTGTAGCGCACTTTAAAGTCTTCAAAAGAATTTCAAATCATTTTAATTGAGCACGATTTGTACTTGAAATTAGAATTGACAACAAAATATTGCCAAAATGTTGTGTCTTTTAAGCGCTTTAAGCCAATTTAAAGGGATTTTCATGCACATCAAATAGTGTTCTGCAGCTTACTTTGACATAGCTTTGACATATCCACATATATACATATATGCATATATAACATGCTTTCAAATGAATGAAATTTGATATATACATTGATGATTCTTGTGAAATCTGTGCTGATAGACATGTCAAAATGAAATGAAAGCAAATAATTGAAATGTGAATGAATTCCAAGGACATGTAATGCATATTGTTGAGCTAAACATAAAAAAAAAAAAGATAAACAATTTTAATTAAATGTAGAGAAATACCTACAAAATATTTGCTTAGAAAAACTTTAAACAATTAAACACAATTCATTTGGACTTATGCTGGCAGTCTTATAGACTTTGTCCTTGTATGCTATATCCTTGTTGTTGCTGCTGCTTAATTTAGTTATTCGTTTTTAGAAGAAGCCAATTCAAACAGTTGCCTCGCTCTTAACCAACTCTGCTGTGCAACTTATCGCAAAAAAGTTTTTGTCTCTGAAACAAATGAAATAAATTATTTTTGTTGTCTAGGATACGCACATACATACATACATACATGCATACATATATATAAAAATGACATTTAACGGAGGGGGGAATAGCGAAGAAAATGGACTAAAACTTTGGCGTAGAAATTAACTTTATTGGGCGAATCAAGAGAAAATTGCTAAACAAATGCGCTCGAGCACCTTCTTCAAGTGGTTGGGGTGAAGGGGAGCAGGGACGCAGGTTGGCAGTTGCCAACTAGTTGAGCGCCACTCCAACACACACACACACATACACACACCCGCACACGCACACACACTTATAAAGCGGCATCTTAGTTAAACACATGGCAAGTTAAACTTATCGACAACTCGCATCTTATGGCTACAAGCTGGCCAAAAGTTTTCTATGCTGGAATCTGCTCCCCCTCCTCCGCAACCCGCACTCAAATGGCAACTAAGACGCACTAATTCACGACTCGCAACGCACAACTCCGCAACGCACAGCTTCACAACTCTTGCAGCATAGTTTTGTTTGTGTGTGTAGGTTTTGTTTTCAGTGGAAACGCTGCCACTACACCCCTCCACTCCCACTAAACTGCCCGAAAAAGTAGGCTATAAAAACTATCAACAAGAAGTTTGAAGATTTTCTCTACTTGCTGCTGAGTTGCTGCAGTAACAACAATCTGACAACAAACTGGCATAAGCATAACATAAAAATAGCAAAAGTTCGTTTTTTTAAAGTTTGCACCCCAAAAAAGCAAAAAGAAAAAAAAATATAGCAGAAGAGGAAGAGAAACCATACTGGATCATATAATCCTTTCACTTAACAAGCAAACTTTTGGCAACAGACCGAAAAACTTTGCGCACTTCTTCTACTTCTTTCAACTGCTATGTTGTGCTTTGCATAAACACAAGTCAAGAGGGTTTGTAGAAGTAGTAGTACAAGGGGTGCGGGGTGTGCATGTTGCCTCTACAGGATGTGAACCTCTTGGAACCTCTCTCTCGCTCTATCTACAACTTACATGACGGGGGAAATTTATGCATTCGCCCAGGCCAGGCAAAAGTATTTATGTATGCGCTTATAAATATATGCACATCTTATGCTAACCCCTACCCCCACAGTCCCTTCTATGCGTGTGCGTGTGTGTGCGTGTGTGTGTATGTGTTGGCGTGTGCAGATAGCCAGCAAATTTATGCTAGCAATATAACAAACAAAATATTTGCGCACGAGGAAAGAGTCCTGCAACAAAAAAAAAAAAAAACTTTGTATGTTGCTGCCTTCGCCCGCCCGCCCCGCTACAAAAACTTTAAAATAACACAAGAGCAAAAATATGATAAAATAAATATCTAAAAATACAAAAATAACAAAAAAAAACGGAAATAAAATACGTTTAAATTTAAAACAAAACTTCTTGCAAACATTGCAAGGGGCATACTTTTTTGTGCCTTTTTTTTGTTTTTTTTTTCTTCTATGCTAATTAAAGGCAGCAGCAGACACACATAAATACACAAAAAAACACACACAGACAGGCTGTGCTTAGTTTGATGTGTATGTGTATGTGTGTGTGTGTGTGTGTGTGTGTGTGTGTGTGTGTGTGTTTTCGTCCTTGTGCCTAAAAATACTCGTACATACAAAAACCCAAATGCACACAAAAGCCAACCTAACCCTGAAATATTGTAACTATATAGAAGGCAAAAAAAAAGACTTGAAGGCTGCTCAGCTGAAAAGTAGGCAACGGAAAAATTAAAAAGTTCAAATGTGAAAAATAAAAAAACAACAAATTTCAAATGAAATGGGTTGCATTTAAAAAAAATATATGTATTGAAATTGTTGTGAATATTGCAGTTAAATAAATGGATTCAACGAAAAATTAAGCAAACAAATGATGAATGCCAACCAAAAAATAAGTGCAAAATAAATATTAAAACAAGAAAAGCAACAAAACAAAAAAACAGCAATAAAATACAAAAGCGGAGAAAAACAAACAGCAACAACAATAAGTTAAATCAAATAGCTATTTATAGCGCAAATATAATTAAATTAATTGTAAATAAAGCAACGCACAGATAAACTGTTTAACAGTTAAATAAATCAACAACAACAACAACAACATAAAGCAACAACAACAACACCAACAACACCAACAACAACAACAAAAACGAATGTGTTCAGTATATACTCGTTTATAATTTAGCGAATTTTTGCTGCGTATCGCAACAAGTAAAATAATTAATTATAGATAAATGCGTGCGACGTGTGCGAGACAGACACACGGACAGACACACAGTTAGCTAGCAGAAGAGATAGAGAAAATTGCCCAAAAAAAAAACAAACAACAACAACAAGCGTTTTATAAATGGACTGCATTACATAAAATGAGCTTTTAGTTTAATTAATCACTAAATAAATAAAACCAACCCAAAAAAAATACATATATATATTTATTTATATATACAAATATACATATATATACAAATGTGTGCGTAAACTGAAGCCACATGCATGGCAGCAGCAACAACAACAATAACAACTCTAGTAATAATAGCGACAACAACGACAACAGAACAAACAACAACAACAACAACGACGACGACGACGCAAGCAACGCCTACTTACGCCACGCCCATTTTAGTTAGCTACCCCAGCTATTGTCGCTGTTGTTGTCGTTGCTGTTGTTGCCGCTGCTGTTGCTGTAATTCATTCTGGCCGCCCCAAACCAACAACAACTACCGCCCCAACAACAACAACACCAACATCATCATCATCATCAAACAAACAACGAACAACAACGCCTCACAAGCGAAACAAATAATAATAATAATAATAATAGCAACGCCGCCGCTGCCGCAGCGCTTGAAGTTGCTGGAGTTGCCGTCAACACCCACACTACCAGCAGCAGCAGCAACACCGTCGCACAAAACGCCGCCAACAGCAGCAGCAGCAACGCCAACAACGACAACAACGGCGGCGGCAGCAGCAATAGCAACAGCAGCCTTGCCACCGATCCCAAGAAATCCTTCTCGCTACACTGCTGTTGCGTGATCGTCGACATTACACCCGTCTCACATCCGGTGGCACGTTTGACATCAGCAACAACGGCCTCGGGAAGGGATGCGGGCGCCGGCGGCGGTGGCAGCGGCAGCGGCAGCGGCTTGGGCTTGGGCCTCACCGAAAATGTCTCCCAGCTGGCGAGTCAACTTTTTCGCTTTGGCAGCAAGAAACGCACGGGCGTCTGCATCTGCAATGCTCAATGCCGGCTGCAGTCGCTCGGTGAAGGTGCAACGCTCAAGACGACAACAACAACGCCGCATCATGGCTCGCTGGATCGTTTGCTGCAGCAGCAACAGCTGCCACAGAAAACGCAACAGCAACAACAACAGCAACAGTCGAGCGGTGAGCGTTCTATAAGCTGGGTTATTGATGGCGGTGGCGCTGGTGCGCTGCTTACAGCCGCCAGCTCCGATGAGAGCGATGAGAAGCAGCAGCAAAAGAAGCAACAACAACAACAACAGCAGCAGCTGGAGGAGACGCCACCACGTCCAGCTGCGCGTGGCAAGCATAGCGTGCGTGAGGAATTCGAACGCGGCGTCGAAGTTGAAAAATTCTATCATCAAATCAATGGAGATATCTTTGAAATCACGCGACGTGTGCGCGCACGCGATGAGGACACCATGGAGCAAAGATGCCTCAAGCGCAAGAGCTCGGTGCGTTTAGTGGAGCCGCACTATGTGCGTCTGCCGGATCAGAAGCCACAGCTGCCGCCGCGACGCCAAAAGAGCGCCGAGGAGGTGGCCATGCCCAAGAGCGCCATGCGGCAGGCAGCGCCCGAGCAGCTGGAATGGTTTGATCGCAAGGCGCAGCAGCGTCACTCGGCACGCTCCGCTGAGGGTGGACAGGTGCGTGAAGAGACAATGGAATGGTTGAAGCTGCAAAAGCAGCAACAGCAGGCACCAGCGCCCGCGCGCACCTCCTCCGGACCCAGCGAGATAACGGTGCTCAAGGATGAGCTGCCTGACTGGCTGCTGGAGCACTTGCCGCAGCAACGCGAGCGTCAGTCCAGCTCCGAGAAGCCAGTCAGCTCGGCGTATGCCAAAGCCTTGGCGGAGCTGCTCAAGAAACCATTGTCGCGTCAGAGTTCCGGGCCATGTGAGGTATCGCTGCTCAAGACGGACATTGTCGAGTGGCTGACCAAGATGCAGACCAGTGTGGGTGGCAAAGTGCGTCGTTCGCATCATCGTCGCAATGGCAGCAGCGGCGCTGCGCCGCGTTCCAACTCTCAGGAAGATCATGCAGCCATGGAGCATGCAACGTTGCAGCGTAAACGTCATTCGTTGGGCCACAGCGGCGCCGAAAGCGGTGAGGAGCAACTGCAGCAACAGCAACAGTTGCCCACACTCGACTGGATTGCCTATCCGCTAAACAAGCTGCATTCGCTGGGCAAACAGCCGCCGGCAACAACAGTGCCCAGTGGCTACGATGTGCCCGTTGCTGCCACACATACGCAGCTCTGTCAGGAGCAGCGTCGTCGCGAGGAACGCTCCCGGGAGCGTCGTCTGCGCCACTCTGCTAGCGAAGTAGTCGCCACCAGCAGCACGGCGCCAGCGGCAGCCAGCGCACAGCTGGAACGCTTGGAGCGTCTGTATGCAAAGCCGCATAAGGAACGGTATCAGTATGTGCCCAAGGTAACGCCGCCCAAGGAAACCACAGCCACCACCACCACCAACACCCACACCACCAGCCACACCAGCAGCTCCGGCAAGTCCAAGCGTGAGCGTTCGCGTCGCCATCAGACGCAACGTTCCGCAACTGTGACTGATATGTCCGCTCAGCGTGCCGGCGCCGCCGTTGTGGGCATCAGCAGCAGCAGCAGTCATCATAAGCGCAAATCCTCGAGTGCGGAGCGTGCGCCACGCTCCCGTTCGCCATCGCCCTGCACCGATCCCGCCTGCCCGCTGCTGCCTATTTGCACAGATCCGCACTGCCGCTATCAGGAATGCCAGCGTCGACGCTGTCTAACCTCCTCCGCCAGTTCCGTGAATCTGGCGCGGCATCAGCAGCTGGCACAGGTGCAGCTGCATGCGGTGCCGGCGCATTTGATGGGCGTCGGTTCGGATGCAACAACGCCCTCCACAACGGCAACGCCGCCGCCGCCACAAACGGTTGCAGCTGTGACGCCACTGCCGGAGCAGCGGCGTCTGGTCATCTGCCACGAGTGTCGTTCATGTGCGCCCATGTTGAGCTGCCAGAATCGCAAATGTTTGAATGCCGCCAAGTGCAACTCGCTGCCTCGCTGCGCTGCCGATTTTAATCGATTGCGCACAACTTTGGCTCAGCCGCCGGCAACGCTGGATGATATTGAGCCAGCGCCGTTGGAATTGGAGCCACATGAACAGCAGTTGCAGCTGCAGCATTTGCCACCTGCCTCACCGACACGCCTGCAACAACATTATCGCAGCAACTCGCAGCCGAATACCTTGCAACGCGGCGACTCAACAGCCTCCAGCTGCGGTGGCCTAGGCACCACGTTGGGCTGGCTGGAGCCAGTGCATCAGCAGCAGCAGCATCAACCTGCCAATGGCCATTTGCATCATGTGCTCAATGGCAATGGCAAACTTATGAAATCCGCCTCGGCTGCTTCGCTCAACTCGCGCCGGCGGCGCCACAAAACGGTGCACTTTGGTGAGAATCTATTGCGTGAGGTTTGCCAGAATCGCAAGTTGATACGCACGGAACAGGTGCCCTCGGGTTCAGCGCCCATGCAGCCCAACATTCAGTTGCTCTATAATTTTGTAGAGGGTGTACTAAGCGCCTGGGTGGATGATGATGAGGATCAGGTGCGTTCGGGCGCTGAATCGGAACCGGAACATGGCCTTGTCGCACTGCAGCCTATTCATCGTTGCAATCGGTTGCGTTATCAATGCATCAGGCGTGTCGTTGAGGAGGCAGCCGATCTTCAAGGCACGCTCAAGCTGGGCAACTCCAGGTATCGCCATCGACATTGGCGCAGCACTGCCAAGCAGTGCAACGAAATGTTCCTTCGCAAGGTAAACAAATCATTTGAATGTGAATTGTATCTATCAGATACATTATAAGGCACAGCCTA
This sequence comes from Hirtodrosophila cameraria, assembly GCA_949708635.1. Lineage (NCBI taxonomy): Eukaryota > Metazoa > Arthropoda > Insecta > Diptera > Drosophilidae > Hirtodrosophila > Hirtodrosophila cameraria. The sequence continues at coordinate 18,098,708 of OX453091.1, forward strand.
ACTATAACTGTCTCTTGAATTTATTTATAACTATTTATAATAACTTTCGAATCAATCGATTGTAGAGCTTTAATTTTTAATTCAAAATATATTGAAAATTATGAAAAATATCTCAAATCAATCAATAATCGAATCAATTGATTTTAGAGCTTTAATTCTTAAATCAAAATATATTAAAAAATATGAAAAATATCTCAAATATTCCTATATCAAAACAAGATCTACTTTGTTTTCAACTAACAGTTTCCTTAAAATAAGAAGAAAATGAGTATGCTGGGAACGATTTACAGCTAACTTTTCCTTTTAACTTCAACGTTTTTCTAAATTTGTTCACATTTTTCTATCAAAAAATTCAATTCCCGAAATACGCTTAGAATTTTTACGCACTTGTGCACTTTTCACCTTCATTTTTAGCTCACTTATACGAAAATTTGATAAGTAGCCTCTTTCAATTTTCTAACTCTTGAGTATTTCATATAAAATTAGATTTGATTTTTTCTCATTTTTCGTTTTTTTTCTTGTTGCTTTGCTTGAAAATCGCGTGCTTTACCCTGACACCCGCTGCCCCCCGGCTATAGCTCTGAAGTGTACTTAAATTGTATTGTCGCAACAAGGTTGCTTTTGGAGCTGTTGTCCGTTTGTCAGTCTCACCGTCCGTCTGTCTGTCTGCAACAAATTCATTTTGGTTGCCTAACAAAACGTTGATCAAAGCCAAAAGCATCCTTTTCACGCTCGAGCTACGGCGAGGCAGGCTCCTGCCTGGTTGCTTCAGCTACTGCCTGGCTGCTTCTGCTGCTCTTGGCTCCTTCTTCCGCTTGTGCTCTGTTCCTTTACAAAGGAGGCAGGCAATAAATTAAAGCATTAGCCCCAGCCAAAAAAGCTCTTAACACAGCACACACACAGGGGTATGGGAATGGAGTGTGAGGGGGAAGCTTAGATTTTCATTTACTGTTCGTATTTAGTTTTTAGGTAATGAATGGCATTGATTGGAATTCGCATGAATCACAGTTTCAAAGTGATAAAAGGCTATAGTATGTTGTGTAGCATATGTACTTTGTGTGTGTGTGTGTGTATGGGTGTGTGGCAAAGAAAAAATGGATAAAGGGGCAACAGAGGCGTGGCATAATCTATGAGTGCTGCTACTACTGCTGCATTCATGCGAATTTGAACTGAAAAATGTGTGTACTGTAAAGTACTTGTATCTAGAAATCTTTGTATCTATAGCAACTATGTAACATTCTATGTAACTACAATCTCGAACTGTGCAGCTGACTTAATTCAACTTGACCAATCGCAAAAGGCAGCAAAAAAATAAAGGAAACATGAACAAAAAAAACAACATTCAAGGCAGCTGGTTGCATTGGCCAAGGAGACAGCTTCGCTGATTGCATTCAAAATGAGTATTCACATACACACACACACAGCCTTATACACAGTTACATGGCATGGGAGGGGTGGTTAGTGGGGGGGGGGGGGGTAGATATACACACAAATGACTGAGCTTGAATAGCGCATTAGTTGGATGGTTGAGATATAGCTAGCAAAACGCGCTGCATATTAATTAATTGCCAGATCAACGGCATCAACATCATCATCATCATGATTATCATAATGATGATGATGATGATGATGATATAACAGCTGACTCTTTGCCTTCAAAAAGGTATTTAAGCTTTTGGTTAGCTTAGTTTTGCATTAAAGCGCTCTCTTGGGGTCCTCTCATCTGAATGGTTAGATAATGTTTTAAGCGAAAATGGCAAAAACGACAAGTTTTGTGTTTTAAATTACAACCACAAAAAGGCATTAGCTTTTGGTTAGCGCACTACTTGTTGTACATAGCTGCAGCTTCTCTTGGGGAAAACTCAATGAGTATGTCAGCTAAAAAGGGGCAACAGTGCAGCAAAAAAAGTCAAGCAAATGCAGTAAAATAGTTACCAAACGAATACTCAAAGAGTTTTTACAGCTGTGGGAATTTAAAATGTAATGCTGTTTATATATGAACTGTGCATTAATTTGGTTAATAATATTAAGATTAATATATTATTGAATTTGAAATTGAATTTATAAAACCAAATTATGAGTTTGGTTAATATAAAGTAGATAATAGTAGGAAAATTTAAGAAAACAATCGAGTGTGCCCGCCTACGAGACTTCCTGCTCCCAACTTGCATTTCAAGCACTTCAGCGGAAACACAAGCAAGCAGCGTACTTAACTTGTGCAGTGCCTGTCAAACTGTTGTTTCTGCCTGCTGAGACGGGGGTAATAGATTCTTCCATAACTTTGGTGTTATTTATCCGATCTTAATGAAATTTACGCAACCAATCAACATTGATTAAACATATATGTGTACAAAAATCAAAGCATATCTTAAAAATTTGGTGTCTCTAGCTCTTAAAGTCTCAGAGATCTGTGTGTTCATACGGACGGACGGACAGACAGACGGACATGGCCAGTTCTTCACGGCTGTTGATGCTGATCAAGCATATATATAGTTTATATAGTCGGAAATGCCTCCTTCTGCCTGTTATAACTCCCTTTCCCCCATTTCTAATGGGAACAGGGAGTAAAAAGAATTGGATTAATGTAAAGTAGGTAATAGTACGAAAATTTACAAAAAAAAAAAGTTTGATACTCAAATACTAAAAAACTTCTGATAACCAAAAAATATTTAAAATATATTTTCTATTATAAATATTTTTATTTCTATATTTATATTTTTAAATATATTTAAAATAATAAGGATGCGCCGTTCCTAACTCCTGTCTAAAAATAAAATACCATAGACATTGCCTAGTTCCCAAAACACCACTCTAACTCTCTCCTCTCTATCTGCTCTCTCTCAGCTTATCTAAAGCCCTTGTAGGTTTTGATTGATCTGCTGTGCTTAGCAGGTTTCCCCCATTCAATCCAATTAATGCTAAGCATCTGTCTCTCTGCACACATATTTAATCAATTGGCGAATGACATGGCAGCTACCTGTTTCGTCTTACCCCTTCTGCCCCCCTTTCCCTCCTTTTCAGTTCCACTTACTTCCGTCTTAATCATTGCCAAAATACCGTCTTACAGCTAATGCTAAATTGCTTTTCACGCTGCACACATCTATTTGAATGCTGCTTTTCAACAGCTTCATTTGCGACTAAAAATATTGCCAAGAAAAAGAAAAAACTTGCTAAGGGAAAATGCAGTGCATTGCAAGTGCTTTTGGCCACCTTGCCATTTTCTTGCTGGTTTCTCTTTTCTCATTTTGAATCAATTTGCGAGAACTTTTTGGTATCTTCAACTTCTCTTTAATGTCTCAGTTAAACGCAACGCTTTGGCAAACGTGCCAGGAATTTTACAGTTTTCTGGCTGCTGACAGCTGGCAGCAGCTTCTACTAACACCATATAAATAAATGCTTGCTTACATATGTGAAATTGTGCGAATTGTGAGGTGCTTGGAGTAGGAGTAGTGGCGGCAGTAGGGGTAGCTCCTTTCGGCACCTGACTTACATTCGTGCATATATAAACACTCTATCAAATATTGTAATTTTTGACACAGAGACAGCGTCAAATGAAATGATTTTTTTTTCGGTTACAATTCGGGGGGTACTGTGTGGTAGCTGGCAAGGACGTATATGTGTATATGTGCCAATGGCAGGCAGCACACTCACATTTGACATTCAAAAGTCATTGATAATTATGGATGAAACGTGAACGACAGCCGCATCGAGGGATCACAATCAATTCTTGATTAGAAAACGCCAGGCAAACAGGCACAAACAGTCAGGCACCTGTCCTGGTCCTGGTCGTGTCCTGCTGCTGTCCTGACTTGGATAAGGGTGTTGACTCTATGTGCGTGGGCTAAAACTGGGCGTGTCTCTGTATATGTATATGTGTGTGTGTTGAGTCTGTGTGTAAATTGAATTTTGATTTTGCACTGATGCTGAGATATGGCATATTAGGCCAAAGTAATCAGGTAAGGGACGTGGTGTCATGTAGGCAAGGAGGAGGGAATGTATGGCCAGGACTACTGCCATTTAATCTTTTGTGTGTGTGCGTGTTTCGGGTTACCCATTTAGGCTTACCCCATGTTCAGAAGGCGGTGCGGGGGCGGCGACTAACGGGCGCCAAACTCATTGTCAGCCTATCCCAAGCTGATGAAATTCAACAACAGCAACAACAACAACAACAATGCAACAACAACAAATAGAAACACTTTATGGCTGTGCCTGCCGGGTCATATCAATTAAAAATTCATGAATCATTTGACAAACTCTTTGGGTCCTTGCAAATTGTAACCATTCAGCAGGCCAATCAGTCGAGGTTTTGATTTGTTGCTGCTGCTGCTGCTCCACACTTTGCCCCCCTCTCAACAATGTGTTTGTTATTGGGGCAAACATAGAACACACATTTCCAGATGCACAGAATATAATCTGTTGTGTAAAAGGTACACAAAACTCTGTCGTAAGTTTTACAGGACTTTTGTCCTTTTTCATGCGCTTGGCCACTTTTGCACATTGTAAAGGCTTTTCCATTACATTAGCAACGTTTGCTTGAAGTGTTTTTGTGTATATTTTGTGATGTGCGCACAGAGAAGCTAATGAAGTAGCTCATTCGAACAGATATATACGATATATATACACATACATACATATATATTTAATATTGTTATTTTGTCTATTATTAGGATATATACAAAACTACTATTGTGTGTAATTGTTGAGCTAAAAGCTTTTTGGGCAACAATTGTTCAGACTTATTTATGGAACACACCTCGCCAGGGCTGCTAACGTTTTCTACTACCGCCTGCAACAGTTCAACAGTTCCGCTCGACAGCTTCCGTTCGGCTTGATGATTTCATGGAAAACTTCATTGAGCAAGCGGAAACTATTTCATTTGGCGCTATAAATGTTGTCAGGTGGACGTTGGGGTTAAGGAGTAGCTTGGTTGAAAGGGACGAAGGACAGCAGAGGAGGGTTGTGCAAGTTGGATGAGTGCCGTTGAGTGTTTTTGAAGTTTTCAATATTGTTGCTGCTGCCTTCAAAATGATTGAGGCCACACGCTGGCTATTGGAAATTGTTGAAAGTTTGATTTCTTAAATTTGAGAAAATAGCACATTGAGGAAAATCTATGATTAAAACTGATGGGGGTTAGATATAAACTTACGAAATATTTAATTAAAATTTTAAATAGATGAACAGGTTTCTAAGAAGAAAAACTAATATTAATGTTTCCGATATCTACAAAGAATCTACTTTCATGTATTCTTTCCCAAGTTAGTTTTAATACTTAATAACAGCACATTTTCAAATTGATTTATTGAAATTAAGATCAGCTTTTTTCTTTCAATTTCAATCCCGAAAAATTGATTAATTTTGTATAAAAGTAAAGCTAAAAATTAATATAATACACACCCAAGTTGACGTCTCAGTTTTGAAAAGTTTCTAAAATAGCTTTAAGCATCCTGTGGCTGCTTGTTCCCCTCTACGTCTTGAATTACTTTCAACAAAAGCTACGGAAATTGAATAAAATTGCTGTTAAAAAAAATTAATTAATGAAAATAATTGATATAAAAGTTGACAATGCCCTTTCTTTTGCTTTGAACATCCAGTGCGTTGGCTTCCCTTGCCTCGGCTTGCTTCATTCCCAATTAATCAGAGCAACGAGCGTTGCTTTAAACGAATGTCAGCACCTCCAATACGACTCAATGTAGTAGCTACATTTCTGCTACCACCCCGCTACCTCCGCTACCTCCTCTACCCGCTGCCACCCTTACTTTAGGGAGCATGCCCAATAAATTGCTACCCTTGCCCCACACAGAGAGGTGCCGCTTTGATGTGCGTCTGGTTTTTTATTTTTGGCAATTTCGAGTTTAAGAGACGGGGGAGAAATATTGATGTTGCCGGGGCAAGTCAGTCAGCCAGGACACGTTTGGTTATTTGCATGCCTTTGCACTCCTTCGATTAATATAAAATTTGATTAAACTTGGCCAACGACAAACGACGACTTGTGGGTTAAGCACACATGACTTTGCTGCTGCATAAGAAGGGGGGGTTGAGCATTGGGGCGTGGCTGCTGTGCAAACATAAGCGCCACATGCCGCATGCCACTTGACAGTTGCCAAGTTGCTCGCTTTTGCTTGCCACCCGTTGGGGCAGTCAAATAAATAACTTGTAAAACATGCATATGAGCAAAATTGTTTGAAAACTGCCAAAAAAAAAACATATACAAAGTGTGGAGGAGGAGGAAGACAGGAGCAGGGGCAGGGGCAGGACAGGGAAGCCCTTTTGGTATCGTAGTAACTAAAGTCAAGAAATGGGGCCAAAAGTATTGACGCAGTAAGAAAAGAAGACGAAACGAATAAACACATTGTAAATTGATTTCCTTGGGAACTCAAATAAAAATGGCATGAAAAGCAAGTGAGCGACATTGTGGGGAAGGGGTGGTTGGGTGGTTGGGTGGCTGCTTGGTTGGTCTGCTGGTGGGTTGATTGGGGTGCCCCCAATTGAAACGAATGAATGGGCAAACCAATTTTTATTGCCACGCGGGACACGTAGCGCACCACGGCGCTGTTGCCTCAACTTGATTCCCACACGGACTCAGTTGAGTCTCCCTGCTGCCCTGCAGCCCTTCCTCCCCCCCTACCCGCTGCCTTGTCTCTCTTTTCCTGTTGCGAAAGCAAAATTGGCGCACTGGGTGCTGTGGTGAGAACGGAAGGAAGTCGCAAAGATGGCCAAGGAGGCAGGCGACAGGAGGCAGTCAGCAGCGACCCGGCTTTTGATGGAATGCTTCGGCTAGCTAGCCTGCTCGCTCGATAACATGGCCAAGTAACTGTTTTGGCATTGCCTTTACTTACTTTACTTTTTTTTTGCCCTTCCTCTCTCTTTCTCTATTTTGCTCTCTTTCTCATTCCGGCTGCTGCCGTTGATTCGTTTCGTTTTCTGAGCCAGTTCGTTGTTGTCAATTGTTGTGCTGTCCATCCGTCCATCTGTCCAGCTGTCCGCCTGTCTGGCAGCTCGATAGCTCCTCTGTCCTCCCTACATTTTGTGGCGTTCGTTGGCTTGTGCCCCTTGTTGCCAACTTCACTAAAAATGCAGGCGAGAGAAGACAAATTGCTTTATCGACGACATACGTAACAAATGTTGCTGTCGGCAGTGACAACGGCAACAGCAACAACAGTTACATTTACAGCAACAACTACAGCAGCAACAGCGACCGACAGCGACAACAACAAGGAGCCAGTCAACCATTATTGGTTTCAAATGGCTTACGGCTCGATTCATATCGGGTTGAGGTCCTGCTTTCGAGGCCTGAGTCCTGTGTCCTGAGCCTGACTGCCACTGCTAATTATGACTTAATTATTTCAATTATTATTTCTACGACTTATTGAATTTTATCGTTGCTAGCGAGAGTCAAAAACAACAACAATTATGAAACTATATATATGTATACATTATTTATATGTATATTTACATTATTTTCTTACATAGATTTCGGATGATGATCGAATGAGCCTAACTACTGCCGTTTCGGATGAAGATGATGGCGAAAGTGTCATGGCTTCTCCATATAAAGCAAAGGCCACTGGCACCGCTGCATCCTCCTTCAACTGCACAGGCGCTGTCCGTAAAGCTGGGTAAGTTTTAAAACTTATACTTAAGCAAACAATTTATATGTAGGTATACCTCAACTAGTACGATAGCTGTAATCTATGTGTGTGTGTGTGTGTACTTGTGACACAAAGAATTTCCCTAAGGAGTTGCAACTGGCACGTGTGTATGCGCCCAGTTTCCAGTTGCTTTCAGCACTCCTCCTTCCATCTCATCATAAATAAAGTGGCTAACGGGCTGCTCCTTTTAGCTTGGCCAGCTACTTGCCATATTACTTAAAGCCGATTCTAGCCGAGCGCATTCCACTCTTATCAGGCGTATAATGCGATGTGGCAAGAGCTTGGAGTCTTGTAGCCATAGAGAAAGATTATGAGATACATACTTGATTAGCAGGCAGCACAAAAAGGCAGCAAGCTTGTTGTTCAGCATAATAAAGAGAGAGTTAAGTTTCTTTGGGACGCTGAAGAAAGGTTTGCACACACATTTAATTAGCTTAGCAAAAAAAATTTATAAATTTTCATTACTTTCTTATATTTTAATCTGCATTTTTTAACAGTTATGGCCTACATGCTAGCTTAAAGGCTTTTTCCTTAAATTCATGCGGAGCTAGTCTTGAAAAGAGGCATCTTGAACTTCTTGAACTTATTCTATATATACTGTTCAGTTCCGGTTCAACTGATAAAGCATTTAAAAAGGCAGCAAATTATAAGAGCTCTTAAGTTTATTCTATATAATCTGCCCAGTTTTTCATTTCCGAATATCTTCAAATCATAATTGGGTTTCTATTCGAATGATATGTCTATAATATTTCTGCTAAATCCGAATATTCAACCATATTTCGGAAATTAGAACAAGCAACAAATTTGTTTTCGCCTGCTTTGATCTGAATCGGAAACAGTTATCACTGTGAACAGGCCACGCTAGTGACGAAGCAGCACAAAGTGTACAAACGGCTACTAGCATTATATACAGCAAGAAAGAAAGATTTGTTGTAAATTATACAGGATAGTAAAAAAGTTTTTCATATCAGTGAACATCATCCAACTGTTAATTCCTTATTAATTTCCAACATTCCGCTTAAAATTCTTAAGTGTTTTTTTAAACTAGCAGCTTACATCGAAACTCATTAAACTATTTAGCAGTTAAGCAAGTTAGCTAGTTATACAAAAGGAATTTTTTAATGATGTTAACGACGTTTTCTGCGCCTCCGCTGAAAATGATATGCTTTCAACAACTGTCTATAGCATTCTTTTTTTTTACATTTTACCTTTTCAGCTGCTTAGCTGTTAGCTGTTGTTATTTAACTTGCTTTCATATTGAGTTTTCTCATTCTTTTTTTTGCAGCTTTCTATCGGTAAAGAAATGGTTACTACGCAAGAAGCATCAAATCGAACTGGCTCGCAAACGTGGCTGGAAGGGCTATTGGGTGTGCCTGAAGGGTACCACGCTGCTGTTCTATCCCTGCGATTCGCGGGAGGGTCGCAGTGTTGAGGCGGCGCCCAAGCATTTAATTATTGTGGACGGGGCAATTATGCAGCCAATACCGGAGCATCCAAAGCGCGATTATATATTCTGTCTGAGCACCGCATTCGGTGATGCTTACCTGTTCCAGGCGCCCTGTCAGGTAAGTTCTCCCACGTTGAATTGATGTACATACATACATACATAAAAGACAGCCTCGGGCTGTAATGCGTGGCATACTCAATAACCCTGAAAGTCCTTCAAGCGTAAGACTTTCATGCTGCAATTAGAAGAAAATAAAAAAAGCAAAACGAAAGGAATCTGGCAGCCCAGAGGCCAGTTGAGCATAAAAGCTGGCCTTGTGTCCAGGACTCTAAAACGATGACAACAACATTGACAAACAAGACTTGGACTTGGGTGACACGGTCGAGGGAGATTCGAGTGAGTTAAGAGTGCAAAAGAATTTGTTTGCACAAGGATACGCAAGGATATATCTATCTATCAGGCAGCGGATGCTGCAGCTGCTGCTGCTGTTGCTTCTACTCTCTCTGTATATGTTGTTGAGTTCAGCGCTCGCGGCCTTTTAGCAGACCTTACTCGTAAGCGACATGCAAAATGTAAAATGTTTATTTGTGTGAGTGTGTGTGTGTGTGTGTGTGTGTTAGAAACGCATGCACAACACAAGCACACAGAAGACTCGAAGGCGTTAACTGATGCAGAGCCCTTTGCAAATGGCTCAAATTCAAATCGCCAGGCTTAAAGTGCGATTTGAGGTTGGTTTTACACGTTGCCAACTGGCAGATTACCTTGAACCAAACTATAGTTTGGTTATATCATGGTTTTTGGTCCTTGTGCCTAAACTGTTACATGTCTCAAAGGCATACGCTGCTCATTCCAGAGTTATCCAGCTCACCGTTAGAGCTGTGTCGCTGTTTTCGGAACTAGTTCAGTTGAACGTACGTTTGAGATTCCTCAGTTTTTTAATAAATGAGCTGTGAAGTCGTTCTATTTATTTCTAAAGAAAACTATTGTCTAAGATCCCGGAACCATAATTGTCATAAGTTTTAAAAGAAGATTTTTAACTTAATAATAATTTTTCAGCTTTTTATATTTTATTATTATTTAAAAATTTTCAAAATAATTATAAAATTCAATTTTCTATTTAAAAGTCATAACGTAACACTTTTTTATCGGTATTTATATAAAAGAAAATTAAAAAATATAATATTTCTTATAATTTGTATTTAATAATCGATTTCAAATATTTGCTAAACATATTTCAAAAGGATATTCTTCTGTTTTCTAACTTAGAACATATACAGTTAAGAAAGTGAGTTTCTTTTAAATATATTTACCTATTTTCATTATTGCTGATGAGTTAGGGAATTTTGAATCCCATCTCATATGCAGGCAAGTGAATTCAAGCCGCAAAATCCGTGAAATCAATTCGATTATGCAAATTCATGCGAGCTTCATAAAAGATAGATTAGCCGTTTATAAACGAAATAAATTACTGAAAAAATAAAGAAAATTAACTATAACTATAATAAACGCATTAATACTGATTCAAATGAACTATTTAGTTCGTAAACGAAGTAGTACTGAATCAAATGAACGATTCAGTTCACGAATCAACCTCAAAATTGCAGCTCTACTGACTGGCTGACTGAATTTCAGCGTTGTCGCCTGGTCGCCTCAGTGATTTGTCATTAAATTTGCATAACTGATAGTCAACCAGCAACGACAACAACAACAACATTCGAGAGGAACAACAACAACAACGCCAACAACAACAATGACAACCGACAACGTCAATTTTGACATTTGGCGCTGGGGAGCGACATCAAATTGCTTGCGGTGCATTTGGCTCTGCAATTTGTTACAACTACAAATTCTATCTCCCCTCTCATCCCTCTCTCTCTTACTCTTCTATCTCTCTCTTTACAGGTGGAGCTTGAGAATTGGGTGAATAGCATACATAGCGCCTGTGCCGCTGCATTCGCACGTCATCGCGGCAAAACCGGCACACTGCATCTGCTCCAAGAGGAGATCTTTCGCCTGGAGAAGGCTATTGAATCGGTAAGTGAATGGCAACGTTTTACTATACTAACTCCCCCCCTTCGCCTCTTACCAACCCTGTTTGCCTTAACGTGACGTGTGAAAGTATTTGTTGCCCGATTATGTCGAGTATGTGTGCGCACGGATATATTGAGAGAGTTGAAATGTTGCTTTTGGCTTGAGGAATTTGCTTGAGCTGCAGCTGCTTGAACATAAATTCGAGTGATGAGCATTGGATATATATATATGTAAAGCACTTACTTATAAAAGGTGTTTGTTGCATATACACGTACATATATATGTATAGAATCTTGCAAAGCTAGTGTATTGTTACGGAATGATATGCAAAAAAGGTTATAAGACATGTAAATTCGTATGATTTATGAACTTCAGTTGGGTTTATTCATGGTAAGTGGCTAAACGAGTTAAGCTGAAAGATGGTTATTATTGTCTTTAAAGGAGTTGCGCTTAAGCTTAGTTCGAGAATAGAAAGATTATCTAAAAAGCGTATATATATATTACATTTTATTATCAGTTTAACACCTACAGCAATAATCGTTCAATTTAATCCATCATAGCTAGTTTAAAAGTCATGTCTATAATAAGACATTTGAAACTTGCAAACTTCTAACGAAATCCAGAACAATCTATAAGATTAACAAAAAATAAACAAAGTTGTAACCATTTAATCAATCAATAAAATTATATTTAAGCTACTCATGTTCATTCAATTTGAGCTGCCAAAAACTTTTTCTCTATATAGGGCTGATGATAGCAAAGCCCACATCACATTGATATTCAGAACAGCAAACTGTATGTTTTAGCACCTAATCATTCGTTAAAGTAATCAAACAACAAAGGCAAATTGAACGAGAAGAACACATCAATTCGCGATGATTTCTCAACTTTCAAAGACACAACAAACGCATTTCGACAATTCCCAATCTCCACACTCCACACTCCCACACTACCCCCCGCAAATTTCGCTAGCAATTTCTCAATTTCGCAATAAAGCACAGAGAGGCAGCCACAAGCGCACACACATTTCTAGCCAATTTCTCAACGGAGTTCTCCCCAATGATTTATGCGCTGCCTGTTTTAGTTGGCTCTGCTCCATTTATGTATTTGCTTTCAAATCAATTCGCCATCAATTTCGCGTCGTGGCTTCCTCTACTACAAGGAAGCAACAACAACAACAACAACAGTTGTTGCCTTCTTCGACTGCAATGCAATTTATTTGCGCAACTTGCGGCCAGCATCCGCAAAAGCAACAACAGCAACAACTTCTCATGAAATTCAAGAGCGGGCACAATTGCGCGGCCAAAATGAAAACAAAAACACAAAACCAAATAGAGCTCAAGGAGCTAGTACAAGAAACTGCACTTGCCGCACAATAAATGGCTGGATAAACTGAACCAAAGTGGCAGCAACAAATGCGCCAAGTTTGCTGCAGCAGCCTCTGCTGACACTGCTGCAGCTGTATAAACTTTTATATTTTTTTGCTTCCTATTTTTATTTTTATTTATATATATATATATATATTTGTTTATTTAGTTTTGCATCATGTCATTTGCAGCGCGCATACAAATTTTGCGGTCGAATGTTGTTTTGCTTATTGCAGCTGTTTTTATTCGTATACCCTGTTTTTAAGCATTCGATGTGGCTGTATCAGTCTATGTAGATTCCATAAGTTGTCAAAGCAAACATTATAAATTCATAACTTTGTCTTAGCTTATTCTTTATTTTCATAACAAACTAATTTTTTTTGCCTAGATTTTAATTTAATTATATTTTAAAAAAAGTTTAGCCTGTTCTCACATCCGTGTACTTTTTAGGCGGAATCGCTTTCGATTTTGTGATCCTGTTTACTTTCTACAGCTGAAATGCAAATCTTTTCAATTTCAAGGCTTCAAATTGTTTTTCGGAATTGAAAACAGCTGAGATTTTTGATTCTGAATCGAAGTTTGTTCGATTTCGAAATGTCTTCAGAAAAGCTTACTTTCTACAGTTTACTTTCTACAGTTTTTCAAAACTTTTCAATTTCAAATCTACAAATTGTTTTTCGCAATTGAAAACAGCTGAAATTTTTGATTCTATATCGAAGTTAGTTCGATTTCGAAATGTCTTCGGAAAAGTTTGCTGTCAACAGCTGAAAATAAAACTTTTGAAATCTAAGTCTACAAATTGTTTTCGAAATTGAAAACAGTTGAGATTTTTGTTACTGAATCGAAGTAAGTAACATATTTACCGAATATCTTCTAGCAGAATAGTCTGTAGTTTCTAGTTTTTCTTATAATTTGCCTTGCTTTACTTTAGCACTGTCAGTAACTGAATGAAATGTTGTTGTTGTTGTTATTATTGTTGTTGTTTGTTAGCGGAACTTCTAAAGACAATTATATTGTCTGTCCATCTCTTATCCCAGACTGCGCGTTGTTGACTTCACTTCATTCGTCTCTGTCGCAGAATTCTCCTTGCGTTTTTCTCCCCTTTTCTAATTTAGTTTTTCTCATTTACACGTAAAGTTGAAGTTTGATGTTATGAACCATCTTCATTTTCCTGTTGCTCTGTGTCTGTCGCTATCGTTATTCTTGTGCTTGTGCTTGTTCTTATTGTTGTTTTCCTTATTGCTGGCTAGTCGGATGGTGCAAGAATGGACGGAGTTGCTATCTGTCCTTTTGGATAAACCATAATTACTTCCTTGAACGCTGCGTTTTTCTGTCTACTTTCGCCCACTCTTAGTTTTCCAACTTGTTGTTATTTTTCTTTTTTTCTTATTTTCTTTTTTTTACTGTTTACTGTGCTTTGCTCATTGGCAAAGAGTCCGAGACTGTCACAAGAGTCACTTTACAGTCAGCTGGTTTAGTTCTCAAGTGCCACGCCCACTGCGCCTTGGCTTTGTGGCCCCCAAAAAACTTGTCGGATGAATATTAATTAAATGAGCCTCTCGAAAAAAATATGCATTTTGCATTATAATTTTGATTTGCATTCGCATTTGTTGTTAATTAATTTTGTGTGCAAAGAAAAGGAGATTTATATTTTTTAAAGTGCCGCGCATTATAAACAAAGTCCGCAAGTCATAAAAGGAAGAAAATGTTGTTGCCTCTGAATGAAATTAAAAAAAAAAGAAGTAGGTGTCACCATGTGGCGCCCAACGTGGGGCGGCCTATCACCGTGTTTTATAGTCGCTGAAAAGAGCAACAGTGTTGTCTATGCTTCTTCTTTTTTTCACTTTTTTTTTTTTGTTTTGTTTTGTCTTGCCTTCTACTTTGTGTATGTGGGCGTGTGTTATGCATACACGCTCCCCTTCTACTCCCTTTACCCTCACTCTATGGCTGTTTGTCTGCCCCTTTTTTATAGCTGTCACCTTTCGGAAATAATCATATATGTGTCAGTGGGGGACAGCACTTCGCTTGGTTTGCTTTAGCTTTTCTAGTTTTTCGCTAGCTATCTATTTTTCTTTTCGCATAAAGCACTTGCACACACACACACACATATATATATATATATATATATATACACATAAATATACACTTACACACACTCTTACATACACAATGCAGGCGTAGAAAAAAATAGTAGTAGCTGCCCGAGCGCGTTTGGTTTTTCGTACGCTCTGGTTTTTACGCTCTAATTACGACTCCTACAACAGACCCCGACCGTGTCCTGCCGTACACACACACACATACCGCTACCCCCCATCCCTTTTGGCCCACTGTTACTGTGTTTTTATTCCCAGTCGCAGTAGCTCGTGTGCAATTGCCATGGCGCGCAGTCTAAACAAGGCTCACTTGCCTGCTGCTTTCAATTTGCAATGGCGGCTGTCATTTCAGCTCAATAGCAGCCGCCTCTTTCCTATCCCCTCCTCCACTCTCTGTCACGCCCACATCACTATACCTCCTGCCTTTCATCACCTTATACACCCGTGCCACACACACACACAGTTGGTCGAATGCAGCACTCGGTGTGTGTTTTAAATCGTTGTTGGTTTTGGTTTTAAATTTTTTGTGCATCGCTTATTTCAGGCATTTACTTTTTTTCTTTTTTAATCTTGTTTGCATCACATCTCGATATTTGAATAATTGGACTAATTAAATGTTTCATTCATCGTTTAGGCTGTTAATTGTTTAATGCAATTTATACAATTTAATTGGGCGTAACAAAAAACACCATTTTCTAATTTGCAATCATTCAATTTATCAATTAAAATGGCATTCATTTTTCTTTAAATTTGAATAATCAAATATTTCAAACTGCACATTTTGTTTGTCCACAAAAAATGTTAAAATTATAAACAAAATTAAATTCGAAGTTCTAGCGAATTATTAAAAAAAAAAACTCAGAGATTTGATTTCACATGCCCAACTTTGTTTTACACACATTACCAGATCAATTTTCAACTTTTACCAACTGAGTTGTGTGCAAAAAATCGCACTTTATGCAACAAAAAACGTTAAAATTCATTAATTAATTTGATTACAATTAAGCTTAAACTTTAAGCTCGTCAAATCCTTAAATTTTCAGTGCTGCCAACCGTTGCAGCAAGCAGCGCTTGAATGCACATTTGCTGTGTAAATTATTAAACAGCCATAAAACCAGAAACCCACAAAACCAAAAAAAAAACAGAAAGAATGAGCTAGTCGAGTGTGTACGGCTACAAAATACCCTGTAATCGGTTTTGGTCGTTTTGCAGAAGGTGCGGCAGGAACTGTATATGGCTTAAAGAAGTCTATTTACCAAATTTGAGTCTATCCAGCTCTTAAAGTCTACCTCTTACAGCCAGGATGTTAATTAAGAATCAAGAAATTCATCCTTTTACTTGCACAGTACTTTATTACACCCCTTCCAACTACTCTCAAAGGGTGCGGCGCTTACAAACTGGCAGGAAAACCCAAGGAAAAGTCCAAGCACATAATGAAATACATATTTAGTTAAGTTTAAAACTTTTTTGGTTAATTAGTGCGTTGATTCTTTAGCCAGGCACACAATATGATGTTGTGGGGCAAGTTTAAAGCCACATGAATTTCACTCTCATCTTGACGCAGCGCCTGGGCACATTGAAAAAGTTTTTGTGCGAAACAATAAACGAACGCAAGGCAACCAACCAACTTTCAACTCCCCAAGTATTGTAAATTCTTTATTTTTTTTGTTTTGTTTTTTTTATCAAAATTTGTAATGAAAGCATAAAGTTTATAATTACCGTAAAATTTAGTGCTCGATTTTGTATGGTTGCCCGGCAGAACTTTAACCCAAACCAAGAGGCACGAATAGACACACACAAATTGTAGTAGCTGCATGGGGCGTGGCAAAAAAGCATTTCATATACTAATGCCAAAATGGGGCAAATACAAAAAAAAAAAACCAAAAATAAGTAGAATATGGCTAGAATTTATGGCAAGAAATATGAGCAAATGCGAGTTCTAAATGTCATAAAGCACGCACACATGTTGCAATGACCCCCCCACTCCCCCCTACCCACATTGCCTGCTACAACAGCTGCAGCTGTTGGCATTGTTTTCGGGAAAACGTGGGAATATTTTTGCAACTTTCGCACAGGAAATAGCCAGGCATATGCTCGGTCGCCAGTTAGAACCGAGAAGCTAAAGCTGAAGTTGAAGCTATATAGCCTGACACTAGCTTTATAGGTGTTATATGCCTGACCCCCGCTCCCAACCACTTGGCCCCCACCATACAAAATGCGAATTTTGCTTTTTGATTTGTTATTTGGCTTTTGCGTTTTGCTGGGTTTACTGTGCATCCAGAAATATGCTTTATGCGTCTGGCATGTGGGCGTGGCATTTGCCACACACACGCACACACACATAGACAACTCCCCACTGCTGCTGCCAAATTCAATTCAATTGTCAACAGCAATAGAACAGCAGACCAGCACCAGTACCAGTAAAAGAGCATAAAAGGAAAAGGTATTTTACGGTTTGACAAAGCTCAAATACCCTTGCAGAGCGTACTAATCAACTAATCAAAATTTGTTGTCAATGCTTAAACAAAAGAATTGTTCACAGCTTGACTCAGATATTGTTCGAGATTTGTGCAAAATGTCTAAGGTTATAGAACAACTAACAATATTTTAGGTTTATTAAAATAATTGCAAAAACAACAACAATTTCACACAATATTTTATTCATTTGGATAAAGTTAAAGCTGTATAAGAATTTCATAGGAAACTTAAAAATAATAAAGTTTCAGAAACCTGAAAAACTTCATGTTAATGATAATTTTTGAGATTCTTTTATTGACAATTAGCAGAATTTAGTTTTATTATATTTTACTATAAGAGTATCTATATTTTTCAATAAAACTCAACATTTCACTAATCATGATGGATATGCATAGATCGTTCTAGAATTATATTGGTATACTACTTTAAAACAAACATTTTTTTGAAACTTAATGATATTTTTAATTAAAAAATTAAGTTAAAAAGAAGTTAAAAAAGTAAAAAAAAGTTTAAAAAAAATTTTTTAAAAAAGTTAAAAAAAAAAGTAAAAAAATGTTAAAAAAAAGTTTAAAAAAATTTTAAAGTTTTTAGTTTCTGATAGTTTTGAATGAAATATCGAAAAACAAAAACAGTTTTTAGGCTATAACTTATTTTTTGGTGGATTGTTTCTATGCCAGGATCCATTAGATCGATTCTATCCGAGTTTTATTAAGAAACACAAACGGACTCAACTTTAAGTGTTGATCAATACTTATCGAATCGAAACCATTTAATACAGACGTTACACATTCCATAACCAAAGGCCAAATACCCTCTCTTTAAGTGTATCAACGAACGAAAAATAGGGAAAATATGCAGGACGAGAACACACACACTCCACTCATCGGTTGTGGCCACAAACACAAACAGGCGCCAGTTTTTGGGCTTAGGTTTAGGCTTAGGTCGTTTTCACGCACAACCTGCCCCACGCTTTATATAATGTGCCATCATTTTGTGGTCAGCATTTATGCAGGACATGTGCATACACACACACACACACACAAACAAACAAGCACACACACACACATGCGTCGCATACAATTTGCAGGCCTTTTGTTGACATTTGCACCCTTTGCACCACCCACACCAACAGAGCCACATCCACATTCATTTTTGCGGTTGGTCGGTCTCACATTTGACTTTTTGTGAGTGTCAGGAGAAGCAGGGGAAGCAGGAGGAGTAGGAGCAACAGCAGAAGGAGTAGATGGCATTTAATGCAGCCAGCCAAAGTCAAAAGTCGTGGCATGTCAGGTCAGCTGCTGCAGTTCATTTAAAATTTTTCACGTTGCAAGTTGCTGGAAGTTGCCACCCACTCCAACGTTCCTCCCTCCAACCACCACCCACACAACTTCAATTCGATTTGTATCTTTATCTTTTGTCGCTGTTCGCTCGTCTTTTGTTTTTTGCCTGTCTGTTGCACATACAACTCAATAAGTTTTGTATGGCAAGGGGTAGATTGTAGGTAGGAAGGTGGGGGTTCCGCTGTGTGTTAATTGATCGTTATTGTCTGTGGGAAGCGAGAGCAGTTGACTTATCGAAAGGACGAGGCCATTAGCAGCAACAAAACTGATACCAGTCGACGAGTGCTTTTTGCCTGTTTGCCTGCCAGCGCTTTTTGTTGGGCGTTATTATTACAGCAGTCATTGTTGCCTACGCTTGTTGCTGTCTCTCTGTGCATGTATGTGCGTGTATGTGTGTGTATGTGTTTGTGTGTGTGTATTGTTAACATTATTGTTGTTGTGGTTTTTGCGGTTGCTGTGGTTTTGCTATTTGCGGCATCTTTGGCTTGTCATGCGACGCTGACGCTGACGACGATGACGATGACGTTGACAACAATGGCAAAATGTATTTTTTAATTGTACTCTCGGGTAAACACACACACACACGCACACACATACATTACAGATACTCGTATAACAGAGCAACAACAACAACAACAACAACGCACCATGAACTCAACTCAACTCAACTCAACTGAACTGAACTCAAACTCAACTCAGGCAGCCAAACTGAGGAAGCGGAAATGACAGTATGACAATGGCGACAACAAGGACAGCAAAGCAGCAATGGCAATGCCAGAGCCAGAAACTGAAACAGAACCACCAACAGCAACAGAACCAGGACCTAGAGCCATCTAACGCAACTAGGAATCCTCACAACAAGTCCAACTACACTTTTTGCCTACTTGAGCTCTGCAGCAGCTCACAAATGTGCGCATGGGGAGCCATACACGAGTGCCGCTTAATGAAAGCGCAACAGACAGGAGCACAGAAGCAGTAGCAGGAACAGCAGCAGAAGCAGCAGCACACACAGGACCTCAGGACAGCTAAAAACAACTAAGCAAAGAGCACTGGAGACAAACCGCAATAATAAAATTTCTGTTAAGTGGGGAATTGAGATGACAGTCGAAATGGAGCCACGGTATCGTTTTGGTATCGTATCGCATTGTACATACAAAGAACATGCAATCATTTTGTGGCATGTGTCACACCAAAGCTGCCGCAGCAATTATCACACATGTATTGTGGCAAAAACAATTCGATAAGTTTGGATAACAATTGTTTTGCTATTGTAATTAGATTGCAATTACTATTGGATTTATTGTTGTGCAGCGACTGCGTTAGCTATGACAGGTGTCAGCAAGCTCTACATGGCATTTATCGAAAAAGAATCGATAAAAATCGCTATGTGTTTTACAAATTACAAATAGTCAAAAGCTGCAAATAAATATTTGAGTTCGTTGTGCCTTGTTCAGTTTGGCAGCTGCCTGAAAAGTTTGACAGCTGTCACAAAAACGTTTACAAGCAACAAAATCGATAACATCGATAACACTTGCAATGCAATTTACAATTAGACAGTTAAACACTCAAATATAATTGTATACATTGTGCGCTTTGGCAGCTGCTAACTGCTTGAAAACTGTGACAGGTGTCACAAATGTTACTCGGCAAAAACAAATCGATAACAATCAATCGATAATAATCAAAGCACGTGAATTTACAATTGCAATTTGAATGCAATTACAAGCCAATTAACATGGCCATTAAACCAAGAAGTGCAACAACGTGACGGCAACCACAACAAGAACAACAACAACACAGACGCAAAAGCAAACAATGTCCACGATTAATGTGTGCACACTTTGCGTACACACACACACAGAGACACACCCACGCACACCCACGCACACACCTGCTTAGTCATCATGTTGTATTTATGGTCGCATATAATTTTGAAGGCGTCTGTTACGTGTTTGGCCTTAATACAATTTGTTGACTGTTGCCTGTTTGCTTGTTTTGGCCGTAAATAATTACCAAAATTCACTTGCCAAATGTTTTGGAGGTTGCTCTTTGCTGCTTCTACTCTTTGCTCTGCTCCTTATTAGTTATCCATTTTATTATTGTCAAGCATTGCATTCATTCGAATGAAGCCACAGATATATTTCTCATCAGTTGATGCTTCAATTGCTTCAATTGCTATTTGTGGTTGGTTATTTTGTCTTATTTGAAAATGCAATCACATTAAATACAGTCATGAAAATGTTAGATTGTACTTACTGCTCGTTAAAAAGGCAATGACAATCGTTAGGCTGCAGAAGAGCGCTCATTAAGTTGGCAAAATGCTTTTTATATTGTTCCATCAAATATATAATAGCAGCTGAAGTTTCCAATTTTACAAGCTTCTTGCATCTAATTAAGGAGTCAAGTGATCAGCTGCTTATAGAAAATTGCTTTCAAGTATTTTGTTAGAAGACAAACTCTTTAATTAGTTCATTAAACGAGTAGTTTGTTAAATAAGCTAAGCTTAGCTATTTGGCTTAATATGTTTGCTACTAAGTTTATATTAGATTAGTTAGTTATTAATATTTTGAATTTGTTTTGAAACTAGCTCTTGCTTTGCTCTTGCTCTCTTGTTCCTCACGCTATTCTTGTTTATTACTTGACTTGTTTACCAATTTTCATACAGTTGGTTCGAATTTTATTTTTTTGCTTTTTATTAGGCATAGTCGGACAACTACTTATTGTAAGTAGAGAGTGTCTTATATTCTTGCTATTTGTTGTTTCTTCTTTCCGCAATTCATAAATGCTCTTCTCGTTTCTTATGCATTTTACTTTACTCGTTAGCTTAAGTATTTTCGAAGCTGGTGCTTTTTATGTTCAATCAAATCAAAATAAACAAGTAAGAATGCTTTAGTCAAGTGTGCCCGACTACGAAACTCTCTGCCCCCAACTTGCACTTCCAGCAGTTCAGCGGCAACGCAAGCAAGCAGCGCACTTAACTCCAGTTTCTGTAAAACTGTTGCTTCTGCCTGCTGAGACGGGGGTAATAGATTCTTTCATAACTTTGGTGTTATCTATCCGATATTAATGAAATTTACGCAGCTGATCAACATTGATAAAATATATATTTGTACCAAAAATCAAAGCGTTATCTTTAAAATTGTGACTGTGAGAGTCTTTTGGGATTTGCGGGGGTGCGAGGGATGCATCCGAAATTTGAAATAAATTTGATCTGCGTATGCTATACAGGAATCTGCATGCCAAGTTTGGTGTCTCTAGCTCTTATAGTCTCTGAGATCAACGCGTTCATACGGACAGACGGATAGACAGACAGACGGACAAGGCTATATCGAATCGACTGTTAATGCTGATCAAGAATGTATACAGTTTATATATTCGGAAATGCCTACATCTGCCTGTTACACACATTTGCAGTACTTTATAACTCCCATTTTTCCATTTTTAATGAAAAAAGGGAGTAAAAATTGCAATACAAATATTAAACATGACTTTAAATTACAAAAGGTAGAACTCAAAATAAAACAACATGATATATTACGCTATTATTTTATGCATGTTGTATTACAATACTATTTATTTAAATACGTACAGTGTACATATAACACGTCTTACAAATATGGTGCCAGGGCAAGCAATTGTTATATTAAGTATACGCATTGCGTTGGAATGTGGGGGAATTTGTAAAATAAAATACTCCAAATATGATTTATTTCACGTAAAATAAACAATGGCGTGTGAGCTCAACATCACATAAGCTGGCAAGTGCCGTGTCCTCGCATACATACACACATATATAGACACCTGTATAAGCCGGTAACAAATACATTTACATATGAATGTGTGTGTTGTGTGTGTGTGTGTGTGTTTGTGTGCTGCTGCTGCTGCTGTTTATGTGTACACATTCATTAAAATGTCGAACATCGAAAGTGCCCATTCAGGTTGATGTTGCCACGGCTACGCCCACTGCATCCGCTGCTGCAGCAACAACGGCAACAGCAATGGCAGCTGCAACCTGCGACTGCAACTGCATCTGCAAATAATTGTCAGCTTACACGAGCTGAATGCAATGCAGCAGCAATAACAACAACAGTTATAATAATAACAACAACAACAACAGCAGTTACAAGCGAGTAAAAAAAATAGAAAGAGAGAAAAAGTCTAGCAACCAAAATGAAACAATCACGTGCTCCATGAAATCTATGCAAGCGTGTATAAATGCACGTGAAAGTGGAATTGCAATGGTTAAAGGGTATACACATACATATACATATATATATATATAAAGGAGGAGGTAAAGCTGGCACAAAACTAGGAAGCGTATCCTGCTACCCCCAGCTTCATCTGATCCTGTTGCTACTCCTGCTGCTGCTGTTGTTGCTGCACCTATTTCTGCTGCTGATGGGACGCGCTGCGGCGGAAGTCAAACGTTATTTGTAATGAAAACAGGGGCATGTGTTGCATATACACATATATGTGTTTTTGTGTGTGTGCGGCTAACGATGCCAAAGTCTCTGCGTGTGTGTGTGTGTCAAAGTTGGTGCATTGCCAACGCACTTCAGAGGAGCAGGGACGCAGGGTTGTCGTTGGGTTTGAGATATTTGAATTGCGCCAACGAAAAATGCTGCTGCACATGACGCGTGATTTATGTATTTTCGTCAAATGGCAGCCACCGCAGCAGCAGCAACAACAACAGCCATGAAATGCTAATGATGCCATGCCAGAAATGCTTTCATAACCATCACGAGTGCGACACTGCTGCATCCTTGCCCCATAAATCCTGTGTGTATGCTTTTTTGTATATATATAGTACCATATATGTCTGCTCATGTCTAATGTCTGGTTTTGGTTATATTTTTCAATTGCAGGATCACAAACTAAAGCACATGGCTGAGCTGCAGCAATCAGTTGTCACCGATCAGGAGACACGTCATCAAATTCAAGCACAGATTTTACAATGGGAGGAGAATCTCGAGCGTTTACACTGCGAACAATTCCGACTACGCTGTTATATGGCATCGCTTCAAAGCGGCGAACTGCCCAATCCAAAGGTAAGTTTATAAATATAACTATATTCCGCCCCACCATTGGGTATATTGCCCAATGGAAATTGGCAATTGCAGCAATTTGTTTTATCAAACGGAAAGGAAGAAGCCACAGGAAAACGTTCACATTACACGTGGCAAGCAACTGACGCAGATTGCGTCAATTTGAATTACTTAGCTTGGATGTTGCTACTGCTACTGCTGGTTTGCTGCTAGTTGAAGTTGTGATAAACTACATAGCACACACAAAACTGCTATTCAATGCAAAGTAGTTGTCAAGTGCAGAGTAGTAACAAACTAAGGGCCCAGCACAATAGTAAATATATTTATTTCATTTCTTTATTATGCTATGAAAAATATTTATACACTCTTACAAGCTTAATAGAATTTACTTGGCTTTTATGTTTGTTTTACTGAGTTTAAGTTCAGGCCATTTAATACGAATAAGCCATAACTGACAAGGGTTCTTTATACAAAAGTGTTGCATATCCTCAGGCGCTTGCTGACAGCGTATACATGTATATATATCGTTATGCAGAGTTTGTGTGCAAAATAAATGCAAGAAAAATGAAATTAGTAAACGCACTTAAAGCAAACATATTGATCCTTTGTTTTTAGCTCTTAATTTGCTTAAAAGAATTTTATTAAATTTATTTCTAGATAAAAGCATGCCTGATTATGACTAGGCAATCAATATACAGGAATTTAACTGGCTGCTTGCATAAATTGAAAATATGTAATCCTGCGTTAACCTGGCAAACATAAAGCTGCACGAAAAACAAGAAAACTTGTCATAATCGGCTTAAAGTTTGATTAGAAACCCAAAACCATCAAATTAAAACTCAGACACACTTGTAAAACATCAAATACAGCCAAAAATTAGAAGACAAGTTCAAAAAGTGCACACAACAGGCAACAATCGGGCCAATGTAAAGCCTGTCTGAGACTCTCTCTTTAAACTTTTGCCAGCTTCTCTTTTGTATATAATTGGTTTTACCTACTTATTGTATACAATGGCACCCAGACTGAAACGCAATTGAATTGCTCAAAAGCCACTCAACTACTTGAGAGGAATCCAAAAACGTGTAACATTAATCTCCATAACACGATTTAAGAGCCTTAAATGAGCTACAGCTTAAAGGGTCAAAGGGCGATGCTGTGGCAACAACTTCAGACATTACACTGAACTAACAACAACAACAACAACTGTTGCAAAAGATGAAGTTGTACCAAGAACCTGAACAACCGCAAGTCGAACTTTGTACAGTATTAAAAAGATTTTCCAGGTTGCCAAGTTGATGGTTGACGAAAAAGGGTTGCCAAGTTAATTGCGCTTTTTATGACTTGTGCGAAAGGCAAGCAAAACTGGGTTGAGGTTTGGGTGGCGTTGCTTCGTTGCAATAGCAGCAAATTGCACTGCTCTCAACTCGACACAAACTCCATAAGCTCACACATAAAGAGCAGCCACATTTATTATTAATAACCGCAAAACTCAAACAACTTCAGCAGCAGCACTTACATGAGAAAGTGCATGCACTGGGGGCTATTTACACAGCACACTTACAACCTCAAACACTCCCTAACACACACACACACACAAGCATAAACACATAAACAAACACACTCATACACACAACATACATGCCAGTTAATGTACTTTCTATAGTTGTCTGTATACATTTTATGACATTAATTATATTATGTTTATGTCTGTCATTGTTGACCAAAATGAATCACCGTGTTTTTTCTCAAAGCAACTAATTATTTCGTTATTCAATAAAAAGCAATAGGTTTTTGCTGTCAGTCCTCCATTGTCACATTAGATAGGACAGCTTTTACATTCTCTGAAATAGTTGTATGTTAGTTGTGCTAAACATTATTTATTAATTAATTAAATAAAATGTTTTACAATTTTCAGTTATGTTTTTATATCCTTTACTTGTCTGGCAGTCCACCATTGTCACTTTTACACCGTAGAAAAAGCTTACATAGTTTTCTTACATATGTATTTTTTTAATGTTCTACATGGTTATTATAACTGAACATGTTGTATGTGCATTTTTCTAGCTTTGCTTATTCTTTACTTACATATGAATATGTCCTCCATTGTCAGATTAGGTTTTTCATATCAAAATATCTTCCCTTATTACTATAAACGTACAAAAGGAACATGTAAAATAGTTGTGCTTTGTTTTTTAACTTCACAATAGCACATATTACACAATAAGATAGTTAGTTAAATTTTACCTCCATTGTCACATTAAAATACTTTTATTTGCAAACTTTTTTAGTATTTTTCATAGCACGCAAAAACAGCAGAGCAAACAAAGTTTTGTCATTAAAGTTTTTTAATATTTAAAAACACATTTTTAATAATTTTTTTATTAATAATTAACTCATTTATTTGACAGACGACCACAAGTTTTAAATGAACTTAATTGATGTGTACTTTGAAATATATAATATAGTTATATTAAATTACCATTATTTAACTACTGTATATATATTTATTTTTAATTGCAGTCGCTGCTCACCCATGTCTCGCGTCCCACGAAGAACACTTTAAACAAACTGGGCGTTTTCACGGTCTCCTCGTTCCATGCCTTCATCTGTGCTCGGTCGCCATCGCTGCTCAATAATCTGCTGGCAGGACGTGGTGCAACCAAACGTCGTCCTCCAATGTTATCCCGCTCCAATAGCGGCTCTAGTCGTCGTTCCATGCAGGTAAGCTGTGTGTATTTGTTTTGGAGACCATGCGTCGTATGCGTAATAAATGTATATAAATTTTGAAAACGCTTTTATGAGGCAATTGTCTCCGCTGCGTGTTGTACCTTTTTATGGCCAAATTGTGTTTGTATTTGTGTGTGTGTGTGTGTGTGTGTGTCTGAATAATTGAATTTGTATTTAAGGCAGCTGTAAACGGCATTAAAAGCCAAATTGAGCGCTAATGCGCAGCTGGACGAGCAAATGTGTCGCCAGAGTCCAACGTTGTATTTTTAGCATATTTTATGTGTAATACTTATTGTTGTGCGGTCTTTTTATATACTAATTTAAATTTAATGGCCATCAAAAATTACAAAAACAACAAACATTTATGAAGCCGCAGAAAAGCAGATTCTTTAGATTGCTGCGAAGCCATTAGGCAAATGGACCAAGTAACAAAAACTAATCCCAAGTTGTCTAAATATTTGCATAAAATACGTTTTTAAATAGCTCAAAAATGTTGATCTATATATAAAGCGCAAATAATTGAAGCAATTTACAGTTTACAAAAATACATCACAAAAATTGAAAGCTTTTCCCAATGCGTTGTTTATCAAATAGACAGAGAATCATAGAATCAACATTCAATGCAAACTTTACTTTTAATTGGGATTATTTTATATATTTTTTGTATTTTGTGTATTTTGTGTATTAGCTGCAACCACAAATCGAAAAAATATTTAAAAGTAAAATAACAACAAAACTTGTATAAAATGCATTGCAATCTGGTGCTTATCTTAAATATTTGAAATGCTACAGCACTTGCATTACGCATACGCAGCGTAAACCACTTGCATTTAAATACACTTGTGAAAGTATTATAGAATATTAAACTTTAAACTCAATTTGGTGAAATTGGATGCTTGAAAAGTCAAGTTTGTTGTGTGCTGAAACGCTTTAATACTCTTACAAAGCGGGTATTATAAATATGTTACTTTTTATGTTTTTATAAATGAAATTACTTTAACTATTTTTATTATATTATTTGTTATAATATATACAATTTTAATTAATTTTGGAATATTGAGTGTATTTAGCATTTGGCAGAAATGACTTTTATATTTATTTGTATATGTTTTTTTTTTTATTTTTGTTTAAACTTGTTATGTATTTTGATGTTGGTTATTTGATAAACTTCAATTAGAGTTGGAAATTTTGCAATTCTACTCGTATTTTATAATGAAATTCATGTCATAAATTCAATTTGTTTCGATTATTGGCAAAAATAATCTTGTGCGTTGCACTCGTTACACACACACACACAGTGCACACACACACACACACACACGCACACACCCAGTTCACAGTGGCGTGCACACTTCATTTCCAATTAAATTTGCAAACGCTGCATAAATGCAGTCAGCGTCGACTGCGACTGCGACAGCGCCGTTGGCAGTGAAGCCAAAAATATGCAATAGTAAAAACAAGTAAATATTACATAAAATACAAAACTGTTAGTAAACGCGAAATGAGACGAAAATCTCAGAGATGTGGCGCTGCAAAATTCAATGAATTTGAAAAATGTGCATTTGATTTGGTTTATATATTTTGTGCACAGTCAACTATAGTATGTCTGTGTGTGTGTGTGTGTGTATATATATTTTTTTGGCTTTTCAGTTTGCCACACCATGTCAGCTGCAATACACAGCAAAAATTGCAATTGAAAATGAAATGAAATCAAATTAAAGGTGTCCACACACAAACCCAACTGGCAATTATCGAGCGCAAAAGTTCTCGTTTTTGTCTCCCTCGCTGTTTGCAACTGTCTCGCTCTTGCAGACTATCATTTTGGCTCTTTCTCTGTCTGGCAAAAGGCTTTAAATCATTTTTGTCACGACGCATTTAATTGGCCAATAGTGCCTTGTGCAGAGAGAAACATAAACTCGTAATTGAATTAAGCAGCGCAGCGACAACTGCAAAATTGACTTGCCAAACAGCCGTTCAACAACAACATCAACGACAACATCAACGACAACAACAACGAACAACAACAACAACGACAGCAACAATATCGCCCAACTTGCAACTCGTTGTGGCATTAAGCAGCCAAAGTTCATTAATCGCCAGGTCAAAAGAAGTGCCACATGCCACAGAGTTTAAGCTCTGGCTTGCTGCAAAGTTGCCATAAAGTTCACTTCAAAACTTTGATTATTCAAGTGTTAATGCACTCTGTACTTATAATTCCTGGCTCAAACTAATATTTTAGCTCTGACTTTCGTTTAATGAACCTTATTTTAGATATGCCTGAATCCTTTTCCAGACTCCAAACTTGTTGTGACTCATTCAGTTAAGTTTTCGACTCGCAGTGCGGACAAAAAAAACGAGTAAAAAAAGCATTTTTAAAACTTTATTTTAAATCAATCACAATTTCTGCCAATATGTGGCACACAATTCTTTAATTATACTGAAAACAAACGAACAATTGAGTAAATTAGCCATTCAAAAACAATTTGCTGTATGAAAAACAGAGTATCTCTTAATCGAGTTATATATTTATTGTGCTGGCATTAAAAGTTGTCTATTGTTATAATTTGCAATTTCAACTGCTGTTGCCCCAAATTGCACATCAAATTAAAGTCACAGCACAACGACAACAACAAGGACCAACAACAGTTGAAGGACAACAACAAGGAAGGACAACAAGAGTAGAGTAGAAATGAATACATTTCCTTTTGCTGCCGGCCTGATCATGAATATAAATTTGACACCCAAAACTGCTTGCATTACATATGTATTATTGATTTCAACTGTTGTGGCATAATGACTTTCCAAGCGCGATACGTGTATATACTTAAATATCCACATATATACAATCTCTTTATATATGTATATACGGAAAAAGATGCAAACGTTGCCCAATTGTTATGCAATGCGAAGATTCTTTTTGAAAAGCTCCCTGCAGCTGCTGCTGCTGCTGCGGCTGCTGCTGCACATTTGGAAAACTCTGACGGATGTGTATGCAAATGTGGCTGTTGTTGTTGCTGCAAGTTTGTCTGTGTCTGTCTCTGCCTCTGTCTGTGTGTGTGTGTGAGTTTTGTAACTGCCAAACTAATTCAATTGTCGTGCAAGTAGTAAACTGCATACATTCAATATTTGACATGTATGTGTGTGTGTGTGTGTATTTCTGTGTTACACCTGTGAAACTGCCTTAGGGTGCTGCTGCTTCAGCAGTGGCAGCCAAAGTTACTCAGCCAGCAAAACCATCGTCGATGGCTGCTGCTACTGCTGCTGCCAATACAAATGCAATTTTCAGCTGGCAACAACTGGCAGCTGGGCGCCTGATTCGTTTACTAGTTCGCCAAAGCTGAAAGCTGCCAGCGACTCCGTGACTGCTCTGTACACTTGCAAAAAATATCAGTGCAAAACAAAAATATGATAATCTGCTTTATTAGCAATGCGTTCTAACAACTAAGCTTAAGAGTTCTCTCTAGATATGGTTTTGCATTTGAGTGCGTTTTAAACCGATTTTAGAATTATTCACCTCCATGTTTACGTTATTAGCAGAGCACTCTACGAGCTGAGCTATAAGCCTGTTACTTTAGTTTTTACTTCTGCCATTTTTGCGTTATTAGCAGAGCCTGTTTTTGTTTCCACTTTGGCAAGGTTTGCTCGGTAGTGAATTTAGCTTAAGACCCCACACTTTTGATGTATACAACTTGTCAGGGAGATAGGTTTCAATTCACTATACCATTTATATCTTTCTTAATTAATACTTTTCATTCATACATTCTTGATTTCATATCAATGTTGTAATGATTACTTCAAAATTTATGAAAAAATGGAATGGAGCGGCTGTTTTCTGAGTGTAGTTAACTAACATTGGAACAAGCACAAGCACAGAGACACGATGATGATGCCGTTAAGCATTTTAACTGAGTTTTCTTCAAACTGGTGTCTGTCAGAGCAGAGTAGAGTCAGCGTCAGCATCAGCGTCAGCATCAGCGTCAGCATCAGCATCAGAGTCAGAGTCCGTTGACTGTCGACTGCCTGCTGACTGTCTGCCTCTGCTGCTGACGTTTTTCATTACATTTGTGCTGGGGTAGAAATGTGTTTTTGCTATTTTTCAATTTTCACTTCCGTATCTGTATGTATGTAATATGTATGTGTTTGTGTGTGTGTATGCGACAACAACAAACCTTAATGACATTGTATCCATGTGTAAGTGTGTGTGTATGTTACTGCCTGTTTATCCAATCGAATTTTCTGCCTTTTTCCAGATGAATTCACGTGACGAGCCGGAAAAAACCTTCAAAGTTGCAATGCCCGACAATGCTTACTCGACAGTTTATCTACGTGACGCGATGTCTGTGGAGGAATTCCTTGCCAGCGCCTGCGCCCGTCGCAACCTCAATCCCATGGAGCACTTTGTGCGCGTCAAGAAGCGACGTGACATGGAGGATCACAATTACTTTGTGCCACATCGCAATGATCTGATTGAAAATTATGTAAGTAACCTATGCCAGCCCACAAATCCAACGCAAACCGTAACCCAAACACAAGCCAAGCCCAAAACCACACACACACACACACACACATACACAGAAAACAAGCAGAGAATGTGCTTGTGTGGGTGCCAATTTCAATTGAACTTTGAACTTTGTGCACGTGTTTGTTGTTTGTTTGAAAAATTAAGGGCAATTAGGGTTGATTTTTAGCAAGGAGATATGTGCGCGAATTCAAAGGATTAAATGCGAATTGTTATGACAAACGAAGTGCAAATGTTATCAAATTAAAGCAGTTGCGTTTTCAACTGGAATAGCATAATACAAAGTGTGAGAAGCGTTTAAAATAACATTTGAAATGTTGGAGTTGAGTTTCACTTTGAGTGTCTTTGTTTGACAATAAAAACAAAGCTAATATCAATTAGTTTTTAGGACAATTAGCAACAGTTTGCTGCATTTAATTTCATATTTATTTATTCTTACATTTACTAAATAATTAAATACAAATTGCAGTTTACTATGTGTTTCAGTGTAAAACGAAAATGAGAAAACTTTTTATAAAATATTAA
The DNA here is from genome assembly GCA_949708635.1 of Hirtodrosophila cameraria. Taxonomy (NCBI): domain Eukaryota; kingdom Metazoa; phylum Arthropoda; class Insecta; order Diptera; family Drosophilidae; genus Hirtodrosophila; species Hirtodrosophila cameraria. The sequence continues at coordinate 18,129,929 of OX453091.1, forward strand.
AATTTTGAAAATTGCAATTTCAATTAGTTGCAGCGACTAAAATACATTTTTAAAATTGATTCAAACTAGAACACTTTAGGCATATTTAATGCAATTATTATACACCCTAATAAGCTAACAATTGTAGAACTGTTATCAAGTACACCCTTATGTTTATTAGCCAATACTTAGATCTATAAAGACCATAAAATACAGTTGTCAGCTCGAAAATTGCTGCCACTTAGCAAACGATTAGTCGAAAAACGCCAATTGCTCAAACAAGCTGCCAAGTCAGAAGGAACTATGGCAACAAAAAAAAGTGCTTCAACAAAAACTCCGTAAAAAAAAGTTGTAAGTTTGAGCTGGAAACAACAAGCTGTAAATATTGCCAGGTCAAAAGTGCAGCTGTACGAAAAAGTTTTGGCTGCTCAATAAATTGCGAATTAAAACAAGTTTGTGAGCAAAATTTATTGAAACTAGCTTCGCTAAAAAAGTGGAGAATGAATAATGTAAAATTTTGTTGTTGTAACTTTTGGCTAATTTTTCGCACTTTATATTTTTCTTTTCTGTATGCAATTCGCAGCTACATAATCACGAATTTGTTGAGGTCTGCATGAAAATACTATACCAGGTGGAGCTGCAACGCACCACATTGGAGCAAATGTGGGGCTTCTCCGTCGAAGCGGAATTGATCGAGAATGCTGAGCGGCAGGACGAGCTCTGTTGCTATGTGAGCCGCGTCGAGGACAAAAGTGTGGCCATGCACAATGGTAAGTACTTGAGAATTATACTTGAATTTGCACAGCTGCTTAGCTCAACAGAATTCGCGCATTTACTTGGAATTTATGACGACACACACACACACAGAAACACACACAAACACAGAAACACGCACAAAAACAAATGCCAAATAGCATTGGCAATGGCAGAACATCATAAATTCCACTTGGTGTACGCTTTGTCCAGCCAAGCGCGTTGACAGGCCAACTAGCACAGAGTACCACACAGTTCGACTGAAACAATGTTGGCCCAATGTTGCCAAAGGAATTTCTTTTTGTTATCAAGTGCCCCGTCCCACCCCCACTCACTGTACAAGCTAGTACACCCACTTCTAGTGGCGTATAGAACTGCGCTTCTTTTTTAAATTTAAATGCTTTTCACTTTTATGTCACAAAACTTGAGCAAACTCACTTTGGTTTGCCAGAGTTGAGTCAAGTGGCTCTGGAACTGAAGTTCTGGAGTCCTAGTGTCTCTCTGGAGCACTGGAGTGAGCAGCCGTTTGTATAGCAGCTCCTCGGGGCCAAGCTACTGCAACAAATATTCCTGCATATTGCTGCATACAAAAATAAAACTCAACAGTCAGCGCTTGCAACCGGAGTAAAGATCACGTTGATGATGAGCAGCACACTCGAAGTTCCTGCGTGTGTGTGTGTCTTGTATATGTGTGTGTGCAGTGGTTGCACCTGTAATGGCAGCCACAGGACCCAAAGCGGCCATGTTGGTCCTTAAAGGGTTTTCGGGCGACATCTTAGCCGTCCTTGCGCTTATGCCCGCAACGGCTCCTTGTTGTTTTTCTATCACTTAAAATCAACTTAAGTTGGCATTTGCATGCGCCCTGAAGGGCCAACGAGAAGCAGTAGGAGCGAGGAGCAGTAGTAGGAGGAACTGCAGTCAAGTGCTTGTAGTCGAAATGCCACTAGAGGAGCGCTTTAAATTATGTCGCCTGCTGTTGACAGTGGGTATGCAGCTTTTCATGCTCGTTCCTATAACTTATCCAACAGTGCCAGGTGTTGGCACGTAGAAAATATACACACAAAAAAAAAAACAAAAAATAGCAGCAAAATAAGAAAATAATAATAAAAGTAGGAAAACTGCAATGCTGCACTTGCAAAAGTGATGAACCTGAAAGAAAATTTCGCAGCGGAAAACTCATTAAGCACGTTGAGTGCGAATGTGGCAACGATGACGACGTTGGAGACGACGGCGACAACGAATCAAAAGTCCATGAAACAATGCGCACGAAAATCGCTGGCAAAAAGTGAGACATGAACCCGACACTCTGTCCTCCCGCCCTCATCCCTTCAGCTTCCCGAAACGCCTTGAAAAGTTAGCCCTGCCACTGGCGGTTAGTTTATAATTTGCTATAAGTTTTTTTTTTGTCGTTTTTTTTTGTTTTTTTTTTCGGTGGTTCAAAACTGCGTTAACAATGCCACTGGACAAGTTTTTGCCAGGGTGTTGAATTTAATGAGCAGCAAATAAAGTGCTGTAGAAAGTGCCAGACTGACTTGCTAATGACTTTTTTCATCCTTTTTTTTTTGTAGGGCATGTGCATTGCAGGTATATAACCAAATCAGTAATTCAAGATATGTGTAATCAAAGTGTAATTATTGAGTATTATAAAGAAAATGTAACCTTTTGTTCATTGCAATTGCTTCAAATGAGCTTTTGTTTGAGTAGCGCCCGAGCAGGGACTCGTTAAGTAATTCCTTGAAAATGTTGGAAACAATAACTCAGAGAAATCATTAACTACTTTTCAAAACTACACTGAAAATGGCAATTGATTGATATTATTAGCAAATTAGTAATTTGAGATATTAAGATTTAGGGGCGCCCGAGCAGGGACTCTTATAACATATGTTCGTAGCCCCATTTTAGGTTTACTTTCATAATAACAATTTATCAAAGAGCTTTTAAGACAATTTTAAACTAAAATACCAAAAAAAGAAGCTAATAATTGTCAAGGACTACAAAAGCACACAAAACAAATCAACATTAAGTAAAAACTAATTGAATAAGTGGCGCCCGAGCAGGGACTTTCAATATCATTTGCAACCATAACTGTGAGAACTACGAGATGCAAGGTAGCACAGCAAATAGTAATCAAATCTATTGATAAAATATAGGTCTATCCTTGCTCGAGCTGTGCTAATGGACACAACACAAATCAATGACAATGATTGAATAAGGATATGAGTAAATATTGCGTATACGTAACACATTTCCATAGCACATGGAATCTGGTTTGGGTAGATTTGAATGGAACTTCGTGTGTACGCATAAATTAAACATACGGAATTTACATGGCTAGTTGTCTAAAGCAACTTAAAGACGGACTGAGACACGTACAATTGGGTTTAATGCCTATTAGTATGTGCCAAAGAGCAATTTATGGGGACCACAAGCAAAAGCATGGCTTGAGTTGCATGGAGTTGCTGGTGGGGGTGCGGCTGGCAAGGCATATATCTACATTTGTACAGATTTGAACAAACGAGCTGCAAACAAAAACAAATGCAACCACAAATGTGGCAAGAAGTGCTGCAACAAATAGCAGCAGCAACATTTCTATTTCTATACAATATTCCAAATGCAAATGCAAATGCTGTGGCTGGCCACTTTTCTTGAGCTAATTGAAACCCCAAAAGGCTATGGTCTTTAATGAAGGCACAGGCTTTGTGCTTGTATCTTAAATCAATGCAGGAGGCCAATATTTAAAGTGCAACACTGCTACACTGCAACTGCAACACGCACGAGTGGCAACTGTGACTCGACGCCACTGTTTGCTTGGCCTTTTCAAGTTAACAAACAGCCAGAGCCATCCATAATAATGACGGGAGCCACAAACGCAGCTGCTGCTAAAGTTGCAGCTACAACTACAACAGTTGGCAACATGTGCACAAAAGTTGCATGCCGCACACTCGAGTGTTGAAAGACAAGCGTGGCAAAGTATTTGGCAAACATGAAATAACAATTTGCTCAAGCTACAACTACAAAGCTGTGTTGACAACGCAGCAGGCAGCCAAAAACAAAAGCAACAAAAACAATAAACAAGAAAATAAAAAATTATAAAAAAAAAGGAGCAACCGCAAAATAAACAAAATAAATATACAAGTCGAGTTGATATTTGTCTAATGCATATGCTGCCAAAGCTAAAGCCCGATATAATCCCCAAGCCCAAAACGTAACGAAACGTAAAACGTGAACGTAACGAATTCCGTGTGCAATCCCGTAAAAAAAATCCCATTTCAAATTGTTGTAACAAATGCAAAAATTTGTTTCTGTTCTGTCGGTTGTTCTGCATGAGGTGCTGCCTGGTTCAAGGTGTACAAAAGTCTTGCATAAAATACACAACTGTCAGCCAGATAACAACCCACACTCACACACACACACACACACACACACACACACACAGATTTACATACAGGTATAGTACACTACCTATATCTGTCGAAGTTTACTGCAAAGAAACTGCAGCTGCAACAACAATGATAACGTGCAACAAAACAAAATGAAGGCAAGCAGAAAACAAGCAGCAGTCTGCTCCGAAATATATGTTATATAAAACAACACCAACAGACACACACACACATACACGTGTTATAGAAAATGCTAACGATGCCACTGTGGAGTACATTTTCATTTTTAATTCTAAAATACTAATTGTTATTTTACATTTACTTAATTATTTCTTAAAAAATTAGACTTCTACACAAGCAAAGAGCTTTCCTTTAAAGTTTTCAGCAATATTCAAAGTCCAAATCACACGCAACAGCTTTATTTTCGTTAGCTATTAACAGCTGTTAGCCTAACAGCGCTCTGTTAACACTTCAGCTGTTAACAGTTCTGGTACACAACGCTGCAATTTGATGTAATTTATAATGTAATCGAAATTTATTATGATTTTTTATAATAACACTCATTATATAGAGACATAGCTGTTCGATTTTGATAAAACTAAGTTAATTTATGCAGCGAACATAATGAAACTTGGAATTTATAAACCAAGCTAGTTAAGATATCATGAAAAACATGTTCACATAACAACCGACTCTTCAAGCGATAATTTCTGTCAGCAATATTTATTAGCATGATTTGCTCAGAAAAATTGTCTATATCTGCCATAGTAAAGTGCAAGCTATGCAACAGACACAAGCTGCATGAAAAGATGTAAAACTGGCAACGTGGCGTATGAACAATGCAAAAGCCACAATATGCTGTTATTGTTTTATCACATGGCAAAGACATGACGCTTATCTTTGCAAAAGATGTCACTGTGTGCCGTAACTACACCCATCCCCCACACAACTCTAACACAACTCCCTCAAACTAACAATACAATAACAATAACAATAACAACAACTATCAACATTATATTAGACAACGCGCAGCTTTTACGTTTCTCTGACTGATGGACTGTAAGACTGCTTCCATTGTTAGCCTTATATATGTATATAGATATAGTTAACATATACGAGTGTATACTATATAAACGTAACTCATTTTCTGGTGTTTATTATTATATTGCAGGCATTATCAAGGGAGACGAAATAATGGTCATCAATGGTGCGATTGTATCTGATCTAGATATGATGTACTTGGAAAGCGTTTTGCAGGAGGAGCAATCGCTCAGCATGATGATGCGGTAAGTCTCTGTTCGTCCTTTCAGTTTATGCTTCCATGACTGTTCTGCCTTGCCTGGCTGACTGTCCTTGCCTGTTCTGCGTGTCCTGCCTGCCTGACTGTCCTTCTTCCTGTCATGACTGTCAATTGTTTGTCTAGCTCGCACGTTCCGCAAACATCTGTTGACTTGAATGTAGCAGCTAAGTGCGACCATTTGCAGTCCACAATCCCTACGCCCTCTACTCCCTTCTCCCTACTCCCTACTAAACACTATTCATCCTCCCCGCCTTTCACAATCACTGCATTGCAGTTCTACTTCTATTGACAATACACGTTTTGCCATTGTCGTATTTGCATTTGGCTCCGCATTGTTTAAACAGATACACAGATTAATTAACTATTTTAGTCGCCAACCGTCCATTGTCTTCACTTACAATGCGATTTATCGCCATTTTCGTGCCTCAGTTGCTCAGCTACAATTGCAGTTGCGACTGCATTGTTCAAAAACTAAAAATTGATTTATATAACAACTATATACGCTTTCATAGTCCACACTACGTTGTTCAAGAATAGACTTAGTCAAGCTTAGCATATTTCCAATGGCTCAATTATGATTAAACGTTATATTTTAAATAAAGTTTTAAATTTAAGTTTTGCTGCTGCAACTGACATTTTGTCATATTTATTCTTACAAACAGTATTTATTTCTCGAAATCGTTCTTTTGTGCTTTATTTGTAAGCGTTTTTTTGCTGACTGCAATCAATTTTTCTCTCAAGTCCTTCTGTTAAGTCTTTGAAAAGAGCTTTTATGCAAGTATATTTGCTGTAGATTTTTGCAATACAACGAAAACTAATATTACATTTTACAAATTCCTTGCCCAGTGAGCATATTTGCAAGTATTGCGTAGTAAATAAATAATCGAAGTTGTTTTCAGCAGCATATAAATAGAAAATTCATATTAATTTCACTTGTGCAACAAACCCCCCCCCCTTTTCTTAATTAAAAAACGAGCAAAGTTCAGTCCACAAAAATGTGACCAGGTTGAGTTTTGTTTGCCGGTGCTCTCGTTTAATGTTAAATACCGCAACACATCAAACTTTTCCAAAAAAAAAATGTCAACATTCGACAAGCTTTGCAAATTTTGTTGATGAAGCTGGCCAATAAGAAGCAGCCGCAAACTGCTGCAAACCAAAAAAAATACAAAAAAACACACACAAATTGTTTTGCAACAAATCAAAAATGTGAAATTTAGCACGAAAAATGGCAACGACCAAAAAATGCTCCATGCTTCAATATTTCATTTTTCATGCCTGTGTTTTCTTTTTCGTTTTTTTCTTTTATTATTATTTTTTTTTTTTTTTGCTGTATGCAAAGTCAAAACCATAAATTGAAGCCGCAGAGAACACACAAACACGTTGACCAGTTCCTGTACACCCAGTCTGTGCATGGGTGTTGCCAGTGAGGGGGGCTTAAAGGGGGGGGGGGGGGGCTGTGCTTGTGCACTTGTTCCGTTTGGCTGGTACCCTTCTACAGCATTTTGATAGCCTAATTAGCTGCTCTTTATGGCCAACATTGGCTTTTGTGCTAAGCGTTTGGCGTGGCAGCAGCAGCAGTTTTCCCAAACCCCCCTACAACACCCACTCCCAAATCCTATTCAAATTATGCACATTGAAGAGCATTTTTCCGCATCTTTTGCCACTGACATAGAAAAAGGTCAGGCCAGGTGTTATTTTGGCTTTAAGCGTAAAAAACCAAAAAAGAAAAACCAAATCAAATCTAACAAAAATATATATATGTTAATTTAAAAAGTTGTTGAGTTGCCTGCAAAAAAGTTTTACATTTCGTTTCTTGATTTTACATGCAGCTCCTCTCGCACCGAGCCGCCAGATCTAGTAGGCATCATGCGTGTTACGGATGATATGATTGACTCCCTGGTGTGCCCGCCGCCACCAACAGATCCGCCAGTGATGAGCGAGGAGATGATAACTGGACTGATTGTGCCTGCGCCTGGTTGGAGTAAGTACCAAAAACAACAACAACAAATAACCCAATAAATACTTTCTGAGCGGCTTTTATAGCAATTCAGACAAAAACTAACAAAAATGTGGGGCTTAAAGTAAAAAGCACAAAAAAAACTGTAACAATTTTTTGGAAAGCTTTTGCAACATTTTAAAAGCCGCAACACACAACATTCATCTCGGGCTACAACAAAAGCATACTAATCACAGCAACTGTAAAACCCATGAGCCTTGACGTGTAGTTGTTCTTGTTGTTGTTGTGGTTAAGGTGCGGTCTTCTATGTCTCTGTGCATGTGTGTGTGTGGAGTTTTTTGGGGTGTGTCGGCAACAAGCGGAAACGTGAAGCGCATTTCCGGGCGCGCATGCGAATTTGTAAAGTTCATTAAAGTAATTTATATATTTTTCGTTTAATGCATGTTGCAAACGCTTGCTCGTACAACATGCAACAAAAGCAGCAACAACAATTACATCAATAAGTAGCGTGCTAACTGGCAGAGTGAGAAAGAGACAGAAACAGTGTGTGTGTGTGTGTGTGAGAGAGAGAGAGAGAGCGCGCGCAAAAGTGATGGCATGATGTGAGGTTTTTGTGGCACTCTGTGGGAAGGAGAGACTTGTGCCTGGGCTGTCGTTTCGTTTCGTTGTGCAACTGCAACTACATAATTACAGGATTACAAACTGCACCCACACACACATACACACACACAGATACACATACACACACACCGATGCACACACGCTGCACTGCACTCAAAAAGCCGAAGTGGCTAAGAACACAAAACAATTAAAAACCAACAAACGCAGAATGCAGCAACAACAACAACAACTATAACAACAGATGTGTATATATATATATATATATTTTATACACAAAATGAAACTTTTTATGCGGCAAACAATTAAAAGGCACAGCAAACTAAAAAAGAATTAAAATAAAATACATACAACGAAGAAAAAAAAAAAATGAAAATAAAATGAAAAATAAAAAGAAATGTAGCAAAAATTAAACAACTCACATGCAAAACTGGCAAATGTATTGGCTGTATGTGTGTGGGTGGTTATAAGAAGGCACAGCACATATTTCGTAGTACCCCCTCCCATTTTGGAACATACACACACACACACACATACACACACAATGCACACACAATTACGCTGCTGATGAACGGACATTTGTGGCATATGGGTTATGGATATGGCGGCATATGCACAAAAAGCGTTTGCCATTCACAAATGAATGGAAGATAGGGAGACAGGGAGACAGGGAGGCGGCTGGCTGAACAAGCAGTAGGGGAGTAGGGCAGTTGCTACATAACACACACAAAAAAAAAAAAAAAAAACAGAAGAAAAAGTGGATTACATTTCACTTTGGCAATTAAACAGGGAAAGAACTCGGGTAACGAGCGACAAGCACTGAGGCAAACTTTACAAGCATACAACTCTCATATGTTCCAAGCACTTTTAGCTTATTAAATGCACAATTTAATGTAGTCCGCAAAGCCATAAAGAAAACGAAACTCAACTTCATATGACTCGGTCAAGCGTATCTCAATTTATTAAAAAAACAAAGTTAAAAAATTCAACCAAAAAACAATTTAAAGAGTCTCAGCGCAATTTTAATTATCATATGTAAGCTGCATATGTAAACCTTTTATCGTAATTAACCAGAGAGCATTAATATGCTTAAGAGGGCTTATTAAAGTACGATTCTTTAAATCAGGCAGCTTATATAATGTATACCCAGTTATTGTAGGTTTATGGAGCTACAGTTCTGTAAATGATTTCAGCAAAAAGATTTAAAGTGCAAATGTTTTTCCATTTGTTTTGAGACCTACTTCATTTGAGGTCATCTCACAGATCTAACAAATCAAGTCAGCCAAATGAGCAACATGTGAACTTAAAATTGCTTAATAAAAGATTAGAATTACAACTTGTCCAGTGCCTGTCAAGCTATTGTTTCTGCCTGGTGAGACGGGCGTAATAGATTCTTCCATAACTTTGGTGTTATTTATCCGATCGTAATGAAATTTACGCAGCTGTTTAACATTGATAAAACATATATGTGTTTCAAAAACCAAAACTATATCTTCAAAATTGTGGTTGTTTGAGTTATTTTCGATCTGCAAGGGTGCGGGGGTGTGCATCCGAAATTTGAAATAAACTTGATCTGCGAATGGTATACAGAAACCTATTTCTAGCTCTTATAGTATCTGAGATCACTGTGTACATACAGACAGACGAACGGACAGACGGACGGACAACTCGGCTGTTGATGCTGATCAAGAATATATATAGTTTATATAGTCGGAAATGCCTCCTTCTGCCTGTTACATACATTTGCAGTACTTTATAACTACCTTTTTCCCATTTTTAATGGGAACAGGGAGTAAACAGACAAATTAATACCATATTGAAATATGGAGCAATAAACTAAGATATATCTCACACCTGTCCAACTACAAAAATAGTACACATTCGACACTTTTAAGAGCGTTACGTGTTTAAGAACAGTTCCACCGCAAACGTAAAATAAACTTGTCCCTCCTCCATCGTAGTTTACGCAAAGCCACTAAAACACGAGAGTTTATAGGCAAAGCTCAAAATTTAGGTTGGCACGTTTCTGTCGAACAACCAAAAACGAACGAACAACAACAAACAACGCAGTTGGACCAAGCCAACAACGGAGAAAGAGAACATAGAAAGTCTATAAGTTATTAGCCCAGTAAGTTGTTGTTGTCGTCTATTGCTGTAGAACTACGTGCAATTTGTAAGAAGACCGCAAGTTGAAATTTATAAGGCGGCAATTTCAATATCTTACACACACACTGAGACACACACACACACATACGCACGTATGGTGTCAAATTTGAAGCCAAAATGTTCATATAAAATTTGTTGTAACCAATTTGCATGCGGCAGAGAGTCAGAAAGAAGCGGCAGGCAGAGGCGCAGAGATAGTTGGGGGCCAGCAGCATGGGCATTCAAGGACATGATTTTTAAACGTTTCGTAGCACTGCCAAAACTACCACACACACAATTTACACACACACATGCACAGACAGTCACATATACATTCGAAAGTACGCATACTTACATATGTATACATGCCCATATATGGCCCATAAATTTTTTTCTCTTTTTGGTAAAATCTTTGCCTGTGTGTGCCCTCTGCCACACACTGCGCTACTCCTCACCCCTCGCAGCATGCCCCTCTACAGCCGTGTGGACGTTGTGGCAAACACATAGCAGCAATAATCATTACAGCTTGTTGTGGCTGTTGTTGTTGTTGTTGTTGTTGCTGTAGCTGTTGTTGTTGCTGCTGTCGTTGTTTTTTGGCTGCTTGCTTTTGCTGCTGGCTGTATGTTTTGTTGTTGTTGTTATTGTTGTTATTACTTTTAGCTTTGCGCTGCCTTTTTTTTATTTTTGGGCGCCATTTCCGCAAGTATTAAATTCCTGCTGCTTTTTATTGCGCAAACATGGAATTTAAAATTAACAAACAAGCTGCAACAACATAAATAAAAAGCTTAATCGAACTCTTTAAAAAAAAAAAAAACAGCAGCAGCAACGACACAGGCAACTACAACAAGGCAACGCCCCAATGGCAACCAACTAATTATGAGCAGCGGCAGAAAACTAATAATAATAAACATAACTAACTGTTATCTTTCTACTCCCCTTCTCTTTTCACCCCACTCTCTCTGTAGATGGCGCTGGCAAGGATTTGTATTCACCGGAGGCGGAAAGCTCGCCGGCGCCCTCATTTGTGGAGCCAAATGTATCCCAATTGGTAGTCGGCTCAGGCGGCAACGTCATCATCTCTGGATTGGGCGTGGCCAAGCCAACATCGCGCACCAGCAGCTTTGAAATTGAGAATCTGCTCAAGACGGCGGAGCAAGTAAGTGCCTAGCTCTCAACTCTCTCCTCATTTTTTATATATATACATATATTTCGATATATGTATGTATATGTAATATAAACATGACCAAGAAGAAACAAAACGCAAACACGTTAAAATATCCCCCGCCCCACCCCTCACTCTGAAACCAACCAAAAAATTGAAAACCCTGCCAAGAAAAAACACCCGTCCTGAGCCCGGAACTCGGCACTTGGCACTTGGCTGTTGCCTGTTTGGCTCTGGCTAAAGCAGCGGGCAAAGTCAGTTCCAATTGCTTTGAACTCGCTGAGCGGAAACGGAAACTATTAAAACGAGCGCCAAACACGAGCTGAAGCAAGCTAACAGTGGGGTTGGGCCTCTGACTGGGTTGAAAGGGGATGGAGGAGTTGCCTGCACTTCTGATTGAAATGTGCACAAATTGAAATTTGCACGAGAACTCTGTGTGGAGGAGTCTATTTCAAGTGGTTTAAGGGTGGCAAGGGGTTAAGGTTTATGGCTACGGGTTAGTTGTGGGAGGTGGCAAGCTGTCACTCTTAAGATGTCGTAGCAAATTTGGCCTATTGGGTCTTGTTGTGCTGCTGCTGTTGCTGTTGCAAGTCACCAAACAATAAACGTCACAAATAGAAATGTGCTGGCATAAAAATATCAAGGGTATATACACAACAAATATGGATGACAGCCAGACTAGGAGGGGAGTGTGTAGGTAGCAAAGACAACGGACAAGAAGACAAGTAGAAAAGAGAAAGAAACGCAAAGACGCCACAGAATGCACTTTGTTTCTGGATATGCTTTACCCAAGTGTGCTCGAAACTGGCAGAAACCCACTTCATTTAATGATACTTGAACACTGTGACACACAAACACACTGAGGCCGACATACACACACACACACACACAAACACACATATATGGCGAGACAGCAACTGGAGAGTCAGGGCGTTACATAAGAATCCTTTTAATTCAAGTTGACATTTCGCACAGCAGCAGCAGCAGCTCACCAAGAAATTCAAGAAATTTTCAAATTTTTCATCTTTGGGGCATGACGCCAACAGCAGCCGCAGCAGCAGCAGCAGCAACTGCAGCAGCAACAACAACAATGTTGGCACTCAGCAGCTGGCCCATAAGCCGCCTCAGCCGCTCACCTGGCACTAAAACCCCCCCCCTTCGGCAGGCTCTCCCAAACCTACACTTCGCTTTGTACCTTGGTCCTTGTTGGTTTTGGGTCGCTGCTGCTGCTGCTGCTGCTGCAGTTGCCGCTTATGCAAATCAGCGGCGCAGCCGTCGACGACGTTGCAGCTGAAAGAAATGCAGAACAATAAAACAGTTAAAAGTAGACAAGAACAAGCTGCACAACAACAGCAAGAACAACAACAACAACAACGAGAAGAGGATGAAAAAACGAACGAAATAATAATACACAAAGTGCAACTGCATAAAAGTGAAATGTCTTCCACAATGCCAACGAACAGCAAGAACAACAACTGAATGTTGCACGAACAATGACAACTGAAATTTCATGAGATTCTTGTTGTTGCAACTACTACACGGTGTGTCTGTCTTTGTGTGTGTGTGTGTGTGTGTGTGTGTGTGTGTGTGTGTGTGTGTGTGCGTGTGAGTGATGAAAACGTGACAAAATATCAGTCACGAAGAAAACTCATCATGAAGAAAAACCAGCTGAAATATTGAGAAATTACAACAATTTTCCAAACGACTCAAATGCATCTGCATAAAAATTAACTTAGCTTTGGAACTTGAACGATAGATGGCGCTAGCTGATGGCAAATGTTGCGGCTTAAGCACTGCTAGAAAACTTTAAAGATAGTTTAGTTAAGCTTAATAAAACTGGCTGCAGATGGCGCCAGCTTAATGCCAAATATACTTTAGCTTAAACAAGGCACAATTGCAGTTGCTTAAAATTTGTAAAGCCAGGAAGTTAAACAATTTGCACAACTCCTTTTTACTTACAACCGACAGAGGTCGTTATTACACTAAAAAAAAAAGAAGCTTAACAACTACAAAAAAGTGCAACTCAAAGAAGAGTTTAAATTATGTATATTTGTAAATTTGCATATGTTTTATCTTGCTCAGCGCTCACTTGCATACTTTCAACGACAGAGGGCGCCAGCATAAAAATAAAAAAGTAAAATAAAATTGTGGAATTTCAATTGAGCTTAAGCTATACGCATATATATATATATATATATATATACACCTACACATACATATATATATATCCGATATCAGTAGCAGGTAGTCTGCTTAAGCCTTTGACTCAATCACGTTGCCATCGCCAAAAAGGAAGTGGTGGCGGGGGGGTTTTTTTGGGGCGGTGTCGCCTTCATCACATTCTCATCACTGTCAGGCACAGTGGTAAAGCTTATTTGCCATCCCTCAATCTCTGTCGCTGTCTTGCTATCTCTATCTCAGTCAGTTGGCCGTTAACCGCTCTGTTGATTTAAACTCTGACCTTTTGCAAATTGCACAGCACTCAAACACACACACACACAGACACACAGACAAAGTTTAGGCGCATAAAAATATTTGTTTAGGCATTTACAATGCAAATTCGTTCAATATTTTGGTCTTCATTGTTATGTGTTGAGTTTTTGTGGGCTTTGGGGTTTGAGTTTTAGTCAATTTATCAGATGGCCGCTCAGAGTTCCGGTCAACGCGCCATTTAACACTTTTGGCTAACAAGAAACAGCAGCAGCAGCAGCAGGAAAAACAAACATCAAGTTAAGAATAATATTAGAAAAGTTAAGCCAAAAGAAAAAAAGCAAAGAGCAGAGTCAACCAAAAATACTCAAACAACAACTGAGTGAAAGAGACCTAAAACCACTGTGCAAGTGACATAAGAAGACTAAAGATTTGCACACCTCTATACACGTTATGCAAAATGCGGTTGTGTGAGTGTCTGCTGTATGTCTGTGCTTGTGTGTGTGTGTGTGTGTGTGCGTGTATGTGTTTGTATGGCAGTTGTATGCACACACACTCTATGTCAACCGTCAAGCGTCAACTGTCAGTGCCAAATGTGCTTGTAACCGCACACAAACAGCAACACCAACTCAACAACAGCAACAGCAGCAACGTTTGGCGAGGACAAAACACAGCAACAACAACAACAAACAACAACATTAACAAGAACAAGAACAACAAGCAAAAGGACGCCCCCAACTTGGACTTACGACAAGGACGTGACAGTCATTTAGAACCGCAGCTGACGTCGTCGTCGTTGTCGTCGTCGTCGTCGTCGTCCTCGCTGGGGCTACGCTTATGTCTGTCTGTTTAAAGTGGCCGCCGCGAGAGTTTCCACAATAAAAGCCCCCAAACCCAACACCAAGACAGGCAAAAGCAAAAGAAGGGAGTCCTGCCATCAGTTTGACCCAGTCCCAGACCCAAACGCACACCCACCGTTAGAATTTGACCCGTGCCACCCACTATAACTATCGCTGTCTATCTATCTCTGTCATGCTAACTTCATTTTTGTTTATTGTCATTTATTTTTGGTGTCTTTTTTGTGGTCGCTTCGCCTCGTTTTCGTTTCGTTTGTTACGTTTGTTACGTTTCACGATCCTCATCATGCAACAACAACAACAACAACAACAAAACACAACAACATAACACAATCAACCAACCAACCAACCAACCAAACGAACCCTGACCTGTAAAGGTTACCGGATTTTGTCGTTCACCTCAGGAAACGCGCAAATCGAGCCCCACGGGTTCAGTCACATCATCGGTCTCGACCACGGCTCTGACCCCCTCCAGGCAGCTCACCGATGCCGAGAAACTGCGCAAAGTCATCATGGAGCTGGTGGATACGGAACGCACCTATGTTAAGGTGAGTCAATTACAACTGATTCCAACTTATTCAATTGAACGAATAACTTGACTTTTTGACAAACAAACGAATTTAAACACAATTCGTTTGTTTCTTTTGATTATTATAACAAGTTTTTGTATGTATTTGCTTAACTAACATGATACGGTTGCTGCTATTAATTTATTATTTTTAGTATATTTGATTATTGTTTTTGTTTTAGTATTTTCTCTGCGTACAAGAACTAAAATTCTACTTTCCAAGAGAAAATCATTGTTTAAACAAGTAAGAACGTTGCAGTCGGGCTCTTCTGACTAAGATATACTCTGTTTTCTGTTCGTTTAATAAATTAAATTTTTTTAAAAACTAATTATATACTTATAAACTGTCCTGAAACTTAGGTAAAGTGAGTTTTTTTGAGCTATGTTGAAAAACAAAAAAGTTTTTCATTTTTTTAAAAACTAATTATATACTTATAAACTGTCCTGAAACTTAGGTAAAGTGAGTTTTTTTTGAGCTATGTTGAAAAACAAAAAAGTTTTTCATACAAAAAACTTATTTTTCAACCGATTGTTCCTATGGCAGCTATAAGATATAGTCGTCAGATTTTGATGAAATTTTGTCAGCATGTATTAACTGTTCTTAAACTTAAGTAAAGTGAGTTTGGCTGAGTTATCTCAAAAAACAAAAAAGTTTTTGATAGAAAAACTTATTTTCTACCGATCGTTCCTATAGCAGCTATATGTTGTAGTGGTCCGATCTGGCACACTTTGTCTGCCTATGGTATATACCAACATTTTTAACAATTTTGGTTGGTCTGTGGAAAAACCTCCTCTTATACAGACGGACAGACGGACGGGCGAACATTTTACAAACCCAATATATTATTTTTTAAATTTTGGAAAACAGAGTATAAAAAGAATTTAATGAATGTAAATGGAGAAAAGAACAATGATCATATTTACAAATATTAAATTATAATTCTAATGTTATTTACTACAAAATCTTTCGATTTGAAAAAACAATTGAGAACGTAGTTCGTTTGTTCAGTTCAAAAACATTTCGATTCAACTCTCTAGAGTGTATCAGTTGTGGGCATCTTTTGTCCTTACTTCCAACGTTATTCAGTTCATTCATTAGTCCTTGCTTGCAATTAAAAATGCAAATGTTAATCCTTTAACCATGCGACTGTGTGTGTGTGTGTGTGTGTGTGTGTGTGTGTGTGTCGAGCTTTAAGCCACAATCTCGCTGGCAGTTTCTCTCTGCCAGTTCCCAGTTGCCCAGGAAGCATACAAATAATTATTATAATTTAGAAATTATGTAAAGCGCCGCTGCGGCAACGTTGGCAAGTCTTATCTCCGCCTACAACAACCGCCTTCCCTGCGCTCTTTCTCCCTCTCTCCCTCTCTCTGTCTTTCTCCCACTTCTTATCCGCTGGCCGGAAGTATTGTTCCAAATGAAAGCGCGCGCCTGCGGCTATGCTACAGTTTTTTATGCTATTTTTATTTACTTTTTTATTTTATTTTAAAATATTTTTTGTATTTTTTGTATTTTGTGTATTTTGTTGTCTTGTTACTCGGCAAACTAAAAAGTTGTTCAGTTTGGTCGCCAGCTCAGTTGAACTGGGAGTTGAAAGTTGTGGGCAGTTTGGTTTTTGGGCGTCTGCTGTTGATTTTTTAATTTAATTTATGCATTTTTTTGTTCATCTCTTTTTTTTGCATCTTTCATTTTTTATGTGTGTCAACAAATTTTAATTTATTGAACAGCAAAAACAACAATGACAACAAATGCATTAAAAACAACTGAATTATCTTTGTATAGCACTTGAACAATCTGCTGGAGCATTATTTGGAGCCCATGAAACGTGAAACGTTTCTATCCAATGCAGAAATTAATGCGCTCTTTGGCAACATACACGAGATTGTTACATTCCAGCGCCAGTTCCTTCAGAATCTCGAAGAGGCACTCGAACTTGAGCCGGAATTCAATAAATTCGAGCACTGCGGTCAGTTTAGGGTAAGTTTAATAAGCACTTTCCTAAGCTAAACTAGAGCGTGTGCGATTAAGTGCGTGACTAGCCTGCTTAAATTGAAATATTCTGTTTAATTTTTATATTCTTCTCTCTTTTTCCATTTCGTTGGAACTTTCTTTTTTTTTGCAGAATGTGTTGTTTGCGATTGGCTCTGCTTTTCTCTATTACGTCAATCACTTTAAGCTTTACTCTTCGTTCTGTGCCAGCCACAGCAAGGCGCAAAAGGTTTTGCATCCAAGTAAGTTCATGTTTCTATTTCTATTTTTAATATTTTACTTATAAGTTTTGTAATTACAAAAGGTCAGTTGCTATAAATAGTAGCTGCTCACTTATTATCAAGGGAGTTCTAAATTTACAATTGCAACTAGAAATTTATAAATAAAGAATTGATTAAAGGTTATGAAGCTAATGATAAGGGTCCCTGAAATAAAATGAAAAAAGTAAGATATTTTCAAGATTGAAAGCTAGAACAGGGAAGGGCAACTTTAGCTCGAAAAATCTTGCCGAAAGTGGATACCGGCAATGGAAACTAATAAACTTTGCAGCTGCTAGTAATTTATATTATTTTATAATATTCAAATCAAGCACAAAAAGAGTTTAAGCTCGTGTAGAGACTTTATAAATCGATATTATACAATTTTTCAAAATGCCATAAAAACTTCTGTTCAATATCATAGCCTACTTTTTTGGGCTATCTTGGGAACAATTTGCATGTTGGGAAAAACTTAAAGTTGAATTGTGTGTGGGCGTTTCGTGTGACAAATCAAAAGAAAAGTGTTTGCCATATGCATAAATACATATATTATGAGGCATTTGTATATATATATATATATATGTGTGTGTGTGTGTAGATATTGTGTGAAGCTCAACTCAACTATAGCAATCAGCGTGAAGCGTCAAAGTCTATTTGAGTTTTGTGAGCCTTTGGGGAGTGAAAAGTTGTAAAAGTCAAACAAGCGACAAGTTACGAACAATTGGCAAACTATGCGCTTCAATTGTTTTTGAGCAGCAAATGCTGCTGTTGCTGCTGCGGCTGCTATTATTGCTGCTGCTGCTGCTGCGACTTCTACTTCTACTGCTTCACATGCTTCAGCTCCTTTAAATGATTTGCAAGTTAAATGAATAATTACAACCACAAATGCCGAGACGTGGCGAAAGTCCCAGGCGGCTGAAGCAGCAGAAGCAGCAGCAGCAGAGGCAGCATATTCATATTCATGCTATGGCAGCAACTGTCAAGTATCTTTTGTTAATTAAACTTGGAGAATTATGACACGCTTGCAAATGGCGAACGCTGCCAAAAACTATGCCACGTAGTTGCCACTGGCTGTGGCAGCAACAGTAGCAGCAGCAGCAGCAGCAGCAGCAGCAGCAGCAGCAGCAGTAGCAGCATCAGCAGCGAGCCGTATAAAAGGCGGCAAAAGTTGCAAGTTTGAGCAGCTGGGAATCGTTGGGAGAGTTGGGGGCGTTGGGTGTGTTAAGGCTTAGGCGACAACATGTCATAATTAAATTAGACTTAGTCGCAGCTTAAAAACACTCAAGCAAACACAAGGCTGCACACACAAAGAGCAAGAGTAGCAGAGCAATCAAAAGAGAGAGAGCGTGAGAGAGAAAGCGGAGGGCGTGGCAAGTGTTTTTGAACAACATAACAAACTAGCTGATTGATGGCAACAACAACAACAGCAACAACAACAACGATGACAAAATGCACAAAACGTTAGAGGTAAAAATATGCAATATTTGCAATCAATGGCAAGCTAAGCTGCTGCTGTCAGGAGCAACCAGGACAAGCAACACAGGAGCAACACAGGAGTTTGTCAGTCAACTTTAGTTACAGCTTTTAGGAGAAGAAGGAGCGCCACTCGAGTCCCCTCTGCGCTTGGCTGTTGCATGCAATTTTATGCAAAAAGTTGAAAGGATAATTAATTATAGCAAGAAGTGCACTTAAGTGCCTTCGTTACAAGCAGCAGCAGCAGCAGGCAGACAAAGGCCAAGAAGGGATTGTGCAGAGGGAAGATTGGAAAAAAAAAGAAGGAAAGAGCAGGGTTAGCTTGGCAGGCAGGCGCCATTAGACGCAAATCCGTGCAGCAGACAGGCTTTGACTGTGCCTTTATCAAAGCTTCTCAGCTGACAATAAGAACAAGTTAATGACATTTTCTTGTCAACGTGCAGCGGCATATCCTTGTAACTGCATATCCTTGTGCCTGTCAGTCTGTCAGACTGTCTAACTGTCTGTTCTCTGAACTTTAATGGGCCAACATTCCAATTAATGGCAACTGAAGCGCATTGAAATCAAATCATTTGCCAAATGTCTCAATTTGCAATTGTATATGTATCTCTCTCTCTCTATCTATCTCTCTTTCAATCTATCTTTCTATTTCTCTGTCATTTTCTAAATATAATTCATCCCACAGATGAAGGCAACCATGCACTGCAGGAGTTCCTTGCCGCACGCAATCCCAAGCAACAGCACAGCAGCACATTGGAATCGTATCTGATCAAGCCCATACAGCGTATACTCAAGTATCCCTTGCTGTTGCAACAGATGCGCAATCTGACAGATACACGCGCCGATGAGCATATGCATTTGTGCGGTAAGTAGATAATCATGAAGAGATGAACAGATGATGGAATAGAAGCCCCATAAAGAGCTACAAAAAAAGTTGTAAAAAAAGTTAACGAGATTGCGAGAAGCCAAGTTTGCAAAACCTTGACCTGATTATACCATAATTATCTCTACATCTTCCTACATATTACATTACACATTTCCACATTTTCACATTCCACAAACACAGAGGCACTCAAGGGCATGGAGAAGGTAGCTGAGCACATAAATGAAATGCAGCGCATACATGAGGAATATGGCGCTATATTTGATCATCTATTCAGGCAGCATCAGAAGTCATGCAAGCAGCCAATTGATTTGAGTCCAGGTGGGTTACAGCAAGCGCATCCAATAGCTTCTATAGCTTCTTCAAATGCCAATGCCAATCCTACACAATGCTGCGCATTCCCAGGCGATTTGCTCTACTATGGCGGTGTTGAGTGGTTAAACATTTCCGATTTTCTGGGCAAGATCAAGAAGGGTCTCGAACTTCATGCCATGTGCTTTGTTTTCAAATCAGCGGTTGTGTTCCTCTGCAAAGAGCGTTTGCGTCAAAAGAAAAAGCTAATGGTGAGTACTAAAAACAAACAAAAAACCAAAACAATGTAAGCATCCTTAACACCCTTACACCCCCTTCTTCATATTCTTTCTTTGTTTTAATAGGGCGTTTCAAGCAAGAATGCACCAAATGAGGTGGAAATTATACGCTATCAGGTGCTTATACCCGTTACCGAGGTACAAGTGCGCGCCAGCTCAGCCAAGGACATGGATTCGCACTTCCTCTGGGAGCTTATACATTTGCGTTCTCAGCTGCAGCGTCGCTCTGAGAAGGTCTATGTGCTGTCGAACAGCACTGCCGATTTCCGCAATGCATTCCTCAAGACCATTAGGCAAATAATACGCGAAAGCGTCCGGAACATGTCAATTCCCATGAAGAACTTTGGCGGCAGCTCAGGTTCCGTTTCTGGTCTGGGTGGAGCTCAGATGGGCGGCTATGCGGGCAACTCACAAACGCTGGAGCGGCCCAAGCAGCAGGTAAATGAAAAAAAATACTCGATTTGAATTTTTATTTATCGTTTGCTGATAACAGTGTCAATAGTATCGATAAACGATAAGTTTAGCTGATTTTCGTAAAGAGATTGAAAGCCTTAAAAGGATCTTAATACTTTAATTAAATATTTGTTTATAAAGAATCGATGGTATTGAGGCTTTCTTGTATCGATTATATATAGATCAATTGGGAATTATATTTTACATTATTTTTTACAATATCGAATAAGCTTTTCGTGTTCCTATTTCAATTCTGCGAATTATATCGTTGTTTCAACATTCAGTATATTATTGTGTATAAGCAATTGATGGAATCTGTCGATATCTTCGATATATATATGTAAATTTTGACTACTTTTGACTTTACTTAGATAACTATCTCACATGGCTCGCATACGCTGGGCAAGCCGAAGAAGAAGTCGGGCTCGCAGCGTCACTCGGCGGGCAATATTGACTATGACAATCTGTCGGGCAGCCAGGAGGGCGATGACTTGCCACCAAGCAGCGTGGGCGTGGTGCATTATGCACCGCACACACACACACAGCAGCTGCAGCAGCAGCAGCAGACGGGCGGCTTTCGCAGCCGCAGCAAGACGCTGGGTGATGTTACAGGTAAGCTAATGAGACTGTCACTTGCCACATTGTCAGCTAACAACCTGCCACATCATTGCATCGCTTCATGCCATAAAGAAATTATTTACTCCTCGATAGATCCGCAACAGCCGCAACAACAACAACAGCAACAACAACAACAGCAGCAGTTGCAACAGCAACAACAGCAGCAGCAACAGACTGCAGTGCCGCATCCACATCCACGTGAGCCACCGCCGCCGCCCATTAGGCAGCCGCATTTGCATCATCACAGCAGCGACATTGAACGCATCGATCCGGGCACCAAATCGGAGGGCGAGGAGGACTCACAGCAGGGCACAATCAGGCCCAAGGCCACGCTGGGCCGCACGCCCAATCACCTGACGCTGAGGTAAGTCTCCAAGTCTCTAAGCAGTTGGCTAAGCCCTCTTTCTAATCTATGGCAGTAATTGGGCTCTCGAAGTAACTTCAAGTTGATTTAATTGAAAACAAATGAAATAATTGGCAACAAATCGAAATGAATTAACAAATTTGATGCAGCTTAGTTAATTAAACTCACAAATATGGCAACTATTTTTACATTTTCGTAATGATAAATAGTTGAAATAAATGACCAAATATAAATTAAATTTTACCTGAAATTGTAAAAACCTTAAATTATATTAAAACTTATCAACAATAGTCGTGAAAATCCAAAATTTTATTTCATTCGAAGTTATTTCAACTGAAACCTTGTAATGCTAATAGACGCTTGTGATTATTGCTCAATTTGTTGCTTCAAAACCTAATCTGTTTGTGTTTCACTTAGCACCACATCCACGCTCTCGGTGGGCAGCACTGGGAGCCAGGCGCGCTTGATACAATCATCGCATCCGCCGGCAAGCTATCAACCGGTGCTAATGAAGGATCTAGGTAAGAGCAGCGAATCGGAGTTAGAGTCGGAGTCCGAAGCGCATGCCGCACACGTGGCAGCCACGTTTAATTTAAGTTTAGGCAGTAGTGGTAGCTTGTTTGCAACAACAACAACAGCTGGTAGTGAATTGAACTCGACCCTGACCCAACAACAACAACAACAGCAACAGACCCAACAGAGCCAAATGAAACATTTGTCGCCGCGACAATCGCCGCGTCAGTCGCCCAAACAAGAGATCGAGGTAATTGAAATCTTTGAGAGCGAAGCCGAACGCTTGGCTGCCAAACAACAGGTAGCCGTTGTGCATCGGGATGCACAGCACAAGCGACGTGAACGTGATGCCAGCATGAATATGATCACCACCGAAACGGATGCCACAGCACGGTACATGGACATGCATCTGAGCGAGCTGGAGCTGGAGAATCTGGCAGCGGGCACCTGTGACATTGTCGCCTATATGGCCAGTCTGCGTGAGAAGGCCTTTGAGCCGCCGGATGAAGCCGAGGAGGCTGCCGATCAGCAACAAAACGATTCCAGTCTATCGCCAGAGCCACAAACCATTGTTGAGAATACACAGCAGACCATTGTCGTGGACATTGAATCACCCTCACGCCCAGCCACGGAATCGGACAGCACTGGTGGCAACACAACGGGTCCTTCGGAACGTTCGGGCGATGAGACTGAGGATGAGCCAACCAGCTCACTGGCCTCGCACATTGTTGTCATTGACAAGAAGGTGGACAAGATTTTCAAAGCTAAATCACCGGAGCGACCAGTAGCCATAACGGGCAGCAAACCAAAGACTTCCAAGCGCCAGAGCATCTATATTTCACCCGATCGCTGCAAATCGCAGGGCAGCTCACCGGTGCGCATCATTAAGATCAAGTCGCCGAGGAGCAGCGTCAGTGAGCAGGGCAAACGTTTGAGCATCTGCTCCTCCAGTCGCGATAACTCACAGGATCGACTTACAGGACGACGCACGCCCAGTCCGCGACGCAGCTCCGAAGGTGGTGGCATCCTAAAGCACACAAGTCCAGCTACGGGCATACTGAAGCCACCGGCAAGTCCTGCCAAGTCAAAGAGTCCCGATCGTAGCTGCCTCAAGAAGGGCGGTCCGTCACACGTGTGCGGCGT
This sequence comes from Hirtodrosophila cameraria, assembly GCA_949708635.1. Taxonomy (NCBI): domain Eukaryota; kingdom Metazoa; phylum Arthropoda; class Insecta; order Diptera; family Drosophilidae; genus Hirtodrosophila; species Hirtodrosophila cameraria. Next base: position 18,153,359 of record OX453091.1, read on the forward strand.
GGAACAGACAACGAGCACATTATCACCAAGAATCTCGCCACGTGGCAGCATAGATCATTTGTCGCCAGATCGGGCAAGCATTTGCCAGCGTCATTCGCCCAGAAGTAGCTTCGATAGCCATGGCGGCTCCGATCATAATCTGGATGTGCCCTATGGCGGTGGCTCACGCAAGCGTAGCATGTCCGCCCATGGTAGCTTTGAGACGGGCAACAAGTCGCACGCCCAGGAGACATATCAGTATTATCCGGTCTATGACAATCAGACCTGCAGCGATCATTATGTTGCAGCTGCGCCCACTACCAGCCGCTATAGCGCTGCCACCGCCGCTGCTGCTGCCGCCAGCAATAATCGAAGTCGCCTCAGCAAATCTCTGGAGCGTTCCACCTCACGTGACAGCACCACTACGAGCAGCTCCTATCGCGCCTATGGCGTCTCACCCGAGCGCAACTATGTCGTCTATAGCTCCGGACCACTACGCTCCCAGTCCGCCGAGAATACGTTCTCACAGCCCATATACGATGCATTGCCGCGACAGGCACCACAGCAATATATGCCCATGGTTAGCTATATGCAGGAAATGGATATGGGTGGCTATGGCCAACCACCGCCCAGAGAGCCACCCAGCTGTCCACATGAGCCAGCAGCGCAATCCTCCTATCAGCTAAGCTCCTCGGCACCCGAGTATACCACATGCATTGACTGTCTGTATCAGAAGCGACCCTCCTAGCATAAGTCCCGCGTGCGGCAAAGTCGCACGCGGAAGAAGACGCCACGTGGCTTAAGTGGCATGCCTGGCATGGTGGTCAGCTCCCAGCCGACAGCCAGCGGTGGCATGGGCTATATGCCGGATATGTGCGATCAAGGTGGCTGTGTCGATTGCCATGATTACTTCGAGATACATGTCTAAAGACTCGAAAGTTGCAAATTATAGTTGTAACAGGCCGGGAAGAAAAGTGAGAGATATAAACAGGGATTTTTCTGCAAAACGTTTAAACTAAAAACTTAATTTACAAAAGTAGTTGAAAGCAAACAAAAATAACATACAATAAAAACTCACCAAAGATAACATACATAATAACAAATAACAACAAGAACAACAACAGCAACCCGAAATGCCTCAAGAACTAATTTTACAAAAAGCAACCAAAGAAATCAACAACAAGAATTAAAAGATTGAAAAAGTTAACTCAAATCTGCTAAAAAAAGTAAAAACAAAAACCATATACGTAAACTCAAATGCAAACTATATAAACGTTAATCAAAACTTGAACACAAGGGATTGAAAAGAACAACAAATAGTTAGCATAACAATAAAAACACATACACACACACAAACAGCACAGTTTAGAATTAAGTCGAACAGCTACTAGTATATATACTAGCCACTTATGAAGATTTTTAAAGAACATTGCACAAGTTTTTTGGTTGGTTGCAAAGTTGTAAGCTGCCTGTTGCAATTTGTGTGTGCAACATCATTTCAGGTTAATTATTTTAGTTACACACACAGATTTGTCGCGTAGTTTAAGACTATATGATTTACACAAAATGGCGGAAGTTTCTGCGTTCTGCAGCAGCTAAAATTACGTATACGCACACGCCGCGTTGCACACAATGCTCAAGTGGCGTAATTACGAGTAGAAAACAAAAAACTAAAGCTGAAATTCATACTCGCACTCAACTCAAGTAAACTAAGAGACATGCATGGCCAACATACATACATGCATACAAACACACACACACACACACACACACACATACTACATGACACAAAGAACAAACATAAACTACAACAACAAACTCTACTCGAATCATGAAAAAGAAAAAGTATAACTAAGGTATATATATATACATATATATATATATATATATATATGTAGGATAAGGAAAAGTTGTAGGTAAAGTCAGGCGCTCAACTATTAGCGAAGCAAACTGTGTCACTGGCAATTCCGAACAAAAAAAAAAAATAATAAGAAAACATTTCGAAAACATTTTTAATTACGCACACTCGCAAGATGAAAATTGCAGCTGCTGAGCTAAAAAAAAAAAATATAATAATATATATATACATATACACATATGTATTTTACCTTAAGTCTAAGTGAAAATGCGGGTTGGCAACATTCTATAGGTTAACATTATACAAGTACATACTACTTACCTAACAATAAAACAAAAACAAAAACAAGAAGAAGACAGACAGCAGTAACAAAATGAATAATATTTACATAGTTAGTTAGAAAATTGTCAGAAATATGTGTGGCGTGTTGTGACAAATAATTTGCATATACTATATCATTCAAATTCATTTATGCTCATCATTTTTTAATTTTTATAAAATTTGCGTTTTTTAGTATTCATATTAAGAGCTAGGTAATTATTGAAATCAATTTAACAAATTAACAAATACAATAAAAAACAACAAAATGCAAATAAATGTATTGAAGAATGATAATCGTAAGTCGTACCTCAATGTTCAGTATAAAATACATACAAAAAAACAATATATATATAATGTGCATAGGCATATTATATATACATATTAAATCGATTATACTTAGAGCTATAACAAATATATATGGCTATTAGATATATACACTAAAATATGTAGTACTATATACAAGCGGGCAAGCAAGTTTGAATGATATTCCAATCAAAACTCAATAGAAGTGCTACGGATTATGATTAATAAGCAGGGAATCAAAAGGTTACCCGAACCGTTAACTGAAAAAACCCAGAAACAGTTGTTAATTGATTTCCTGTCTATAAGTTCTTATACAGTTCAACTTGCTGCTCGCATATAGTACTAATATGTTAGGTTTAAGATTTGGGTGTCTAGGAAACTGTAAGAACTGCAGGCATACAAAAAGTACATATAGTTATAAAGAGACCCAAGACGGACTTAAAGATCAAATGTCAGGTTGTTCATGCTATACAATGCAAAATAGTCAAAAATAATTCTTAAGATATTCTACAAAAAACATACAAACAAAACAAAAAACAAAAAAAAAAGTTTACAGTTTACACTGGGCTTCACAGCAGCAAAATCAAAATCAAAAATAAAATCAAATTTCACAAAAAAATGAAATCAAAATATATACAGCATTAAAGTTATAGGAAAGAAATCCTGAAATTTACAATACTAAAAACTATATACTATGAATAAATATGCATACATACAAAACATATAAACAAACTAAAAACTAAAACATTTAAACAAAAACCAATACAAATACGAATAACTAAGTACTAAACGAATATACTCGCGAATGCGTCTAAACTTTAATCAAAAACGAATAAAAACAAAACAAAAACAAAAAAACCGAATTCAATTAAACAAATAATCAAAATCAAATAATCTAAAGCGAATAATGCAATTCGACAACAACAACAACAACAACAACAAGAAGCAGCTAAAACACAAATTTAAATAACGATTATTGAAAAGTAAACAAAGAGCATAGCTAATTAAACGACAATGCAAATTAATGTCAAATGGCTCTTTGGACAGTGCGACAGCAGGACAGAAATGACAGAAAATGCAGTCTCTGTATCAATCCCTGTTCAGCTACTCCTCTGCCATCTCAACCATACCCCCCCCCCCCCCCCCTTCCCACCCCTGACAGCAATTGAACTAGTAATTGAATGTATCGTATGTTTAGGCGCCCAACATCAAATGAAATTAGTTATGAATTAGAACAAATTTTAGTTGATTTTTAGTCACATTTTAGCAGGTAAGTGCTTTAATTTCTTGTAATTAGGTGCGTATACATATTATAAATTTAAATTAAAATTGAATTAGAAATTTATAAAGCAAATTAACGGGTGATATTTAATTTTGTTATTACAAAAATTATCTTGAAGATAAAAAAAGAAGAATAAACAAATACATAAATAGATCTCTCACTAAATGATTGCAATCCGAAACGTTATAGTTTTTGTACCGCAAACAGAATTAGCTAATTAATTCCGAATTTCTATTGATTTAACTTAATGCAACAAATATATTATACTATATACTTATGTCCTATCTATAAGAAAATAAGTTTTTGTAGGTTTTTGTGTGCCTAAGAGCGATACATATATAACATACATATGATAATAATTACTAATCAGTGTAGTACAGTGTATCTGTTGTAACACTTGTTAGCTAAAACCAAGACAAAACAACAACAACAACAATGACACATAAGTATTATTAGTTGGCATCGCTTGATTAATTAATAAACAAACAACAACAAAAATATTAATACAATTATTTGAGGATTTGGTGCGTTTTGACGATTTTGCAAGTTTTCTCTACCACCTTTCGTCAGTTCAATAATAATATTAATAATTATAATAATAATAATAATATCCGTTTTGCATTTTCTTAATTATCGTACATTAACAAAAACAACAAACCAATATAGTAAACAATAACTAAACCAGAAACTCTGTGCCAAAATAACGTAAAGTTTGAAATGCTATGATTATGATTCTAATTATAATTAGTGCCAATGAAAACAGCGCAAATAATTTGCAAAAACATTATAATCGAAATACTTTATATAAATGTCTTATGGTTACACACACGTGCCCCAACAAAACCAAAAAAAAACCAACCAAAAACCAACAACAACTCCATGTTACACATCCCTTTTATTCAATTAGCTCAACAATTTTCTAAAAATTCAACAATTTCATTTCGCTTTTCGTACAACTTTTGCGTACCTCATCCAAATTGCACAATGTTCTCATCGTTTTTAATCACGCTCAATAATTTTGTACAACTTTTACCTTTTTATTCAACTAATTTCCAAAAACAAAACAAAAACAAAAACTAGCTGAAAACTTTTTTATTGAAATGAATTGTAAAATGGATATGAAAAACTCGCATTTAACTAATAATTTTACGCGAGCTAATTGCAAATTTTGCTGCAGCTTTCAACAGTTTTTCGCTCATTTTCTACTTTTGCACATATTTACAACATAAACAAGCAAATCTGAGCTGAATTTTATTTTAAATTTCCATTTCAACTCTAAACCCTAAAACACTAAACTCAAAAGAACAAAATGTTGGCATAAAATGCAAAACTGAATTATAAAATTCAAACATTTGTACAATCCTAATGCAACTATTTAAAAATATATATATATTCTTTAAATCAAATATAAAATAATATGAAAAAAAAAGAAAGAAAAAAAAAAATACCAAGCGATGTCAACATTTTAACCAAAACAGTAAACAACTTTTTCCCATACTGCTCTAATCCCACAAAAAAAAAAAAAAAAAATTATATCAAATCTAAACTTTATACAAAATCTTACTTAGTTATTTAGCCTAGCTGTTGAACAAACCCCCTCCTTCCCGCAAAATCACCAACCCACCCTACCTGCCTCTTCTTAAGTAGCAACAACAAGAACAACAGCTTAAAAGTAGTGCTCATTAAACATTAAAAATTAGTTTTTGCTTATATTTTATTTGAGATAAAAGATGCTTGCATGTTTTTAAAAGTAACTATCTGAATTTTAAACAACACACAATACAATTGGCTTCACTTTGACTACACCAAATTATTATATTACCACAAATGGAGATCTTTTCTATACTCTCTTTATATACTTGAAAAAAAAAAAAAAAAAACAACTACAAATTAAGTTATGTTTTCTTGTTTGAAAAAAGATGAAAGATGAAAGTTAAAACAAAAATTTCAAAACAAGAATACAAAATTTCATATTTTTTCATATATGGTTTCCATTGTATCTTTTCTTTTCTTTCATTTAATTGTAGGGTCCCCGGTGTGGAAACCACGAGACATGATAAATTTAGGCACAGATCCACAGTCAACAACCCGCAAAGACGATGTCAAAAATTAAATCAGAGAAAAATGCAAAAGAAAAACAAAACAAAACATTTAGTATGAAAATAAGAACAACTCTTAACTCAACTAATTTCTTTTGTTCAATTTTAACTAATCAAGTGTAAGCAAGAAATGGCAACAGTTCAATCACAGAACACGCAAACACACACAAAACAATACGAACTAACACTTATTTCATTTTGAAATCAAGCAACTTGCAACAACAACAACAACAAAACAAAAACAAACACCAAAATACATTAATATAAATTTAAATAATATTAAATAGTGTGTCAAAAAATGTTGAAGTTGCTTTGCAAACGAGAAGAAAAAAAAACAAACAAAAAGTGAAAAGTTTGGAATTTTGTGTTTTTTTTAAGCATAGAAAACATCGAAAACGTTTGTTGTTTTTGTTTGTTTACGTTTTTAATTAGAAAGGTGAAAAGGTGGTAACATTGACATCTTTTTTTAAAAAAAAAAAAACAAAAAAAAAACAAGACTTTGATTTATACTATTATCGATTGTATTTAATGTGCAAAACATATAATAAACGTATAATTAAAGCAAAGGATTTTGAAAACAAATTTAATAAGAATTCAAATGTGAACAAATATTCAAATGCATTTGTCGCTGAAAAAGACTTGAGAAAATAAATTTCGATTTAATACATACATTTATTATGAGGAGATAACAAACGTGAACAAATTGAAACATTGATTGTATTTAGGCTTAGTGAATTTAAAAATAATATTAAAAAACAAAACACAAGAATCGCAAGGAAAACCAAAAAATTAACAAACAAACAAAATATATATATATATAAAACAAAAACAAAATATATATTAAAAATGCAACTTTAAACAAACGTTCTAACAAAACAAAACAAAACATATAAGAAATGAAATCTTAGCAAATTAAGCTACACAGCAGCAAATCAACACATAACACACTCAACTTAAACAAAAAAAACAAGCTGCAATGCAAAATGTTTAGTTTATAGGAAGTACACTGAAAACAAAAAAAGAATAATATGAAAATACCATACAGAAAACCACATAAAAAATACATGAAACACATAAAAAATAGCAAAAATTTAGTCAAAATGTTAAATGGTAAAAAACTAACAAGTAAATACTAAAAAAAAAAACAAGAGAATTCCATACACTTAAACAAAAACATATTTATAAACACACACACACACACACACACACAACAATGAAAACATACTAAATCTTAAAATGAGTTGGGGGATTTCAAATCCCAGAAAAACAACGGTTAAATGCAGCATTCAAAGCCAAATAAAGCAAAAAAAAACCTAACATGTTAAAAACGGTCAAACATTTAAATAAACTAAAACTAAAAGAAAATAACAAAACAAATATATATACAAATATATTAAGCGTGAATACGAAAAAACTACATACACACACAAACACACTCACAAACAAAATAAGTAACAAAAACAAAAAAAAAAAAGAATTCAAAAACACCCTTCTAGCTAAATTACAATAATATAGTAATTAAGATCTTCACTCGAAACACTTACAAAGATACAAAAAAAAAAAAAAGATGTGCAAAAAGGCGAACCAAAATGCAAGCATAGTTAAATTCCATAGACAACAAAAACCAAAAACCAAATAAAGAGCACAAATTTCCATTTGTTATTATGACTTTTTTGTATATTATGTGTTTTTTAAAACGAGTTTTCATATAAAAGAAGCAAATAAATAATTCGAATTGGTTGTGAATGCAGCTTGAAAGTTATTCGAAATCAGGAATAGAAACTACCCAATTGCTGAATGAATTTAAAACAATGCATTAAACCAGCTCATTTATACAGTGAACACATTAGAAAGTTTTCTTTGTTTTTGCCTTGATTTTTTTTTAAGTGTACTTAGCAATCATTACATAAACATTCATTTTTCAACTCATGTAGCAAAAATCGAAACATAATCAAAACATTTTTAGGTTTCCAATCAAATTGAATTAAATATACAATGTAATCTTTAATTAAACTACAGGACAGTGTTATAACAAAACAAAAAACGTAAGAATCGAGTCGAACAGAAATTCTAAAAAGTATACAAAAAAAACAAGTCTAATTGATAAATGAATGGAATGTTAATCAAACACACAACAAAACGAAAACGAAAACTAAAACTAAAATACCAAATCACAACATTTTAACATAATTTTTACTGTTTATATAAGTTTGACAACAAGAAAAATAACAAAAAACAACACAAATAATAATATATTATTAAAATAAACCAAAAACAAAAAATAAAAACATAAATAAGCAGAGCAGTCAGCACACATTGTTGCCGGAAAACTTTAGTCAATGAAATAGTTAAATTATAAAACTCATTTAAAGATGGTTAAGAATATGATGAATCATTCAAAATAGTATGAACTTTTGTACACATTTGACTATTTTTAATGCATTTTAAAACAAAAACAAAAGAAAACAATATATGTATAGTATATATACCTATTAATATGAGTACTTATGTATACTTATTATACCATGTATAAATACACATGTACTTTTTTAGTTTAGTTCAGAACGCTACACGCGTTTAACACGTTTAACAAATTGTTAATGGATATATTTGATTTGTTTATACAATTGTTAATTTATCATTTGTTTTTTAATCACGTTTACTTTGGAATGAGCAAAAGCATAAATATGAACAGAGTATTGATTGCAAATGTATTACAGTTATAAGTCAGCAAAAAAACAAAAAAAATACACAGAAAACATAAGCAAATTTATGAAATCGAAATCGAAAATTAAACGAACCATATTTGTAACACACACAATAGCAACAAAAACAACAACAACAACAACAAACAACAAACAAGTTAAACAGAAACAATTCTAGTTGATAATGAAAGAACAAATGAACAAACATTAAACGAAAGAAATTCAATTTTTATTATAGTAATTAACAGCTGCAAGAACAACAACAACAACAATGCAATCGATGTTAATAATTTTTGAAAAGATGACAAAATATACAAAAAACAAACAAACAAAAAAAATACACAATGAAAGAATTATTATACAATTGCAAATGCAAATTTAACACTCAAAGTAAGGAAAGTGAAAAATATGTGAAAAATGAATAAATTATAAAAATCCTTTTGAAGTGAACAAAAAATAAAACAAAATAAAATGTGAAATTAAAAAAACAAAAAAAAAACATTCATTCAAATCTGTGTTTTTAATTGGAAGTGTGTTAACTGGTAAGATTTTCCATTTTTCCAAAAAACAATCTATATAATCATACATATTTCCACCTGATAAACCAAATAATGACACAGTTTTCAGTTTCTTTAAATAAGTTTATTAAATACTTTTGTTTTTTTTTAACATAATTATGGTACTAAAACGTACTACTCAATCCTATTGCCTGTGTATATGTACGCGTGTGTTGTTTTTATCTTACAATATAATAGCCGATGTATTTTAAAGTACGAGAACTAAGTGTTTTGTGGGAGCTGAGAGTGGGATTGGAGCCGATATCCTAATCCAAAAAACTACAGGAATACAGTTTAACAAGTTTAAATACAATTTATTTTGGTTTTTTTTTAAGTTACTGTTCAAAACATAATAAAATATTCCAAATTCAATAACTAAATCAGTCTCCAGCACAAAACACTTGCAGCTACTATCTTAAAACATATGTAAGTGTGTCAGTGTTTTATGTATTATTTTCCTTATCTTATCGCGAGAACTCAACGCTAGATTTTTCAATTTTGTATTTATAGTTACTACAACGATCTAATTGGCGTGATATACCAATTTCTAAACGATTTGGCCTGGAATGAGCTAAAATAAAGCATTTCAAGCCTTAACCGAATATGTAATTTTGTGTCCTAGTTTCTGGCGAAATTATAAGGTAAACTAAATAATTACTTAAATTAAAATCATTCTATACAATTTTTATGTAAGAGGGATAAAGCTCAACATAGTACGGGCTCAAACGGGTTGTCTATCCCATTTAGTTTGGCAACAGCTCTGCCAGTTGATTCCTCAAACTGGGTGGCAGCGAATCCGGAAATTTGATATCGAAGGCGACTATTAGATCGCCCCGCCGCGATGGCTCCTTGGGGAAGGGCAGTCCACGCCCGCTAATACGCTTCACTGTGCTGGGTTTAATGACTTCGCCTTGTGTGTTGACTGCTATGCGCTCGCCCTGCAGCGTTGGCACTGATATTGAGGTGCCGCACAGTGCCTGCTTGAGACTGAGCTGGGCAGAGTAGCGTAGATCGCTGCCCTCACGCTTGAATTGTGAGTGGGGCTTATCGCGTATGATGAAGATAATGTCTGCCGGTGTCTTTTGTGGCGCCTGGTCGCCTTCTCTGGGGAATGTGATCTTGGTGCCAGCCTTCCAGCCTGGCTTAACGGTGATGCTCAGCACCTTTTCCTCTTTGCGCGCTGCACCTGTTGTCATTGACATGCGTGAGATCTTCATTTTCTTAGTGCAGCCTCTGTCGACTTCCTCCAGTGTTACATACAAGTCGTGCTCGATTGGTGGATCCTGTTGTTGTCGCTTTCGGCTGGGCGCTTGTGCATTGAATGATTGTGAACGGAAAGCACCCATGGGATTGCCACCAAAGCTGGCGCCTTGAAACATTTCATCGCCGCCAATGTTCATAAATACTTGCTCCTGGCCATCACCGCCGCCACCAAAGAAGGCGCCAAACGGATCCGCCGCTCCAAAGATATTCTGTGAGCCGAAGAACTGAGCGAATGTGGCGCGTGGATCACCATGGAACTGATAGCCACTGTAGCTAGGCTGACCCATGCCATCTGGTCCGGGTGGTCCGCCCTTTAGCCCATCCTCGCCATACTGATCGAAAATGTCGCGCTTCTTCTTATCGGACAGCACCTCATATGCCTCGGCAATCTCCTTGAAACGCTCCTCGGCCTGGGGGCTCTTGTTCTTATCCGGATGATATTTGAGTGCCAATTTTCGATAGGCCTTCTTAATGTCATCGTCTGTAGCCTTCTTGTCAATGCCCAGAATCTTGTAGAAATCCTTGGCCATTTTTGTTTAGCGTTGACTGCAAAACAAACAAAAGAAAGCACACAAGTTATCGAACTGCTGCATATATGTAGATATGAAAAACAATACAAAAACGACAACAACACACAACGCTTCGTTCAATGGAACTTGCTAGAAGCTTTCAGTTGTGCAACAGCAGCGTAAAAGCTGCTGCTGCTGTAGCTTCTGCTGTGTTGTCACCCTAGTGGGTAATAATATAAGGTGGTGTCGTGCAAGTAGTTACCAGTTGATATAGAGTAATAGTAACAATGATCGTTTATATGATTGACAATTGGTAACTCATTATGAGAGCTCTTGCCACCACCCAATACAATTACACCGTGATTACATTGCGTATGACGTCGACGCTTTCGTGTTTGGGGTTTTTTAAATTCAGCATTCTTTTGCAATTGCTTGCTTTGCTTATCATTTTTAGGGGTCACACAATAGGAAAACAAGCTAATTTAAGCAACAATTACGTATTTAGGCATGTTATGCTATCCACACTCACCTTATTTGTTTTGCAGCTGTGTGCAAATGTTTTTGTAGTTCGCTTTTAGTTGTGAAAATGCAACTTAACGATTTTGATTTTAACTTGAATTTGCTTTGATGTATTGTGTTAACACGCACAAATAGTCTTTAGATATTTGATATTTTTAGTATGTATGTTGTTTTTAATCAATTTTTACTTATTTTTTTCTCTAGTGTATGTACAATTTACATCCTCTTTTCACTTCTCCCGTTTTTTGCTAAATGAGTTGTATCTGGCAGCGCATGTCGCCCTTATATAGACTTTGAGCAGTCTGCTCGTCGAAAATTCTCGATGCTTCTGGTACTTTAGGGTTGCATCCGGCCCAATGCGCGCCGATAACAAACAAGGCGCCAACAATTTGAATATGCAAATACACAAACTAGACAAAAACCAATTGTCTTTTAGTTAGTTATTGACTAAGAATAATTATATATTACTATTTTAAGCATTAAACGCATTAAACTGCGTTTATTTATTAATTTTGCAATAATTCATGTGTCGATAAGACAACAATCGAATTGCAGCCCTAGCATCGATGCTTTGTCTGCAAGAACTACTCGATATATCGATATACGCACAACTATAATCAAGCTTATCGGTATTGCCACCGATAGAATTGCAACAAAACCGCAGCCGAACGAACAACAAAAAACATTTGTTTCACTTATAAAAATGGTTGCTGCACGGTACCAACAAGAAGCATCCTCAGTTTAAGCACTTTAGATAGCAACAAATCAAACATATTGTGTGTTAGCAGCCGTACGGCCGGATTGTGCCTATAACCCACACACAATATTGCAACATTTTCACAGTTCCAGGTGAGTGAAACCAGACATACATACATATGTATCTGTATGTGCGCGCCTACATACATATGCAAGTGTGTGTAAATATGTATATGCATAAATGTATTTTGGAGCCGCTAGTTTTCGAACATTTTTTTTTTGCCCAAGTCGCTGAAGGACGCACAGTTTGAACTAGTTTTTCTCGCACTCAAATTGTCACATGTGACACGCTCCCAAGCAAAACCTTGACCGATCGCCCGTCGCACCGAGCAGCACCCCCCCTTTCACGCTAAGTGTTGCGCAAACGAAAAATTCGCAAAGTTCACACCCTCTCCCCTACCCCCCGTCCCAGAACAGCCGCAAACATAGATGCCGGCACACGGTCAGCGATTTCTTAGTCACACATGAGACGCTGGCAAGTACGCTGGTCAGGCACAGTCGAGCGAGCCGCACACAAAAATAGTCTCATTCATTGGGCCAATCGTCGAGCACATCTCGATTAAACATTAATAGCACTTTCGCTGCAAATTGCGGAAGAGAGTGAGAGAGATGTCCATCTAATATACTCGGCTATTCATTGAGTAATTTGCTCAGATTGTGGGTACTATGCCACCCACAGGGTGAACTAACCCCACCTTGCTGTCGCCTTCAACGTCGCTGCGTCATCGTTTACAGCCCTCAGCAGTGTTGGGCTGTTCATGAGTCTTACGAACTACAAAGAACTGAACCAGTTAATGAACTGATTCTTGCATCCTACGAACTACAAAGAACTGAACCAATTAATGAACTGATTCCTGCGTCCTACGAACTACAAAGAAGTGAACCAATTAATGAACTGATTCCTGCTTAATTGTTTTCTTCAGCTCAGCTCGCTTTGTTCTCCTTGGCTCTTTAATTCCTACTTGCTGATTGGAAAGTGTAAAAAGACAATAATAAATATAGTATGAATCAGTGATTTAAGATTTATCAAAGTGAGCAACCAACACTAGCCCTTAGCCTCAAAAAACTGCTCGAGTTACTCAGTGTGCTCAATCAGTCGCATATTTAGCGATATGATTATCAACAGTTGTTGCTAATGCTATTTGTAAACATTTGTTGTTGTTATTGCTGTTATCAGTTATTAGTGGCTGCAGTGCCCACACAGTTGTCAAACAGCTGCATCCAGTGAGCAATACGTAGCGCACTCAACGGGGCGGCTATTCGGTAGCGATCGGAGCAATCGTGCACTCTGGGTTTATGTGTTCTAGTGTTCTAGTCGGTGGAATAGCAATGGTCAGTACTCGTAGAGGCGTGAAACGATGTCGTTGCGTTGACGGCGGATTTCAGTGCGCAAAGAACTCGGCAGAAATCAGACGGTGTGTGCATATAGAAAGATAAATTATATACATATATACACGCATACATATATATAGCGTATAAATATATAAGAATAATCCCACATACACATATGTGTTTTTGCTTCAAAATGAAGTTACTAAATCCTACTCGTATAATGTGCAAATCCCTAGCAATTAGTCTAAAAATAAAAACCATTTAAATAGATTGCTTTCGTAATAACTACAGCGAGTAGAAAGTAGAGTGAAACTGCATAATTTGTGTATACATCAAAATACTTGATATAACTCGAACTTCTTGAACTATGTGATTGTGTGTACTATATAAAAGTGCTATTAGAGAAATGGGAACTATAGCTATTTGACTATAGCAGGCCTCAAAGAAACTCGTAATATACCGAAATAGTTTTAAAAATAGCACAAACTATATGCGAAAAAAATATACACACTTAACACAGTCTTTAGTCTGACAAAAACATAAATATCTCTAGACGTTGGGTTAATTTCTTTCAAATTTCGACCCCGTCACGCCCCAAAACTCAAAAACGTTGTGTTCGATCAGACTCAAATGTAAATATTGATGAGAATGCTGCTATGCGTCTCTGATTTACGTTTGTTATAGACGGGGCATAGAAATACGATGGCGTCTCCGTTTCGAAAACGGAAACCTTCGCATTTACAAATAGCCAGATAATATTGTATCTGTCGGATACTTGCGCTCCCTGCTTTAAGTATTTGTTTTTCTTTGACGGTTTATTTTTTTTTTTTGTGCTTATTTTGCTTCGTTTATGTCGCCGTCGTTGTAGCCGCCTCTTTTTATTTTTAGACGCACAATTTTTTTTTTATTTTGATTTCTGCTGGTCGCGTATTAGCATTTTTGGATTCCTCTCTTGCTTATGTTTGTGTACCAGTACTTTATACTATATATGTATATATATCTATATATATATGTTTTGTGCTCATCCAACATGTGTTTGAAATTGCAGCTCGTTTGCGTGTATCTTTTGGCCATCGCACTTGCCACAGCCGCATCTCTTTGCCGTCTCTTCCATCTTCTTCGTTGCAATGTTTGTGCTTATTTCTGTAAATTTCATTTGGAAAAACATTGCGCATTTGTATACAAATTGCTTTGGACATTTAATTAGACTGCAAAAGCGTTTGCGACAGCATTTGCGCAATCATTTTCTACTTAGTATAGTTGAATATGGCAAAATAAGAACTTCAAGTATAATAGGAGAGTGAAACTTTGCATATACCAGGCGTTCAAAGCATATTAAGTGTTGTTTTGACAAGCCTTATCACAATTAGCCATAGATTGATGGCAAACAGCTGTGCCTGAGATTGCTATTGTTCCTTACATACAATTATATAAACGCATGTCCCATTTTTTAAAGAAAAAAAATGTTGTTCATCAATCTGAAAACTTTTAATAATTTGAAAACCAAAATGAAGTAAGATATTTTGTAGAATTAAAACATTGAGAACATTTAGAACTTTCAAAATTTAAAATTGACAGACTTACAGCATACAAATTGAACGCTAAGATCAAGTTTAACATAAAAATAAGAAATTTGAAATGTATTTGGTTTTCATTCTGATTTAATACCACAATTTCAATACAATGTAGCCTGGACCTCGGTCCAACTTACAAACAACACTTATTTATAGATAATTTTCCAAATGTCAGTTTTCTTTATGCGCTGTACATGCCTAAACCAAAGCGCATTATAGCTTTTTTCACAAAACATTTTCTAATTTTTCTACAATTTGTATTTACATATTTATTTTTGCACGCCCCCAAAAAATTGACGTGTCATTTGTACAATTTGCGCATTGCGGGTAGCCAAAGGCGCCAAATGCCCAATATACATACATACATTTGGGCACATATGTATATGGACCTACGTATTTACATATGTTTATACTATATCTTAGCACTTCCGTTACAATGTCGGCTATAAAGTCGCTCCAAGTTGCCCAATGGCCCAACAAAGAAAGCAAGCAACCAACTTGGAATGACATTTGGAGGAGCAATTTATTCGGCAATTATGACGCTGAATGAAAATTCAGACGCAGCAGCATCAGCAGCAGAAGCTGAAAATTGGAAAAATAAAGATTCGCTTCTAGAAGCTGCCTCCGTTCGCAAAATGTTGTTTATAAAATTCCGTAAAACGTTAGTCATATTGTCGATTTCTGTACGACGCGCGTACAAATAAGGCGCGAAAAACGCAAAGAGCAGCAGATTTTGGTTTATTTCGGTATCGAATTGAGGTCTGCGGTGGGTGTTGATGTGGCGGCAGGGCAATGAACACAGCTTGTGTGGGCTGTTGGTTTCCTTGTTGGCTCTTCTTCTTATTTAGCAGCTGCTTGGTCAGTTGGCAACTTGAGCAACTTGTCTGGGCTGCAATTGTCAAGCAGCTTCTCAAAATGACATGTCGAAATTCTCTTTTATAAAGGCGGCAACATTTTTTTCGGCCTCTTAGCAAATTGCTCCAAATTTTAAGTATTTTGCTGTTGCTTAATCGCCACCTTTTTGCAGGCCTTTACCCATTTGATTAACTACGCGACATGGCTGAGCAAGAGACTAAGCAAAGCGAAAGCACCACACAATGTGCCGTTTTTGACCAGACGCCCGGCTCACAATCAAAGAAGATCATTGTCGTTGTGCGTGAACATTTTACGGTGCAGCGCGTCATTGCGCTGATTGGCACACAGTTTGCCTATGGCAAATTCGAGCTGCTGCTACAGCCGCACGGGGACAAGGATCTGGTAAGTGGTCGCAATACAAATCAAGCAATTAATCATGTCTAATGTAATATTTCTTATACCCTTAAGGTTTATCTAAATGATTTAGATGGTCAGATGCTTTACGATGTGCCCGGATTTGACCGTCTGGTGAAGAACAATCTGGTGCTGCTCCCCGAAGGCACCTGGGATGGCAATGTATCAAAGCGCTATGAGCTGGTTATGAAGAAGTCAGTCTCAACAATCAAGAAGGACCCTGAGAGCACGGACAGCGCAACGACATTAAAGGCCGGCGAAAAAAAGAAACGTACGACGACAGGCGAGAAAAAGAAAAAGTCGCCCAGCAAAACCAAGGCGAGCGCCAGCGTCAGTCCGCTAACTGAATCGACAGATGAGGCAACAGCAACACCACCAGTTGCAGCAGCAGCAACACCTGCAACAACAACTACACCACCAGTTGCAGAGGAAGTAGCAGCAACACCTGCAACAAAAACTACACCAGCAGAAGCAACGCCTGCAAAAACAACTACACCAGCAGAAGCAACGCCTGCAACAAAAACTACACCAGCAGAAGTAATGCCTGCAACAACAACTACACCAGCAGAAGCAACGCTTGCAAAAACAACTACACCAGCAGAAGTAACTCCTGCAACAACAAAAACTACACCAGCAACATCGACACCCACAACGCCAGCGAAGAGCAGCACAAAAATCAAATCTAAAACCAGCGCCAAGAGCATCAAAAGCACGGATCAAGTGGATGAGCCTTTGCCGCAAGAGAGCAAACCAATCTTAGATGAGCAAACCAAAGTTGAAATAACCGAGCAGCTGAAGCAACAGTTGCCACAACAAAATAGAATCCTAATGTCGCCCGTTGATGACGCCGACCCAAAGCTATTTAACATTAGTCCCGTCTCAGATGCGGAACAACTGTCTGACGATGATTTAGCATTGGGCGCCTCGGCCAGTCCCACGCTCATGGGCTTCTACGACTTTGGCAGTGCGGGACCAACAGAGGGCGATCTGTTGCCTGTCACTGAAACTGGCACCGATGCACTTGCCACCGGTCTGAGCAGTGAAAAAACCGAAGATGAGGATCGTAAAGAGCTGGAGTTTTCCAATTTCTTAGGCCGCAAGTACGGTGGCGATGAAGTGCCCGCCTGGCCGCGCGTTAATACCACCGCTGCAGATTTTGTGGCCTTGGCCAACGCTGAAACGGAGACGCCACAAAGCAATGGCGGATCACGCGGCTACGTGGGTCTGGTCAATCAGGCAATGACCTGCTATCTAAACAGTCTGCTGCAGGCGCTCTATATGACGCCCGAGTTTCGCAATGCCCTGTATCGCTGGGAGTTTGACAATGACAACGAAGCCAAGAATATACCTTACCAGCTGCAGAAACTGTTTCTCAATCTGCAGACATCACCCAAGTCATCAGTGGAGACAACAGACTTGACGCGCAGCTTTGGCTGGGATTCGACAGAGGCCTGGCAGCAGCATGACATCCAGGAGTTGTGTCGCGTCATGTTTGATGCACTGGAGCACAAGTTTAAAAACACAAAACAGGCCAATCTTATCTCGACACTGTACGAGGGCAAAATGAATGATTATGTCAAGTGCCTGGAATGCAATACCGAAAAGACGCGTGAGGATACCTTCCTTGATATACCGCTGCCTGTGCGTCCATTTGGCAGCAACTCTGCCTACGGCAGCATCGAGGAGGCCCTGCGTGCTTTCGTGCAGCCCGAAACCCTCGATGGCAACAATCAGTATCTGTGCGAGAAGTGCAAAAAGAAATGCGACGCACACAAAGGACTGCACTTCAAGTCCTTCCCCTACATCCTGACGCTGCATCTCAAGCGCTTTGACTTTGATTACCAAACGATGCATCGCATCAAGCTGAATGACAGGTGAGTCTTGAATACAATTGATTAACAACAGATCAGTTTTAACACGCTTCTAAAGCACTTTTAGCTAATGTTATTAATAATATATTTTTCCATACTTCTTTTTTGGACAGAGTAACCTTTCCGCAGACGCTGAATCTGAATAGCTTTGTAAACCGCACCCCAGGCGGCGAACATTATCAGATGAATGGCAGCAGCAATGTCGACGATTGCAGCACAGCTGACAGCGGCTCAGCCATGGAGGAGGACAATTTGAGCAGTGGTGTTGTGACCACAGCCAGTTCCAGTCAGCACGAGAACGACATGAACGATGAGGATGAGGGCATTGACATGAGCAGCAGCACCGGCAAGAGTGCGCATCTGGAGCAGCGACTTAAACAGGAATCGCTAGCGGGTCCCTATCTATACGAGCTCTTTGCTATTATGATACACTCAGGCAGTGCTTCGGGCGGACATTACTATGCGTATATCAAGGACTTTGAGAATCATGAATGGTTCTGCTTTAACGATCAAAACGTGTCCCCGGTATGTAGCTTGAGTTATAATTTCAGATGGATTCCTTCTAATTATGTTATTTCTATGTTTTACAGATCACACAGGAGGACATCCAGCGTTCGTTTGGCGGCCCCAATGGGAGCTACTACTCGAGCGCGTACACGTCCAGCACGAATGCGTATATGCTGATGTATCGTCAGGTGGATGCCAAGCGGAATGAGCCAGCTGCCAAGTGCGGTGACTTTCCGGAGCACATCAAGTCACTCTTGCCGAAGCTGCATGCGGAGGAAGAAACCCGCACCACGAGACTGGGCAGACACATTACAGTGACAGATCTGGCACTGCCGGATCTGTACAAGCCGCGTGTTTATTTTTATAATCCGTCGCTGAAGAAGCTGAAGATGACTCGCGTTTATGTGTCGCAGAGTTTTGATGTGAATCTGGTGCTGATGTCGGCGTACGAGATGCTCAATGTAGAGCAATTTGCGCCATTGTCGCGCTGTCGTCTGGTTGCCTATGACTCATCCATGGACACGATCATACAATCGCTGGAGAGCTGCAGCGATCCGGCACTGACGGAGCTGCGTTCATCGCAGAACTACAATCTGGACTTTCTGTTGGAGTATCGGGCGGAGGATCAACAGTTTGAGAACTATGCCAGCGATGGCACAACCTGGTATGTTTATATGGTAGATCTCACGACAATGGCGATGGACGGTCCCTTCCTGGTTTATTCAGCAGCGCGGGAGTCCAGCGAAGTGCTGCGTCACTCCATTGCAACTCGTTTGCACATTAACGAGCAGCAGTTCCTGCTGGCAACCGTGAGGGGCACCTTCCGCAAGGCTTTTGTTACGTACGATCCTCAACCGACGCCGGAGGCACAGCAGCACCTTAAGCAACTGGCCAACACGCTTTTCAAGGTCATCACATTTTTTTACTTAAACGTGCCTAACACCGATGCCACCAGCCTCGAGATGCTGGGCGTGCCCAGCAGCGAACACATTACAGCGCCTATTGAGGTAGGTTCCTAACCATAACCATAACCAGACTACTGGTACTCTAGATTCCTGATCAGATTAAGCCCCATTGTGAAATGCAAGTATTTAAACCATTTGTTTAAAGGCCAAGTAACTCTGCTCCTCTTTGCAGCCTGCTAATGGCAGCTCCGGCGGAGATGTGGTGGATGCTGCCATGATGAACGGCATTAATGGCACCGCAATGGCAACGCCGGAGAGCGGCAGCTCCGGCGGCATTAACGACTGTGATTGGCGTCGCTATAAGCGGGATCAGGCTGAGCCACTGGTGCCGCTTGCGACGCCCGGCCACGAGTCCAACTCGGAGGACAGCAGCCTGAGTGATGGCGATCGCACTCTAGTAGAGAATGTCGATAGCATGCAGCATCGCGGCGGCGGCGATAGTCAAGTGAGCTCCACCAGCCACTCCCCACAGCTGTCGAGTCCCGAGGACGAGGCCGCCTCCCATGACGCCATGATGCGTGTGCACGCCTACTGCAATGGCAATGGCAGCTATGCTAGCGATGTGGGCGACACAAGCTCACTGCCCCCCAGCACAACACCACACTTTTTCCATGCCATCAAAATAGAGCGCGTGGATGTGTCAACCAGCAGCAGCAGTGGCCACCAATCCGACGATGAGGCGCAACTGCGCAAGCCTACGCAAGCTTATAAGCTTCTTGTAGATACACATATGCGTATGGGCACATTTAAGCGGCACATCGAGCAGCTTATACGCGTGCCCGGAGATTACTTTAAGCTGCAGCGTAAACATGATAATACCATATCCAATAGCCAGAACAATTCGCTGGTCTTTCTCAACGAGGGCGAGACTCTGACCGTGGAGCTGGGCAAGACACTGCAAGCGGATGAGCACAAGGCCAAGATATACTTCTTGCGTCTGGCGGATCTGGACAATGAGACATCCAAGCTGCCCTGTGTCTGTGAGTGGGTGTATAATTCCACAACCACCGCAGAGCAGGCCAAGCAGGAGCTGGTCGCCAAGCTGCATCGCATCGATGCCAAGTACACCTCCCTCACCGTTGACAATTGTCGCATCTGGCTTAAAGGCGGACGCTGCCCTATCAAAATACTCGCTAATGAGGATACACTATACTGCGACATGCGCTCCACAATAGCGGCTGAGGTGAGCTATTAAGAATGGCTTGCAAGAGTTCCAAATCTTATGTTTGGTTTTATGTTTTTCAGTTTATACTGCAAGAGTGCGAGGAGGGCGTCGTGGCGCAGCCCAAAGACGATTCATTAACCATATTCGTGCGTCGCTGGTGTCCAGACAAATGGGAGTTTGGCAGATTCCAGGAAATCACAATGGACAGTAAGTTTCTGGCATAAATGGATTATATTTGATTTATAATATTATTGTTTCCTACAGAGGACAGCGAAATCAGAAGTTGTTTATCACAAATATGCAATATTACCATTGACCGCTTGAGTTATATAAAAGTAAGAACTAATCCTAAGGCTTATTCATAACATATCTCATCATAAGCATTAACTTTTCACGCAGGTCAACAGCAATTTTCCCAGCACAAGCGTATCGGCAATTAGCGTAAATGAGGCCATGAACTGGTTCTGTGTGCCGGCGGCGTTGGACATGTATCCGCTGAACACAACTCAATGCGGCAACATGTATTTGTACAAGTGAGTAGCTCGGCTCGAGTCGTCTTCAGTTTCAGTGAATTCAACTAAATCTCTTATTTCTTGCAGAGATAAAAGCGTGCCGGTGCGGGAGTTGGGAGTGGATGAGCGCCGATTGTTGACCAACAGGGAGAAGGCTCGTTTGGATCGCCTGGGCTGCAGTACAACGACGCGTTATTCGCAGCGTCGCGAACGTGCGCTTAAAATCTACTTGGACTCTCCAGAAAAACCAAGCAATGTGACCGCTTCAGCACCAATGGACGCGCATGCCGAGAATTAAGTGCCCTAAAAGGCATTATTATCATCATCGTTGTCGTTGTGCCCCCCGTTTCCCCGCCTTCTGTGTAGATTTGCTTGTTTAACCGGATGCATTAATACATAGATCAACTTGTATTTCAACTAAACAATCGTATATGGTTAAATCTTCGAGTTCGTCGATGATGCCACTTTCCGTTTCGCTTGCACATTTCCTTTGCATATCCAGCTCGCGCGCGCACGCTTCTCGTTCTCATTATTTACATACGGTTTATTCGTAGCAATTTTAATATGTAATCTGTTTTTTTGTTTCATTTTGTTGGCACAATACGTGTGGCGTGTCGAGAACGGAAGAAGGCTGAAGGCGATTGGAAACGGGGCAAGAGTAGGGTAGGGAAGGGTGTCCTAGTAACAGTAACCATAAACAACAACAAAATTATTCTTGCTACTTTTGTAATACAAAAGTGTTCAGAGATGAGACTGTGTAAAATTTTAATTACATGCAAGAAATTTCAAATAAACAAAAACAATTGTGAACATAACTTAATTACATAAAACATAAAAATAAAAGAAACTCATTTGTATTGGAAAATTATCATTGTAATTTATGCCTTAGTTTAATTTAATCTAAGAGTAATCTGTCTTAATAAGCTTTGCATTACTAATTATTGCCAATTAACTTTTAACACTATTTCGCAGCTAAATTGACCCGCTACCTGGACACTGTTTTTTTAATAGGAGATACGCTGTATCCTGCTCTGAAGATGCTGTTCCTCGCTCTTCCCGTTCTGCTGAACAGTGGACATAACCGACATTGGAAGCGGAGCCTTCCCTTCGAGTCTTAATTTAAAAGCGGCGTTCGTATGCTCCGAATTGCTTAATTAGTATTTTAGTTTTTAGCATATTGCTCTTTTTCTAATCTAAAGATTTTTGAAAGGCTAAAACATAATAAATATTACTTATCACCCATATCGGATTGTCTGTTTATTCACACAAAATCCTGCATATCTCTGAAACTGCATTTCAATTTGCAATTGTTGCATACTTTCAGGAGCTACTGTTTTCGTTCTTCGGCAAATTTTGTTGAAAAATTTCTCGTGGACTTAGACAAAGTACCAGGCGAACAGAAATGAGAGAAGGTCGCTGATTAATATAACAGTTTCTGCATCAGTATAACAGTCACCGAAGCTTGTAGGCCACTTTGGGCAGTGAAACCCACATTCCCAAGAAAAGTCAATAGTGTATTTGTTTGTATAAAATGTTAATTTTATTTAATACCTACTACGCGCGGGTTTTAACATTTTTGTTTTGTTTTATGAATTACATATATATCAGTATTTCAAAGATCATTTTGACTTTAAAAATGTTACAGTTCTTACAATTTCTTCTTTCGTTGCTATTTTGAACACACCGATAATTACAAAATTAAACGAAAAGTTCAGTACGCATTTAGTAAGGAGGGAAATATATATATATATATCTGACTGCATTGCCAACTTAACGGGTTTATTATTTGTTGGACATAACTCGAAAGGCTTGTTGTGGTATTTGTTTTTCTTGTTAGAATGGAAATCTTAAAAGTTCTTGGAACGAAAACGAGAGTTGTTTGTCAAATGGTTTCTCTGGTTTACTACTCAACGAATTATATAGTAAAAAAGTTTATGGAGCGGCAGCAGTAGGCAGCGCAATTGTTCACATTTGTTGTTGCTTTAAGGGGGCGTTTGTGTTAAATGTATGATATCCATGGCCCTATCTATGCCTTGGTCTCAACGGCCGGCGCCGATTCCACTTTTGTCGCCGCAGCAGCGGCCTTGCCTTCCTTCTTGCCTTTGCCCTTACCCTTAATGGGTCCCAGTGGCTGCTCAACCAGTTCCTAAATAATAACAAATAATTAGATTACAGTCAAAGTCTCAACTAGACAATATGATAATTACCTTAAGTTCAGGTTGCGCAATGCTGTATTCGCTTACATAGCTGTTAGCGTTGAAGGGTATGCCGGTTACCAGATTGATGCCGTTGGGCATGAGCAATACCGTGTGCTTGAACTGTGCCACAATCTCAGCTGCAAGTGGAAATCATAAATAGTTATAGCATAGACCATATTGTGGGATATCTTGAGAAGGGTTTGTAGCAATGGCATGTTCAGACCGAGGCCATAGATCGGCAACTGCTGAAGACGCCAAAGCCTTTGGAGCTTTGCTCTAGCAAAATGTCTGGCCGTAGTTGGAAGCTCAAAGAGTTAGACCAAATCCGGAATTAAGTTTTGCATAATAAAATATTATATATTATATAAATAATGCTTACTTGGCTTCTCATACAGCACTTGGAAGGGTTCAATCATCTTGTGCGAGACGCATTCAACGACGCCCATGCGCGCCTTGGTCTCCTCCTCGAAGCTGCGGATGTTGAAGGGCATGTTGCCATACTTGGTTTTCACCTCAGCGAGCAGTGCACGCGATGCTTTCAGCTTAAGCATGTAGTTCTCCTCGGACTTCTTATAAATGGAGACCTTTGTGTCCTTCTCGCGTCCCTACAACAAAACAAATCTAAATGTTAGCAATGCTGCTGAATCAAATAAACAAGATTCGATGCTTTTAAAGCCGTTCTCAGATCTCATAATCTTACAATCTCCGGCAAGCAATAGCGCAGCTTAGGAGCTCACATGTGCCAAGCTGTTCAATTGAAACAGCTCGCCAAGCGCACAAGACGCTCACATGCACAGTTCCAATGCCTTGCCATGCAAAACCTCAAGCGCATTTTCTTAATCATTGAACAAATGTTGAAGTGATAAAAATATATGTATGCTTAAGGACTCGCTGCTTACCACGCCTTCGCCGCTGCTGACAATGACATCGATGGCATAAACCTCATGCGTCTCAAAGCTGCACTTCTCGTGCTCCTTGCGCTGCGCCTCGCTCGGGTTCTGTATGATTGTCTTCTCGCCATCGATTTTGAACTGCTTCAGCTCGTGACTGAGCATGCCCTCAATGGGTTTGCACTTGTACGACTCGCTGATTTGTTGCACGGCATCGGTGATTGAGTAATTCTGCAAGCGAGGCATAATAAAAGCAACATTATAGATTATATGTCATAAATATTAACGTACACAACTTTAAATGGTTGTCTAGATTTGTGTGCAATAGTAAAGACCAAACATTTCTGGTAAATAAACTCGTTCAGTTCACGAAATTGCCACTATTGTTCTCTGCAGGCGTTGAGCTGTACTGTGCCAGTTATTTATTTAGAGCAGCAGCCAATCCGTTGCCTGCAGAAGTAGCTAAAACCTATTAATTCTTGTAATTTATATAAGTGGCTAACTAGATTTGTATGCAATAGTAAAGACCAAACATTTCTGGAAAATAAACTCGTCCAGTTCACGAAATTGCAATTGTTATCTGCAGGCGTTGAGCTGTACTGTGCCATATATTAAGAGCAGCAGCCAATCCGTTGCCTGCAGCACAAATCATATTAATATCTTAAAAATATATGAATGTGAACAATCAACAGAAGCACAGCCATTGTATTGGATGACTATGCAATCGTCTAATGCCGCCTGTGATCTCTGCAAGTGTTGAGATGTGCTAGTGTTGTGTGAAATACGCTAGACAATCCGTTTCTTGCAGCAGCAAACTTATTAAATACAAATCAAGCTTGGACACTTACGTTGGAGCCGGACTTGAGCAGACGCAATGCTGCTTGGACGGCCCAGTAAGCGGCCAGTATGACATCAGCCTGGCGTCCACTTATTTTCTGCTCCGTGCCATCGCCCACAACAACTGTGTGTGCGGCAACAGCAATGAAACCATCAATGTGGGCGCCCAGATCACTGTGAGTGTGCAAGATTAGTTAAAGAAGCAAGTTAGTAAAATAACGCGCTTGGGGCAACTTGCCAAAGTAAGCGTTTTAGTACTTACATTTTAACTACATCGCCAACCTTGAGAATGCAGTCAGCATCGTTCTTGGCTGGCGAGAAGTGGCAGACACAATTGTTAACCGACAGGCATGTTGGAAAGGCGATGCCCTTCTTCAGATCCTTCTCCTTTTTGTATACCTATTGTTGAGACATAAGATGAGAATGGGCAGCGTGTTAACCAAATTTATCATAGCAACATTGACAGTTGGCCAATTGCCAAAGTGTCCTCAGATCTCATAATCTATTTATCTTTGGGTACCAAATCACGCACGCCAAATACGCCGCAGGGACCAGCGCCAAAACGCACGTGGGTGGGAAAAATTCCAACGCAACGCAGCTAGCATGCGGCTTTTTAGGCACGAACATGCTGCCGGCCACGCAACGCAGCGGCGCACGCAGAGAGGAGACCCTCAATAGTACTGGTTTTAATCATTGGACTTGATTTTTGTTCGTTTTTTTTTTTGATTAATTGTACTTATTATAAATGTAGTTATAACTCACTTTGCTGGTTTCATCCGACAGCAGAGTGTCGCCCTTGGTGCATATTTCCCTTACAGAGGCATCAACCACGCAGAGTCCAATCACCGTTTTCAGTGTTTCTAAAATTAAACGCAAACAGAAATAGTCGAGTTATTTCTATGCGAAACGAGTTTAGGGCCTGAAGCCGCGTGGCATTTGCACATTTCCAATGCAAATATAGTCTAGCTTGTTCCAATAATTGGAAAGTGAAACCTTTTCAGAATAAATGACATTCATAATTGTCTTAAAACATTTGAACAACTAATTTTCAACACCTGAAAAAGTTTGAGGTTATGGCACGCAACGCTCTCGCTTGTCCCGCGTACACCGCCGCGTGGCTACTTTCGACTAGCGGCGACGTCAGCGTCTGCGTCAACGCCGACGTCTACGTTGGCTCCATTGTTGTCGGCTACACGTAGCGGCCGACAAAAAAAACGGCACAAAAATGCAAATTTCAGATTTCACTTTCACTTCATACTGCACTTGTTAATCATGTATACTAATTTACTTACTATTTACAATTTCGCCAGCCAATTTATATTTGGTAACAACCAAATCTTCGGCAATGGTCTTCTCGGGCTCCTTTTCTACGTCTGCCATTTTTAAAATGAAACAAAAAACGAGAGCTGCGAAGTGAAGGAACGATGTTTTTACGAATTTGATGCGTTGCCAGATGGTGCAAGCAAAATACCGAAATGTCAGCATAAACAGTGCGACCCATTTCGGTAATTCGAGTGACCATCATTTTGACATCACACATTCACACAGTCTGGCAGCACCAGCTATAATTATCGAAAAGTTATGCCTATCGAGTGGACATAAACATTAGAATAAACAAAATTGCAGCTCAATTTTAAAACGAACGTGACAGTTTGTTAATGAAATAAGATTAACATGACGCTGATGATGTAACAAGAAGGCATACATAATCTATGCGATGCACGAATGCAAACGTGTAAGCGTACATTAGCGTTGCGTGGCACTATTAAAAAATAAAAATCTACAAACTGTGATAAACTAACACACGCACACCCAAAGTAATTGACCGCTCACACACACAATGGTGGGTGACAACCAAGCAGGCAACGGACACGGTCTTATCAGTATCAACAGCAATGACACGCCGACAGCAACGACTACAACTTCAACTTCCCCTTCCTCCGCGCAGCGTAAATCATCTGCCTCAAAATCTCCACCGGCAGAAATGCGCATTCTCTGCTTTGATCTAAGCAACTACAATCGAACAACGCAATTTCTGCTAAGCTGTGCTGGCGTCTTTATACTTTATATCATTTATGGCTATCTGCAAGAGCTGATCTTCACTGTGGAGGGCTTTAAGCCCTATGGCTGGTTCCTTACGCTCGTTCAGTTTGGCTACTACATTTGCTTTGGATTGGTGGAACGCCGCTTGGAGGCGTATAGAACGAGTTCGGACACAATTTGTAGCATTCAGCCGGCACCACGTTGCATACCACTGCGCACGTACATTGTTCTGGCCGCACTGACGCTCGGCACAATGGGTTTGTCCAACTCGAGCCTTGGTTATCTTAACTATCCCACACAGGTGATCTTCAAGTGCTGCAAGCTTATTCCAGTACTACTCGGCAGCATCATTATACAGGGCAAGCGTTACGGACCGCTTGACTTTGCTGCCGCTTTGTCAATGTGCATTGGTCTGGCCTGGTTCACACTGGCCGATTCGCAGATGACGCCGAACTTCAATCCACTTGGTGTGGCCATGATCTCAGGCGCACTCTTGTGCGACGCAGCCATTGGCAATGTGCAGGAGAAGGCCATGCGTGAGCACAAGGCACCCAGCAGCGAGGTGGTCTTTTATTCCTATGGACTGGGCTTTGTCTATTTGTTTGTGATTATGTTGCTAACCGGCAACTTCTTCAGTGGATTTGCGTTTTGCTTGGCACATCCGATGGAAACCTTTGGCTATGGCTTTCTATTTAGTCTTTCCGGCTACTTGGGCATACAATTCGTGCTGGCTTTGGTTAGGAGCAGCGGTGCTCCACTGGCTGCTACAGTGACCACCGCACGCAAGGCTGTGACCATAGCCTTTTCCTTCCTGCTCTTCAGCAAGCCCTTCACTGTGCAGTAAGTATTGTTGCATTGATAATTTTTGTTCATTTGTTAAGTTTCTTATGTTTTCCCTTGACAGATATATCTGGTCTGGTCTGATCGTTGTCCTAGGTATTTACCTGAATGTTTACAGCAAGAAGAACAAACTTACATTCACCGATTTGCAGCACAGGCTTAAGATGTTTAGCGTTAGACTATCGCGCTCTCCAAGTCGCAAATTCCTTATTGAAGTCTAAGGATCATGTGTACCAAAAAACACTTTTAGTCGAATTGGATCAACAATATTCATATTCTATAAGAAAAACTATGTACTATACTTAAGCATACATAAATCATTTTGCAAACATACTAAATTGATTGTCCTTTTGCTATCTGTCCATGTCAAGCTCCATGACGCGCTTGAAGAGATCCTGACGCTCCTTGGCCGATGCCATCTGACCCATCATACGATCCAAAAACTGTCGCTGATGTTTAATAATAAATTTATTGCACTGTATGACAGTGGCGCCCATATAAAGAGTGCGAAACTTGGCGCGCACGTCGCCTATCTGAAATAGATATAATTTTATGATAAAAACATATGCACTTGCAATTAGCATTATATCTACTATTTACCAGTGTTATCAGCGGCAATATGCTTGACAAATAGCGCTGTCCGCGATGCAGGCAGCGTATTATTGCAATTTTAGTGCGCTCGTTGCAGTACTTCACACGGAAACCGTGCTCCAAAATGCCCAGTCCATACACGCCGTAGTATTTCTGTACATTTTGCAGCAGGCACTTTTGCAGCGTGTGGTCGTTGAGGCGTAGAGTTTTCACTGGCGCATATGGCACAATTTGCACCGCTATATAGCTGTAATCGTATATAATCACAGTTAGTTGTCATAAATATTAACAATTGTTTTAATAACTTACCGATTCTTAATGCGCACCATTGTAAACAAACAGCGTGAGAAATGAGCTGTTGCGCCTGAGCGTTGCCAGATTGTTAAAACGAAAATACACTTATGCACGTGGTTGGCAACGTTGGCGATTGATCATGAATAGCAATTAACCTTGAATAAAGTATGCAAATAACTGAAAGAGAGAGCGAGAGCAAGAGAAATTGCGCGCAATTCAAAAGAGCGCTTATTTGCGAGATTAATTTGAATTTGTGAATAACTGAAGTCGCACTTTGAGAACGGGTCTTTAGTTGACGAGCAGCGACTGCAGCAGACGGAACAGTACTCTGAGGTAAGTTAACTTTAGGGCCAATTAAAAATTGTTTGTTTTATAAACAAATCGTATTGTGATATTAATCAGTTGTGCTTTCGATTTCAATCAAAATTAATAAAAAATAAATTAAAAGTTTTAAATTGTTTACAGCATAATGATATGATCAATCTATCAAGAGCAACTATAAACATTAGACACTTTCTGGTAATACTTAAGGTATACATCAGCTAATTTACATATACACTTGACAGGCTTTAATTTCGCTGCAGGCACACCCAACCATACCAGCTACCCCAGCCTCAGTCCCCCACCTGCCCTATATACCACACGTTAAGCCCGATCCTCTACAAACCGGTAGCACAGACTCACCGACAGCTCGCAATTCTTATCAGTTCGCATTCGACGCTCAACGGGTTTGGTTTAATAACATTTATTTGACCGCAAAGTGTGCTGGAAATAATAAAAACAATATTAAGAGCAGAGGCAAAGCCAGCACCATGTCTCAGCAGGCGTACTTTGTGGGCGTGGACGTGGGCACGGGCAGTGCGAGAGCAGCGCTCGTTGCCGCCGATGGTCGAGTGGAGCAGCAGGCGGTGGAGCAGATCAAGACCTGGACACCGGAGCCAGACTACTATGAGCAATCCTGTGAAGATATTTGGCGTGCTATCTGTAAGGCTGTTAAGGTAATAAAGGCATATTTTGCGGCGTTTGCTGATAACCTTTCAAGATTAGATTAATCCAGATGCTTTTTATCTGCAGCATGTCATTGCTGGGGTCAGTAAGACGCAAGTCAAGGGCATTGGCTTCGATGCCACCTGCTCGCTGGTCATAGTGGGCACCGAAGGAAGCCCGCTGACGGTGAGCAAAAGTGGTGTTGCGGAGCAAAATATTATTCTCTGGATGGATCATCGGGCTGAGGTGGAAACGGCAGAGATCAACGCAGCCAAACATCCGCTGTTGCAGTATGTAGGCGGTCAAGTTTCGCTGGAGATGGAGATACCCAAATTGCTGTGGCTCAAGCGTAATCTGCGGACAAGTTATGATCGCATTTGGCGGGCATTCGATCTGCCCGACTTCCTTACCTGGCGTGCAACAGATGTAGACACTCGCTCGCTCTGCTCTGTGGTGTGCAAGTGGAACTATGATGCAGCGTCGCATAGCTGGAGTGCAGAGTTCTTACGCGGTGCTGATCTCGAGGAACTGACGCGTGATAAGTTTGCGGCACTTGGCAGCGATGTGCAGCCACCGGGCAAGCCCGTTGGCAAGGGCTTGACGCAGCGAGCTGCCACCGAACTGGGTCTGGATGTGGGCACCGTGGTCAGCACATCACTGATTGATGCTCATGCCGGCGCCTTGGGCATGTTTGGCTGTCGTGCTGATGGTTGTCCATGCAACACAAATGATGATGTGCAAGGCAAAATGGCATTAATTGCCGGCACTTCCACTTGTCACATGAGCATTACACGCGATGCCTGCTTTGCCAAAGGCGTGTGGGGTCCTTATCAGGATGCTATCATACCAGGTTACTTTTTGAACGAAGGCGGTCAATCAATAGCCGGACATCTGCTGGATCATGTGCTCAAGACGCATGAATGCTATTTTGCATTAAGCAAGAAGCTGGGCGGAGAAAAGTAAGAAGTTTTTAGACTTTTTAGACAAACCTAGTTAATTTAAAAAACATATTTTAGGCATATTTACCAATATCTGAACAAGCTGCTGGTCAAACTGGCTGAAAAACGTGGTCTCAGCGATCTGAGCTTCTTGACGCAGGATGTGCATGTCTGGCCAGATTTGCATGGCAATCGTTCGCCAGTTGCGGATGCCACGCTACGCGGCATTGTAAGTATTTACACTTAACATCTGTTATAAGATTTTATTTATATAACCTAATAGATCACTGGCCTGGACATGACACGCGGCGTTGAATCTCTGGCCATCAAATACTTGGCCTTCACGCAGGCCCTAGCTGTGAGTTAATCATAATATTGCGGCATATGTTTTCTTTTTTACTTATACATTTATTTATATTTTGAAATTATTTTAGTATGGCACACGTCACATCATTGAGAATCTCTACCAGCACAAACGCGCTAACTTTCAGACGCTTCTCTTTTGCGGCGGCCTGGCCAAGAATCCGCTCTACGTGCAATGCCATGCGGACATTTGCAATTTGCCGGCTTTGATACCCAATGAACAGGAAATGGTTTTGGTAGGCGCAGCTGCCTTGGGCGCTGCTGCCGCTGGTCACTACGACAGTTTGGAGGTGTGTACAGAGCTTAACCTAAGACGACAACAATGTGAACTAAATATACATATTTTGATTATAGAGCGCCTCGAAGGCCATGGGCGGCACTGGGCAGCTGGTTAAGCCGAATCCCAATACCGTTGAGCTGCACAATCGCAAGTACCAGGTATTTTTGAAGCTATTGGAGCATCAACGCCAGTACAGTGATATTATGCAGGGAAATTGTGCATAGATTCCAGACAATATGTATTTGGCATGCCCATAACACTTGAAAAGATTTTTATGAAACACGTAAAAACTGCACACTATTTGGCTGAGTTACAAACACTTATACGACAGGTTAAAAAAAATCTAACTTGGCTAGTGGCCATCAATTAGGCAATAAATGCAGCCGCCTTGGAGTCAATTTTGCAGCGGCAAACGGGACAGGTGATGTCGATTTTCTGGGCACAATCCTCGCATAGGCAAACATGACCACATGGCAATAGAATGATCTACAAGAAAAGTAAATGTAGTTTCAAGAGTTACGCTATGACTTTGACTAGCTTTACCTCTTTGGGATTGGTGGAGCACACAACGCAGAGCTGATCCTGTGTCAGGGTGTGTGGGCGATTGCGTGCACGTCGTTCGCGACGTTCCGACTCCAAACGATTGCGTATTTTTGCTTCCTCACGCTCCTGCTTCTTTTTACGATACACTTTGCGTACTATTAGACCCACTAGTACCACAGATATGCTGCTGCATAGTACAATCTTAAAGCTGGAAACAAATGTGTTAGGATCTTGTTGTACTTCATAAATTACAATAACAGCTTACAGCATTGACGACTTGGCATCCTCGAAACGCTTGATCAGCGTTGACTTGGTGGCAGTGGTCAGAAAAAGTGGACCTTGCTTGGAGGGCTGCATGCGCAGCGTTTGTCCATCCATTTCCAGCTCACCAATTGCGGTCAGAAAGCTGCCATCGCGCAGCACATGCTCTGTGGTTTGCAGCCCCTTCTGCCGCACGCCCGTAAAGAAGCCAAATATATGATCAAAGAAGGACAACGATGTGGATTCATAGTTATCATAGACAACGTCAACGTCCAGCACTGCGGCGCTCATGGCATCTACAATTTCGACGCCATGCTCCTGACTGCGCAGCTCAAACGGCATCTCATTGATGCTCTCGTGCAACAGTTTGCGTTGCTCTGCCCAGAAGCCGGCAAAGGCACGCATAACGCGATGCTCGTGCAGCTTAACAATCTGGAGTACGCCGCTGACACTGGGCACATAAGAGCTGCGCAATGGCACACCGATGGGTGTAACTGTGCCGCGTATAACGGCATATGGTATCTTTTTATCCTGCTGCTGTGCCACAATGCTCTGAAGCTCACTATCTATGTTAAACTGTGGCGCCTCCTGCAAGTCAGACCGAACAAATTGTTATGATTATGTATGCAAGAGAGGGGATATAAACTGTAAGCTAATCAGTACTTACCCTCAACACCTTTGCGGTGCTTTTGTAGTGCACATATTCCCGTACACATAACCCAAGGATTAGTATATCCACGCCGAGCGCCACAGATTCATGTAAAAAATCCATTTTAGTAACAAAAAAAAATGTTCTGAATTGTTGAGTTATGTGTCAGTGTGCCCGTGCGCAGCAAATGAGTTTTGATTCAAATTTTCTTTGCGATAAGCAAAATACCTCACAGCTACAAGTATTTTTTGTAATCGATATCGATATCTTTTCTGTATCGACTAAACAGGTTCAAGTTGTGCGCTCAATTTAAATGCTATTTAAAATGGTTGCAAATATAAGTAGGCAACAAATTAGTCCGTATTAAGTTTCATTATGATTAAAGAAATGGTATGCAAATATTTGATTATTCTGAGTGCGCAAATACTTTTCTAAGTGTTTTATATTTGTTTAGACAATTACGGTACAAAACTCAGAATTTGTCACAGTGTCTTGTGTGTGTAAATATGAACCCATTTACTCATCATTGCGGCATTCCAATCTTCTTTGTTGTTGTTGCTGCAATCGCTGCTAGTTGTAATGTTTATGCTTTTTACTTTGGCCCCAACTTCTTCTGACTCGCGCAAGATGTTAGATACACAAACACACACACACGCAAACAGAAATCGAACGAATTTTGTGATATAAAGAGTGGGTCCCAGACCAGATAACTTTGACTTTGTACGTCTGCTATATTTGGGTTGTGAGTCAAACTGTTTTTGTAGTTCCCAGCCACGCTATCAATTTAGACAATTCGAGTACCTCGCAGCAATTAGACGTGTTTATTACTTGGAGTCATCTTAACTCTATCAATATGTCCTTCAATAAGCTGATTTTGAGCGGGGTAAGTTGTTGAAAATTAATCAATTTCGTTCAATATACTATATAAAGTACCTATGGCATTCTTCTTTCTCTCATTTTTGCTCTATCTCAGCTTCTGCTCAATGTCATCGCTTTGATTACCGCTGCTACGGTGTCCACACGCATCATCCAGCCAAGAGGAACAAGCAATTGCGAAAACCGCCAGACACCGGGCTCTATTTGCGAATCCTGTGAGCTGCTTGCAACCTGTGTACAACATTCCTATGGCTGGGTTAACATACCTGTCGAATCGTGTGATGTGGCGAATGGATACTATTGCAATGCATTGTTAGGTATCTGCTCCAATGCTACTGGGCCATGCCATCCTTTTGGCATTGAGACGAACTTTCAATGCACCTCCCAGGGCATCTTTCCAGATCCCTACGATTGCCAGAAATATCACATGTGTTACTTTGTGGGTACCGCACCCGCTTTGGTTGCTGCCGCTGTCGACTGTGGCAATGATAAAGCTTTTGATGCACGCACCGGACAATGTTCGTTGACGCTGCAGAGCAGCGTGTGCACTCAGCCGC
This sequence comes from Hirtodrosophila cameraria, assembly GCA_949708635.1. Lineage (NCBI taxonomy): Eukaryota > Metazoa > Arthropoda > Insecta > Diptera > Drosophilidae > Hirtodrosophila > Hirtodrosophila cameraria. Next base: position 18,187,852 of record OX453091.1, read on the forward strand.
AGTATCAGTGTCCCAAGGTGGGCTATGTGGCTGCCTGGCCGAGTAATCCCAATATCTTTTATGTATGCAAATCGACGGTCAATCAAAATCTGAACGATTCGGTTGTTATTTATCCCTCGCTGCATCGCTGCAATGATGGCGAGATCTTTTCGGATTTTGTTTGCCGTGAGGGCAATTATTTACCCGAGCAGCCAACTGTCCGACCGGGATCAACAGTAGATCCCAATGATCCAGGCTTTACCGTGATGCCAACAAGATGCCAACATGTGGGACTTATGGCTGATATGGACGATTGCCGCAAGTATTACTATTGCTCTGCCTTGAATGGTGAGATAAGGCATATGGATTGCCCTGCCGGCACCTATTACCGAGCGGAGCAATCTGCCTGCGCGCTTGGCTCGTGCTGAAGACACTCTGGCAGGCAACATTCAAAGTAGTATCTAAGTGAATTTTCAATCTTTGTACTCTTGTGGCTTTAATGAACCAGCATTATCATCATTATCTTTTAATTATGCGTTTTACATTTACGAAGAATGCTTATCTTGGCCTATTTAAGCAGCTGCTTCGAACATTTCCAGTCAAAAGTATTTGAAATGTGTTGTGTTAAGTTGTTGCTTCTATTCCTGGGCAGTCTAGTTGGCTGCCAAGCCAACAAGATTGTTGTTGCCAACACCAGCTTTGGGGTGGACTCTTATGAGTTAGTGACAAATCCGTGTCAGGATGTACGTCTGGCTGGTTTCATATGCGTGGACTGCTCGACGCTTGGTTTCTGCTCGAATGTGGGCAATCAGTGGCAAACGGTGTCCATGACTGAGTGCCAGACGGAACGCGGTTTCTACTGCAGCGATGAGGGCACATTTGGTTGCACGTGGCAGCCACGTTGCACTGTGCCAGTGCGCGGCAAGTTCTACTGTCAGCAGCCAGGCACATATCCCGATCCCTACGACTGCCGCAGCTATCACGAGTGCAGCGAACAGAATGTGGATACGCCCCGTCAATGTACCAATGGAGCAGCCTATTCTCTGCTTACATACACCTGCAGCCTGCCCCGCGAGAGCGAGCTGTGCACAGAGAAGCAATATGATTGCAGCTATGTGGGACAGACAGGTGTCTGGGCCGCGAACAGCAGCTACTACTACATCTGCCAGAAGGATACACAAGGTAGCCAGGATGTTTTCTATCCGCTGATGATGAAATGCAAAGATGGTTACATTTTCAATGGACACACCTGCATTAGCGCACCTAAGTCACCTATGTCGTTAATGTCACGTTTGTCAGCCTGCGAAAATGGCATACTCTATCCGTCGAATAAGGCCAATGGCTACTATTCATGCACCAATGGCAAACTGACCTTTGACTCTTGCCCCGCGGGCTTCTACTTTGAGTCCACAGTCAGTGCATGTCTTAAGTTGCCACAGAGCTGCGTGGAGGGAATGCTTTATCCTGCTGAAACTAAATACGGTTTTCATTTTTGCCTCGCTGGAACGCTTTACTATCAGAAATGCCCCGTTGGCAGCTACTTTGATTTAACACGAAACATATGTCTTTCCGAAGAGACCTGCTTGGAAAATGAAACTTATGCGGCAGAAAATGAAAATGGTTTTTACTTTTGTTACAATGGTGAATTTATATATACACCATGCCCCAAGAACTCCATTTATGATGCAGAGAAGGCCTCTTGTAAACTGCAACATAGTTATAATTAACTTGTAGTCATTGTTAAGACTTCTGTTACAAATTAACTACGTGTATTTAAAGAATTAAAGTTTATAAAGTCAATAACTTTGACTGGATTAACAATATTTTCTAAAATAGTATCTAATAGTCTTCAAATCCGAGTTCCTATCTTAAACTCTGACATGTAAACTTGCCCACCTTTAAAATCCACTTTATAATTTGTTAAAATTTCTAAAAAAAAATGTATGATGGCATTTGAACAACTACGTGTATAGGTTGACCTTCTTTTCTTTTATCCGTATCTAAAGAAAGTGTCAATGCACCGCATATCTTTTAATTATTTTGCTAACATTTCCGAGACCATTTCTTATGATATATAAGCAGCTGCTTGCAATATCTCCATTCAACAGACATTGGAATGAGTTATTTGAGATTCGTGCTGCTCTTGCTGATTGCTCTAACTGGCTTCCATACAAATGGGTGTATAGGTGCGAAAGCAGAAACCTGTCGGGATGGCATGCTCTATCCGGCGGAAAAAGAGAATGAATACTACTACTGTATTGGCGGAGAGATGCGCAATGGTACCTGTCCAGATGACACATACTTTGATGTCAATTTCCTTGTGTGTCGTATGGGAAAAGCAACTGCCCCTAGCGAAGCGCCAGGCTCTACATCGGACAAATGTCAGCGATTGGGTTTGGCTGCCGATTTGACCGATTGCAATCGTTATTATTATTGCAGCGCTAAAGATGTGACCGTGGAGCATGGTCGCTGTGGTAATGGCCAGTTCTTTGATCTGGGTAAATTTACATGTGTTGCGGGCACTTGTTGAACTTTAAGAAATTTTACTTTATACAATATAAAAACTTAAAACTTAAAAACTAATAAAGTACAAAAGACTGTTAAACAACTTAATCATCGCACTCACGCACAACAGGATGTAGCACAATGGAGGCACCATTGCAGCCGGTGCGATCCGAAATGAAATCATGGAAATTGCTTTCCAGCGCCCACATAAAGCGTTTATGTCCTGGCAGCACCTGTGTGGACAGCCGACAATCACCGCCGCGTTGCACCTCCTGCAAGTTGGAGGCCTTAAAGCACGTCTCCGAGTCCCACAAATATATATCATTCTCGCCCTTATAGCGGAAGAACAACGAGGTGCCACCATCAGCACCCAGCAGCACTGCCTGCTTGCCAAAAGGTTTGGGTCCCACATCTATTATGGAGCCAGCGCCCTGACCCACACGCAAATATTCGCCCTTAATCGAGTACAGACGAGGTGAGCTCAGATAAGAGAAGAATAGCGTTGAGGTGCCGTCTGGCTTGGCAGTCAATGCCACGTATAGCACATCATTGGTTGGAGCTGTCGCTCTGGGCAGAACAATGCGATACGATTTGTTGCCAGTTATATCATAGACAAGTATGCTACGGGCTCCAGCATCGGCGACATAGCTGCAAATATATAGAAAAATATAATAAAAAATTAGAAAATAGTCTAAATGTTAACTAGAGTTTCTTAGAATACAAGCTTTGGCCAGAAAGTTTGTTTAAAATGCCATTGATGTCTTGGTTTTTGATTGATAAGATTTCAATATTGTCTTCTAATTGAAACTTTTTCAATTTGATTAAAGTTTTCAACTTACACAAATGGCTTGTTGTCTTTCGAATAGTCAATGACAATGAACTGCAAACGGCTTTCGGAGGTAACCAAATCGCTCAGATCAATGCTCTTAACCACCTTATTGTTGGCCGTATTAATGGCCACAATTTTGGGACTACATCTGCGTATTGGCTGCTCCAGCGTATTGACAATGCCAACGTCCAAGGCCCACAGCAGACCCTGTTAAATAAATCGTATATTAATGATATGCAATTTTTAAATATTTATGTATCAATTGAGTTATGATTGTTTGGAATTTTTATGAGCCGGGCATTTAAGTGGTTAATGCGCTTTTATTATTGTTGTTTTTTTTTCTGGTGTGTATAATTATCAGCAGAAAAACTATGAAAATAAGCAATTGTGTGTAATTGCTGAAATGTAAACAAATAAATAAATTCGCGTGCCAATTGTTGCATTTATTGTTTTTGCGTTGTTTTGGCTTGTTGACTTTTGTATTGTATATAAAATGCAGCAAACAAATATATCTTTCGCGCAATTGCATTTTGTTTATATGAGTTTTAAATGAATTTCAGTAGCTGCAGAATTGATTAGATTTTTTAAGCTCATTAAATTTAAATTCTTATAAAACTGCGCAACAAAATGTTGTTCAACTTGAATTAAATTGGCTTTAATTCACAAAATGTTGATACCATTTTCAATTGAAATCGAAATGGCGTTGTAAGTTTATATCAGCATGTTTTTTTTTTGTATATACTATATAGAGTTTATCGCAACTTTTGTTGCGGGATTTTTGGTTTTACGCATTTCATGTTGACTTTATATAATATTCCATTTACATACATATGAACTTTATGTTTTTAGCTCTTGCGCTCGTGCCACTCAATTTATTTAATTAAAAATGCAATTTCATAGTGCCCAGTAGTTAAAAAAAGGAGTTATGCATACATACATACATATATATGTATGAGTGCTTTGCAATGCAGAAAAACTGCATAAAAAAGTGCGCTACAAGTTTCAGATTTTTAAAGATACAAATTGCTTTTCGTTGCAACTGGCTTGTTAATTGCTGTGCGTGTGTAAAAAAAAAGGATGCAACAAAAAATAGAAGTGGGTAACAGTGGCTAGCAGAAAAATGTTGCATGTTGCAAGAAATAACAGATTTAATTGCACTTACATTCTGATCCACAGCCACATCGACAACGGATTGAAGAGCCTGACAGTTGCCCTCCTCCTGTATGGCCCAGCAGGGATATGGCGCTATCTTGGCCAAACATTCGCCCTTCTTTAGGTTCACCTTGCCGAGTGTAAAGGGCACACCCTGCTTGTAACGAGGCAGTGCCACAAATGCCGAATCTCGTTGCAACTGAGCACGGGTAACAATCACATTCCTGGGCACATAGCGACCCGATTGCACATAGATGTTCTTCGTGGAATCACAGGGCCAGTGTAGATTGCTGCCACTGAGTTGAAAGGTAAGCTCACCGAGCGGATTCTTATTACATTTGGTGCCGCCAATGGAATTGCTGGCGCTGGGTATGTCGGAGGAGCTGTAGCCGGCACAGGATGCGCCAAGCAGCGAGATGAGCAGCAATGGCAGCAAAGCAACCATTTTGTTGTGTATTGTTTAATAATAAATGCTCTTTAAATAAGATACACTTGACGCTTGTCTTACGCTGCTGTTGATTATGTAAAACTGTCGCAACGTTTTGCACATTTATATTTATATTTTAAGCTGAGATTTTGTGTGAATTGACACATGATTTGAGCATTTTGGCGCGTGTTCTTTTCCACGCAATCTGTCGAGTGGCAAGGTCGTCTGCTAAACATGACGAAACATGTGTCTCACAAAGCTTTTACAGACATTGTCACAGCTGAAGTGGCTGGCCAGTCAGCACGTCTGCTGCACGCCATTTTGCTACAAAGCGGAAGCACACAGCCGCCATGTCTGCCCCCAACACCCCACAACACTACGCTAAAGTTTGCGGAAGTTGACACCGTCAAATAGTTTGTGCAACGCGTGTGCAGTTTACTAATTCAAATTTTAATTGATGCGCTTGGAAATTCTTTCACTTTTTCTTTAATAACAATTTAGCATAGTTCAAGCGTGTTTGCTTTTAGGGTGTCCTAAAGCTGTCTTAACAATTGCAAAAGTTGCCAAAAGAGTTCAGCATCAATATCAATATCAAGTTTGTAGCAACTTTTTCGTTTCATTGACCAACTTTGGACTTTGTTGTTAGGTGTGAGAAACATGTGTTCTTTACTGAATTTATCAGGAAACTAAGTTTGACATGCCGAAACTTAAGATATGAGCAATACTTTCAGTTTGCTTGCTACAATAACATAACTTTCATTCAATTACAAAACAATGCTGATAACTCATCAACGAAATTAATACTGGCAAACGCAGCAAGCTGCTATATTTCTATATTTGAAAAGCAGCTAAGTTTATCTCAGAATTTCTCATATCAATAACAACTCTAACTGGATGCTTTTCAACTGGGGGTATAGCTCAGGGGTAGAGCATTCGACTGCAGATCGAGAGGTCCCCGGTTCAAATCCGGGTGCCCCCTAAAGCTTAACTTTTTTGTTGTTGTTGTTGCAGCTTAACTTTTTTTTTTTAAAGATGCCCATGACGATGACGTTGACCTCTGGCTCAGAGGACGCATTATAAACAATGCCTGATTATCTCATTCTCTCGCATGAATAAGGTCAAATAATAAGCAGACAATAGAACAGCAGCTGCCTGTTTGGACCAAGCTGTGTTAAGCTATTTGGCTTTGTTTAGGACACAACACGTGCATTGAATTATGGCCAAGCCATGTTGCTTTGCTTTCAGCCCTTTCAAATGCAAGCCATAATAAATGCTTGGCCACATTAAAGCTGAACAAGCTGCCGAATCAATAAATGTATGTAGCTGGCAGTTGACCCTTTTTGTGGTAGGGGTGCCCCAAAATCTCAAGTCAAACCATGCCCAAAATTACATGCAGATTGATTTTCATTGAATTTGTGTAAAGTTCATTTTAATAAACTGTCAGAAGTTGCCTTTTTCTCTTGATAATCTGCAATTTTATATGTATGTGGGCGTTTTGCTTATGTTTCGCCATCACTTTTCATGAATCTCGAGCTGCACGAGCCGTAGATAAATATTTATGCCCATTTCATAAATAAAACCAATAATAAAGAAAACAAAAATAAACAATATTACAATATTTTCATCCGCACACACACACACACACACAATTGAGTATAAAATTGAAGGCGTAGCAGTATATTTCCTGGCATTTGCGTACATAAATAAAATATGCCATTGACAGCATTTGGTGAACTCATAAATTAAAAAATATTTTATAAATATGACGTTGCACTTTTCAGACAGCTCAAAATTTTGAAATTTCGGGTGAACAATGAACTTTTACTCTTTCAAAAAAGCTTTGTTTTTAAATAAAATGGCTGCAACTTGACTTTTGATGCTGATCAAAAGGCAATATACTTTCCCAGTTTTCTTCAATGTGTTACAAGTTTCATGACACAATTACAATACCCTTTGTAAGGTTATAAATAAAAGAAAATCAATACCAACAAATTAAAATGTCTTATGCAAAGTGTTCAATTGTGCAATACCATTTTCAAAATTGAAAACAATTAATACAAAACGTTTCGATTTGAGCTTAATTTATGGTAAATCACTTAGTTCGCCAAATTGAGCTGTGCCAAAATAGGACAACAACAACAACAACAACAACTTTTAGCTAACGTAAACAAAAAACTTTGCCGGGCCAAAGATAGAAAGGCAGACAACAAAAAGCGAAAGCAAACACAAAGCATGGCACATAAATTATGAGACAAAGCGGAATAGCAAAGAAACAATGCAATTTAATACTATGTAAAAGCACGACTGTCCAAATACCCTATACAAACAAGTAAGAATGTTGCAGTCGAATACACCCGACTGCGTTATACTCTCTTTTAACAGATCTTAACATTTTGTCTGCCTATGGTATATATCAACATGTATACCAAGTTTGGTTGCTCTAGCTTCAGAGCTGTGGAAAAAAAACTGCATTAATACAGACGGACGGACGGACAGACAGACGGATGGACAGACGGACGGATAGACGGACGGATGGACAGACGGACAGACGAACAGACAGACAGACAGATGGACATTTCACATTTCACAACTGTTTATTCATTTTTTTTTTATTTTCAAAAAAATCATTTTTAGCTGCTTTCTACCCTATAAAATAAGTATAAAAACATGATTAACACGTTGACAAAAAGGAGTGCTAATAGTTCTAAAAAACGTCTATAACTATATGTCTATCTATATATTCTATATATTCCATATATACACATATATATCTGCATATATAGCTATAAATATGAAGGACATTTAGGTCACCTTTTCTTTGCGGTTCAAGTGTTAAAGTTTTTGTGACCATTAATCATAACCCAAAAAACATGTTATACCCTACAAAAATAGACCCACACAACGCCAATGCAATCGTTGAATCCATAAACAAAATATAGAAATATTAAATTCACATAAATTAATGTAAATTTTTCGAAGCTGGCCGCAAAATCAAAAAAAAATTTGCTGCGGTTAGCAAGTTTTTCGGCCCATTTAACAGACAGAGAGAGAGAGAGGGGAGAGCGAACTCAAACGTGACCACAGACAACTTTTTTTTTTGATATTTAATTTTATGCAAAAAAAAAGGCAAAGGAAAATGCCGCAAAAAAACAAAAATACAGCAAAGGCAAATTACATATTAGGCTATTTGGACTTTTATTGGCATATTTGGAGTATTTTAAACAAACATTTTGTTATCGTTGGGCAAAGAGCAGACAGCTGAAAAAAAAAGAAAAAAAATTGGGACAGAATGTCGACTTTCGACTGCCAAACTTCCAACTGCCAACTGCCAATTTGTGGAGTGAATCTCTGCACATGACGCATACGCCTCGTTAAACCGGCAATAAAAAGTGTTCCAAGTAATCGAAGGAAAAACAGCTTGGGGCTGAGATTTCAGCCGTGTCTAATAGAGGGTCGACTCGGTCGCTGTCGGTCAGTTTACATCTCAGTTGTCGTCTCTTATCTCTTCGGGCTATAAGCTAATGTTTGCATAAATTATGTAAGGATAGAAGCCCGGAAGTGCTTGTCATCAATATTTTTTTTTTTTTGCCTGGCTTCCTTTAAGTATGCCGAGTGTGTGAGCGTGTGGAAAAGTGCGCAAATAAATCACGCTAGTGTGAGGGCGGAGACGCTTTTGTTCCTGCCAACACATGCACACACGCACACACACACACATAGAGACATACATGTATGCGGGCGGACACCAACATCCTTGGCTGACATTTTGGCATGCCAAACATGTCGCGTTGCTGCAGAAGAAACTAAGCACAATGTCTGCTGTGCTTGTCTTGGAAGCTATGCTTGTAGCTGGCAGCTGTTTTGATTGCTGGGGATTTGCTATAGTTAAAGCCAAGCACTTGATAAGTTAACTCCAATAAATAATGTGTTGAAGCTGATCCCAGTATGTTGTAGTGCACATATATTGATGCTTGAGTTATTTAAGTCATTTCAAATATTGCTGGCGCAATTAAGCTCAATTAGCGTTCATTTTCAGTCAAGCAACAACTTTCTCAATTGCACAATATCAATTAGCTATAAATATCCTGAATGCGTAGTTGCAATCAGGACACACTTAGTTGGCTTCCAACTACGTAATTCTAATTGCAATTCAAGTCAATTCAAGTCAATTTATCGCAGCATGTTACTTATAATTTTATACTATCTATTTATGTCGTCTGGTGTTTGCTTTGCTGCGGCTTCTGCGCGTGAAGTATTTCAATTATTTTAAATGCAATTGGCTGCCAGCACACACACACACACACACACACACACACACACACACACACACACACACACACACACACACACACACACACACACACACACACACACACACACACACACACACACACACACACACACACACTCACACACACACACACAGCCATAAATAAGACCAACTTTTGAATAGTTTGTTTTGGTTTTTTTATCTAAGCTGTTCAAGGTTTTTCCACCAATCTGAGAAATTGGCTTGCAGCACGTTCGATGGCTTATATAAGCACAATACTTGGCCAACTTTTAGACACAACTGTCGACACCAATCCAAACCTCAACTCAAGCAACAGAGATGCGTTTATATCTAGCCAGCTGCTGGCTGAGCCTGCTTCTGGCCATTTGCATAACGCAACGCACTTCCGGCCAGGGCACCAAATATGGTCTCTGGACGCCAGATCGCGCACACTCCGATACACAGCCGATCCAATGGACAGGCGGTCAGTTCGAGTTTCCCTGTGCCAGCACCAAATCTTTGTTTAAGAGTTCCGGCAAGTACATAGCCAAGAATGTGATTGCCACACGTGCTCAGCTGATTGGTGATACCATCTATTTGGCATTGCCACGTTATCGCAAGGGTGTGCCAGCGACGCTGGTGAAGACCAATGTGCAGCCGGGCACCTGTTCGACCACCTTTAAGCCATATCCTTGCTGGGATCTGCAGGAGGAGGGCAACTGCAAGGCATTGCAATCGGTCGTTGATCTTGTGGTGGATCAAAATGAGGTGCTCTGGGTGCTGGACACGGGCATAGTCAACACTCTGGAGACACCGGTGCGCAAGTGTCCACCCAAAGTGGTTGCCATGTCCGTGAAGACGGGCAAGGTGCTGAAGACCGTGTCGCTGGAGGGCCTCACCTCGAGCAGCTCACGTCTGCAGTATCTGGTGGTGGACTATGCGCCAGATGGTGGCTGCTTCATCTATGTCAGCGATGCGGCCAATCGTGCAATTATTGTTTATAATCTGCAAGCGGATCGTGGCTTTCGTGTGGTGCTACCCAAGGCTGTTTCAGCGGGCTGTCGTTCCCGGGATGTGCTCTATATAGCGCTAATACGCCGCGAGTGTGGCTCCACGGAGCTCTACTTTACATATCTGAGCACCAGCAAGCTTTTCTCGCTGAAATCCGAGTATCTGCGTAGCGGTGTTGCCGATGGACGCATTTTGGGTAAGTTTCAAAGAGACCTACTTTTCGGCTTGGTGCAGTGTTCGTAATTGTTTTTGTGTTTGTGTTTCAGATTTGGGTAAGAAACCCAGTCGCATGGTCATTATTGGCACGGACAACGGCTCAGCCATATTCTTCCGGAATGAGGGCGATGCGGAAGTCTTTCGCTGGGACACCAACTCCACATTCGCGGAGGCCAACTTCAAGCCTGTGTATCGCAGCCAGACCTGCCAGCTGGTAACCCATGCAGTGCCCGATTACAAACGCAATACGATGCGTGTGCTGCAAAGCAATTTTCCGGATTATATGCAAAATCGAATCGGATGCGGAGCCATACAGCAGCTGAATCACATGCAGGGATGCTGGTAGTTGTTGGGCATAACAACACAAGCAAACTTGATACGCACACACACACACACACATATACACACAATGCACCAGTATACTAGAGTTGTATTGAGAATATTGAGAATAAGTTCGTTGGAAGTACTCATTCAACAACTAATTGTAGTTCATCTAGTTCAACTCTGTTCGCACTTCTGACTCAGTTAATCAGTCTTTCAACAGAATGAACTAGATGAAACGAACGATTGAAATGAACAAATGAACTAGTTTTAAGCTAATTTGTTCGCTTTTTCTGCTCTTGTGAGATCTTAAGATTCAAACGAACAAATTAAACGTTCAAAACGAATGAACAAACTCAATATAAACGAGTTTATTCGTTCACTCAAAAGTCCATCAATTGAACTACCATTTACAACTCTAAAGTTTACACTCGCACACACTTATACACACGCACATTCACATACACTTATGAACACTCAGTTGTTGTTGTTGTTGCTGCTGCTGCAACTACGCTGGCTTTATGCTAAAGCTACAGAAATTGCAGTTGCAGCAATAATTGAAAATCATTAAGCGTCTTCGTTGGCTCTTCAAATGTACTTATTTTTGCATTTTGTATATAAACTAGCAATTTTAGTTTCTTATAATATTGTTGTTGTTGTTTTTAAGATAAGCAATAAACAGTTCTATGCTGTATATTTGAATTCATTTCTCTATTCTTCTATACAAAAGGGGGGAGTCTTAGCGCCACTGAATTGAATTAGTTGATTGTGTTTTAGTCTAAGCTCATTCAACTCTATATAATAAGGAATAAGTAATTGAAGCAACGCGTTTGAGATTTAGTTACGTTTTTTGGTTTCATGTTTTTTATAGAGTTTATTCAACTGGCACTCAATTGTTATTGTTATCATTCTATGGGTGGTAAAATGAGTGCATTCAACTTTTTTATTTATGTGATTAAAGTTACTCAGCATTAAACATAAAATGCTGTTAAAGGTAATTTGTTTTTTTGGGGTCAATTAACTTTGTGCTAAAAAGAAATTTATTTAGGAATGTTTTTAGAGTGCTTTGCAGATTTTCAAGAATGTGGCTTAAAATGTTTAACAATACTTGTAAGTTTTGGCATCATATATCAAAAAATAACTGTGCTTAGTAAACTTTTACCATCTAAGTCAAAACTGGTTTAGAAATATGCTTAATGTGAACTTCGTCAAAAGGAAAACTGAGTATTTCAAGTACTTGAATGTGGACTTAGTCGCGAGAAAAACTGAGTGTTACAAGTTCTTGAGTTTCACTTTTAATAAAATTTGAAAAAGTGTTGAAAAAATATGATATACTCTTTCTAGTTTTAACTTCATTTAACAAATTAATAAACATTTAAAGATTTTTATTAAAATTCGTAATGATAACTTTTATATTTTTGGAAAATGACGTATGATCTTTAAGTTATATGTCTTTATGAACTCGAAAGAAAAAGGACTATCAATAAATGAAGTATTCACTTGAGTAATTACATAATTATGAAAGTGTCTTTAAATTCTTCTCTCTCAATTTTATCAGCAGAGAATCTCGTACTCATAACAGCCAAAAAGTTTAATAATGCTACATAAGAGCCACAATATAAGCTGGCAGCTACAATGGCAATCAATTTGCACAGGTCCTTAATACACTTGCCCTGATTACAGTACATAATAATTCAACAGAATTCTACCAGCATGAAAGCAGGCAGTGTACAAGAGTTAATTGCGGTAGAGAGATTCGCGAGTACCTGGTTCAACTTTAACACTTACTAATTGCGAATTTCGTGATAAATTTCGCAGGCTGCCAGTTGCCAGATTCGAGGCCTCTGTAATAATCTCTCTTGGGCGGCCTTGGGCGCCAAGCAGATAGTCTGTCTGTCTGTCTGACTGTCAGAGAGCATCTCTATCTTTGGCGTAGGCGTTGAAGACTTTTCAATAAGAAATTAATTAAACAGCTGCACTTTTGATTCACATTGGTGGGCTTCAGAGTTGACCTTTGGTCTGGCTCTGTTAATTGAGTTCACTTCTATGGCTGCAGAAATATATATATATATAATTGGAAAGTGCACATTTAACAAATTGCTTTCTATTTGTATACACATGTCTTATTTGTGTGCGCGTGTGTTTGATTACAATTGAAATTCAGTCAGTTCAAAGGCTTCAGGCCGCCAACAAGTAGGCAACAAAAACGTGTTAGGGACCCCATCAATGGGAAACCAGGCCACATATCATAAATGTGTCAACGACAGCAACGCAAATATTAACAATAATAAATTTTGTTTTTCAGCTGCTGCCCCCACACACAAACAAACACTGCAAATAGCCGAAAAATGTTGCTGTGTTCATTGTTGTTGCTTGGGATTTGCAACAGCTGACAATATCATCAGTCAGAAAAGCCAGCGCGATAAACTTGTCTCTCTGCGCTTGATTTACAAAGCGAATTTCTTTTTTTTTGTTGCGCCCACTCAAGTCAGCAAACAAAAACAAGAAAACAATAAAAACAATACAAAACAAAAACAAAACAACAAAGGCAGAGGCATAACATATATTCGAGAGTCGTGGCAGCAACAGAAGGGAACAAACAAATATTATTTTGTGGCCAAAACTTAACTTCAAATTTCGGCAAAAGAAATAAAAAACATGTTTTGATAATAAAATATGAATAAAGATTCTGTTGTAAAACTCACAAAATACCAGACACAAGTGAAATGGTTATTAAATCAGTGTTTCTCAAGAACTTTACTGTTAACAAAATTATAATTTGCAGTGAATCTTTTGAGATTTATGAGCAAAGGTACTTAAAAATGCATTACTTGATATACCAGCTGAAACTTGTTGAAAGGAACATTCCGTTTAATGTTTTGAGACTGGCAGAAATTTAAAAAAAATTAAACAAAATCCGTCATCTTTTGTTCCCTTTGACAAACACTGCACATAATTAAATAAACAAGCAAAAAAAGGAAAATTAAAAGTGAAGCTCCACCAAAAAGCTATATGAAATTATAATTTTTCCTGCCCTTTGAGCATAGGCAAGAAAACAAAAGCACACTGAAATTCTTGGAACATCTTTCCGCCTTTGCTTTTGTACCTCTTTTTTTTTTTTTGTGGCCACATATGAAAATCTTAAACAAATAAAACAGGAATTGCTGCTGTGAAATGTTGCTGCAGGTGATTTGTGCACAGCTTTTGAGCTGCTTTTTGCTGAAATGTTCATCTTAGAGCTTGTCAGTTGTGTGTCAAGTTGTCAAAAGCCTTGCCAAAAAATCAACTTTATATTCAAAGTTTGTCACAAAGCTACACCAAACATCAAAGCTGTCGGTAAGCAAATTAAATTTATATCAAATTGAAGGCAGTTTCTATATTTAAAGTCTTAAGCATTTATCAGTTTTCTACATTACTTTTTACTGATTGACATGAGTAGGCGCATTCCCGGGAGATTTGTTACTATTAGGGGAGTAAATAATACAATATCAATAGATTTGAATAAGTAAAGCATACATTAATTTTAAATGATAATTCTGTCTTGAGCACCAAAAGTAAATAAACAAACATTCAAAGATGACAAATCATGATCAAAAAGATATTTCGCATGGAAAGCAGTTGACTTTTAACAAAGTTATGGTAGTTGTATATCTAAAAAGAGCATTAAGAGTTAAGTTGGTTTTTCTACACTCATCTCAATGCCATTAATTCTAGATTAAACCTACAATAACTTGAGAGATTTGAATGCTCCCAGCAGTGTAGTGCAATGTCAGCATTAGCTTAATTTCATAAAACCCCGATAGCTCAAGCTATAATGCATAGATGGCATGTCACATCTATAACTGACACCATTCCAACCATGTCCACATATCAGTACCTCAATTATGAGCCTAAGCGTCGTTGAAAGCAGCTACCGCTAAAAACCAATCAATAAATTTTATTTTATCACACATGGCAGACGTGTGTGGCATGAGGAATGCGTGAAGGAATCGTAAGCCACAGAGACACCGAGGCAAATACTATATAGTATACTATAGAGAGAGATTGAAATGCCACAGTGGAGACCCATTAGACATGCAAAGGCAGTCAAGAAAGAAAAAAGAAAACAGCCCCTGGGATGATGCTTTGCACACACACACACACACACATTACAACTCAACAAAACTCAACTTGACTGGCATTCAATAAACATTTCAAACGTTCAATTATTTTTCAATTGCATCGATTTACGCTGAGCTTTCAACAGTTTCGGGGGGACAGCTCCAGGACACAATCAAATTGGCAACACAATACTGACAACGAGACATTTGATAATGTTTGAAGGCAAAGAAAGGGAACAAAGTTGCTACTCTGAAATTTCAGAGACTGTCATTTCGCGTCAATTTTGCACGTGACCTCAGAAAATGACTGGCGAATGTTAGCCGGAAGTTATTTTACAGCCTGCTTTTCTTTTTTTTGCTATACCCGGCAGCTAAACGTTTTAGCCATTTGGTCGCTCTATAGAATTCCATATCCAATTCAGCTGCTTTGCATTAAAGCGCTCAACTGAAGCACTATATCCGTTGGCATCTACAACGACATCTATGCGGTTTAGTGTGCGTGTAGATGTGTGTCCATGTGTGTGTGTGTGTGTGTAGGCTAAAGTGCCCACCATAGTAAACAGGAAGTGCTGACTTGACAGCGCTATTCCCATGCTCTTATACCCATTTCCTAACCCATACACATACACATACACAAACTTACACATTTAAATACATACATTCCCTAAAAACAGGCAACAGCAGCGGCAGCTGCCATGGCAACTGTGCGTTTAGCCGCAAAAACCAAAATCATTTAGGCTTCAGGCTCCTGCGCGATAATCCTTTCAATTTACTACAATTTTTTGTTTGTTGCCTTTTGGGTGGTTTGGTTTCACTACACTCCACACCCTTCACAAAGGTTTCATGTGGTTTTGCAATGATGTTTAATCGCTGATATTTGATATAATATCACATACTAAGTTGCCATGACGCAACTTATGTGTCTCTCAACGTAAGCTGCTTTTGTTATATTAATATTTAATAACTCGATTTAAGCTCATTGAAAATTTAAGAAAAACTGTGAAAGTAAAAAAAAACATGAACAGCTTCTTATTTAGACATTTTAAATTCTTGTTGTTAAATAAATCATGCAGTTGTTGTAAATCTCTTCAAAAAAAAAAGCATCATAAACAGCTTAGGTTAATCAACATATGCCAAAAAACGAAAGCTGAGCATAACTCAAAAAAAGGGGAATGTAAATTGAAACACACACACACACACAGACATAAATGACAAATAATATAAACCATTTATGTATGTCTGGCTTTGTGAACATAAATCTAACAATGAAGCGGTTAAAAAAAAAATGAAAGAAAAACGAGAAAACAACAAGCAGATAACCAAACGGTTTATGAGCACTCAAAAAGGGCTTAAACATATTTGCACATGGAAACGTCAAGTGTATAAAAATGGAATAACTTTTTTTTGTTGGGCTCAAAACATTGCGAAATATAGCAGTAGGGTTGTAAAAAGTGTGTGTGCACTATCATGCCATATGATGATTTATTACACATACGCCACAGTGGCCGGCAAATGAACTATTACCATGACCATATGTATATATGTATATCTATATTGTTAACTAGATATATGTTTGACAGTTGCCAAGTTTTGTTGCAATGTCTATAAATTGGGCAAGGAAAAACTTTCGCCATAAATAAATAAAGCCAAAGTCACATGGCACAAGAATAAGAGATGAAACGTAAACCAAAAGAATAAATCTCAAAGTGTGAGGATTTCCATTCATAAAAAGAAACGTGCAAACGCAGTCCACAATCCACATGGACAAAAGCAAACAAAAGCAGCCAAAAACAAAATGGCTGCAAAGCTGCAAGAGAGAGCGCTCGAGCGAGAGAGCGCGTTGCCTGAAACTTTGCAGCGCTGCAAGCGTCAACAAGTTTGAGAACAGCTGTTTGGCTGTGGATGTCAAGTGGATGCCAAGTGGATGCCATGTGGTCGTGCACCAGTTGCGCCATTGCTTTGTTTACTGCCAGGAAACAGCTGTTGGGCTCTGCCGCTGTCGCTGTCGCTGCCGCCGTCAACACTTTCGACAGGCGCACAGGAAATTGCCTGGGTGCCCCAAACAGCTGGTCGCAGTGTGTTCAGCATTTCAGAGTCTTCAGTTGATTTTGCATTGCGGCGTCGCACGCACGTGTCTCGGCAAAACGCTAACGGTCTGGATCTGGATACTCAGTAGTAACTGTATCTGGGACTGGATAACTTGCACTGTGTCGGTCGTCGCTTTTGACGGATTTTGTGCGTGGCAAGAGTTGTCAAAAGAAAAAATAAGAAAACGAGAAATTATTTAGAAAATAATTGGCATATCTCGGAAAATGTAGAACTCGTCTGCTGTTGACGGAAAATTCAGTGAAACGATTTCTATCAACAAAAGATAATAAATGCAATTTGTTTTCTGACTTTAGTTGAAATTGTGTAGAGGCCAATGCCAATGCCTCATAACAACTGCAACTGAAGCTCAGCTCAGCTTCAGTTTTTGGGCTGGCTTAAACAGCTTTATCACAAAGGCATCAACATCAGCGCCAGGTGAGTTTTTTTTGTTGGTTAAGCAGGTTACACAGCTCTTGTCACATTATTTAAAGCCGCTTTGAAGAGGATTAGTGTGGCTTTCGTAATCGATTGAAAATAGTCCCTTTTGTGTGGGCGAAATGCCCAGACAGGGATTTCAAAATTGTATATTAAATTCAATTTAATTTAAACATTGCCGACGATTTTTTAAAGCCTTGTCGCCGGCTTCAATTTGCATTTTTAATATTTTTACTAATTTACATTTTTTTTTTAATTATAATGAATGAATTTGTTTTTACTTAAAACATTGGTGTTAAAGTAAGCTTATTGTTTTACGTAGCTTATTCTCAAACTTTATCTACTTCTCGATTTGTTTCTTTCGTTAGTTTCTATATTTACGTATTTGTACCTTTTTCTAACCCTTAATTGTTTCACTTTAATACAAATCCTTCTCGTATGTCATGGAATACTTTTCCTATAGTTATAGCAATCGTTTCTACTTGCAGTTTTGAATAAACAACATAGTTTTTATCGTCTGTCAGCACTTAAGCTTTTTCTGATTAAGATACAAGCTCCTACACTCATGCAGAATTATCATGCTTTTGTTTATTAAAGGCTTTCTGATCTATTTGGGTACTTATCTATTCTGTACGTCATTTAAGCCCAGGCAGGACACATAAGAGTATATTCCTGGAATTTTATGAGCGATGTGGCCACAAAAGTGCAATTGAAGTGCCGAGAACAGCAAGTGCCGTTCACAACTACCAACTGGGGTGTAGTTTTCCAGGAAGAGGTGTAAATGATATTTATGTGCACTCATAAAATGTATGTTTTTATAGTCAATAGCCTGTGCGCATAACAAATAAACAATAAAAGCGACGCAAATCATTTGAACACAGCTGCCTCGAGGACATCAAAATCATTTTTCAGTTTGTATGCAGCCAAAAAATAAAGAAAAATCGCATAAAATTTGAGTTTTAGCGGCAAAAGTTGACAAAAAAAAATGAAAAAAAAGATCTGAAGGCAAAACATTTTGCTACAAAATGAAAGACAACGAACATTAAGTAGAAAGCAAACCGCAAACCTCAAAGACATAAACGTGAAATTCTAGATTCTATCTTTTTTTTTGACTGCCTACTGTTTATTTTTTTTTTATAGTCTGAGATACACAATAAAGCTCGGGAGTGAGCCGAACAATTTGTGTTACAAAAGTCAGAGAACAACTAACAAATAAAGGACGAGCACACAGTATAAAACACAAGCGAAAGGTTTGTTTGCCAAAAATATTTGAACAGTTGGCAGTGAGAAAGCGCAGAGAAGTTTTCTAATTTCCCAGAAGGAAATTGCCAGTCAAGTTAGTGCAAGTTTTGCCTTTTTTAGTCCCAACTATAATGTGCCTCCTCTTATTTATGCAAACAAACAAAACTTCTGTCAATAAAAGCCACAAGCCCATAAACATTTCAATTTTAATGCCCTGAACTTGCATCGCATGCCCACAAAACAAAGCAACAGCTTGAAATACTTGCTAAAAACATATTTGCTATATCTCTGGAATTTGTACAAATATTTTCAAATATATATGCATAAGTGCTTGCAGCTGTCCAACAGTTTTATAAACATGATCGTTAGATTTAATTGACTTTTTTTGAATGCTGACACATTTATTTGCATGTCATTTTTCTGGCAGCCTGAGAAGACAACAAATATGCTAAGTAAAAATGGTAATGTTCAGGTTGATCGACTTATGATGTACCCTGTAGACGAATATGAGTTAGCTGTTGTACAAAAACTGATATGCATATACAGTAAATTTCCAATTTATGTTGTGATTTTAAAAACCTTTTCGATTTCTATGAAATTTGCTGAATATACAAATAGTATTATTATTATTTATTTGATTATCTTAGAAAGTTGTCACTGAATATCAACATTTTCAAATTTGGAATTGTATTTCACATTTATTGATAATACATAAAAATATTCGACAAATATTCAATCATATTCCCAATGCCAATTACATTTGAAAAGTAATTCCGCATCGATGCTAATACCCATTCATTTTGGTCTTTCATACTTTCTACAGCTGCTATTAAACTCTCTTTGATACATTTCATAGTTACAGGGTACAAATGCAGCAAATGAGTAACATAAATATTGTACTCTAATGTCTGCTTATTTATCTTGCATACTCACAAGTCAAATGTCAATAGCCGTTGAATGCATTGCAGAATCGTGACTTTGACTTTGTATCTCTCTAAATGCCATCTATAGAACGCAAAACTGGTCAAGTTCAGAAAAATTGTCTCATAAGTTAGGCTAATTAATTTTGCACAACTGCCAATGAGACAGTATTTGTATATTGTAGTCTTTCAGCTGCTGTTCTTTTATAGTCATTGTCTCAGTCTAACCACAAAATGGTAGCTCTGATATTACTAGACTGTAGTTGTGGCTGTTGTGGCTTTTTTTTGGCGAAGACCAGTTTGGCATTGTTTTTGGGCAACATTTAAATGTACTGTTTGAGACGAATATAAGTCAAGTCAATTTCCCTAAGCAAGCTGTGCATAAATGACACTTGCTGTTTCGTATTCAGTTGCTATTTAATAATTTTAATTGATTCAGTTAATGCGTATTATGCATTAAAAACATCACGCATACGCCACATGCGCCCTTTAAGCTCATAATGCCAGCTTGACAATTCGTGAAAACATATAATACTCTTATAATACGGCGCCTTTATTTGGCTTTAATGGCTTGGTCTGGAAAAGCAGCTCAAACGTTGTGTATACGCCACATGTGCTGCTGCTGCTTTATTGTAAATTTGCGCATATGCATCATAAATTGTTAAACTTTTCAATATGGGGAAGTGAAGCACATTTTACAGCTACTAAAAAGTTATAAAAACTTTTGCGTTCACCAAGAAATTGTGTGTTTGTGGGCGTATTTTTTGGCATGTAGGCGTGTCAAATGTAATAATCGTAGCTTGTACTTGCGACTGACACAAGATGTATATAAATGGCAATGGGTTTTAGTTCACAAACATTAAAAAGAACCTTTTCCACTTTCAAATGAGCCACATAAAGTGTTTGTCTAGCCGGCCCTCTAAAATAAATTCAAATGACTCTTCAAATGGCAAACAATTTTTCAGGCAGCAAGCAGCTAAAATTTCAATACCAAAAACCTATAACAATATAGGGAACTCAAGTGGCAAAACCTCAAGATTTATATGGGTGCGGTTGACAAAATGTCCTTGCGCTCTGTGCCTGATAAAAGTCCACGTGACACGTCTCGGTTGTAACAAAGTTGTAAGACTTTTTTTTTTTTTTTTGCTCTCTTTTTTTATGTTTTGCATACTACCAGCAGACCCTTTAATGGATCAATATATCATTTTGCCATGTTTATGCTACGCTCGGGTCGCACTGCCGAGGTCCCTATCGAGGTCCATTCGAGTTAAAGTAGTTGAAATAAATCAGCAACGGATCTGTGTAACATATATGTCTGCAATAGCAACAACTGCAACAACAACAACAACAACAACAAACAGATACATAAAAACCTCTTACGTATGCATTTTATTTTTCGTAATACCCCCAACTGCAAGGTCAACTATGAGGCAACATCAAGCAGCAAGCAGCAAGCACAGCCCAAGCAAGTCCTGTGTGCACATCAACGCATGCTGCTGCCTTCTCCAAGTGGTATATGCATGAGTGAAGGCATATCCATATTACACATATTTTATATCAGTATTCACGCGTCTTCCACCCGTCCATGCCCTCTCTCTCTCCTTGCCTGCATTGTTGCATAAATCTAGGCGAATATTATGCATACGCAATGTGGCGCCAGCAGAAATGCACTTGAAACAATCTGTCAGAGTGAAAACAGAAACTACGACAAGACTACAACCAAAATGCATTCATAAATGATGATTATTTCATTTAAATGATATTTATGATGCATTTTGCTGAAGTGTGGCAGGCAGAGGAAACTGGCATTAAATTAAATGATATGCTTGTCGTTTGGAGAAAAGATAAGATGGCAATTATAGAGAATATTTAGCAGCATAAAGATATAAATAAGATGGTAAAGAGAATAATGTCTATTAAAGTGTCTTAAATTGATTGAAATATGGTAAAGGATTATGTCGTGCAGACTAAACTATTATTTAGGAATATGCAAATGAACCTTTAAGTAAGCTAAATCAAATATATAAACTTAAAATTAAGTCTGCAATAAGCTAGACGACATGTTTTAATGTTGCCCTAAAGAGTTAAAGTATTAAAAGAGGATTAAGTTGGTCTTTTGTTTATCAAACTCTCACTCGCTGATTGTTGTGTGAGCTAAATTGTTTATCGATTAAATATATATGTAGCTGCTAAAAAGATATATGGCCGTTGCAGCAGTGGCAAGCCCTTATTAGTCAGTCATTCACTCTCTCGACATTCACGAACCCAAACACTTTATGCCCGGCACATTAAACAAAGTGCACTAGACCATTGCCTAGGAAAAGGCATGCGTGGGTCTTTAAGCTCAAGTGCTTTGTTTACTTCTCAAGACAACAGAACAGAACATAGAACAGAACAGAGAACAGTAAAGCACAAAACAGTAGAGAACAACAAAATTCAGAAACAAAGCGAAAGAGAAATGATGCACTGGTTAAATAAACAATGGCAACGGCAATAGGCAACATCCACAACATCCACCAACCAACAACCAACAACCAACAAGCAGCAATGCCAAATAGACAAAAGATGCGGCAGACGGCCCTTAAAAGATTATAAAGAATCAAATTGTGAATGCTATGTTGGTATGAGGCCAGTTAAGGGGAGAGCAACATCTACTGTCGTCCAAAGCAGCAGACAAATTGCGAGACTTTTGCTTGTTATTTTTACGAATACTGAACAATTTTCGGATATTGATAAGTGTCCGCATATTCCACTTAAGTATTACGCTTACTTTCATTATATATTTCTTCATGATTTTTTTGTACATTCAGCTTAATTTTTGTTGCCGCTGTCACAAGAAATGTTACTAATCGAAATTATTTGATTGGCAAATACCCTGTTCCGCAAGGATATTGTGGGTTGACAATACATGGCGTTCTTGACTCCAGACTCAATAGCTCCTTTATATTTCAAGCTTTACTTTTGATTTTAAAATATATTCAGCTCAGAGAAGAGAAATGAGAAGAAGACTGATAAATAAGACATAAAAAAATGGAGACAAGCTAAGATTTTCTGGTTTCCACTTTCGGTAAAACTTTTCGGAACTGAAATTTTCTCAAATCTTTCGATTTTTAACAACGCAATCAAATTAGTAAATAGATTCCCATCTAAAAGACAAGTGAATTCCATTCTAGATCACAAGAAACTGAACTCAAACTACAAAGTCTTATCAAAAGCAAAAATTTTAACATTTAAGAGAAATTCACTTCCGCAAAATCTCTTTGAAAGTAAATATAGCAAATAGGCATAATAGACTCAGTTCAAATTGTTAAAAAAGAATCTTACATAGGTGTTTACTGTACACGGTTCAAGTTTTATGCTTATTTCTCAGACATCTACTTGTACAACCGATTTGTACACTTCTTAAACCAATTTATGTGTACAGGGTATATATAATCAGTTATTTTCCCGATAGCTTTCCACACACAATACAGAACAGACATAAACTGAAATCGTCGTGTGTATTGACAGCACTTGGCACTTGGTTAAGTTATGGGACTTTTGGCTTAGATGTCACTGGCACGTACTTTATATCCATCCGTAGAGATGTAATATCGCAGCAAGTAGTATTTTTTGGGTCTGTTTAAGTTTGATGTTTGGTGCTTGATTTACATATGCTTATCAGTTGTATTACTATAGGGATGTCAAAGCGTGTTTTACTCAAATGCAAGGCGAAGACATTTGCAATTTTTCAACGCCTTTTGTGCAAAGGATATTGCCTTTAGCCTGCTCCAGAAACGAACGAAAAAATTCGGAAAATTGCATTTTTATCAAGAAGGCAAACAACAAATGCACATGCAAAACCAAGGCAGAGACAAATATCAAGCCACATGAAAGCAAGCAAGGAGTTGCAAGAGAATGGAGAAGTTATTGCTTGACTCTGACAGCCAACTGGCAACTTGGGACTGTGGGCTGTGGCATGAAATTGTGACAGTGTCTGTGTCTATGTCTGTGTCTGGTTTGAAGAAACGTTTTTCGACTTGTTGTTGAAATGCAAGTGCTGGGAATACTGTGTGGCAGAAACAGGAAACACTAAGGACATGCTTATTACCTGATGTTGACATCTCACAACAGCCAACTGTCAGCAAACAGAAAACGTGACGTCTTCGGCTTGTAAATGCTCCTGGAAGGATTGCCAGCAGCTGTTCAACTGACTGTGTGCATTTATTAAAATTTATATCTAGGCAAAATAAGGATATAAAACAATAGCAGCTGTGCTGTATAGCTTAATTTTAAATATTTAAATTTAATCAAGAGCACTTTGTTTGGGTAAATTGAATTTAAATTGAAAACTCATCGAATTTTGTATTCAAATAAGTATTTACTTGCTATCCTTTAACATTTCCTACCTGTGTATTTTAGCTACAATGTGCATATCTCAATCAGTTTTAGCTCAACTTCAACTATACAACTCGACAGCTGATGTACATGTTTGCTCTACTCTTCGCCCATTGACCACTGATTGCTATTATTTTAGCTACAATTCGATAGTAATTAATTTACTTCTTCGTAAACTGCCACATTGAACGCCAAAATGTTTTTATTCTCTGTGCAACACGATAGTTCCTGAAAAGGTTTGTTAGCCGCAACCTTTGACCATATAGAACGTGTTATTTTAGCTACAATTCGATGGTTTATCTGTTATTTGTGTGAATTTTATTTGAAGGCCACATAGCCCGCATTTCATGTGAATGCTTATCAACAATACCAATTTGACTTGTTTATTCAGCACCCTCAGCTTTGTCATCGAGCTGTTAAGGTTTTTAAATTGCAAGTGCGATAAGGCCACAGCTTTCCATGGCTCCCCATGGCTACAGCCCACATGCAACGTCGCACGGCAGGGGAGTACTGGCTTTCAAAATCTTTTTTTTCACATTCGCTGATTGCACTTGCTGCTGCTGCTCCAGCTGCTGTAGCAACATTAGCTCTGCCAATAATTTATAAAATCCCAAACGTGTGCGAGTTTCTTCTTGCCACTCAGTCTTCTTCTAAAGCCAATTTTCGGCTTTGGTATGTGAAAAATGTGCTTGGCTTTAAGTAGCGTGTTTTGGCGCAGCATATACTATATATAAGCAAGCCGTTGTCGTCCCACATAATTGTGTGCAGTATGGCGCTATATGTCAATGACCAAATTTTTAATGTGTCACATGGGGCAACGTTCAACGCAGTCAACCGTGGCACTTACTTATGGCTGATCTCTTACCTGTGTATTAGCTGCCGGGTTTGTTTGTTACCTTTTAGTGCTTAAATGTGTGCTGAGAATACTACCAGGTACGTTTATGATATAGAAATTATGATATCGATAGAGATTTCACACAATATACGAAGCTGCAGAGATAGAACAAGTAAGAATTGTGGTTGTAGTTGCTTTTTTTTTGGATTTGCAGGGATGTAGGGGAGCATTAATCGAAATTTGAAATAAACTTAATCTTTATCACTTTTAATGAATGAATTTTAATGAATATCTCAATCTATGAACTGAAGCAAAAGTAAACTTTCTTTTCAATTCAAACACAAAGTAATTAAAGTTTTGGCTTGTGGCAAGTGTGTAAATATGCTTTCTACTTTGAAGCTTGAAATTTTATGGGGCTTGGGTTACGCAGATGGCTACTCTTGTTTTGTAAGAATGTAACTAGAAGTGTCTGAAAAACACTTTGGAAGTCCAATTTCTCTCACCTTGGCTGTCTTGGTGTTAGTTTTCGGCTTTTCTTACCAAACGTTTTGTTTTTTTTTTTGTCCTCTCTTTATGCATGTCTCAAGTGCACTCAAGTGCTGCTGTCGACTTGGGTGCTGCTCTCCGTTAGAATGACACCTACACACACGCACGCAAACGCGCATACTTGACACACAAAAAAAAAAAAAAAAAAAACAAAAAGAAAAACAACCATATACAGCAAGTTTTCTTTCACTCAGGTAATTTTTCTCAGCATGCGGCATGCTATTTATACAGTTTTTTTTTTTTTCAAACAGTTTGTTTTTAGCATAACTAGTACTTAGTTTTTGCAATTTTCTTAAGTCTCTGCCTCAGCTTGTTGACCTCATTTTGCAGTTTCCGCTTCCATTGGAAGGACTTGAACATTTTTGTGGTGCTTTAACTTAATTAAAACTGTAGCTACATGATTTTTTTTTTTTTGTTGAGGGTTTATCTTAGCCTCAATCTTCACCTGAAGCATTTAAAGCTGTTCGACAAAGTGTCTACAGTTTTGCAATGTAAATTCTTCGCAATGGCAAAATGAAAAAAAGCAAATTCGTTGACAGCTATAAGTTTTTTTTGGTAGCTAGCTGGTCAGTTAGCCACTTGAATTGGCACGTTCTGCCTTTCTGCAAGAGCTTAAGGTAAACGCTTTTGCCTTCAAAAGCTTTGTACTTTCCAAAAGCCTTTGTTATGCTGACCCTGGCAACTTCGTGGCACGGTTTTGTAGTCAATTTGCCGTATGAATATGCAATTTGGCTCAATGGTTTTCAACGGTGGCTTTGAGCCCTGACGCTTGAATTTGGCCAACAGCTTCACATTTGCATAGAAGAGGAAAAAGCTTGGGCAAAAAGCAAAGTGCTCAGCAGGTAAACATCAAAGCTGCTGCTTATAAACAAATCAATCAGCTGTGTTGAAGGGAAGCTTGAAAAACAAATGGGTGGTAAAGTAATATATCGTAAATAGTATTTTTCAGCTATGAAAACCCTTTTTGTTATTCTGCACATACTGAGCATATAAAATTACAAGGGCTGCGCTCAAGAGACACTTAATACCGCAAGAAAAGCCCCATCTAAAAGCCACTTTAATGACACTGAACTTAATTGGTGCAAGTTGTGCATGAGATAACGATGCGTATACGCAATAAAACTTTGGC
Organism: Hirtodrosophila cameraria; assembly: GCA_949708635.1. Lineage (NCBI taxonomy): Eukaryota > Metazoa > Arthropoda > Insecta > Diptera > Drosophilidae > Hirtodrosophila > Hirtodrosophila cameraria. The sequence continues at coordinate 18,214,231 of OX453091.1, forward strand.
AAGCTAAAACGCAGGACAAACATCCCGCCTTTTTCGCTCTGTATGTACATTGTACATATGCAAACAGACAAGCAAGGCTCACGTACTTGTTTTATGTACATACTATGTATGTATGCTTAAGGCATATAAAAAAAGTAAGACCGGGAGCCAAGTAAAACTAACGAAATGAAATTTATGTGGCGCCTCATGCACACATGCGATACATACATACATACTTATAAAAGCAGGCTGATGAATAAAATTCTCTGCCAACAATGGCACCACGAAAAAAATATATATTTAAAAAACATTTTCTGCAGGGCGAGAAAATTGTATGTGATGGAAAAAAAGAGAAGAAAAATAAATACATGAAGGCAAATTGTGCGCAAGGTCGTGTGTGGCAGTGAAAATCGTAAGCCGCAAAAATATAAATGGTGTAACAAAAAAAAATTGTAATTTTGTAATGAATAATATTTATACACGCTCACACACACACACACAAACACATATAAGCGTGTGTATGTGGGCGAGCAACAAATGTGTCCTGGGAGTAGCCTTCAAAGCGGGTAGTACAATTTGTGTTTATAGCATTAGCATACACACACACATACACACACATTACCACACACTCTCACACACACACCTGTAGATTAGTATGTATAGCATTTATTAGAATTTAGCCCACGCCAGAGTGGCTCAAGTTTAATTGCGCGTGTTATGACTTCAAAATTCCTTGGGTCGGGTCACAGGCCAAAGGTAATGAATCGATATGATGGTTGAAGGACGCATTGGGTATTACCAAAATGAAAAGTTAGAACAAGAAATGGCCCAACACACACACACACATACAGCAAAACAAATAATATGCCGCTGGGGAGACATTAGTAGCCGAGCTGATACGTACAACTGAACTGGGTGCACTTTGCCAAACACTTTAAACTTTGTGGAATGTTTCTTGTGCATTTATGAATTTAAAACTGGGTCCAGCCACCCAGCTCATACATTGACTTAATTATGAAATTTTGGTCCAAGAAATTGTTGTCAGTCTGCTCAAGAAATTGTTGAGAAAGTTTCAAAATGAAATGCATATTTTATATGAATATGTATAATGTAAAAAATGAATTAAAAAAAAAAAAAAAAACGGCCAACTTGAGCTAAGAAATGTAAATCATAATTTGGGGCCAAATTGTGGCATACTTTATGGCAGTTAAAAATATATTGCCAATCATGCTAAACTTTTTGCAAGAAAAAACAGGTTGCTTTTCGCGAAGATATACGTAGATATACTCTAGCAGAAAAGTTTTTTATATAAAAACTTAATTTTAGAGTTATTTTTTCTATGAAAGATTTAGCATATAGTAAGATGATCTTGCTTCAATTTTGAAAATCTATGTTAAGTATAATGAAACTTACATTTGCTTAGTTTTAACAATCTTTAAAAGCCAAAAAGGTGTTCATATAACAAATTATTTTTCAACAGATTGATGCTATGGCAGATATAGTATATTGTTGCCTGATTTTGCTCAAGTTTAGCCAACATGTAAGTTGAAAAATGTTCTGAATTTAAAATATCAAAAGGAGATTCAGTCTAAAAAGACTTGCTTTTTATACAACAGAATGAGAAGTATTCGAATTTATATTTATTCGAAAAGAGAAACACAAAATTGAAACGATTTTAAATAAAATATTTTCTGAAATAAGAACAGGCCTGATAAGCATTTAGTATTAAGTAAAGCAACCAAATTATAATAACAACTGCGAAGCTATAAAAAGCTACTTTGAAGTTAAGCTGTTTAACTTAACGTATAATACTTATACTAGCTCAATCATTTATAACATTTTAATTTAAAATTTTGCAATTTGACAGCAGATACTTAGCTAAGATTGTTTTTTAAAATAAGCAGCTGGTCAGACTTATTATTATTATTCAGTCAACTCATTTAATTTTATTATGACAGTGCACAAAAATGTTGCGACTATGAAAAATTGATGGCATTTTGCTTGACTTTTTTGGCTATTTCCACACAATTTAGTGTGCGTTTTTTTATTTTTGGTTTTTGTTTCGCTTTTTGTGCTGAATGCTGTCTGGGAAAATTTCGTTAACGCCATTTTCTTTTGGCCACAACTAAACGTGGCCGTTGTTGTTGCACTTGTTGTAGCTAACTGGCGAATGTTGCGCAAAATTGATGGCGCTTTAATAGAAAGAAAATGCGCGCTGAATGAAAATCCGCAAGCACAAAAAAAAGAGGAGGATAACGAAAAAAAGGCAACTACCGACAGGTACTCGATGATAAATTGAAAAATAATACTTATTGAGCAGAGTTTCGGGCTAGCTAGCAATTGATATATGTGGCTTTTACGTGGATGACCGTGGACTTGTACTTGAACTTGTATCTATGACAGGTTTTCCTCTTTTATTTTACGTTTTTTCCATTTTCTTTACGTTTAGTACAAATTTTGTTTGCTTGTTGAGCTGCTGCTACGACAGCTGCGGATATTATTTTATTTGTTGTCATCTTTTGAGAAGCGGCAGGGCTTTTGCTTAATGGTAGCATGTGTTGCATGACTGAGCAAAGCTCTACACAAAATTGAGTTTAAACTGAAATTGACTGAATTATTAAGCAATGTTTTAAAATGCTTTAAGTTGACCTACTTCAATTACAGTTAGTAAATATTTCTAACAGCTTGTGCCTAATTGAGCAACATTTGCATTTGTCAATAAACCTATTTAATGTAGTTCAATTATGATTCATAAAAATTAAAAGCAAATTTAGTTGGCTAGTGCATTAACAGTTATATTATTTCAATTAAGCCAAAGCTAATTGCAGCTGACATTTTAATTGATACATTTTGTTTGTTGTTGCATAAGTGCTCTTTAATTAAAACACATATTCAAATCAATTGCATTTTTAATGTGCTTTATAGAATGCAAGTGATATTGTACATAATTTACATAAAATATTAATTAACTAATTAAATATTCCGGTGATTTTAGTAATAAGTGCGTTTTCAATGAGTAATTATACACTTTTTAAAAGTTATTACAATTTTTGTCACAAAATTGGTTGTTTAATGCGAAACATTTTTGTTTTTACGAGCCAAAGGTTTCAAATTTCATTATAGTTTAGTACAATTTCAACAAAATCTGACAACTATAATAAGCTATAATTGTCATGGAAACAATCATCCAAAAGTCAAATTATTGTATGAAACAAGTAAGAATACTCTACGACTACGAGACTCCCTGGTCCCAACTTGCATTTCAAATAGTTCAGCGGCAACACAAGCAAGCAGTGCACTTAACTCGTAAACTGCTTGTCAAACTGTTGTTTCTGCCAGCTGAGACGGGGGTAATAGATTCTTCCATAACTTTGGTGCTATTTATCCGATCGTGATGAAATTTACACAGCTGATCAACATTGATACAACATATATGTGTACCAAAGCTCTATCTTTAAAATTGTGGCTGTGGGAGTCTTTTGCGATTTGCGTGGGTGCCGGGGGGTGCCGGGGGGTGCATCCGAAATCCGAAATAAACTTGTACGGTATACAGGAACCTGCATGCCAAGTTTGGTGTCTCTAGCTCTTATAGTGTCCGAGATCTGTCTGTTCATACGGACAGACGGACATGGCTAGTTCGTCTCGGCTGTTGATGCTGATCAAGAATATATATAGTTTATATAGTCGGAAATGCCTCCTTCTGCCTGTTACACACATTTTTAATGGAAACAGGGAGTAAAAATGTCTGCAAGTGTTTAAATCTACGGTGTATCAAAAAAAAACTTTTTATTCTTCTTTTGACATTTTACATTAATTTATTATATGTAAATACATAATTTAATGAAGTAAATGCTACATTTATTTATCTAAATGGGAGGTCCCAAAAGAATACATTTCAAAAAAGCTGTCATAAATGAATATATATAAATATTTTTTTTTTTGCAGACTTTGCGCATATTTCCCAGTTCATAATAACAGGGTGCGAAAAATTGTATTTATTACTACGCTTAGCTGCCTGTCAATAATTTATTGATATTTTATAGACTCGCAAGCGAGAGCAAGCGTATGGTGGAGTGGTGTATAAAAGCAGTTAATCAATTGCCGGATTGACAATGCCAAATAAAGCAAAATAAAAGAAATCATAAAACATAATAAACATGCAATAAACAATATATATATCGAAAATGTAGACAATAAGCTAATAGATAAGAATCCCATAATCCGAGTATTGTGGACAGCGAGGAACCCAAATTAAAATAATGGCAATATTATATACTTTTATGGGGAACCATTAAATGTACACATAATTTATGCACGTGGCACTTGTTGCCACAGTTTTGTTTTTAATTGAACTGCCGCAAATTGAAATGCTAATAAATTGCCTTCAAGCGGTGCAGAAACCGCTTAATGAAATTTACAAATTAATTTCGCATGTAATTTTCTAAAAAAAAACAACGAGCACGTTGCTTTGAAATATGATTTAATATAAGTTTGAAAAAACCACAACAATTTTGCACTGTTGTGGTGGCTTTTGTTTGCATTCGTTTTTAATTAAACTCAAATGTCGAAAGTTTATTAAAAAACTAAACACAATAGAAACAAACGGCTTCTAAAGTTGTCCTGTCATTTGACAATCTATTTGCAAATGCAACTCGAGTGACACAACACTGCACACTGACAATTACCTTGACCTAAGCCACAGTAAACAAAGCACAAACAACAGATAGAAAGGATACGAGTATGCATATATGTATGTGCAGATGCTGCCGTGTCCTGTCAACAAGGCTTTGTTATTTTGGCAACGAAATGTGCAGTTTGTCCTTTAAGCTGCGGTCGCTTTATGGCCAAAAAGGCCGCCAACTGTGCCACTGTTTATAAGCTTGTTTTGATTAATGCTACCTCTCTCTGTTGTGTGTCTCTCTCTCTCTCCCTCTCTCTCTCTCTCTCTCTCTCTCTCTCTCTGTCTCTGTCTTACTGTTTGTTGAAGCTGGCTTTTCAAACATTTTCTGAATGCTTAATTATAAAATGCTGTCATGTGTGTTTGTGTATGTGTTGGTTTATGCATTCGCGTCGTTTCACCTTGACAAATATTTGACTGAGAACTCATCATGCTTAACCATGCGAACATAAACCAAAAATTGCGACAACAACTTTCAATCCCTTCACTGTCAGATGAGAAAAACTGGCATTTAAAGACCCTTGGCCCAATGAACCATACCTAGGCCACTGTGTCTTACTTTCTCCCTCTTAAATAATCATAAATACCCTAAGCAGTATTTAAAATTTATAAATTATAAAGTTACTTAAAGTGTTCAATGCCTTTAAGCGCAGCCTTTTGTGACATTTAATCAATACTTTAACGCGCAAGTATACTATCAGTATAGTATTTAACATTTTGCTATATTTTCTACACTTGTCTTACAAAATGCCTTTGACTGTGATTTTCACATTGCCTGAAGACAGTGCGTGGGCAACATCAGACAACGCGCTGTGAGGCTGTGTGTGTGTGTGTGTATCTTTAAGTTGCCTCAAAAGAAGCTGAAGGGCGTCTAACGAGCTATTTGTTGGTGCAAACAAAGTTTTTGCAAAAGAGAAAGCAGAGAGAGTGAACCCTTGAGGCAACATTGCTGCAGACGTTTTTCAGTAGTTGTTCGTTGTGGCATAAGTTTTTTTATATACATTACGGTCAAAAATATGAACGGCAAAGCCAGGTCGACATTAAATATGTGTATATAATATATATATATATATATATATAATCAACTGCCACGTGCCTCTAATGTTATATGGGAAGTTTCCATGAAACCGGAATCCAGTTTTTACAGTTCGAAACGCACACGTGTGTGCGAATGAGCTAACAAACATGCACAATATTCAATATACACATAAGTATGTAACACACATGCACATATATAAACACACATTCGTTTCGTTTTTGGGGTCTACTTTGTTATGGATAAGTTCAGCGTTTACCAGTCGAGTACGCAGAATACAAAAGTTTTCTTACGCTTGAACAACATTGCAATACAAAATCATCAAAATTAATAAGCATAAGTATGAAGCTAAGGGCAGACAACGAAATAAACGTAAATAATTGAACAGGTGTATTGGTCGCACGCTGCGTATACGAAATATCAAAAACAATATCATTCTAGTTAAACAACGCTTTGTAGCAGCAGCAGCAGCTGCTGAGTGCTGCAGTCCAAAAACAGAAGCACAATCAAATATCAAAAAGCCAGCAAATAGAAAATAGAAAAAAAAGAAAATAACAAAATTATTGGCAGATATGGCTTGCGGTTTGGCTAAAACATGAAAATGTTTGTGTTTTGCTACAGCTTGTTGACAATATGTTCCATAAAATTGTTGTCAATTGCAGCCTGCGGTGGCCAACAAACAGTTTTTATACCCTGTACTTAACAAAATTGTGTTAGAGTGACATAATAACGATGTGCGATTAGAAAGTTTATTACAAAACTTATGTTTTTATAAAAAAATTTGCTGATTTTTGGTATATTTGAACACAACTTTTGTGTATGTTCATAATTTGATAATAATAAAAGTAAAAGCAAAGCAGATTAGGCCACTTCAGTTCAATACACAGGGTATCTTTTCTAGAAAGCATACTCTCGTTAAGCTCATTCTTATTTGTTCTGCTGCAGAGTATTTCATTAAGAGAGTACCAGCAAAAATGGCTTTAGTTTTTCTACTGCCTAATTGCTTTGCTTTGCTTAGTTGCCGCTTCGCTTGGCCTTGTTGCCATATTCGATGTTATTTTTCTGTGCCCGCTTTAAGCAACAATTTCACTTTGCTTTTGTTTGGCATTTGTTGTTAGATTGCAGCAACAGTAGCAGCTGCTGCTGTATCACCCCTTTCTGTGTACAGTTTGTTAGTTTTTGGAAATTTTACATTGGCAGCACTCTCAGTTTTAACCACAATTTTCTTTGGTTTTATTTAACGAGTACATGTTGAATATAGGTTTTTGTATGCAAAGAATACTGTTAACACTTTAAGAATGGTTTATTCAGGCGTTGCCAATGATTTCATTGTTGTGTGTGCAAGTCTTAAGGCAGAACAATAATAATAATAAAGCAATTTTCAAGGGCTTTCAAAAGTTTATCTTTCAATTTGATGGGCAGCTTATATTTGGCTCATTCAAAAGATTCAGGAAGAACCCTGCCAATTACAACCTTCAACAGACTCAGTAAATAACTAAATACACTGTCTTTGACAAGCTGTTATTACCATAATTATTTCTTATAGTCCTTGGTTATTTCATCAGCTTATCTAAATGCGCAGCATGTCTCACTTGCTTCAATGAAAAGCAACGAAAATGTTACCCATCTAAATATACGTCTAATTTAAAGCACGGCATGTGGCAGAACCTCTACTTAATTGCGTCCTGTGTGGGTCTTCTTGAAAAGTGCGCGAGAAAAAGTAATAAACAAATAGCTTAAATTACTTGGCAACCACACCAGACAAACCATTCAAACCAAACAAACCCAACAGTTCATCGTTCCATCAGTTAGGCACAGAACTCGAAGATACTACCCAATAAAACGTATACGCACCGTATGCCGCACATTAACGTCTAAGCAGACAAAGTCAGAAACAGAGTGAGAGAGACTTTCAAATAGCAGCTGTGTACATTAGCATCTTTTTTGGGCTCCCTGAGCGATGACTATCAAGTTGGGACTGACCGGAAACAGCTCAAATTGAGGCAAGTCACGTATTGCCTGCCCCAACCAAACATTTTGTATAACTTGTTGATGTTGACAGCACCTTGGCTTTGCTGCTAAGTGCTATGGCCATGATGAAACATTTCTGGCATTTGATAAATTTAATGCATAACCATTGTGAACTGAATACAATACAAGCGTCAACTTAAATGATCTAATGAAGCCGTTGAAGCCATTAGCATGCCACATTATTAATGTTGGCTTCAGATGCCAAAACAATTTTAATTACAATGCCAGCAGCTGCTTTCAATTGGCTTAACTAGTAGTTTTGGCCTGATGTTATTATTGTTTAATAATGTTGGCCTTTATGGCCAAATGTTGCTCATTAGTTGCAGCTGCTATCCAATTGGATGATGTGTCTATTGGCGTGTCAATTTTCGGAGCAACTTAAATTTGTTTGAACTAGGTTAGGCATCAGGCTTTCACTCTATCTATCCTTACAAAATAACATTGGCTTTCATTTGACTCTTTGCACATGAGTTTGCGAAAAGTTCTTGGAAGCCATATACAAATTACACACACACACACACAAATTGTGATTTTGCACTTGACCAAATCACATTACGAAGAAGGCAAACAGCTGCTGCTTCTGGGAAACCTCTGCAGATAAATCCAAAATCCAATAAGCTGCATAATCACACACAAACAGAAAGAAAAGAAAAACAACAAGTTTGTTCTGGGTTTCATTTACAAATTCAAAAAAAAGAAACGTTTTTATGCTCATGTAGATTTGCAGTTGGATAAACAAAGCATGCAACAGAGAAATTTGTCATTTATCTGAAAGACATTTTCGCCAAAGTGCTAGCAGAAAAGTTTTAATTAAATATATGTATTATATATATAAAATGAGACCTTAGGAAGAGGGTTGGGGGCTAACAGGACAAAACTTAATTTATAGCTAGTTACAGCTGAGCACAACTCAAAGTTCAGAGACAGTCCGAAACTGTGGTTGATAAAGTGCAAAAGTCAAGTGGGGAGACGCAGTCAACTGCTGCCCTTTAAAAGGACATTGCGTATACGCTGCGTCTGCCTGCAGTAAAACTATCAATGGAGTATGAAACAATGGAGAGGAAATCATGGCAAGCACAGTTGCCGTTGCTTTTGTAATGTGAAGACAAATGGACTTTTATTTTTGCTGCCAAGCTAAAAACTTCTCTAACAGGCGTATGCGTAATATTGATAGCAACAGCATCTCTCTGGGGTATTTTAACAGAATTTTTGGGCCAATTACTTAACCTAATCTGTGTGCTGGTCATGCAAATTTATGGCTTGTTATGGATACGTTTTGCTTGTAGTGTTTTTGAAATAAAGAGGCTATCAAAATATCAGGTTGCAGTTTTGCCAAAAGGACACTTTCTGTGACAGGGGCTGGGTAATAAATTGTTGTTAGGTTACATGGCCGATACCTATATTTAAACTTTTATTTTTGTGCAAGGTGTTGATTTTATGGCTCTCTAATGATGTCGTAAATATATTTTGGGATAAAATGTGGGTGTTTTCTTAATATACAAAATTGGTTTCACCTTTCATGAAAGATATTTGCTCTATTATTAGGTTTTGCCTAGTTTCGTTTTAGTTGCTAAAACTGTTGCTAGGTTATTTGTTTTATATATTTAGATAATTATTTTGGGTAGAATAACACTTAATATATAAATATTATTAGCTTAACTGTGGATGTTTCTTAATATTACCTTGACTGAATTTAAGTTTTAATTTAGTTACTTTCTAAATTAGTTTATTTCTTAAATATACTGCAAACTTTATTTGCCCCTGAACTTCAACTTGATTTGAATACACTATTTAACTTTGCATTTGCATGTTACATGAAAAATTCTTGACTTAAATTTAGCTAAAAGCGAGGTGTAAAAAAAGAAATAATTGCAACACGTAACGGTTTGGCCTTTTCACACGGAAGGCACTGGCATATTGGCCCATAACTTGTTGGCCAACACCTTTCGGCTGAACTAATTTGCCGCTAAACACAATGTTAGCTTGTTGTACAAACATATTCTGGCTTATTTAATTTCAGCTACAGGTACTACAACACAGTTGGAAAATCGAAAAGGAGCGGAAAACAGAGGTAATATTAATGAGCAGGCCTCTGCCGAGTTCGAGCCGTGGCATGTTGACAGTGCACAGCTGAAAAACAACAAAGCAGCTAGTGCTACAAAGCGTGACGACGAGTAAGGAGGCGGAGTGGGAGCTGGAGTAGGAGGAGCTGGAGTAGGAGTAGGAGCAGTTGAGCAGCGGCGTCTGCTGGGCAGTCAGACCAAGGGAGCAATCAAGCGACCAGCCAACCAATCGACCAACAAACCAACATTGACAACATGGTCACGAACATGTCGCAGCCACATTATTGCGGCGCCAGCGTCGATGATTTTCACACAAAGTAAGTTAAGAGAGAGAGAGAGCAAGAATGAGAGGGCGTGTGGCAAGTGGCACGTGGCATGGGCTCGTGAATGTGAATGCCTGCCATGTCAGCATATTAATTACTTTTTTAAATGTAATTTACATAATGATTTGCCTACCTACGTGATAAGTGATGTGTATATAATGAAATCATCTGTGATATTTTGTGGGCTGGTCGGTCATACATGGCGTGTACTTAATAAGAAATTATATATGTGTATGTTCATTTAGACAATTATGTAAATTGCCTTAATCTAATGGCTACCTAGCCGGCCGAACAATTCATTTTGCGACTCAAAAAGCAATTAAGTTGAAGTTTTTCTAAGGTTTGCTTTTAATTTAAGCAAAGATACAACAAAAATTATAAATTACTTTGGTAAAGACTTTTTTGAATACCACAAGAATTTTTAAAAATATTCTTTGCCTAAGTAAACTTAGTTTTTTTTTATTTGCAGAGTTAACTTAACACTCAAAGTTGACATTTCTAATACATTTTTAACAATTTTAAAATATATAATTAATGAAAGTTTTTGTATTTTTACCAATACAGCTACAGATATTTTCACGGCTACTTTTCGCTTCTCGTCTGCATACTGGGCACACTGGCCAACACATTGAACATCATTGTGCTGACCCGCCGAGAGATGCGCTCACCCACCAATGCAATACTCACAGGTCTGGCAGTAGCCGATCTGGCAGTTATGTTGGAGTATATACCCTATACAGTGCATGATTATATACTCAGTGCAAGTTTGCCGCGTGAACAGCAGCTGAGCTATAGTTGGGCCTGCTTCATAAAGTTTCATTCGATATTTGCACAGGTGCTGCATACCATCTCTATATGGCTAACTGTTACATTGGCTGTGTGGAGATATATTGCAGTAAGTTATCCGCAACGTAATCGTATTTGGTGTGGCATGCGCACCACACTGATAACCATAGCAACAGCTTATGTGGTGTGCGTGTTGGTGGTGTCACCTTGGCTTTATCTGGTCTCGGCCATAGCCAAGTTTCTTGAGACACTGGATGCCAATGGCAAAACCATCAAATCGGTGCCATTGAGTCAATATATTGTGGATTATAATAATGAGGAGCATATTACGCTGCAGGTCATGTCCAGCACCACATCGGACATGGCCTGGCCGCTAGCCACAGGTGGCAGCAACACCACAGCCATCAACATGCTCAGCCTATCCACAGTGGTGCCACTGACAACAACAACAACAACCACATCAACAACAGCAGTGCCCGACTTTGGAGAGCGCAATATTACGGTTTATCGACTATATCACAGCGCCCTGGCCTTGAATGATCGACCTCTGCGGAATGTCACATTTATTATCTATAGTGTTCTCATCAAACTGATTCCGTGCTTTGCATTGACTGTACTCTCGGTGAGATTGATTGGTGCACTACTCGAGGCGAAAAAGAGGCGCAAGATATTGGCCTGCAATGCGGCAAGTGATATGCAGCCCATTGTGAATGGCAAAGTGGTTACGCCCACACAGCCCAAGAGTTGCAAGCTACTGGAGAAGGAGAAACAAACGGATCGCACCACTAGAATGCTGCTGGCGGTGCTGCTGCTCTTTCTTATTACAGAGTTTCCACAGGGTATTATGGGTTTGCTGAATGCGCTGCTCGGAGACGCTTTTCTTATGCAGTGCTACCTTAAGCTGAGTAAGTTTTTGTATTTCTACGAAATTTCTAGAAATCTATAATTTAAAGCACATTCTAACATCAAAATAGACAATTAGCTCTACCTTGATTACTTCTTCAATTGAAATTCAAGGTTAGGTCCTTAGTTAATAGGAACTAACAACGTTCACATGTCAAATTGCATACAATTAGCAAGAGTTTCTCTATGACATTGTTTTGACATCAATCATACGCACTGTTAACCAGTCAACTGTCATTAAAGTTCACATTAATGAATGCCTTGTTTACAAGCTCGTTTGTCTGAATTATTGAGAACTTTTGTGCAGGCAAAGTTTTCGTGTCCTTTATGTCCTTCATTGCCTTGAACTTTGCCAGCAGAGTAATATGATGACTCAGTAGAATAAAAAAAAAGTTGAGCTAGCTATTATTGGGCTATGCCTGCACTTATATTGCATTTCAATGTCTCATTTTAGGTGACCTAATGGACATCTTGGCACTTATTAATTCGAGTATCAATTTTATACTCTATTGTTCGATGAGTCGACAGTTTCGCAGCACGTTTACGCTGCTCTTCCGGCCGCGCTGCTTGGACAAATGGCTGCCGCTATCGCAGCATGACGTCGATGCGAGAAATGGCAATGGCGCTGGCATCGATGGCTATGGAAGGCAGCGTTTGGTGCATACAGATGCTGTAAGCAAGAGCATGGCCTTTGAGCTGGGTGGATTGACGACGCAAGTGACAAATGTGTAGCATGAGTGCAGCAGGGCAGTGTCAACAACAGCAACAGGGCAAACAACAATAACAGCAACAACAACAACAACCGTAACAGCAGCAGCAGCAACAGCGTCTGAAGTTGATGGATGTGCCAACGAAGTTGGCTCTACTAACGACATTTGCGTTGTTGAACTGCTGCAGCCCAAAGACACTGCCAGCGACAGCACACAACAACAACAACAGCAGCAACAGCAGCAACACAGCAACAATAGAGAGAAAAGAGAGGGTAGCCAGCGACGTTGCAGCGTCAGTGGCAAATATATTTGGCCTGCCAGCGACTGGCTGCGTAAATTGCGTCACAACAACAGCGGCAACAACCAGGACTCATCGTCCCTTGGGGAACAGCAGCAGCATTTAGAGCCAGAACAGACACGCACGCGACGCAGCAGCGTGCTCCTGATGGTCCTGCTCAGCGGCAATGAGCTGGAGGCCAAGGCGGTGGTTGTCAGTGAACAGCAGCCGATAATGACAACGCCGCAGCAGCCACAGCGACTGAGCCGTGCGGCAGCGGCTGATGATATAGATGATGCCATCGATGCGCTGTGGCTGTAAGCGCACAACAACAGCAACATACAACAAAAAGCACAACAACAATATATATAGATATATATATATATATATAATAGTACATAATATATTTTATTATTAACACAGTTAGCAGACCAATTGACAATTTGTTGTAGCAACACTTCAGTCTCACATTTTGGCCAGCGTTGCATGCAGCAACAGGGGAGAGCCCCCCCGCATGTGTGTGTGTGTGCAACACTCTGCCAAAGTTTTTCGGCTGTTGTTGTCGCTATAAACATTTTGTTGTTGCTGCATAAGTTTCTCTAAGTGATACTTGACATAGTTTACTAGTTTTTAAGTGCAAAAGTGCGTATGTAATACACATGTTTAGTTTTAGTTCTAGTTTATAGTTAGTTTATAGCTATGGCTAAGCATTAATCATTTGAAATTCGAAAAAAGGGTTAATGTTTAGCCATTAAAATAAGCACATTTTATATTACAATGAATTATTATAATTATGTACGGAATAAAATAATACGACGTCTTTTTTTTTATGTAACAATGGAAATTTGTGTTTAAAAAGCTGAGAGTTACTAGTGGGTCCATTTATATTTCCGATCAAATCATTCGAAAGTGAAATATATATACAATGTATCTCAATAATAAGAAAACAATTGCTACTCCAACTAAAGCCTGAATTTGGAAATGGCAACGTGGCTCAACATTTTCATTCATAAACAATCAAACTAAGGAAAACTTTAAACAAAACTTATAAATTTTAGGAAGATGAGCTAGAAAATTAAAGCCCTAAACTGAATTGGGAAAGAGAATCATTTATAACACTCAGCTTAACTTTAAGGACTGCTTAATAGACATACTTTCAGAAACAGACCTAACACGAATTTCACTTTCAAATCAATATCCCATAATAAGCCAATTTTTACTCCCTGTTCCCATTAAAAATGGGAAAAAGGGAGTTATAATGTACTGCAAATGTGTGTAACAGGCAGAAGGAGGCATTTCCGACCATATAAACTATATATATTCTTGATCAGGATCAACAGCCGAGACGAACTAGCCATGTCCGTCTGTCTGTCTGTCCGTCTGTCTGTCTGTATGAACGCACAGATCTCGGAGACTATATGAGCTAGAGACACCAAACTAGGCATGCAGGTTCCTGTATACCATACGCAGATCAAGTTTATTTCAAATTTCGGATGCACCCCCCGGCACTCCCGCAAATCGCAAAACAGCCACAATTTTAAAGATAAAGCTTTGATTTTTGGTACACATATATCTTGTATCAATGTTGATCAGCTGTGTAAATTTCATCACGATCGGATAAATAACACCAAAGTTATGGAAGAATCTATTACCCCCGTCTCAGCAGGCAGAAACAACAGTTTGAGAGGTACTGCACAAGATAAGTGCACTGCTTGCTTGTGTTGCCGCTGAACTGCTTGAAATGCAAGTTGGGAGCAGGGAGTCTCGTAGTCGGGCACACTCGACTAGAGTATTCTTACTTGTTTCTATTATATGATTCTTAATTTGAATTCAAAATGAAGTACGAAACAGATTTGAGGTTTTTTTTGGCACTTCTTAAATTATTAGCATTAAAAACTCATTTAAACTTGAAATTTTAAAGCTGCAAGTTTTTTTTTTATGTTGCACTCACTTTTTTTTATAGATTAGCTGTGCTTCACTTCTGGACAAGAAAAACGTTTGATTGATAGAAAGTAAAGTCAGCTACGTTTGGAATTTACAATTTTCAGCCATTAAATTGTCAAAAAAATGTTGATTAATTGTAGTTTTAATCAAAGTGCGACATTCAATTATTCAATTGCGTGCAAAGAGACAACGACACGCACAGCAATTACAACAGCAACAACAACCAATCCAACAACAGAACAAAAAGCCAACAGCTGATGACCTAATTCCGAGCTGTTAATGGCATCATTATCATTCGTGATTGTTGCTATAAGATATGATATATGACATGACTTCTAATAGCTCGGAAGTGTTATTTGGCCTTTCCAATTGTCCTTCATGCTATCAGCTTGATCTTTGACCTGCTGTAAAATAAATTACCCAAAATATGTTAAAACAGCCAGATGTCAAATCTTTTAAATAGCGCTCATTACTCAGTTTTGTGTTTTTTTTTTTTTGCAGATATTTGTCATACAATTATTAGGGTAGAAAATTTGCTGAGACTGCTAGGAAAAAAGGGTCAGCCTGCCTTGTAGAGAATGTAATGGGATTTGCCTGATTATACAATTAAAATGAAATAAATCAGAATAATAATAAAACGATAAATGTGAATCAATTTGTATTAAATGTCAATTAAAAGAAATGTGCAACAGCAAATTGCTTTATATACAAATTAAATTTGCTGAGCTGTTGCATTTTTTTAATTGATTCATAATTACAAAATTATTTACTTGGCTTCTGCTACAAATATACAGCCTTAATTGTTTAATGTTAAATGCAAATTCTGTTGCTCATTTTGACAGCAACAGCATTATGTAAATATAATACGGGCTAAAAAAACAGACAATGGAATCATTTACATATTTAATATGTAAAGCAAAAATAAGAGAAGTTTCCATAACGATTCAGAGGATAAGAATTGTAAGAAACAAGTTTAGATTTGTTTGTTAATTAAAACATAATATAACAATGTAAGTCTTGCACTTTCATCTTTTTGGGATCAACTATCAAAAGTAAGAAAAGCTTTATCCTTTATTCTAAGATTTCCTGAATGAACTCTCAGCTGCATACAATGAAATTTAGCCAATCATTTAATCTCTTTTTACTCTATGTTCCCATTAAAAACAGGAAAAAAGGGAGTTATAAAGTACTGCAAATATATATAATAAGCACAAGGAGACATTACCGACTATATAAACCCACAAATCGAAAAAAACTCCCAACGCCACAATTTTAAAGATAGAGCTTTGATTTTTGATACACATATATATTTGATCAATGTTGATCAGCTGCGTCAACTTCACTACGATTGGATAAATAACACTAAAGTTATGGAAGTATATATTTCCCCCGTCTCAGCAGGCAACAGTTTGACAGGCACTGTTTGCTTGCGTTGCCGCTGAACTGCTTGAAGTGCAAGTTGGGAGCAGGGAGTCTTGTATTCGGGACTCGACTAGAGCATTCTTACTTGTTTGATTTGATTCTTATAAATATTTATCAAATTTTCATTGCAATAGAAAATGGAATAGAAAACAAATACCGGAAAACGAAGCAAGCGAAGCTGCATTAATATAAATTACAGTACATTCGTTGGCTTGAAATTCTATAGAATTTCTTGATAGCAGCAAAATGTACATTATCTTTCACTCCATCTAAGTCTTCTTTTCTCTCTCTTTCCTTTTCTATATACCCTACTCGTTCATTGCATTGATAAGTGCAACTTAAATGCCATTGAAACTGCTTGAATGACAAGATGATATACACTTTCCATACATCATGTTGTTGGAATTGGAATTTTGTGGGTCATGCAGCTCGCAAAAAAAAAAGTGCAACTAAACCCAATTTGCAGCAATTTTCAAGGATTTTCGCTCACTCTCAAGTGTCAATAAACTGGCACAGAGAAAAATGTGGTGGCAAAATTGCAAGAGGCAAAAGGCGTTGCCAGGCGATATGAACGCAAAAAAAAAACTAATCAAAATCGTTCAAAACATGCAGCGATAGCAGTGGCATCTGTTGATGCCAATGTCGAGTCAAGGACCACAAGGACTGCAATTACACACACACACACACATTCTGTTTTCTAGCTCACATTGAAAGTGTAGTTTATGGCCTGGTTTGTGGGTAACATCTAAGAGGACTTGCCATATTGTCTGAGCGGAAATTTCTTCCTTTTCGGCTCAAAAACCAACAATAATTTAACTTGGCCATTTGAGAAAATTACTTGAAAATGCTAAACTAAGTTCTATGTTGCTTGGGGATTTGCAACTATAAAAATAAATTTTCTGAGCTGCGTTTTTCCTAAATTTGACGCAATTCAAACTGAACAAGTCAAATATGACGGCTTATAAAGACTTGAAGTCAACATTGTTCTGAGAACTAATCGAACTGACCTTTTAAATTGAGTTCGTTGAAATAGATTACCTTTTTGAAATAAAATACGTATATCTTTATAGTCTTTTTTTAATTTTGTTGAAAAAAAAAAATTAAAAAAAAGAGTATATTGCGTTTGTGAAATGTCCGTCTGCCCGTCCGTCCGTCTGTCGTATTAATGCAAGTTTTTTCCACAGTTTTGAAGCTAGAGCAACCAAACTTGGTATTTATATTTGGTATATACCATAGGCAAACAAAGTGTCAAGATATCCCCCACCCCTTTAGCTAGAATCAAACCAAATTTTGCAGGTTGAATCCTATCCCATCCCCGCCCTAGCAATCGTGCAATGTTTGTTTCTCCCAAACCTGCACAACGGGCCTAACCAAACGTAAATTGATGGCAAAACTTGAAAGATTTGAGCAAAAGTACAATTGCCACGCCCACTTCTGACTCCGCAAAGAGGCTGAAAAAGAGTATATCGCAGTCGGGTGCATCCCACTGCAATGTTCTTACTTCTTTAAATATGAATTTGAGATGAGTGAGCCGCATTATAATTCCAAGAACTCAATCGCAGCTGACATTTTAATTTCTTGTTTCCTGGAAACCAATACAAAAGAGCTTTCACAAAATGTCACAGATCAAATTCTATTCAGCGAATTATAAATTTCAAAATTACATGGGAAATTGCCAGGTATACAGGCTTCAAATAAAACTGGCAGCAATTGCAATTCTAGAAAATTGCGTAGAATTAAGCATATGAAGGTCAGCAGTAATGCTTAAACCTTTGTTGCCCCCAACTATTATGCGAGTCCTTGGCTTTGAAATTTGTTGGCTGTTGGGTAATTGGTAAAATGTGCGCCAGCTGGCCAATACCAAACAAAAATTATCATAATTGTTTGACGAGGCAGCGCAAAAATGTTGTGAAAAATGTAAATTTTGGCCAAGAAAACTAACGGCCAAAAAACAACAAACAGTTAATTAGCGCGCAATTTGCGCTAGCCGCATGTGCAAAAATTCTCGAAGGCATTAGATGGCCGAGCTTTCGATTGATCCTTGTGGCCAAGGCAGAAGCAAACAACAATTTTGTGTTGTCTCATCAATGTTTCATTATATATATATTTTTTTTTATTTTAGCCAAACTTTGCATAAGACTTATAGCCAGCTGGGCGCTTGCCACGTGCCCATTAAAAGTTAAATTACAAGTAGCTGAGACAAGCAGCTGCTTCTGTGAATTTTTTTTGAATGATTGGCTCAAAATGTTGAAAATTTTTTAGAGTTTATCCAGAAAAGTGTCGGCTGCTTTGACAGTTTAGTTAGGGAGTTAATGCGAAGGTGTCACATGCAAAATCATTTGATATTTGAAACTGAATCAGAATTTCCATGAATTTAAAACATTTTGTTTACACACATATTTTAGTTGATTTTTGAATTTTTATTGAATATATATAAAAGGCATTTATATTGACATTGGCGTGTCAGGAATTTTGTTACAGCAAGGAAATTATATTTATGCTAAACATATTGACAGCTCAGTTTTCTCACTTTGAGTTATGCCTTTGTGCAACATTTTTGCTTGTATGGCATGCATTCCACAAACTGCCTCGAATTTTTGGTTGGCAAAATAACAATTTGATTGAATACAATTTTGTTGGTGCTGGGAAAGCGTGAAAAACATCTTTGATGTATGAGTTTCATGAACCAAATGTGACTTGTGCAATTCACTTCAAAGTATTTTTGAAGTCTGCTAGTCAAACTTATAGGCCAAAACATTAGCCTTAAACTTTAGCTGTATATATATTTAAACTACTATTGGGACAGCTTAGCATTCCCAGCTGTCTCCAGTTTAATATTTAACATTTGTCAACAAATGCTAATAAATATATTTTAATTATTGCCAAGAGGCAGCAATTGAAGCGCATTTGGAAATTAAATTGCGCAAGAGGTGTTAAAACGTGAAAATGGTATTTTTAATGGCCGTAAGCCTACAGAATTGTTCAAGTGCTTAAGTAATTGAAAAGGTCAAGGGATATGGCCCACTGTAAAATGGTCGCAGGTAAAGTGTTTGGCTGAAATGATTAAAATGATTTCCGTTTGAAGTGGCAAACAGTGGAAATTCATTAGTGAAATTAAACAAAATGGCTATATCAATGTGAAACATTCAACTAATATACATACAACAATCTTATAATACAACTGACAAACAAAAATCAAAATCTAACCTTGAAATCGCTGAACTCCGACATTTTATGCTTAAATTATTCAGCCATTGTCGGCGGCTTAGCTCAGTAAAGCTGCAAACATACAAATATATAAGTAAATTTGTATATATATAAGTATATTATGTATACTATATATGAGCTTAAGTATAAAAGTATGTAAAGACATCTTTGTGGTCTTTGTGTGGTGTGGCTCGCCATTTGCATTTGGACATTTGCTTGGCAAAGTGAAATATTTATTTGCCAAAATCAAATCAGAACACAGCAAAATGTGTAGGAAAAAGGCAAATGTAAAGCACACGTGTCCAAACAATTGATTGATTGCAAGGTACACATAAAGCAACAGCAGCGAATACTACTTATGACTAGATTGTAGCTGCAAAAATAAGACTATTATATTTATTTGCATGGCAGACATCTGTTAAGCATTTATATAGTCATAAAGCATAAATATAAGAGAATAGAATAAGCTTAATGGCAAGTACTTTAATGAAACTTTTGCGTGTTTTAAGGCACAGTTTGCTTTAATGTAACAAGAAAGGAATATAGATTTAGTATTCATTCATAATATATATGTATAAATTCATTTTAAAAGCAGAAAGAAGAAAATATTAGGCTAAACTCAACATTTATAATAGAGATTTAAAGCACTACACTTTTGAATTACAAAACCGAACAAAGTATATCAGAAAAGATTGCACTTCCGGTATTATCTTTAATTACACACAAATATTTAAGACAAATTCCCTTTCAGACAAGAGTAGAAACCAAAACAGGCCTAGTTTGAACTTAAATATTCGCCACAAAAAATGTTGCCTACTTTAAGGCGCAGTCGACCCAATAAGTAAGCCAAAACTATTAACGACTTAAAGCTTAGACAGAATGAAAGAAAAGCTTAATTGCCATTCAATAGCATTTCGTCAGAAAAACGCCTACAACAACAACAGGAGCTCAAGACCAGCAATAAATAGAGGCACGCAATGTGGCAGAGAAACGTCATAAAAAATGTAAACAACTTTGTAAAGGTTCATTAAACACAAAAGCGGCAAGAAGAGGCACAACAACAACAATAACAATAGCAATGTTACAACTGCCTCATTGCGTGCTTGTTGCTATTTTTGATGAGCTGGCCCAGTTTTGAGAGTAGGCGTGGTCCGTGGCTCAACAATTGTGCAAGAACAATAACAACAATGGGGGCCAAAGTTGTCCAATTGGTTACGCCCACATTTACCAATTTCCCCAAGGTGTCCACAAAGCCAAGAAACAATCAGAAAAGGAAACTGCAAAACGAAACAAAAAATATTAAGAATGTTGCTGTTCCCGACTGTCATATACTCTGTTTCTGAAAATGTTAATTTCTTAAAGAAATTTTAAAATTACTTTTTCGATCTATTTCAACAGGAATGTTAATCAACAGCTTAATTTCGATATTGCCTTAAAAAATATATTGAAAAATAATAGCTATGTCTTCCAATAATCAATAAAAATATTGATATTTATTCAAGTGCTAAAATTGAATTGAATTTGAGGCGATATATCAATGAGAGCGACAGTTTTCATTAAAATATCGATACATTTTTCACTTCCAAATTTTCAAGAGTGTCACAAACCAATTATACCCTTTACTTCCCTTAACAGCAGAGTATCAACAATAGTAACAATGGCAACAGTGAACTTTTATGAACCGGATAGCTTGTTATTGTTGTTGATTTTGCCATTTTGCCGGGCTTATTAAAAAATCGTTTGCACTGAATGTTGTCACTCATACGCCCCGTGTGTGAGAATATTTCTGTTTTAAAGGCATTTCAAGCACGCTGTGCTTATGTTTTGTGCATTTGTATGTGTGCGTGTGGTTAACAGAGTTGCTGTTCCATTTTTTGTTTGCGGCAAACTGCTGCAATTGTTGTTTGTCTCCTTGAACCAGTTTTATAAACAAGCAAGTGGAGCCAAGCCAAGCCAAACGACGACCCAGTTGTGTCAAACAGTTGCTGCTGTTTCACTAAGATACACACCCACATACACACACACAAACCTGCACAGTATGTCAGTTAAACAGCTGATGGACATGCGTTGCGGCTTCATCACAGACCAACCAGCAATCAAAAGTTTCCACCAAATCCATTGAGACATGCAGAGTAATCCTTAGCCAAAGTTCATATTTGTCAAATTGATGGCAATTCTTGGAGGATTCCAACACACAACACGTGTCACATTTTATGCCATGGACAGCATTGTGAAGTCCACGTGCCAACAATATGCCAAAAACAGCCAGCAGTTACATTAACAACAAATGGAAAACACTTTGCTGACAAATAAATTTGCATTTTTAGACTGTTTCCCTTTGCGCAGCAGTTGCACAATGGTGCGGATCAAAGAAATCAAATTTAAAATACAATTTGTCGAGTGTTTCATTTTTTTTTGTGTTCACTGTGCAATAACACTTGACTGTCGCAGAGCAGGAGTTTTTGTCAGTTATTCCAACACCCGGCAGCAGCAGTTCCTAACCCGTATTTACATGTTAATGGAAATGACAGCCGGCAGTTTCTATTCAAAGACTTAACAGATACCCAAACAAGGCATCTGTCGCTGCTGTCAGCTGACGTTTTAATCGACAGCGTAAACAGGTTACAAAATGACAGCACAAAATAAATCAAGTTGGCATTTTTTAAAATTGCGTGTGTAAGATATACCCTGATTGGAGTTCTAAATATATTAGAGTTTCATGCGTGTTCTGGATTTGTGAAAATGTTTAAAGAGATTGTTAAAAACTTAAACAAAACTTAAGAAATATAAAGCGCTGTTAACTTCCTCTTTTGCGAAGGACATACGGACAGACACACGACCATTTAGCAGCCCCAACATACCCTTTTTATGCTCTTTTTTAATTTTTTTTGAAAAAAAAAAAAAGAGTATATTAGGTTTGTGAAATGTCCGTCCGTCCGTCTGTCCGTCTGTCTGTATGAACGCAGGTTTTTTCCACAGTTTTGAAGCTAGAGCAACCAAACTTGGTATACATGTTGGTATATACCATAGGCCGACAAAGTGTCAAGATCATTTACTTGTTTTTTGAATTTTTGGAAAAATCAGTATAACGATCAGTTATCCATCGAACCAGATTGATATTTCAAGCTAACGTATCAACATTGCTTTATATTCTAAGTGTTGCCTTTTCCCTTAACACAACTTCATCATACCCCTTCGACACACTCTAATGTTTACAGGCTAAACTAAATAAATTCTAAATCAAAAAGTTGCTTTATTGTTTTGGATGTCTGTCATTTTATATAGCATACCAACTGTGTATTTACAAAATATAAAATAACTATGTGTGACTTTACAGCTCAAAATATTTTGTTATAAAGTACAAAATGCATAATAAAAAGCGAGAAAAATGTGTAAATTTTCCGGTCAGTATTCATTTATAGCATGCATAAAATACACTCAGTTGACATTTTATTTATGCGAAACATTTAATTTTATTTATGCAGCAACAGCTGCTGCTGCAATACACGTTTTAGCAGTGGGTGGCAATGGGTTGTTGCAGCAGCTGTAACTGCAGTTCTGTGTCCTGACTGCAAAGCAGTCTTGTTGACAGTTCAAATTAGAGCAAAGTCAGGTAATGTTTTTTATGACAACATCTTACGGCTGTTGTTGACAACATTGTTACATTTGACGTATGCGCAAACTTTTCTAACTTACTGTTTTCTTTTTAAACTTAAATTCGCTTAAATTTGTCAAATATGCGCAAGTCTTGTGTCTGATTGGCAAACGAGCATAAATTGGAAAATATATGATTTTCCATATGCAGTCATTATCAAATGCAAATCTGCCTGTGCATAATAAAATTTTAATAATATTTCGCTGCAGCAAATAAATTATGCCAAATGTGGCCAATACAAAAGCTAAAATGAAAACACTTCCAAAAGCGTACAAAATATGCGATTTTTATGAGCTAAAAATCAACAACAGACCGCAGTAAAATGCATACATTATTGAACAAGTTACAAAAAATAAATAAAAAGTTAAACAGCGAACTTTAGTTACTCTTTTCTAAAGAACTAAGTAAACTTTGAACATGTTTTTAACACGATTTATGCGAAACTGACTTATATATATGTTAATATTATAAGACTTAAAGTAGCTCATTGAATTAGTATTAATTCTTTATAAAACTGTTTAACAAAAAATCAGTGTTTAAAAACCTTTTCTTAACTCAAATTAATAAGAGAATTATAAAGAAAAGATAGACAAGCTTTGAAGTTTAGTTAAACTTCTGGAAGAACTAGCTTGTTACACATTTGTGAAATCCAGATAAATTTCTAATTTTGTGTTTTTTCCTTATTTGAACAAATATTCAATTCGCTTTTAGAATTTTAATACAGAAATTAGAACAGGAATGACTATTAGTATATAAATCGAAGTAGCCTTTCATGTTGCTTCGTCACTAGCGTGGACTGCCATCCACAGTGATTATCATTTAAAAACCAAAAGCAGCTCAATGTGATTTTTATATTGTAAAATATTTGTTATCTATAAAGTGATTTTAAAAATGTTTCAAAACTGAGCTTTTTAAAAACTCCCTTCAAATATTGTTGTGACAGTCTCACTCGCACTCTCTTACATATTCAGCTCTTATATGCCACAAGCAAAGCTTATTAAAAGTTAACTTGACACTTTGAAAGGGTATAGCTGCAAAATGATTATGCATAAATAAGTCGACAAGCGTTTATAGCAGCAAAAGCAATACCAAATAAATAAAAACACTTGTGGAAATACTCGACACATGAGCGCATGTTGTAGGCAGGCATCATAGCTGCCACACACTCTTCCACCAATTCCCTGTTCCTTTATCGCCCAATATGACAGCAGCCGCCCACGTTTCAAGTCAAAAAAATATGCGGCTGTTTATATGCGACTCGTGTTTTATTTGGCGTTGTTGTTATTCGCCTGTGTGTGTGTGTCTGTGTGTGTGTATGTGTGTTTCTATAGCACAAATCACTTAAAACCCAAAAGATGTTACAGGATGCTGTGTGTGTGTAAATATTATTTTCAAATTGACAGCAATTCAATGAACAATAATGTAATTGAAAATAAATGGTGAGCAAAGACACATATATAGATAGGAAGATAGCTAGATATAGCACTTTAATACCTTTAATGCTGCTTGGATAAGGTTTTTTTTCAGATTTTTAGTCAATTCTTTTGTCTATATAAAAATTAATTAGAGAACAGCTTAGCAAACGTTCGAGATTGACAGTTAAATGTCGAGAGAAGCCAAGCATCATTCATCATGACAGGCCATTAAAGTGTGGCTCAGTCGCAAATTGTTCAATAAGCTAGAAATCGTAGGTGAAACATAGACGACTTTCTAATGCTCTTTAGATTTTACATTTAGTTTAAGGAAGCAACATGAACATTGACCTCTGGCCATTTGGCAAACGAATTTTGAAGGACTTTTTCTTCGAGGTTTTTTTTGAACAATCACGTACTTGATTGGTCTGAAATTGATGCGAGTGGTTTGAGCTGCTTTCTGTTCTATTCTTTTCTTCTTTTTTTTTTGTTCTTTTCTTTGGCATTTTTAATGCTCCGTTTGCTTTGTCACAAATTGTGCGGGCTGTGTTTGCGCTCTGCCTCACTTGACTCCTTGTACTTGCATTTTAATTTAATTAAACAGGCAGCAGTCAATGCCTTCTCTGACATTGTCAGACCATTAGTTTTTATGCTCAACGGTCAAAGGGCTGCCGGAAAATGCTTTCACACTTTTTCACTCCCAAACAAGGACTTTAATTAGCAAACATCGTTTAAAGCATACGCAACGTTAATTTTGATAATCATTACGCGCAAACAACTCATTCTTTCCCAGAAAAAATAAATATAAATATAATGCAATATGCAGCTGATTAAGCCCAGCCAACAACAATAATAATTATTTTTGCATAAAGCAGCTGCTATCCCCCCCCCCTCTTCTTGTTTTAATTAATTGCACAATTAACGCAGCAAAATTGCCTACACTTGGGGCTTACATATATCAAGTTTTGTGCGTTTCATGTTCTGTTTTGCTATGCGGCTTCTCCCGCTGACAAATTGAACAGCTTAAATATTTGGGGTCTTGTAATTTAAGTACTACTTCAATCTATACATTGGGCATATTGAGTTGCCCATAATTAAATTGATCTAATAACCATTTGACTGAAAATTATTTGGTTAAAGCTGAAAATAAAGCAGAGCCTTAAAACTTTTACAACTTTTGCATTTAAATGCATTTCTGCAAATAAAACTCAAAAGTTGAAAGCTTTCTGTTTTATTACCTTTTTTGCCATTGAATTAATTTCGGCGTAAAACTCGAAAGTTTACAACTAGTTTCAACTAAAATTTCCCAATAATTTTGACTTTTTAAAGCATATTCTTGCTAATCTGCTTTGCTGCTCTAATGAAATTCGTATAGAATACAAAATTCAACAAACTACTGATGGAAGCATATTTGGAATAGTTTTTATATTCAATTTATTATTCTTTATCACAATATTTGAAATTTAGGTGCTTTTCTCACTTGAGTTAGAGCTGTAAATGATTCAATCGGGCATTGATTTACCTAAAATTTGGTTTAAATCATTTCATGAAAAAGTAATTTGAATTTAAAGTTGATTTCATTCAAAATGTATTCAAACTTGTTTCAAGTCTCAAAGATGTACACAATTTTGACACAAATCAAGGATTGAGCAAGTGTAAACAGGCTTTTTTTGACTAAATTCTTTAATAGTGGGTATTCCAAAGTCGTATTTCTTAACTAATCTTATGTTCTTCAGCTTATCTCATTGTTCTAATCATGAGCACTTAAATAGCAAATAGCCGAAACCATTGAATAGAGCTGCATATGTAAGTGATGTAACCTGCTTGATGGATGATGTGCCTAATATTTTAGCCATGACTGTCTTTAATAATATGGCCAAGACTGTTGTTGCTGTATGAAGTGGGCGAATGCTTAATAAAAGATTAATCAGAGTTAATTGCACAAGCAATACGCACACACATAGACTCACACACACACACACACACACACGCACGACGCACACACACACACACAACAACAGCAACTCATATTAATTGCCAACATTGCTTGGCCTTCCAAATACCGTTGCAAAAAAATTCCATTCAGCAAACAAAAGGCAACTTTTATACCTGTGTGCGTTTGTATTAATATTCATGCGTATAATACATATGCACACACTCACACACACGCACACATATACAGTTATACATATCGCATTGGCTCGGAAAATTACAATTTTCATATCTGATGGCAACTTTTGTTTATTGTTGTCGTTGCTTATCGCAGGTACAACAGCAAAATAATAATACCTAGCATAAAAATTCATTTTGTTTGCTTTTGGCAAAATAAAAGTATCTTAAATAGTTAGAAAAGTGCGTCATATATATGTATAGAACAATTGTATATCGTTTAATTGTGGCGATTTCGCTTACTTTTATGGTGTGCTTGTTATTTACGGAAACAAAATGCGACTTGTCTTTTTCTATTAATTATTAAGACTAAAAGTGCCTTTAAAATTATTAAGCACTTAGTTTTCCACCACATTTAAATTTACAATTACCACAATATTAATCTTATCACAACACATGTGTGTGAGTCGGTTAACCTCAATGTACACATATATTGCAGCTCAGTAATAATTCACTTTCTGATGGATTAAATTCAATAAATTAACTCACACAAATATGCAAATATTACAAGTCCTTCGACCAGCCCCAAGCTTAAGAATTATATTTGTATTTTAATCCGCTTGAAGCCGGGCAACTGCACAGAGCTTATGTAAATATTTGCTTGCCACGCCCCCCAAACTACACACACCCACTTTTTGTTGGCTACATTTTAAAAACAGTTAAGTTCGTGCACAACGCTGGTCCTTTTGACATCGATTTAAAAATTCGTTCTGCAATTTTGCAATCATAATTCTTAATTCGTTGCACCTGCAGCAATTTTTCACAATTTTCCACATTTCACATTTTGATGAGTTGCAATCCAGAAAAAATGAAAAGCAAATTAATTTAATTGCTGCAAAAAAATCTGCGCGTGAACACAAACAACAATTTCCATCCACACTAAAGTTGCCGAATACCCTGAGGGATTATAATTTGCAATGCGGTTTGGTCATGGGATTTCCGTGTAAAACCCAGAATAATTGACGCACTGTTCGTCGTGTGTATTAGAGATGAGCAACAACTGTGAATGTTATTTCCAAGAACAGTAACTGTGACTAAAACTAAATATACAGCTTCAAAATAAGTGTATATCCATTTAAACGTACTACACATTGAAATATACTTTAAGCTTAAGCAGCAAAGTTTTCCTTTTACACAATTTTTGATGACATGGTCTTTGAATGTTAAAAATCGATATTGAACTCTACATGTTAATATCAGCACTGTAACTGTTATCGGGACTGTGACTGTTATGGAGACAGTGACTGTTATCGGGACTGTGACTGTTATCGGGACTGTGACTGTTATCGGGACAGTAACGGTTCTCAGAACAGTGACGGTTCTCGGAACAGTGTCTGTTATTGGAACAGTGACTGTTATCGGTACAGTGACTGTTATCGAGATTGTGACTGTTCTGCGGACTGTACCCGTTAATATCTCAACTGGAACTGCAAATGTTAGCAGGAAAGTTAAACGGCTTATTCTATTATGATAATTATTATATAATTATTCTAAATATCACATTTATGACTGTTAATATCGCAACTGTTACTGCCAAGCTGTTACTTTCATTACACTCAAAATCACAGCGATTAATACTGCTCAAGTCTACCTAGAATAGTAACAGAATCACTTCAAATGCCCAACAGCAGATCATAGATATATGCGCTGTTATGTCTGAAAAGGACATCGTTCAGAGCCTTGGGGATGAAATTGAAAGTTTACGGCTATGCAACAAAAAAAACGTCGCTCGATAGTGCAACTGTCGAAATTTGACATAAAACAGAAACATAGCACAAATCATATCATGTATTAAATTTCACAGACTAAACTTTAAAGGCAGTTACTCAAAAACAGGTCATTTTGAGGCTGTGAAAAAGGCAATACGATTTAGCAAAATATTTAGACGCCATGGTGTTAAAAGACGTCCTTGAGTATGCAACACAATTTGCATATATACCAATTTCAGCTTTAATGCGCTTGTTAACAAGCACAGAGCCCAAGTGCTATTGGGAGCCAACGGGCCGTAAAAGGCGACCGTTTGCCATAAAGTACGCAACAGTTACTTTCTTTTTATACTCTGTTTTCCAAAATGGAAAAAAAGAGTATATTGGGTTTGTGAAATGTCCGTCTGTCCGTCTGTCTGTCCGTCTGTCTGTATGAACGCAGGTTTTTTCCACAATTTTGAAGCTAGAGCAACCAAACTTGGTATACATGTTGGTATATACCATAGGCAGACAAAGTGTCAAGATCTCCCCCCCACCCCCACCCCTTCCCCCACAAACCGCAAAAACCTATATCTTCCACAGTTTTACAGCTAGAGTAACCAAATTTGACATAAAGACTAGTGACCACACCCTTGACCGACCTGCCAAAAAAAAATATGCCACGCCCACTACCACCCCCGCAAATGAGCTAAGCCTGTATCTCCTACACCCTTATAGCTAGAAACCCCAAATTTTGCAGTATGACTCCATTTGAACTCTTCGATAGATTGGAGAAAAAAATTTTTACGTACAGAAAACAGAGTATATCGCAGTCGGGTGAGCCCGACTGCAACGTTCTTACTTGTTGTTTTTGTTTTTGTACACAAAGTGTTCATAAAAGCGGCAGATCAGTTAAGGATTTAAGTAGACTTCCTAACCCAACAAATTTTGTCAGGTTACTTGCAAAAAATTCAATTCATTTTACAATGTTTGTTTGTTGTTTTGCTTGCTTGTTGTTTGTGTTGTTGAACAAATGCAATTTTGATTAGTCTGTTAGCTTTTGCAGGTGGGCAACATAAACAATTTTTTAAAACAAATCTAAGCTAATAAATTATTTTGAGTGTATTCTTTTTAAGCTACAGCTACTAAGTGGTACTATTTGGTTAAAGTTTGTAGACAAACTAGTACATAAGCTAAACTTTTATCTTAATGGTTTTGCTGTTGTTTATAGAAAAGCATGTAGATTATAGAAAATCACAAGCAACGTCATTTGAAGGTCAAAAGCCAACTAAAAGCTAAACATCAAAACTTGTACAATAAAGTTAACATCATAACAAACGCAGAAAACAACCAACTTATATGTAAAATGTTGTACTATTGTTGGGCTTTTATTGTTTGTTGTACGTTTTTTTGCTATTTGTGTAACTGGTATAACCCGGTATTGCCCGTAAGAGTATTTTCCAAATTTGGCATAAAAGAAAACTTACACAAATATTCTGTTTTCTATTCCTTACGTCAGTCAGTGATGCTCATGCCACTTGCTTAGTTTGTCCTTTAGTTTGCACTTAAGCACACTTTTATGACAGATATGAAAAACTTGAAATTGTTAAGAATTTCCAGAAATGTTTCTGTTTAGTGTACTTCTAAGAAAAACTCAAAGAATTCCACTTAAATCGTTCAGGACAATTAATTGTGCTTTTCTGCAACTATATATAAATGTTTTTCAAGGATAACCCTTTTCACAAACATATGTTTGCATACGAGTCGAGTTTTCTTAGAATATCAACTGTGGAAGTTTTATGCACTGAGCTTTATTGCAATAATTTCAATTGAAAAGAGTTTCAGCAACTGTAGGAAAGCCTTTAACTGCCCAAAGTTTTGTAAAGCTTTTTAATTACCTGTTCAAATGAATGTTGACTGACATGGAACATTTGCAGCTGAATACAAAAAATCAGTTGCCAGTTGGAAAACTGAACATGTTGAGATCTAATTCCAGTTGAAGCTACACAAGGTTCACTTTTGCAGCGATTATATGGCATTAAGCATACGTGACGTGTAACAAAGAAGCAAGGGGTCGAGCAGTTGCACTAATTAGAGATAACTTGGTCAAAGGTCCAGCTCCTTTTTTGTCAGAATCAGTATAAGGCACTGACTGCTAATGACTTTTTCATTTCCTGTATCTAAATTAGCAACATAATTAGCGCAATAAACAAATAAACAAATGGTTAAGTGCGAATAGAGAGAGAGAAACATGATTCATAACCTGCAAAAGGATGATTTTTAATTGCCCTGTGGGCGGACTAATTAAAGTTTAAGCGTTTGTTGAACTTATCAAATCAAATCTTTATGTTAATTGTAATCGAGAAATGTATGATTAATTCATAAACGAGTTGTTTAATGCTATTTATACTATATACTAATATAGTCGGTCTCTGCTTTTACAACATAATTAGCACCGCTTGCAACATCCTTTTGGGATTATTTAAGTCTGTGTATTCCCAACTGCTTTTCGCTGCTTGACATTAATTAGTCAACTTTATGGCTTATGCAAACATCAAGACAAATATCTAAGGCTATGGATAATGATTTATGTTTTTGATAGCCTTAAAAAGGTTTGAGTATATTGCCTTGGGGCAAAGCAGCTTTTTACAAAAGATATGTCAAGATACGTGGCCTACAAATATCAAATGCTTTATGCTTTGATGATTTTTTGTGGCATCTGTGTGCATTGTTAGCATTTGGATATCAAGAAAAGCCCAAAAATAATTTCAGCTTAGTTGTTATCCGCAAAGACACAGAATACAAACCTACCTTTTTATTTTTGTCCAGCACACATGTTGACAGTTTGCCAAGCAGCAGAGGACTCATTAATGGCCAAAAGCGAAATGGGGCTTTTGTTTTTAATGAGCTACGTAAGCTGGCCAAAAGCCACATATCATCAAGTTAGCAGAAGTTGGCTAAAAGCTGTAAGCCTAATGCCGTACGAATATATCATTTCAAATGCCTTTTGCAAATCCTGCTTGAATGTACATTTTAAATATTTTGTAGCTGCTTTAAGTTAGTTTAGATTTAAGTTCAAACTCAAAAGGACAGCTTAAGTGGACATTATGCTGCACAGAGTAATCCTGACACAGTTGAATGACATTCTATGTGCATTATACAAGAAAAACATGCGCTTTACTTTGTCTAGCATTAATATTAGCATATTTTCAAAGTATTTCTGTAGAGAGTGTCTTTGAACTGCAGTAGAGCTTTATGTGAAAACATGCTTTAGTTTTCTCAGTCATTTTATTGCATTTCAATTTTTTCAATATATTCAAGGCTAGTGTGTTTGAAGAGCTCGAGGCAAACAAAAAAAGCTTGTTTTGTTGTGCAGTTTTACCTTGGCAGCTACCTAAATCAATATGCAGCCAACCAAAACACAAAAGGCAGGTATACCTTATACCAATTAACAAAATGTTTAAAGGGTATTATAAAGTTTTGGAAGTATTTGTAACAGCTTGAGTTAGGCAATCCTCATAAGCTTAAGTTAACATTTATTTGACGATAGAGGAAAACTTTACAACTTTCGAAAGGAATTGGAATTTGGGCCAGCCCTGTTTTTTCCTTGATTCCCACATTAACAAAGTTACAGGGTAGCTGCTCGTCGATCACACTCTACCTAAACATTGACTAGTTGTTGTGTTTGGCTGTTGGATCTGTTAAATGCTTCGCTTGTTTGTATGAGGAAAACTCAGCGCAGCAATTTGTTTGCCTGTTTCGAACAGCTCGCATGTGTGTGTGTGTGTGTGTGTGTTGCGTGTGTGTTTGTGTTTACACTCGCGCCTGAATGCGCACAACATGCTAATACACATATACGCTTAAGTTTTTAAAGGCGTAAGTTGGCAATCGCTTAGGGCCAGTGACCCCTCGAAAAAGTTTGTTGCCTGACACTTTTGGCTCTTGATATCGCAGCATAATGGAAATTTCTTGCATTACGGAAATGTTCAATGCGAACCAAGTTTGTATGTAGCTTAGAAAAGGGCTTAAAGCTCATTTAAAGCACATAATATACATTTTATTGATGACTCTATTAATTTGTTATGATAATCTAAAGTCGACAATAAAACTTAATTACACAATTAATGAAGAATACAATTAAGATAACGTCATTCTAACTGGACACAATTTTCAATTTTCTAAATGGCCTAAGAAGTTTATATTTATGTGTATATAAGTATGATATCTTCTTGTCCTCAGGATATTTAAGCTAAAGCTAATATTGTGGCTTTGTTTGTGTTTCTCCAATTAGTTTACGGACTTAAATTTTCCTATTTTACTTTGATTGTTGTATATTAAAAGCATTAAATGACCATTTACGGAGAAGCGGAAACATTGGGTGTCCCGTTAGCATGACAACGCATAAATTGCTGTACTATATGTGTGTGCTGACATGCACGTGCACGAATCTGACTAACAACTGCAAAATCAACAAATATAACGCCCACTCGACCCGCGCCCCCTATTCAGATTGTAGACAAAACAGGACATGACAGCGCATTTGTCAATCCCAACTCGACCTGAATACAAAAAAAATAAAAAAATATCCTCGCGTGATTTGTGTGAAAAGCTGACAGAAATTCTTTTGTCAACTTTCTAACAAACTGTCTACTTATATGTGCATATCACGTGGCGTATGAGTTATTAGTAATTATTAAATATATAATATTGTTTTTGCTATTGATTTGATAACGCGTATAAAGCACGAGCATATGATATAACATATAGAATTATAGAATTTATATAATCAATAGAAATAAAAGCTGTAATTATGATATAAATTAATTGATTAAAATTATGTATTGTTCATAGCGGAACGTAGTGGTGCTTCACGAGTGGAAGTCCTCATTGCATTTCCTGCCAGAACGCAGTTACAATGTAGCTTTATGAGAGAGCATATCCATTTAACAGAACATTTATAGACCTTAGGAAACCAATGAAAGTTTTTGTCTTCGTTCAGGAAATTGGTAACATAATAGTTCTTTCAGGTGCTCAGTTTACTTCCCCCTTTTTATACTCTTTTTTAATTTTTTTGAAAAAAAAAAGAAAAAAGAATATATTGGGTTTGTGAAATGTCTGTCTGTACGTCCGTCTGTCCGTATGAACGCAGGTTTTTTCCACAATTTTGAAGCTAGAGCAACCAAACTTGGTATACATGTTGGAATATACCATAGGCAGACAAAGTGTCAAGATCTCCCCCCCACCCTCACCCCTTCCCCCACAAACCGCAAAAACCTATATCTTCCACAGTCTTATAGCTAGAGTAACCAAATTTAGCACAAAGGCTACTAATCACATCCTTGATTGATCTGACTAAAAAAAATTTGACCACGCCCACCCCCGCCCCCACAAATAAGCAAAGTATGTATCTCCCCCACCCCTTTAGCAAGAGTTCCCAAATTTTGCAAGTTGAATTATATTGCCCTATTAAATAGATTGTATAAAAATAATTTGGCCACGCCCATCCCCGCCCTTGCAATCGAGCAATGTTTGTTTCTCCCAAACATGTAGAACGGGCGCAACCAAACTTAAATTGATGGTAAAACTTGAAAGATTTGAGCAAAACTACAATTGCCACGTCCACTTCTGACGCTGCGAAGAGGAGAAAAAAAGAGTATTTCGCAGTCGGCTGACTCAGCTGAGTCTTAGACTTGGTGAGGAAATAAGTTTAAGTTTAAGTTTAAGTTTTAATATTCTGTTAAGCAGAAACAAATGAATTAATAAATTCAAAAGAAAGACTAACAACATTATAAATGTCCCAAAAAAAAAAGGTTTAGGAATTGTCTGTATAAGAAAATACGCAGAATGGCAATTAAATTGATTGTTTGACTAACTAAGTAACTACACAAAAATCTATGAAACAATAAATTTACACTAAAGCATTTATTTGAAGTACAATTCTGATAAGTAATATGTTTTCCCACTGGGATTCCTTACAATTCCAATTTACTTTAAAGTTCCAACTAAAACGTACAAAAAAGTTATGCTTAATAAACACAAACACAGTTAAAAAGTACAATACGATGAAAGTAATCTTCAATTTGCTAAGCTGTTAGTAGTCCAGATGCACTCGACCATAAATTGATTGTTATTTCCAGCTTACCGAGAAGTTGAATTGAGCTACTATTGAAAAAACTCAATAACAGTTGGCAGCATTTTCTGCTGAATTACAACATAAAGCACTGAGCACAGTTCTTAGCACGCACTCAAATACGATGTGAAATATACAAGGAAAAAAAGAAAGCTAACAACGCATTTCATTTTGATGCCCTTCCGGGTATTGTGGGGTTGGCTTGGGTATGGCTTATATATCTTTGTATATGTATATGTATCTGAGGCAACAGAATCAGTCAGTTGTCATTAGCAGGCATATGGCCTAATCAAATCAACGTCATTACTGAGCAGATCACACACAAAAATATACAGACAGAGATATATACGGACTAAACGCGTACTCACGTACACGCTAATATCACGCATACGTCCAGTTGGCAGCAGTCAACATTGTGAGCGCTCAATTACACTTCACAAAAAGCACAAACACACACACATACATACACACACACACACACACACACACATACACACACACACACACACACACACACACACACACACACACACACACACACACACACACACACACACACACACACACACACACACACACACACACACATACACATGCACACAACATTATATACATTAATAAGTTAACGACACGACAAAATTAATACATTCTGTGTTGTTTGGAAAATTATGCTTGCTATGCTATGGTATCTTCCTCAGGCCTTTCAGCAACATTTTCGCTGTGCATGTACTTTAATGCCAAATTAAAATGTTTACGTGACTTCATTACACATTTTGTTTTTACTCCCTGTTCCCATTAAAAATGGGAAAAAGGGAGTTATAAGTACTGCAAATGTGTGTAACAGGCAGAAGGAAGCATTTCCGACTATATAAACTATATATATTCTTGATCAGCATCAACAGCCATGACGATCTAGCCATGTCCGTCTGTCTGTCTGTCTGTCCGTCTGTCCGTCTGTCCGTCTGTATGAACGCGTCGATCTCAGAGACTATAAGAGCTAGAGACACCAAACTTGGCATGCACGTTCCTGTATACCATACGCAGATCAAGTTTATTTCAAATTTCGGATGCACCCCCCCGCACCCCCGCAAATCGCAAAAGACTCCCACAGCCACAATTTTAAAGATAGAGCTTTAATTTTTGGTACACATGTATGTTT
The DNA here is from genome assembly GCA_949708635.1 of Hirtodrosophila cameraria. Taxonomy (NCBI): domain Eukaryota; kingdom Metazoa; phylum Arthropoda; class Insecta; order Diptera; family Drosophilidae; genus Hirtodrosophila; species Hirtodrosophila cameraria. The sequence continues at coordinate 18,249,800 of OX453091.1, forward strand.
AATCAATGTCTTTCGGATGTGTAAATTTCAACACGGTCGGATAAATAGCACCAAAGTTATAGAAGAATCTATTACGCCCGTCTCAGCTGGCAGCAACAACAGTTTGACAAGCAGTTTACGAGTTAAGTGCACTGCTTGCTTGTGTTGCCGCTGAACTGCTTGAAATGCAAGTTGGGATCAGGGAGTCTCGTAGTCGGGCACACTCGACTAGAGTATTCTTACTTGTTTTCTTCTGCTTGCCAAGCCAAGTTTTTTTTTGCTTCCTTTTTTTTGTTGTTTATGTACTTTCTATATTTGCCTGACTTGACGCTTGTTTGTGAGTACTTAAGAGTTGTGTATAACTTTATTACAGCTCAATTGCAATTAAGGATTAAAGTTGTAAGCATTAAGCTACATTTGATGTGTCATTTGGAACAAAGCAGCAAGCTTATTAAATCAAATTTCAGCATATAAGTGGTTTGCATTTCAATCACTGCAATCAATCAGCTTGTTTGGCTAACGTTGTCACGATAATTTGATGCAATGAGCTGTGTGGCAAGCACACTCAGAAAGAGCGAGAGAGAGGGATTTAACAGATTAGTTGCCACAGCAACAGTGCTTCCAATGCAACCACAAGTTCATCAGCATCAACATTGTCGAGTTAATGTGCATGATAATTTTCAAATGCAAAACAGCGAGCTCGGCATGACATTTGAAAGTTTCATAAATTTCAATTATATACAAGTTTGTTTTTGCTTAACTTTTTCCCCTTTTCACATAACTTTTACTAAGAAGAGCCAGGAATATCTGCTTGGTTATTGCTTATTCAAAGCAAACATTTTAAAATTTTTGCTAAAACATTTTGACGACTAAATATTCTCTTTCAAAATTTTCATCTCCTATAACTTTGTTAGATCTAAAGCGGTTTTAAAGCAAAACTAATATTTTTACTCCCTGTTTCCATTAAAAATGGGAAAAATGGAGTTATAAAGTACTGCAAATGTGTGTAACAGACAGAAGGAGGTATTTCCAACTATATAAAGTGTATATATTCTTGATCAGCATCAACAGCCGAGACAAACTAGCCATGTCCGTCTGTCTGTATGAACGCACAGATCTCGGAGACTAAAAGAACTAGAGACACCAAACTTGGCATGCAGGTTCCTGTATACCACCCGCAAATCAAGTTTATTTCAAATTTCGGATACACCCCCGGCAAATCGCAAAAGACTCCCACAGCCACAATTTTAAAGGTATACATATATGTTGTATCAATATTGATCAGCTGTGTAAATTTCATCACGATCGGATAAATAACACCAAAGTTATGGAAGAATCTATTACCTCCGTCTCAGCAGGCAGAAACAACAGTTTGACAGGCACTGCACAAGTTAAGTGCACTGCTTGCTTGTGTTGCCGATGAGCTGCTTGAAATGCAAGTTGGGAGCAGGGAGTCTCGTAGTCAGGCACACTCGACTAGAGCATTCTTACTTGTTTGGATTAAGCATTAAAAATGTATATCTTTTTTAATTTTCACGAAAATAAAATCTGAAAATATAACTTTTTTTGAAAATATAAGTATTTTGAAGGTGTTTGTTTCTACTTTAGATTGTTATGAAGATACATTTTTATTATACATCGATTGCCTAGATGTTTCTTAGATAAAACGCTGTTTGCAAATTTCTTTTAAGGCATCTGCAAATGTTAATCTAACGTTTGCAATAAGACAACATTTTTACGCAGAGCGATAAAGATAAATTTAACTTATGTGTAGGTTGTGTTTGGAATGTGTGTGTGTGGTTGTGTGATTGTAATTTATTTGACATTTGTAATTTTTTTGTATTTTTTGCATGCAAGCCACTCTGGAGACCCATGAAAAAACTTTGAAGTGTCCTCTGAGCTGTCACAGAAGTGCTATAAATTTCAGGCTGTTGCTTTTTTATTGGCGTGGGTTCGAATTCTTTGACACACTCGCACAAAAGCAAAAACATCTTTCAGGAAATCAGGACGAGGAATGTTTATAAATTGTACACTAATGCACATATTTTCGGCAAAATTTTCTTTTAAATAATAAAAGCCATTTATTTGGTAAAGGCTGCCAATCTGAAATTTAATGGGGCTTGTCCGGTCTGTGCGCGGGGGTTTTCGTTCTTATCCCCTCATGTGCCCTTCCACATCATCACTTTTTGACCAAACACGCACATTAATGCTTTATAACTCGACGACGTGCTTCGTTTACGCATTAAATTGTATACAGAATTTAAAATAGCCCCAGTATCATAATGAAGCCCAAACAAAATACAAAAAGGCAAAGACTCCAAACCTTACCCCCTTAAAAAAATGATGTTCAAATGTTGCGCAGCCCATAAAAAGGGATCAGCGTGAAGTCATTCGAGGAACCGTAGGATGTCAGGCAAGTCAATAGGCTTATGATTTATATTACCATTAGTAAAGTGCGGCTCATTGGACTCTCCAGACTCTGGTCGCGGTCTACTCGTACCCCTGGCCTTTGTCTTGGCCCAAGTTCTGCTTCGTGTGGTTCTTAATGTCAGTTGGGACAAAAAATATTTTACGCTCTCAACTTTAAAGAGAAATATATATAATAACTTGACAGCTAATAAGTTAGATTGGGACCTTAGTTATTTATATTATTATTTTTATTTCCTGCTAAAGTCCACAAAGATAAATGCAAAAATTGTTGACAAAACGAGAATAAATATTCCCGCAGCTATTCGAATTTGTAGCTATTTGCATTCATTTCAAGCTTTGTTTTACTTTCCTATTTCCGCTTCCGTTTGAGCGCATTTATTATTTACGATAAACGTGGTTCACACAAAAATGCAAAATAAAACTTGGCAAATATTGCCAAATATGCAAATTTAAAAAGTCAAGTATATTAAACATGTTAAAGACTATACAGCAATTTTTGACAGGATTACCACTTGCACCACTGCGTATGAGCAATATCTATGGGCCCAAAAGCATAGGGCATATTTGCCAAGCAAATGTGTTTTAATTAACTGTGTGTAATTAAGGAAAAGGGCGTAACTGTTGCGTCAACGACAGAACGACTGCGCTTTTTGACTCTACAAATTTTAATTATCTTTTTGATGTAACCGCAGACCAGAGTTCTGACTTAGTCACACACACACACAGCAGCAGCTCAGCAGGTGACGAATAAGCGGAAATCAACGACAGGCGTCGAAAAAAAGAGAAAAAAAAACAACAACAAAAGAACACAAAGGATCTCATCAGATGTGACATGACAATCACGAGATAAACAAACAAAGGCTGTTGTTTTTAGCATGTCAAACAATGACAGCAGAAACAATAGAAACTCAGCCAAGCAACAATTATTTGCCTTAAACTATGCACTTTTATCTTCATTTAAATCATATTTTATTTATGCCAAATTGAGGAAAATTTCAAAAACGTACTTACCCAAGAATTCTGGCCAGCATTTTGTTTGCACTGGCGCACGTCTTTTGACCGGATGAGAGATGAACGCGTGATTGTTCTAAAACACAACACGAAAAAAAAAGTATCTTAATCCC